>JAUIMM010000067.1:3795000-4531990 GCA_031769625.1 Taudactylus pleione
TACTATCTCTCTTCCTGGGATAACAAAGGTACTTTCAACCAGTATATAAAGAGTATTATGGCTGTAGCTTTAATTTCTGGTTGGTATTATTCTGTATTATTCTACTAGGTAGCGCCGTATAGATAAATTTACCAAGGTTAGTTTGTATCTTGGATGCCCCCCAAAGCTCTTTTATAGTAATATTCCTCCCTTCAAAGAATTAGTGGTGTACATCCATGTTCAGGGTATGGGGGGCGCTAAGTTGGCACTGTACAGGCTACCTCAGTGACCCAGGGTATTTTTTCTCACAGACATCACTCCAATTACCGCACTGCCCCCTAGTGTCCATCACAATGATCTTCCTATCAGCGTTTCTCTGGATACTGGACAGAGGAAACCGTATGTCTCTCCATTGGGAAAGGTAAGCTCCGCTCCCGGTCTCTTCTCCACTCCGGTGTCTGCCGACACCGTTGCTACACAGCCCTGTAACACTGCCGTCGCCCCTTCTCTTGCTGGTCCCCGAGATGGTGTCTCTGTCAGGGGCACGCCAAAACTGTTGTTATATTTAACGGCTCTAATGACTCTTCTCTCCAACCCTTCTCCTGCCCAGCCATGTGACTTCCTGATGCCCGCATGTTCTCTCCTCAAGCTATCTTAGGCTGCACTACTCCTTGCTACCTACCCTGGACATATCTCTCCCCTCGAGCTCACAAAATATTACATTAATACAACTATACATTCATAGCTATACACATATTACATTCTAATTCTACTTAGAGTGTACAATATTACAATATTAGCAGTATTTTTATACTGTATACAATAAAGGTGAATGTAGGAGTTTATTACTAGTCCCCATACTTGTTTATCTATCCTATTTGACCCCCATATAAGTACTCCTTCACCTATAGGTTACATGATCATGAATTCAGTGCTAATTAATCATCCCTGGTGTAGTCTCTTTACTCATGGAGTATCTCATTTATCTTTAGCCTAAGTTACTTTTACATTACTGTGGATAGTTAGTATGCATACTTGTCAACATTAAGGCTGCCCTTCCAGGAGTGGCATCCAAGTGGAAGGTGCAGAGGGGCATGACTGCGTGCCCCGCTCGCTACTATGCAATGCTGTGATTTACATAATTGTAAAGAGGGGCCATGATGACACGACTCAAAAAGTTGCATCCCAAGACCCTGGACAGCCCACTTCACTTGAGAAGTGCATGACTCCCACCATTCAGAAATGTTGAGCCGGGACAATATATGTGCTGGGGGTGTGGTCTCATGGCCCGCTAGACCACACCCCCTGGTGTAACATTTTGGGGGAGTGCAGTGTGTGTAATCCCCTTTTTTGTCATACTGGGGGCGTGCACTCCGCCATGCATGTGGCTTCCTTTCCCCGCAGTATCCCCCACCCTCCCATGGGACACTGTGGCCCATGGGTTGGACAGAGGGACAGTACATTATTAATACTGGATAATAGTATTAATAATTAACCCTATAGATGGTCTAGAGCAGTGCAACCCTAACAGTGCATGTTTTCCAGATCTCCTAGTTGTTGCACAGGTGTATTCATTACTGGCTGGCTGTTAAAGATCCACAGGTGGTGCTAATTATTTCATTTGTGATACTGAGGAGAACATGCAGCACTAGAAAATGTTATAATATACTAATTATTTTGTGTTCATTGTGTGGACTGGGTAGGGGGGTCTCCAGGCAACCGGAAATCCCCTCTGCGTTTGCCTATGAGTGGAACTGTTCCACTGAAATCGGGATGGTTGGGAGGTATAGGAAGTGGATGGCATGTGGGAGGCTGGTCTATTCTTGTGGCAGCCTGGGAGAGAACGCCAAAATTCGTAAGTCTCCCGGGAACATTCCAGGAGAGTAGATAGAGATGGAGAAATGTCTATTTATTTCTTGCATTGACTCATGTTCTTGTAGTATCTGTCAAACTTATTAAATAATATTATTTTTGGACCTGATTCAGCATTGGACGCAATGCCAATATTTTCTTCAGAACGAGCGATTTGCCATTGCGCATGCTTGACATTTGCACGTGTCGCAATTGCTTTACAATTATGTACACACACCGAATTCATTCGTAAAGTGAGTGTCATGTGGTTATAATGAGAAGACAATGGAGGTAAAGTCCATTGTACCACTGTAAAGAAAGCCCTGCTTCAGCAGTACATGTATGTGCACTGCTGACTGCAGTCTCCTGATGGGTGGGAAACTGCACAAGCGCCAGACCCGTACTACACATGTGCAGTACGGGTCCTGCATGATCGCACGCAGAATGGCAGCAGACAGGGAAGGGGGCGGCGTTGGCGGAAGAGGATCCCCTTTGGCCGATGGAGATTTCCTGGCCTCTTTGTTATATCTATGGGTCACTCAGCCTGCCAATGCTTTTGCAGATTACCTGATGCTGCATCCTTGGACGCAGTTTGAACAAGTAATGCACGCAGGAGGTGTGACGCGTCCTGCGGCATTACCATAATGGTACTATCACAGCTGCTAACATGGTAGTAGCTGCGATAGCACTAGCCACGGCAGCTGAATCACCCCCTAAAGCTGGGTACACACTGAGACGATGTCGGCACGATATGTCCTTTCCAGGCGAATCGAAACAACATATCGGCCGCATCACTCAGTGTGTACGGCCAATATGCGCGCTCCCACAGCTGGTTGCGACATCGTCCGGTCGGCTGTGCTGCACGTCCAACACTATCGCAAGCAGCCCCGTTGCAGGTAATGAAGGACAGAACGAGGTATCGTTCATTGCCTCGTTCCGATGTGTACCCAGGATCTGATATGTCGGCTGGGTACACATCCTCAGTGTGTACCCAGCTTTATACTGTTGAATCATACTGTTGTAACTTGTTTACTTTCTGCCTTTTCAGCTATTAGTTTATGCTGAAACACTGTCAAATATAGAGGAGACATTACAGCGTAATGAAACCATTACCTTACATGGGCAGAATAATAATCCATTTTTATGGCTTAGTGTTTCTTCTGTGAGTTATTGGTATATTTTTAGTGATCTGTGGTAATTGCTGAAAAGTTTGAAATGTGTTTCATGTTTCGTTGGGATTCAGACACAGGACTTTTGAAACATTTTTTTTAAGGTTTTTTTTTTTCCTTTCTCGTTTCTTTCTTCCAAAAGTTGCTTTTCACAGCAAGTTTGTGATCTAAGGACAAAGCGAGGCCTGGAAACACTTTTATAGGGGATCAACGGAGCTTGTCTGACTAAACAAAGTGGCATTACTAATCCGTTGCGGCAAGACTGAACACGCTGAGTGTGCAGATTGCGCAAGGTTGTTACATCACTGAATGCGTCATTAGGCTCCCCTTCTCTAGGGGCTGATTCTGATTTGGAAGCAGAGCAATAAACAGAAAGTAACTTTGTACCTTGGCAAAACCATGTTGCACTGCAGGTGGGGCAAATGTAAAATGTGCAGGAAGATTTAGGGGTATGTTATTTACTAAAGTGCAGTTTTTTTTAGAAGTGGAGATGTTGCCCATAGTAACCAATCAGATTCTACTTACTATTTATCTAACACCTTCTAGAAGATAATAGCTAGAATCTCATTGGTTGCTAAGGGCAACAACTCCACTTCTGAAAACTGCACTTTAGTAAATATACTCCTAAGATTTGGATGGACGTGCCCTAGCTCAAATCTGAATTGCAGTGTAAAAATTTAACAGTCCTGCATTTGTGGGCTACATGCAAAAGCAGCCAGTGTTTACTAGAGATGAGCGGTTCGAGCCTCGGCTCGGGTGTTCCCGCCTGACTCGGATCCCACTTCGAGGCCGAACATCATCCTCCCGACGTCGGATTCTCGCGAGAGTTAGTTTCTATATAAGGTGCCACGACAGGGACTTGGCACCATTTCACTGGTCACTCGCATGCTGCGCACTGCTCTGCAATGTCTCTCTACATCTGTTAAAGTGGCTGTGTCCAGAGTAGCTGTGCTGGTAAAGTGACTGTAGGGGGGCACACTACACGCTGATGTATGCTGCGCTACTCTCCTGATTAAAATGCCTCTAGTTGCCCGTGTCCAGACTCCAGACTCATAAGTTACTGTGCTGTTAAGTGACTGTGTATAGGGGGCACACTGCACGGCACGCTGATGTATGCTGCGCTATACTCTGCTGATTAAAGTGGTTGTGTCCAGAATCACAAGTGGCTGTGTGTGTAAGGCAGGCTGATGTATGCTGCACTGTACTCGTGCCCATCTGCTCCAGTGTAAAAAAAAGTAAAATAATATTTTTAAAAACAGTATAAAAAAGTTAAAAAAATTCATAAAAGTTAAGAAAAACTGTTTTTTTTGTGCTGTACCCCACTGTGTACTGTATACAAGCACTGTGATTCCTTGGGCCGTAGCCCTCTGTGTATACAAGCACTGTGACTCCTTGGGCTGTACCACTCTGTGTATAAAAGCACTGTGACTCCTTGGGCCGTAGCCCACTGTGTATACAAGTACTGTGACTCTGCTAGCCACTGGGTGGGTGGGAGGGCCCAAGGATAATTCCATCTTGCACTACCTTTCATTTCTGCCACTGCTGTGTGGCAATGTGTCATAGATCTGCTTTAAACTGCGGTGTCTGTGCCGCTGCTCTGTCGCTTAGTAACCAGCCTGCTCACTGCATCCTTTGGCCAATAATGGTGAAAACAATATTATAAGCTGTGAGGTGGTCTAAATTGACTGTAAATGACTGGAAATTAATGTTATTGAGGTTATTAATACTCTAGTAACAAAAAAAAAGCTTTTTTTGTCAATCTTTGTAAAAAATCCAAATCCAAATCCAAAACCAGTCACAGCAGTTTGGCAAATCCAAATCCAAATTCAAAGCTGGACGAGGAATCAGAGCCAAATCCAAATCCAGCAAAAATAGTCTGGCGCACATCTCTAGTATTTACCCCACGTGCAAAAATGATAAATGTATTTGCACCCCTTGTATTGCAGCATGGTTTGTCTAGGTGCAAAGTAACTGAGAATCAGTCCCTCGGGGCCTGATTCGGAGATATATGCAATGCCGATATTTACGCAGATCGAGCGATTGTTTGCCATTGCACATGCACGAATGCCGTATTGCGCACATGCAGCGATTGTATTGCGCTCATGCTCGCACAGAGGATTCACTCACAAAGTAGTCATCATTTGGAGGAGGTATCGGGGGGGCGGCTAGGCAAAGGCAGGCGTGCCTGCACCATTTAAAGCCGTTTCATGGGCGTGCATAAATTATCCACTGCGATCTCCTCCGCAGCATGAGAGCTCTCAGCGAGTCAGGAGAGCCACAAAGTTTGAGGCAAGTCAGACTTCACTCAGAAGCTGCGCCGCTGCCCGATCTGAATCGATGTTCCCGATGCTGGCGCTGTTTTGCACGTCATCAGACATATATGAGAAGGCAGCAGTGGGCGACCCTATGCTCGTAAGGGCTAATGCGAGTAAACATATGACTTCAATCAGGAAGCCGGCACCTGGCTTGTGGCAGCAATTGTCATCATTAGTATCGGCACTTGCACCAGCCCATTGCTAGCTCAAGAGATCCATCAGAAACGGACTTCCCTTCGCTGCACGCATGAATAGCACAGAAGTCTAACTACACACCCATGACCCTTCCATGAGATCTATTGTGTGCGTTCCCATGGATGCCGCCAAGTAATTTTACGCAGATTGAGCCAGCTAAGATCTATCGAGCTGTAGACTCTCTGGGGCTCATTCTTCTAGCATGCAGGGCGGAGCTGGAGACGTGTGGACATGTAGTGCATGTGCAGTAGAGCACAAGGCCGGAGGTGGCGCGGTAGGACAAGCGCACAGACTTTGCATTCACCGCTCAATACAGGATTCCACTCTGCTCTTTTCAAAATAGAGGGTCTGCCATTGGGTAGTAGTGAGAGTGTCTGGTGGAGTGGGTGACAAGGGCATCCTTACCGTACCAGCCTCATTCCATGTAACAGCAGCAGTTCTGCCCCTAATGTATACTTCATTTCATAAAGAAATGCCTTTGAGAGGGACTCACACATTCAACTCTGCTGTTGGGAGACCCTACCCCTTCTGTTATCTAACTCTCAGTCTGTAGCTTCCCACTTCCCTCCATTCACTTATTCATACCATAACGTTGCCCATGTCACATGTAGCCTTGCCCTCTGCTACAATGAAATGATTTTACATCGAGGGGAGGTGCCACCGGTATCAAGAAGGAGCAGAGCCCCCTGAGGGTCCCAAGGTCTTTCCAGGAGGCTGTATGGTGGCAGTGACTCCTTGTTGCAGCAAAATGCTTGTGCCACAGTAGAGTGGCGGTGCCACCCCTTGCCCGGCACCCTGGGTGGCAGGACCACTCACCCATCCCAAGTTCCAGCCCTGAGCCCAACCCATTTGGAGACACACATCCAAATGCAACAGATAATGAATGTTAATTCAAATTTGCTCTGACAGTCAAACTTAGCTTAAAAACTGGGAACACATCATAAGCAATAAAAAGTTGATCATAGTAATACACATGACCACTTACAGTACACTGAAAGGTAAGTGTGGACTTGCATATGACTATGTATAGCAGATAATAGACCCTTATATTGTTTGCAATATGTCTGCAGGTAAGCACTGAATGCTCTCTGTCCTGGCTGAAGCAATAGCTAAGGAACAGCTTCTTTTATTTAGGTTCTGATGTATCTGTGGCACTTGGGAATATGAAGAATAGTACAATGGATGCTACACAGCTTGGCATATTTGTCTTTGGTGCCAAGCATCTGATGCCAGCACAGTGTGTACTGCAATAACATGGGTGTATCTATAACTGTTCCAGAACCCTGTGTAACACTGGGAGGCTAAGCTCTCCCATATCATATACATATAATATACACGTGACCTAAAAAACACACGCACAGCCGAGTATAAAAAGAAACAAACAATGACAGAGTGTTCATAAGAGGCTGACTGAAAGATACAATATTAAAGATATAGGTGCAAATTTATTATAAAATACGTTGTGCCCCCAAATATTAACAATCCATATTGCTGCATATTGCGGCTATACATAGGGCTGGTGCAAGGTTTCTGGGCGCCCTAGGTTCATTTCATCCACTGCCTGCTCCCCCCAATTCATAATATGCCATACATCAGTGTCCCCAATTTATAATATGCCACACAGCAGTGTTCATAATATACTACGTATATATATACTATAGTATACTATGTAGAACTGCCCCAACTAATATGCCACACAGCAGACCCTTCAATCATGTATCTCCTAACACTGCCCCAATTCATAATATGCCACCCATCTGTGCCACAAATTCATTATATGCCGCACAGCTGTATCCTCACTTCATAATTATGCTACACATCAATGCCTCAATACATAATATGCCACACATTTGTGCCCCCAATGCATAATATGCCACACAGCTATGCCCGAATACATAATATGCCCGCAGCCATGCCTAAAATGTATTGTATGACACATAGCTGTGGCTCCAATTCAAATGATGCCACACAATCCCCCCAATACATATGCCACATATATGTGCCCCAAATGATTTATATGCCATACAGCTGTGCCCACAATAAATTATGCCACACATCAGTGCCCCGGTACATATTCATACCACACATCTATGCCCCAATATATGTCATCACCCACTGAACCACACACACACTCACCCACCTTGCCAGCACTCATTGACCCCCACACACATTACCAGCACTCATTAACCCCCCCACACACACACTGCCAGCACTCAATTACCCACACACACTCCTCATGCCAGCGTCAATATCACACACATTGCCAGTGCTCATTCACCCAAACACACATTGCCAGCACTTATTAACAAACACACATTTCCAGCACTAATTAACACACAGACACATTACCAGCACTCATTAACACACAGACATATTACCAGCACTCAATAACACACACACACACGCCCCCTACCCCCTACACACACACACTCACCCACCCACCCATTAATCCTTTCTCCTCACCAAATAGAAATAACAGATATGTCTTACCAGGCTCCATTCAGCAGCTCCTTGTGTTGTCTAGGAAGGAGAGGACTGGAGGAGAGGGAATAGGTGACCACCACTGGTGCCTATTCAACTGCATTGTCAGGTGACAGCGCTGTGGCAGGGTTGGGGGAGCTATGGAGACTTGCCACCTCGGCAGCACTGGCCCCAGTCATCAGTAATCCCAGCCGGGATTGAAAGAAACATCTTTTTCATTTTTGTGGACTCAGCAGTGCCCTACAATGGCCGGGGTCCTTAGGCAGCTGCCTAATCGTAGAGCAAGCCCTGGCAATACTGATTCTTTATTTGCTTGATCCACGATCACTTTACTTCTACCTATGGGCTCCTTCGCAGATATTGCACATGCACAACCTTCAATGGCAGACCTTCTACTCTGAAAAGAATGGAATCCTGTTCTGTGTAGTGAATGCACAGTTTGTGCCCTTGTCGGACCGCACATCACCAGTCCGCTACTTTAGTTATGCTAAGGGAGTCAATGTTGCACTGGTTCACACATCCAAATGATTAAAGTTGAACTACAATTGAAGATAATGGGTCTCAGTCGCAGCAGCGGTAATATTCAAGTGCTAGCTTTAGCCATACCCTAGTGTACCCTTGAGTGCTGGAGAGTGCAAGCCCAGAGACACCTACTTCCAGTGTCCATATATGGTGCCAGTCAGGGTTGGACTGGCCTACATGGGTACAGGGGAAATCCCCGGTGAGCCCCACTGCCTGTGGGCCCACCCCTCTCCTCTAAGTGTCAGGTTCCAGACCTGAAATTATAGATTGTACTCATTTAGACAGTCAGTTACCAGGAACACTGATCACATGGGGGCTTGGTTCCCTTCAATGGAAACTACACTAAGATTTGCAATTGGTTAGCCAAGCATCTGCGGTGGCTGGCAACACCCCCTCTGATGGATGACCACACTCTTTAAGAATGGGCCTCTACCACTGCATTCCCCCGGTGGGCCCTTTATGTCCCAGTGGTCTTGAAGAATCCACAATTGGGATACACCATTGACTCTTGCACCAGCCTATGGCAAATGCAGTGTCTCCATCTTTACTTAGTATAAACATGGCCTCTGTTGCTGAGGCTCTGCGACTGAGAACACAGCCGCATTCACTGACATGCTCATGACACTCCCCTAAGATGCCACTTTTAACATTGGGAGCCATGGGGTATTTTTATTTATTGCCTGACTAGATAGACATACAGTAATTTGGCTAATTTGAAATGATAATTAAAGAAAAGTCGCCAGGCTTTTTTTTTTTCCCCTGTCAATTGTTTTTACTTATACCCCTCCCCCCTCCCATTTGGCTGCCCTTTTTTATCTTTTGTACTGTAGCTAAACCAGATTACCAAATCAATCCTTTTTTTTATTTTTGCCAGATCCTCTATTGTTTTTTTTTCTAATTGAATGGTTTTCTTTCATGGTTAATGTTTTTTATTTTTTTTATTTTCCTCTTCTTGTTTAAGATTTAGGGTTGAGTGTCTTGACCACTCATATTGTCTGGCCTGTTAGGTTTATGGCCAGATCTGAAGCTCCTGCCTTTCCTATTAAAGATTGTGTGCATTGGCTTGGTTTTAGGAGTATGTTGTGGCATTTCCTTGTGAAGTAATTGTTAGAGTATGTTGGCAAGTTTGGCTTACCCAGAGTGTTAAGGGTATATTTACTAAGCCTTGGATGGGGGCCACAGGGACAAGTAGCTGCTGGAATGACACAAGGGGGTAAGCTGGAGAGACACATGGTGTTGGAGTGAAGACACTGGAATGGCGCTAGTGAGATGCGGAGGGGGCTGATGCTTGTGAACACAGGAAGATGGTGCTGAAGAGATGGAGGGGGATGGAGTTGTAGAGACACATGGGAGATGAAGCTGGTAAGATGCAGGGGGGATGAAGCTGGTGAGATGCAGGGGGATGGCGCTGATGACTAGCAGGGAGGTGGCATTGTAGAGATGCAGGGGGATGATGCTGGAGAGACATAGGAGTCTCTCACACTGTCAAAGCCCCCAAAGATTCTGGGGGCCATTCACTTTAAAATTTCCTATACACAACAGTGTGTGTATAAAAAATAGGTTTCACAGTTGATCTGGCCTCTCATACTAGCTCTGCCATGCCTGAGAAGGGGGAGGGGTGGGGAGTAGACGGCGGGGGAGATGAGTTCCACCACCTCTCCAGGACCACTTTAATCCCTGGCACTCACTATGGAGCCATAGCTCCACTTGTACTCCAGCCAAGAACATGAAGGGGAGGGAAGCTGCAGACTTGCGTATATGAATAAGGTTACAAAAATTTGCGCATTTTGCGATTGTTTGTGTCAAGCTCTAAATAAGGCCCTAAAAAAATAAACAAAAAAAATAACTTAACATTGTTAGTCAGGATTACAATAGAATAATAGGGCTCAGGTCTTGCAGGTAAAGGGACATATCAATTCTGCCCACAGTACATTGCTTTCTGGTTAATGTTTGGTTTAGCGTTTACTTAAATGTATCCATTTTGGCTGTAAATGTAACGCTGCATGCAGCTTATAATAACCATATGTATCATTAAAACCTGAAAAGAGAGGAAGATTCCGCACGGGTCTATATGAAAGAATAAAGCAAGAAATAGTAATGCCCAACCATATTATAGTTGAAGATGGTGAAAGGTCATGTAAAAAATATTGGTGGAGTCAGTAATCGTTCACAGAAAAAGAGGAAAAGAAGTTGAGGCGCGCTTTTAAGGAAATAGTGTGAAAAGTAGTTAAAATATAACTTTTATAATGCTGGGTGTACACAGGGGCGTAGAGAGCCACGTGGCCTAATCACGGGAGGCGTGGCCACGCCCCCTTTGGAGGGAAAACAAAACAAAAAAAAACATTGTTTTGCAGCGCTGCTTCACGCCAGGGAGGGGGTGCTGTGAGCCCCTCAGCCCGGCGCAAAGCAGGCATAGGAGATTGCTGTGGCTGGGCTGCTGCAGAGGGAGGGAGGAAGTGAGGGGGGGGCAGCACCGGGCCCCTCTGGAAGCCCGGGCCCGGGTAAACTGTACCCGCTCCACCCCCCTCTCGGCGCCCCTGGGTACACACCTGAGCGACCCAGCGGCCGGCCGACCATCACGCAGACAGAGAGACCGGTTTGATAAGCATACACACATACCAATGGATCGCTCGATATCTCAGGCCAGACCGCACAACTGGATAGTCATTCAAATTTGCCAACCCAGCTTTGATATCAGAGTCGGCAGTTCCTGCGGCCGATGTAACGGGTCGGTTGGTGAGTCGCCTGCACACACTGGCAGATGTTCATGATATGCTGACACGATATACGGTATTACACATGAGTCAACGCACTTAACGATGTATACCCTTTGTCAGATGTACGATATAGTTAGTACCCGACCCATCAGTGACCCCCCCCCACTCTCGGCGCCCCTGCATACAAGTGTCTGAATATATTTTATATTTCCCAATACGTAACCTGAACTATGTGATTGTGGTCATTCGAATACTCCAATTTCAATTTTGTTGATTAGATCCACTTGTATCTAACCAACAGACCAGTTCGCTGATCACGATAGATGGAATCGGTATGATTTACCGCCGGACCCATGCCTGGCAGCGGCATCCCGGCAGAGGAGGAAATCCTCATCGTCAATGGTAAGTATATACTAACCTATTTCTATCCCCTAATCCTAACCTTCCCCCCCAGTGCCTAACCCTAATCCCCCCTCCAAGTGTCTAAATTTAACCCCCCCTTCCCCGCCGCCTAAACCTAAGTCCCCCAGCTTCCCGACTGCATACCCAATAGACATACTGGTTTCTCCAGGATATACAATCCTTTCTATATAGATGTATTATTATTATTACTATTATTATTATTATTATTATTATCATTTATTTATATGGCGCCACAAGTGTTCCGCAGCGCCTTACAAAGTACATAAACAAATTGTTGACAAACGACTTACAGAAAAGAACAATACAATACAGGACCAGGTCATGGCTAATATATATTGCCACATTAGCGACCATAACACCCAGATAAGCAGCAGAGCATAAGAAACCAAGGGCCTGATTCAGAGCCGTTCGCTATTTGCGGTCGTTCGTTCAAAAACAAGGGGTGGCTATTCAAATGATCCATTCGCAAATTGCAGTCTGTTCACACCTCTAAGTCTGAACGAGCGAGCAAAACATACGCTCGTTTATTTGTTAAAAACGCCCCCTGGCCGCTCGCACCATACGTCATGTCCGCTATGTATTAGATTAATCGAGTACATCAACCAGCGTATGAACTGCTCGCTATTCTTGTGGTTGGTTTTTGCTACCACAATCTTGCGAGCAGTTCTGGCTATAAAATAACCCAGTGACGTGGTCAATGACGCTGCTGTATTAATTATGCACACCCATAAAACGCCCGTTTTGACCTTTAAGCACGCCTGCGTTCGGATCTCCACTCCCCATTTTCAAGCACCTTCCCCTGTTACCACCCACATAGGCCTCATTCTGTCACTCAAAATAGCAGGCATTCGCTATATTGCGAGCACATGAATTTCGGCCGCACTGACTGGTTCGCGCATGCGTATAACGATCCGTACGCATGCGCAGATGTGCGAACATCGCTCGGAACGAGCGTACTGCCGCTAGCGAGTGGCTCTGAATGAGGGCCCAAGTGTTAGGTGTCCTAGTGGGGAGTAAGAAGTAGATGAAACTAAAGTAGGGAGAAGCACAAGAGGAGAGAGGGCCCTGCTCGTAAGAGCTTACATTCTAAAATCTACCATACTGTATGTTTTCATATAACCCTTTTCTTATAAGTTTACTTTTGATACAAAGTACTATAGTAAAGAATGTTTTTTTTTTTTTCAATTAATAAAAGTTATATTTTAAATTTTACTAATCACTTTTCACATTATTTTCCTATAAGCGTGCCCCCACAAAAGTCTTTTCTTTCCCTTTTTGTTTCTCTAACAAACGTATGTAGTCAGCGATATGCGATATTGCACTTTCTCCAAAACAAAATATTTCCTTGCAGATATCCTTCTGGGAATATCAATGTTGTACTGTAATAACAAACCCGACAAGGCAGACAGTAAGATACAGCACCAAAGGACTTTTCCAATTTATTGAAGGACTCAACAAAATGACTATACGTGGAGAGGTTGACCATAGCGAACCAATCAGATTCCATTTAGCAATTTACTACTGTAGATACAGTAAATTATACCTAGATACTGATTGGTTGCTATGGGCAACACCTACACTTCTGCTTTTTATTTTTGAAGC
The DNA here is from genome assembly GCA_031769625.1 of Taudactylus pleione. NCBI lineage: Eukaryota > Metazoa > Chordata > Amphibia > Anura > Myobatrachidae > Taudactylus > Taudactylus pleione. Next base: position 3,808,255 of record JAUIMM010000067.1, read on the forward strand.
TTTAGTAAATTTACCCCAAGGAGATATTATTGTAAATTTTTATTTACAGTATAGGTTTAAAATACAGCTCGAATGCTTACCTTAGTGGCACCGCCACCGCAATAGGGTCTGATTCATTGATTTACCTTAGTGGCACCGCCACCGCAATAGGGTCTGATTCATAGAATTACCTTAGTGGCACCGCGGCCGCATTAAGGTCTGATTCATAGATTTACCTTAGTGACACCGCTGCATTAGGGCCTGATTCATAGATTTACCTTAGTGGCACCACTACCGCATTAGCGCCTGATTCATAGATTTACCTTAGTGGCACAGCGCTGCATTAGGGTCTGATTCATAGATTTACCTTAGTGGCACCGCCGCATTTGCGCCTGATTCATAGATTTACCTTAGTGGCGCCGCCGCATTAGGGTCTGATTCTCAAATTTACCTTAGTGGCACCGCCGCCGCATTAGGGTCTGATTAATAGATTTACCTTAGTGGCACCGCACCGCATTAGGGCCTGATTCATAGGTTTACCTTAGTGGCACCGCTCCCGAATTAGGGTCTGATTCTTAGAATTACCTTAGTGGCACAGCGCTGCATTAGGGTCTGATTCATAGATTTACCTTAGTGGCACCGCTGCCGCATTAGGGCCTGATTCATAGATTTACGTTAGTGGCACCACCACAGCATTAGGGTCTGATTAATAGATTTACATTAGTGGCACTGCTGCCGCATTAGGGCCTGATTCATAGATTTACCTTAGTGGCACCGCTACCGCATTAGGGCCTGATTCATAGATTTACATTAGTAGCACCGCAACCGCATTAGGACCTGATTCATAGATTTACATTAGTGGCGCCGCTGCCGCATTAGGGCCTGATTCATAGATTTACCTTAGTGGCACCGCCGCATTAGGGCCTGATTCATAGATTTACCTCAGTGGCACCGCCGCATTAGGGCCTGATTCATAGATTTACATTAGTGGCACCGCTACCGCATTAGGGCCTGATTTATAGATTTACCTTAGTGGCACCGCTACCGCATTAGGGCCTGATTCATAGATTTACATTACTAGCACCGCAACCGCATTAGGGCCTGATTCATAGAATTACCTTAGTGGCACCGCTGCCGCATTAGGGTCTGATTCATAGATTTACCTTAGTGGCACCGCCGCATTAGGGCCTGATTCATAGATTTACATTAGTGACACCGCTACCGCATTAGGGTCTGATTCATAGATTTACCTTAGTGGCACAGCGCCGCATTAGGGTCTGATTCATAGATTTACCTTAGTAGTACCACCGCCGCATTAGCACCTGATTCATAGATTTACGTTAGTGTCACCGCTGCCACATTAGGGCCTGATTCATAGATTTATCTTAGTGGCACCACCACCGCATTAGCGCCTGATTCATAGATTTACCTTAGTGGCACCGCTGCCGCATTAGGGCCTGATTCATAGATTTACATTAGTGTCACCGCTGCCGCATTAGGGCCTGATTCATAGATTTACCTTAGTGGCACCGCTGCCGCATTAGGGCCTGATTCATAGATTTACCTTAGTGGCACCGCTGCCGCATTAGGGTCTGATTCATAGATTTACCTTAGTGGCACCGCTGCATTAGGGCCTGATTCATAGATTTACCTTAGTGGCACCGCCGCATTAGGGCCTGATTCATAGATTTACCTTAGTGGCACAGCGCCGCCTTAGGGCCTGATTCATAGATATACCTTAGTGGCACCGCTGCCGCATTAGCACCTGATTCATAGATTTACTTTAGTGGCACCACCGCCGCATTAGGGTCTGATTCATAGATTTACCTTAGTGGCACAGCGCTGCATTAGGGCCTGATTCATAGATTTACCTTAGTGGCACTGCCGCATTAGGGCCTGATTCATAGATTTACCTTAGTGGCACAGCGCCGCATTAGGGCCTGATTCATAGATATACCTCAGTGGCACCGCTGCCGCATTAGGGTCTGATTCATAGATTTACATTAGTAGTACCACCGCCGCATTAGGGCCTGATTCATAGATTTACGTTAGTGGCACCACCACCGCATTAGGACCTGATTCATAGATTTACATTAGTGGCACCGCTGCCGCATTAGGGCCTGATTCACAGATTTACCTTAGTGGCACCGCTACGGCATTAGGGCCTGATTCATAGATTTACCTTAGTAGCACCGCAACCGCATTAGGACCTGATTCATAGAATTACCTTAGTGGCAACGCGCCGCATTAGGGCCTGATTCATACATATTCCTTAGTGGCTCCGCTGCCGCATTAGGGTCTGATTCATGGATTTACCTTAGTGGCACCGCTACAGCATTAGGGCCTGATTCATAGATTTACCTTAGTGGCACCGCTGCATTAGGGCCTGATTCATAGATTTACCTTAGTGGCACCACCACCGCATTAGGGCCTGATTCATAGATTTACCTTAGTGGCACCGCCACATTAGGGCCTGATTCATAGATTTAACTTAGTGGCACAGCGCCGCATTAGGGCCTGATTCATAGATATACCTTAGTGGCATCGCTGCCGCATTATGGTCTGATTCATAGATTTACCTTAGTGGTACCACCCGCCGCATTAGTACCTGATTGATAGATTTACGTTAGTGGTAACACCGCATTAGAACCTGATTCATAGATTTACATTAGTGGTGCCGCTGCCGCATTAGGGCCTGATTCATAGATTTACCTTAGTGGCACCGCCGCATTAGGGCCTGATTCATAGATTTACCTTAGTGGCACTGCCGCATTAGGGCCTGATTCATAGATTTACATTAGTGGCACCGCTACCGCATTAGGGTCTGATTCATAGATTTACCTTAGTGGCACAGCGCCGCATTAGGGTCTGATTCATAGATTTACCTTAGTAGTACCACCGCAGCATTAGCACCTGATTCATAGATTTACGTTAGTGTCACCGCTGCCACATTAGGGCCTGATTCATAGATTTATCTTAGTGGCACCACCACCGCATTAGCGCCTGATTCATAGATTTACCTTAGTGGCACCGCTGCCGCATTAAGGCCTGATTCATAGCTTTACATTAGTGTCACCGCTGCCGCATTAGGGCCTGATTCATAGATTTACCTTAGTGGCACCGCTGCCGCATTAGGGCCTGATTAATAGATTTACACTAGTGGCACCGCTGCCGCATTAGGGCCCGATTCATAGATTTACGTTAGTGGCACCGCAACCGCATTAGGTATTGATTCATAGATTTACCTTAGTGGCACCGATTTACCTTAGTGGCACCGGAACTGCATTAGGGATTGATTCATAGATTTATATTAGTGGCACCGCGCCGCATTAGGGCCTGATTCATAGATTTACCTTAGTGGCACTGCTGTCGCATAAGGGCCTGATTCATAGATTAACCTTAGTGGCACCGCAACCGCATTAGGGTCTGATTAATAGATTTACATTAGTGGCACCAAAACCGCATTAGGGCCTGATTCATAGATTTACCTTAGTGGCACCACAACCGCATTAGGGCCTGATTAATAGATTTACATTAGTGGCACCGCCACCGCATTAGGGCCTGATTCATAGATTTACATTAGTGGCACCGCTGCCGCATTAGGACCTGATTCATAGATTTGCCTTAGTGGCACCGCGCCGCATTAGGGTCTGATTCATAGATTTACCTTAGTGGCACCGCTGCCGCATTAGGACCTGATTCATAGATTTACCTTAGTGGCACCGCGCCGCATTAGGGTCTGATTCATAGATTTACCTTAGTGGCACCGCTACCGCATTAGTGCCTGATTTATAGATTTACCTTAGTGGCACCACCGCAGGAGAGGTCTTAAGTAAAAATAAGCCCACTGCCGGCTTCTTTGATCCACTGTTGTTTTCAAAGATGCAGCATCGGATCCTCTGCGTGACAATTGGACATCTCAGTAACCCTCAGGTCCACGAGCGTAGCCACTGGCTTCGGCACCCCTAGTTTTCTGGAATGCTCCCCGTTGCCACCACCAAACGCCAGCAGCCTGTCATTCATGCATGCTCTGGTCCACTGCACCCGAAGTCGCGTAGCCTGATCTGCACATGTGCAGTTCGGCTCCTGCACTTGCACAGATGATTAAGCATCTGAGATTTGCATAAATATTGTATTTATGTAACTCTGTGAATCAGACTCTAAGTACATAGCTTTCCCCTTTGTTGTGCTCACTTCCTCATCTATTCTGCCTGACAGAAGCTCCCTCAGGTGATCCGGCTTGGCTGCTGCATAGTCACCTACTATGTAGAGATGTTCAAGTTTTTGGCAAAACAGTTATAAAATTTTATCATAGATAAAGATTATTGAATTGCAGGACAGGCCGTATTAATAGAGCTGCCAGGGTTCATCGACATATTCTTCGAGCTCTGCTTCTGTTTCGCTATTCTGTGTAATGATGATAGTACTATATTTTTATATTTAGATTCCATGGAATTGTATACGGCTAAAAGAGCTGGGTTGACCACAGTCAGTTCTAGGGCAGGATTAACGACGGGACGACCTGGTCAGTGACAGCTGGCGCCAACACAAAAGGGTACCTCCACACAAGTTCGTTCTGACCTATCAATTACAGGGAGGGCCCTATGGTACCTGATCTGGGATCGGGCTGCAACGGCGATGCTGCTGAATGCATAGTGCCTACAGAGTGACTCCCTTAAGGTTTACGTCAAATCTGAGATATTTAAGGGACTCAGGAGCCTCTCTGTAAGCACTATGCATTCAGCAACAGCAGGAGCCCTGTCCAGATGCCGGGAAACAAGAGCCTGCCACAAAAGTCCTCGGGGGGAGACACTGGATCATAATATTAATATGGGTGTCTCTGGTTTACTCTGGGAAATAATATTAATATGGAGGGATCTGTTTCATACTGAGAAGGCAATGGAACATAATATTATTATGGGGGGGCTCTGTGGCATATTGGGGGCACTGTGTGGCATAATAAAGTGGGCACTGGGGCATATTATTAACATTGGGGTTCTGTGGCATTCTGGGGGCAATGCGTGGCATACTGGGGTGGGCTGTGTTTCATAGTGGGGGCAGAGTGTGGCATGATTATACTGGGGGCACTATGGTATAACGTTTATTGTTAGGCGCCCCAATAAATCACTTGCTCTGGGGCCCCACAAACCTTAATCCGGCCCTGGTCAGTTAATTCTGCTGTGTGGTGTTCTTGGGTCAGGACTGGGAATATTTCAGGCAAATACTGTGCAGAAATGCCATATCAGGGGCATCATTCGCATAATCATGCATAATTGGTCAATAAGATCGCAGTATACAATTAACCCATTTTTGTTCAGCGAAACATGTAATAGTGCCACTAATACATAATGGGCAGAACGGAGCACTTATAGGGCACAGTAGGGTAGAATACGGAACCTCTAAATCAGTCCCTCTCATTTAAGTGTCCACGATTAAGGCTCTACAACGTTTTGTTAATCACTTGAATCACAATAACTTTCATTTATCTATCACTGACACTTATCACCATAGTACTATCAATTTCCTAGACATAACAGTAGAAATTGGACAATCAAATAAATATTTCAACATTCCAATAAAAAGTAGATTGTAACAGTTATCTAAGTTATAATAGTAATCACCAAAAAAAATTGGTTGAGCAACATCCCAAGAGGACAATTATGTCGGCTCAAATGAAATTGCTCTGACACATCCAAATTTATAGAACAGGCTTCTATCATGGTGGATTCATTTAAAGACAAGGCCTATCCTACAGATCTATAAAAGATGCAATGCAGGAAACCTTACATTTAAATAGAAGTTTTATTGCAAAATAACACAATCAAAATAAAGTGAATAGATTTAATGGATCTAGTGTTTTTGTTTCAAAACAAAACAGCTGGTCCTGTAAATTCAAGAATATCGTTAAGAAAAAATCCCAATCTTGAAATTAGACCCGTCTTGGAAAATGAGCTACTAGAGATACCAACAATTGTCTTCAAAAAGCGGACAATGTGAGATGAGAATTGGTGTCTAGCCATTTTATATTTATGGAAAAAATTAATAGGACCGAGACTATTCCCTGGGCACCAAAACCTTTAGGGTGTTTTAAATGTAATCATGGGGGATGTATAACATGTAGACGTATAGCAAACCGGCAGAATGATTTTTGCTCTGCAAGTAAGGTTCCAAGTTAATTATTTTGTTAACTGTGAGACTGATTTTGTAATATACGTGTTATCCTGTCCGTGCAAAGTGCAATATGTTGGATGTATAACCCGCAAGTTTAATTTAAGGTTCCTTGAACACCGTTGAAATATTAACAGAAGAAAAGATAATACTCAATCCTTTTATGTGTTTTTACGAGATGTCATATCATATGCTCCTCATGTGGGTCTCAGATTGCAGTGGCGTTCTCCGGTTTACATGTAAAAAAAAAAACACACAAGGGAAAAATGACTCTCCGAGTGATGTGTGAACACTAAATAGTCTACAAGAACATGCCTCTGGTATCTTTTTATCCTTCCTCGACCCAACTGGACCGGGATCTTGTATGTAATATATTGAAATGTATGAATCAAGTGCGTACCATTACTCACATACAAAATTGAGTAATCTTCCTCATCAAGGTTTCCTTTCAGCTTTACCCCAGCAAATCAATTTTCCATGTGTTAATTCTCCCCAGATGGTTAATCATCAATTGTAGAAAAACGGATGGGTGTCAAGATATAATCCAAATGTAAGTTTTTACCACCTGTTGAAGTGAAGAAAAAAATATATAGTCCTGACATCCACTTCCTCAAAACAGTACAGGTAAAGTCCAATGGTGCCTGTAATAGAGTCCAAAGAGGGTGAAGAAATAGTCCAACTGAACCTGGTTCAGTGGGACTATTTGTTCACCCTCTTTGGACTTTATTATAGCCAATCTAGATATCCTTACAGGGATCGTTATACAGGTTGAGTCTCCCATATCGAAATATTCCGAAATACGGAATATTCCGAAATGCGGAATAATTCTGGCATGACTGAGATAATGAAACCTTTTATTTTTGATAGTTCAATGTACACAAAGGTGTATATGAAACATAAATGAATTTAATTTCTGTACGCAAGCTTTGCTTGAGCCACAGAATTATTGAAAATATTGTAAAAAATGACCTGCAGGCTGTGTGTATAAGGTGTATATAACACATAAACACATTCTGTGTGTATATTTGGGTCCCATTCCCAATATATTTCATTATGATATGCAATTATTCCAAAATACTGTATATTCCGTTATCCAAAATACCCCTGGTCCCAAGCATTTTGGATATGGGAAACTCAACCTGTAGAACAGATTCCCTTTTCCTTAAGAGGCAGAGATAGGTATATATATTGTAGTTATCACATTAACCCCTTATGGGATATTTTAGTGGAGTAATAAAGGTTATTTATTTGTTATATAATACTCCTGCCTTCTGAAAATAGAAAAGTCGTTAAGTCTAGTTGTGGTATGCATGGTAAATAGGGGTGAGCGGGTTCGGATTTCTGAAATCCGAACCCCCCCGAGCCCCCCCGATCCGAGGCCGATCCGAGTCAGGCTCGACTTTTCCCGCCTGACTCGGATCTGAAATCGAGGCAAATCATCATCATCCCGCCTTCCGGGTCTCGCGGGTTTTGGATCCTATATAAGGTACCCGCGTCGGCGCCATTTTCTCATTTTTACGGCTGGCTGGGCTGTGTAGTGTAGTGTAGTGCAGTGTAGTGCTGTGCTGTGCTGTGCTGCGCTGTGCTGCTGTATTCCATAGGGGCTGTGTCCACTCCTTCAAAGTCCATAGGGGCTGGCTGGACTGTGTCAGTTGTCCATAGGGGCTGTATCCACTCCAAAGTCCTGTGCAGTGTCCCAGTCCTAAAGGGGTGCTGCAGTGTTGTCCAGGGGGTGCTCTGTCCATCAGGGGTGCTCCCCCCAAGTGCAAAAAAAAAATATATTTTTTCTGTGTTTGTGAATTGTGTGCACTGTGACTGCACGTGCATCAACAAAGTAGTGCCAAGTGTGCTCCTGTGTCATAAGTAAAGGGCCGGCTGGCTTGACCGTTAAAGGGTGCTGTAACCCCCAAAGTACACTCCAAACAAAATAGAAAAATATTTTCTGTGTTTGTGAATTGTGTGTGCAGTAGCCGCACGTGCATCAACAAAGTAGCAGCGCCAAGCGTGCGCCTGTGTCCCTTAAATAAAGGGCCGGCTGGCTTGTCTGTTAAAGGGTGCTGTAACCCCCAAAGTACACTCCAAAAAAAATATATATATTTTCTGTGTTTGTGAATTGTGTGCACTGTGGCTGCACGTGCATCAACAAAGGAGCAGCGCCAAGCGTGCGCCTGTGTCCCATAAGTAAAGGGCCGGCTGGCTTGTACGTTAAAGGGTGCTGTAACCCCCAAAGTACACTACAAACATAATAAAAAAATATTTTCTGTGTTTGTGAATTGTGTGCACTGTGGCTGCACGTGCATCAACACAGAAGCAGCGCCAAGCGTGCGCCTGTGTCCCATAAGTAAAGAGCCAGCTGGCTTGGCCATTAAAGGGTGCTGTAACCCCCCAAAGTACACTCCAAACAAAATAACAAAATATTTTTTGTGTTTGTGAATTGTGTGCGCAGTAGCCGCACGTGCATCAACAAAGTAGTGCCAAGCGTGCGCCTGTGTCATAAGTAAAGGGCCGGCTGGCTTGACCGTTAAAGGGTGCTGTAACCCCCAAAGTACACTCCAAACAAAATAAAAAAATATTTTCTATGTTTGTGAATTGTGTGCGCAGTAGCCGCACGTGCATCAACAAAGTAGCAGCGCCAAGCGTGCGCCTGTGTCCCATAAATAAAGGGCCGGCTGGCTTGTCCATTAAAGGGTGCTGTAACCTCCAAAGGGCACTCCAAACAAAATAAAAAAATCTTTTCTGTGTTTGTGAATTGTGTGCACTGTGGCTGCACGTGCATCAACAAAGGAGCAGCGCCAAGCGTGCGCCTGTGTCCCGTAAGTAAAGGTGAGGCTGGCTCATTTCTTAAAGGGTGGTGTAACCCACAAAGTGCACTAGTCTCCAACAAAAATAAAAAATTATTTTCTGTGTTTGTGTGCGCCTTAGACGCACGTATATATCAATATAACATAAATGGAGGACCAAACGTTCTCAGATTAAAATAAAATAGGGAAAGATCAAGAACCACTTCCTCCTAGTGCTGTTGCTGCTTCTGGGAGTTGTTCATCATCCCAGAGAGGAAGTAGGAACACCACTACTTTTACTAAACAATTGACCCTCCAACAGTCCTTAGCGAGGAGGATGAAGTACGACAGCAGTCATCCTGAAGCAAAACGTATAACTGAGGCCTTGACTGCTATGGTGGTGTTAGACGTGCGTCCGGTATCCGCCATTAGTGCAGTGGGATTTAGACAATTGATGGAGGTAGTGTGTCCCCGTTCCAAATCCCGTCTAGATTTCACCTGCATCTTCAAAGCAGCAGCGACAAGCGTGCGTCTGTCTGTTAAAGGGTGGTGTAACACTCAAAGTGTGCTCCACAGACAATAAAAAAATTCTTTTTTTTTCTGTCTTTGTGAAATGTGTGGGCTGTAGCCGCACCTGCATCCTCAAAGCAGCAGCGACAAGCGTGCATCTGTCTGTTAAAGGGTGGTGTAACCCTCAAAGTGCGCTCCACAAACACTAAAAAAATTCTTCTTTTTTTTTCTGTCTTTGTGAAATGTGTGGGCTGTAGCCACACCTGCATCCTCAAAGCAGCAGCGACAAGCGTGCGTCTGTCTGTTAAAGGGTGGTGACACCCTCAAAGTGTGCTACACAAACAATAAAAATATTCTTCTTCTTTTTTCTGTCTTTGTGAATTGTGTGGGCTGTAGCCGCACCTGCATCCTCAAAGCAGCAGCGACAAGCGTGCATCTGTCTGTTAAAGGATTACATCGGTGACAGCATCCAAGTAGGCATGTCAGACATTCCGTACCTGTACTGGCAGGAAAAAGAGGCAATTTGGAGGCCCCTGTACAAACTGGCTCTATGTTACCTGCGTTGCCCCCCCTCCAGTGTGTACTCCGAAAGAGTGTTTAGTGCAGCCAGGAACCTTGTCAGCGAAAGGCGTAGGAGGTTACTTCCACAAAATGTGGAGAAGATGATGTTCATAAAATGTGTTATCAACTCTTTCAGGGAGACCTGCCTCCAGAACGTACAGAGGGACCTGTGGTTGTGGATTCCAGCGGGGACTAATTAATACTCTGTGAGTATGAGGATGTACACAACACTGAAGAGGGTGAGGAATCGGTGGATGAGGAGGATGAGGACGACATCTTGCCTCCGTAGAGCCAGTTTGTGCAGGGACAGATTATTTGCCAGCTTGCTTTGTGGGGGCCCAAACGAACCAATCATTTCAGCCACAGTCGTGTGGCAGACCCTGGCGCTGAAATGATTGGATTGTTAAAGTGTGCATGTCCTGTTTATACAACATAAGGGTGGGTGGGAGGGCCCAAGGACAATTCCATCTTGCACCTCTTTTTTTTTTTTTGCATTTTGTACTGTTTGGGGCCTAGTTTTTCAAACTGCCATCCTGTCTGCCACTGCAGTGTCACTCCTAGATGGGCCACGTGTTGTGCCGCCCACTCGTGTTGCTTAGCATAGTCATCCAGCTACCTCGGTGCAACCTTTTGGACATAAAAACACTATTGTGAGCTGTGAGGTGTTCAGAATAGACTGGAAATGAGTGTAAATTAAGATTATTGAGGTTAATAATAGCATAGGAGCAGAAAAACCCACAAATTCTGTGATTTTAGCTGTTTTTATGCTTTTTTTAAAAAAAATACAGATCCAAAACACAAAACCCAGAACCCAAAACATGGAAGGGTGGTTTTGGCAAAACCAATCCAGATCCAAAACACGAAGAAAGATCCAGATCCAAATCCAAAACACAAAACACGAAAAGTGGCCGGTGCACACCCCTAATGGTAAAGGAACATCATTAGCATCACCTGTGAAACAATGAAGCCAGTTATGGCAGCTACTTAAACCAGTTCCTAACACAAAGAAAACTATGCACCTTCTGATGAAACCGCGAGTGCTTATGCCTGGAGAAATGCATCAAGGTTAAAGACTTTTTGGTTCACACGGACACTTTTGTTTCCTCTGGATTAATTTATCATCTGACAGCTGACTGTACATGCAGCGCTAAGGATACTTACTCCTGGAAAGTAGCGCAGCCCTACACAGAGTCACTATACACCAGACGGTGCCTCAGCTCCCAGCCGCACTGACCCACGAGAGCGCCACCCGGCGTACTGCCAGGATAATAGCTAGGGGCAGACACCCAGGATGCAGTGAGGAGCCTAGAGGATAACAGGTGACTTTAATACACTCTGTTAGTTTTGGGCATATCCCTGCCCTTCTTACAGTCTATAAGGAACTATCACCTGTATGAAAGAGGACACGATCTCTATGACCAGAGGATGTTTCTCTTTAGGGAGTGGATGACATCTTAGACTGAGCATTAATCGTGGACACTTAAAGGAGAGGGACTGATTTAGAGGTTCCGTAGGGCACCCTACTGTGCCCTATATGTGCGCCGTTCTACCCACACACCCTTTAGTAGTTGTGTTTGTCATGTCTGAAAGTGTATCTCTGTGATGCTAATGCATTTTATTGAAATATTGATTTAAAATATTTTTATTTTTTTTATTAAACGTTGTGATCACTTGATCACACTAGCGCTCCACCTTTTATCAATTTCATATTGTTTAGCAGGTGCAACACCAGCTGTGTGAGCTGCCTATTTGTTCAGGATATACCATCTGGCTAATAAGCGCACCTGATTCTTTTTGTGTGTTTAATTATATTAAGTACATTTTAACTCAGTTTCCCTTCTATATGCTCCCCTTCTACATCCACGCAATGCTGTATTCTTATTTTCCATTGGTCAAAGCCATGCTGCATCTCATTATCTATCAGTTGCCTCAGTGGCTCAGTCGTTTTCTTCTTTACAAGAGACCAAGAAGAAAGAAGACTTTTTGTTGGGGGCACTCATACGGTATTAAAGATAATTAAAATATAACTTTTAATATAATATTACTAAAACAAGGTAACCTACATAAACGGACATACATACATACAACATATACCTTATTAAACCCTTATAATCAAGGGAGCCAGCTCATATACAAAGGGGTTTGCCCTCTATAGATTCAAAAAAGTTTAGTTGAGCGACATTAGTGAAACGTACGTCATCCTACTTGAGTCATAGCAGGCTGTTGGAGCAGGAAGGCACCAGCCCGTACGGCAGCGTGCTAGGATTTCCCCGCATCTGCCGCCGAATCTGCACGAGACGGCCAGGGGAAGCCGCGTGGAAGGAGATTCCCACTGCCGCTACCGTCTCCTCCAAAGCCTGCGCCCTCTGTGCATGTTCACAGTTACCTCTCCCTCGTGGATCAGCGGCACACTTTAAGGATTTCCTCATACAATTTTACTAAGCTAAGTAAACACGTCCATGCAGATACACTCACTATATGCCCTAGTCTCCTAGTCCAAGCACACTGTCACTTGCTATTTGAATAATATCCTCTTGATATATGCGCTTCCAACAGCATTATTGTGGTGATATATTTGGATTAATAATTGGGCATTTTGGATATGGACATCTATAGATTGTATATCATGATGTATTAACTGGGACTCCCTATATATAACATATAGATGTGATAACAGGACATTTGGGAATTTTCTCTGTTTAAAACAATCTTTTTCTTCTTTAGAAGGATTGATTAATTTAATACCCACTGCAGTGTCACGATCTGGTTATAACCTATTAGTTTAACCATTACAGGGATATGCTGCAGTTTATGATAGGGGTGAGCGGGTTCGGATTTCTGAAATCCGAACCCCCCCGAGCCCCCCCGATCCGAGTCCGATCCGAATCAGGCTCGACTTTTCCCGCCTGACTTGGATCTGAAATCGAGGCAAAACGTCATCATCCCGCCTTCCGAGTCTCGCGGGTTTTGGATCCTATATAAGGTACCCGCGTCGGCGCCATTTTCTCACTCGGCTGTGGACAGTGAAGAGGGAGGGTGGGAGTTAGGGCTGTGTAGTGTAGTGTAGTGTAGTGCTGCTGTTGTCCACTACTTCAAAGTCCATAGGGGCTGGCTGTGTTGTGCTGTGCTGCTGTTGTTAATAGGGGCTGTGTCCACTACTTCAAAGTCCATAGGGGCTGGCTGGACTGTGTTGTGCAGTCAGTTCTCCATAGGGGCTGTGTCCACTCCAAAGTCCTGTGCAGTGTCCCAGTCCTAAAGGGGTGCTGTAGTGTTGTCCAGGGGGTGCTCTGTCCATCAGGGGTGCTCCCCCAAGTGCTAAAAAAATAATATATTTTCTGTGTTTGTGAATTGTGTGCGCAGTAGCCGCACGTGCATCAACAAAGTAGTGCCAAGCGTGCGCCTGTGTCATAAGTAAAGGGCCGGCTGGCTTGACCGTTAAGGGTGCTGTAACCCCCGAAAGTACACTCCAGTACAAACCAAAAAAAAAATTATTTTCTGTGTTTGTGAATTGTGTGCGCAGTAGCCGCACGTGCATCAACAAAGTAGTGCCAAGCGTGCGCCTGTGTCATAAGTAAAGGGCCAGCTGGCTTGACCGTTAAGGGTGCTGTAACCCCCGAAAGTACACTCCAGTCCAAACCAAAAAAAAAATTATTTTCTGTGTTTGTGAATTGTGTGCGCAGCAGCCGCACGTGCATCAACAAAGTAGTGCCAAGCGTGCGCCTGTGTCATAAGTAAAGGGCCGGCTGGCTTGACCGTTAAGGGTACTGTAACCCCCGAAAGTACACTCCAGTCCAAACCAAAAAAAAAATTATTTTCTGTGTTTGTGAATTGTGTGCGCAGTAGCCGCACGTGCATCAACAAAGTAGTGCCAAGCGTGCGCCTGTGTCATAAGTAAAGGGCCGGCTGGCTTGACCGTTAAGGGTACTGTAACCCCCGAAAGTACACTCCAGTCCAAACCAAAAAAAAAATTATTTTCTGTGTTTGTGAATTGTGTGCGCAGTAGCCGCACGTGCATCAACAAAGTAGTGCCAAGCGTGCGCCTGTGTCATAAGTAAAGGGCCGGCTGGCTTGACCGTTAAAGGGTGCTGTAACCCCCAAAGTACACTCCAGTCCAAACCAAAAAAAAATTATTTTCTGTGTTTGTGAATTGTGTGCGCAGTAGCCGCACGTGCATCAACAAAGTAGTGCCAAGCGTGCGCCTGTGTCATAAGTAAAGGGCCGGCTGGCTTGACCATTAAAGGGTGCTGTAACCCCCGAAAGTACACTCCAGTCCAAACCAAAAAAAAAAAAATTTTCTGTGTTTGTGAATTGTGTGCGCAGTAGCCGCACGTGCATCAACAAAGTAGTGCCAAGCGTGCGCCTGTGTCATAAGTAAAGGGCCGGCTGGCTTGACCGTTAAAGGGTGCTGTAACCCCCAAAGTACACTCCAGTCCAAACCAAAAAAAAAATTATTTTCTGTGTTTGTGAATTGTGTGCGCAGTAGCCGCACGTGCATCAACAAAGTAGTGCCAAGTGTGCGCCTGTGTCATAAGTAAAGGGCCGGCTGGCTTGACCGTTAAAGGGTGCTGTAACCCCCGAAAGTACACTCCAGTCCAAACCAAAAAAAAAATTATTTTCTGTGTTTGTGAATTGTGTGTGCAGTAGCCGCACGTGCATCAACAAAGTAGTGCCAAGCGTGCGCCTGTGTCATAAGTAAAGGGCCGGCTGGCTTGACCGTTAAAGGGTGCTGTAACCCCCGAAAGTACACTCCAGTCCAAACCAAAAAAAAAATTATTTTCTGTGTTTGTGAATTGTGTGCGCAGTAGCCGCACGTGCATCAACAAAGTAGTGCCAAGCGTGCGCCTGTGTCATAAGTAAAGGGCCGGCTGGCTAGACCGTTAAAGGGTGCTGTAACCCCCGAAAGTACACTCCAGTCCAAACCAAAAAAAAAATTATTTTCTGTGTTTGTGAATTGTGTGCGCAGTAGCCGCACATGCATCAACAAAGTAGTGCCAAGCGTGCGCATGTGTCATAAGTAAAGGGCCGGCTGGCTTGACCGTTAAAGGGTTCTGTAACCCCCAAAGTACACTCCAAACCAAAAAAATATATATTTTCTGTGTTTGTGACTTGTGTGCACTGTGGCTGCACGTGCATCAACAAAGGAGCAGCGCCAAGCGTGCGCCTGTGTCCCATAAGTAAAGAGCCGGCTGGCTCATTTCTTAAAGGGTGGTGTAACCCACAAAGTGCACTACTCTCCAGCAAAAATAAAAAAATATTTTCTGTGTTTGTGTGCGCTTTAGCCGCACGTATATATATCAATATAACATAAATGGAGGACCAAACTTTCTCCGATAAAAATAAAATAGGGAAAGATCAAGAACCACTTCCTCCTAGTGCTGTTGCTGCTGCTGGGAGTTGTTCATCATCCCAGAGAGGAAGTAGGAACATCACTACTTTTACTAAACAATTGACCCTCCAACAGTCCCTAGCGATGAGGATGAAGTACGACAGCAGTCATCCTGAAGCAAAACGTATAACTGAGGCCTTGACTGCTATGTTGGTGTTAGACGTGCGTCCGGTATCCGACATTAGTGCAGTGGGATTTAGACAATTGATGGAGGTAGTGTGTCCTCGGTTCCAAATCCCGTCTAGATTCCACCTGCATCCTCAAAGCAGCAGCGACAAGCGTGCGTCTGTCTGTTAAAGCGTGGTGACACCCTCAAAGTGTGCTACACAAACAATTAAAATATTGTTCTTTTTTTTTCTGTCTTTGTGAATTGTGTGGGCTGTAGCCGCACCTGCATCCTTAAAGCAGCAGCGACAAGCGTGCATCTGTCTGTTAAAGGGTGGTGACACCCTCACAGTGTGCTACACAAACAATTAAAATATTGTTCTTTTTTTTTCGGTCTTTGTGAAATGTGTGGGCTGTAGCCGCACCTGCATCCTTAAAGCAGCAGCGACAAGCGTGCGTCTGTCTGTTAAAGGGTGGTGTAACTCTCAAAGTGCTCCAAAAAATAAAAAACTCTTTTTTTAATGTGTTTGTGACTTGTGTGCGATGTAGCCGCACTTGCATCCTCAAAGCAGCAGCGACAAGCGTGCGTCTGTCTGTTAAAGGGTGGTGACACCCTCAAAGTGTGCTACACAAACAATAAAAATATTCTTCTTCTTTTTTCTGTCTTTGTGAATTGTGTGGGCTGTAGCCGCACCTGCATCCTTAAAGCAGCAGCGACAAGCGTGCGTCTGTCTGTTAAAGGGTGGTGACACCCTCAAAGTGTGCTACACAAACAATAAAAATATTCTTCTTCTTTTTTCTGTCTTTGTGAATTGTGTGGGCTGTAGCCGCACCTGCATCCTTAAAGCAGCAGCGACAAGCTTGCGTCTGTCTGTTAAAGGGTGGTGACACCCTCAAAGTGTGCTACACAAACAATTAAAATATTGTTCTTTTTTCTGTCTTTGTGAATTGTGTGGGCTGTAGCCGCACCTGCATCCTTAAAGCAGCAGCGACAAGCGTGCGTCTGTCTGTTAAAGGGTGGTGACACCCTCAAAGTGTTCTACACAAACAATTAAAATATTGTTCTTTTTTTTTCGGTCTTTGTGAAATGTGTGGGCTGTAGCCGCACCTGCATCCTTAAAGCAGCAGCGACAAGCGTGCGTCTGTCTGTTAAAGGGTGGTGTAACTCTCAAAGTGCTCCAAAAATTAAAAAACTATTTTTTTAATGTGTTTGTGACTTGTGTGCGATGTAGCCGCACTTGCATCCTCAAAGCAGCAGCGACAAGCGTGCGTCTGTCTGTTAAAGGGTGGTGACACCCTCAAAGTGTGCTACACAAACAATAAAAATATTCTTCTTCTTTTTTCTGTTTTTGTGAATTGTGTGGGCTGTAGCCGCACCTGCATCCTTAAAGCAGCAGCGACAAGCGTGCGTCTGTCTGTTAAAGGGTGGTGACACCCTGAAAGTGTGCTACACAAACAATTAAAATATTGTTCTTTTTTTTCGGTCTTTGTGAAATGTGTGGGCTGTAGCCGCACCTGCATCCTTAAAGCAGCAGCGACAAGCGTGCGTCTGTCTGTTAAAAGGTGGTGACACCCTCAAAGTGAGCTACACAAACAATTAAAATATTGTTCTTTTTTTTCCGGTCTTTGTGAAATGTGTGGGCTGTTGCCGCACCTGCATCCTTAAAGCAGCAGCGACAAGCGTGCGTCTGTCTGTTAAAGGGTGGTGACACCCTCAAAGTGTGCTACACAAACAATAAAAATATTCTTCTTCTTATTTCTGTCTATGTGAATTGTGTGGGCTGTAGCCGCACTTGAATCCTCAAAGCAGCAGCGACAAGCGTGCGTCTGTCTGTTAAAGGGTGGTGACACCCTCAAAGTGTGCTACACAAACAATTAAAATATTGTTCATTTTTCTGTCTTTGTGAATTGTGTGGGCTGTAGCCGCACCTGCATCCTTAAAGCAGCAGCGACAAGCGTGCGTCTGTCTGTTAAAGGGTGGTGACACCCTCAAAGTGTGCTACACAAACAATTAAAATATTGTTCTTTTTTTTTTGGTCTTTGTGAAATGTGTGGGCTGTAGCCGCACCTGCATCCTTAAAGCAGCAGCGACAAGCGTGCGTCTGTCTGTTAAAGGGTGGTGACACCCTGAAAGTGTGCTACACAAACAATTAAAATATTCTTCATCTTTTTTCTGTCTATGTGAATTGTGTGGGCTGTAGCCGCACCTGCATCCTTAAAGCAGCAGCGACAAGTGTGCGTCTGTCTGTTAAAGGGTGGTGACACCCTCAAAGTGTTCTACACAAACAATTAAAATATTGTTCTTTTTTTTTTGGTCTTTGTGAAAAGTGTGGGCTGTAGCCGCACCTGCATCCTTAAAGCAGCAGCGACAAGTGTGCGTCTGTCTGTTAAAGGGTGGTGTAACTCTCAATGTGCTCCAAAAATTAAAAAACTATTTTTTTAATGTGTTTGTGACTTGTGTGCGATGTAGCCGCACTTGCATCCTCAAAGCAGCAGCGACAAGCGTGCGTCTGTCTGTTAAAGGGTGGTGACACCCTCAAAGTGTGCTACACAAACAATAAAAATATTCTTCTTCTTTTTTCTGTCTTTGTGAATTGTGTGGGCTGTAGCCGCACCTGCATCCTCAAAGCAGCAGCGACAAGCGTGCGTCTGTCTGTTAAAGGGTGGTGACACCCTCAAAGTGTGCTACACAAACAATTAAAATATTGTTCTTTTTTTTTCGGTCTTTGTGAAATGTGTGGGCTGTAGCCGCACCTGCATCCTTAAAGCAGCAGCGACAAGCGTGCGTCTGTCTGTTAAAGGGTGGTGACACCCTCAAAGTGAGCTACACAAACAATTAAAATATTGTTCTTTTTTTTTTGGTCTTTGTGAAATGTGTGGGCTGTTGCCGCACCTGCATCCTTAAAGCAGCAGCGACAAGCGTGCGTCTGTCTGTTAAAGGGTGGTGACACCCTCAAAGTGTGCTACACAAACAATAAAAATATTCTTCTTCTTATTTCTGTCTATGTGAATTGTGTGGGCTGTAGCCGCACTTGAATCCTCAAAGCAGCAGCGACAAGCATGCGTCTGTCTGTTAAAGGGTGGTGACACCCTCAAAGTGTGCTACACAAACAATTAAAATATTGTTCTTTTTTCTGTCTTTGTGAATTGTGTGGGCTGTAGCCGCACCTGCATCCTTAAAGCAGCAGCGACAAGCTTGCGTCTGTCTGTTAAAGGGTGGTGACACCCTCAAAGTGTGCTACACAAACAATTAAAATATTGTTCTTTTTTTTTTGGTCTTTGTGAAATGTGTGGGCTGTAGCCGCACCTGCATCCTTAAAGCAGCAGCGACAGGCGTGCGTCTGTCTGTTAAAGGGTGGTGTAACTCTCAAAGTGCTCCAAAAAATAAAAAACTATTTTTTTAATGTGTTTGTGACTTGTGTGCAATGTAGCCGCACTTGCATCCTCAAAGCAGCAGCGACAAGCGTGCGTCTGTCTGTTAAAGTGTGGTGACACCCTCAAAGTGTGCTACACAAACAATAAAAATATTCTTCTTTTTTCTGTCTTTGTGAATTGTGTGGGCTGTAGCCGCACCTGCATCCTTAAAGCAGCAGCGACAAGCGTGCGTCTGTCTGTTAAAGGGTGGTGACACCCTCAAAGTGTGCTACACAAACAATTAAAATATTGTTCTTTTTTTTTCGGTCTTTGTGAAATGTGTGGGCTGTAGCCGCACCTGCATCCTTAAAGCAGCAGCGACAAGCGTGCGTCTGTCTGTTAAAGGGTGGTGACACCCTCAAAGTGAGCTACACAAACAATTAAAATATTGTTCTTTTTTTTTCGGTCTTTGTGAAATGTGTGTGCTGTAGCCGCACCTGCATCCTTAAAGCAGCAGCGACAAGCGTGCGTCTGTCTGTTAAAGGGTGGTGTAACTCTCAAAGTGCTCCAAAAAATAAAAAACTATTTTTTTAATGTGTTTGTGACTTGTGTGCGATGTAGCCGCACTTGCATCCTCAAAGCAGCAGCGACAAGCGTGCGTCTGTCTGTTAAAGGGTGGTGACACCCTCAAAGTGTGCTACACAAACAATAAAAATATTCTTCTTCTTTTTTCTGTCTTTGTGAATTGTGTGGGCTGTAGCCGCACCTGCATCCTTAAAGCAGCAGCGACAAGCGTGCGTCTGTCTGTTAAAGGGTGGTGACACCCTCAAAGTGTGCTACACAAACAATTAAAATATTGTTCTTTTTTTTTCGGTCTTTGTGAAATGTGTGGGCTGTAGCCGCACCTGCATCCTTAAAGCAGCAGCGACAAGCATGCGTCTGTCTGTTAAAGGGTGGTGACACCCTCAAAGTGTGCTACACAAACAATAAAAATATTCTTCTTCTTTTTTCTGTCTTTGTGAATTGTGTGGGCTGTAGCCGCACTTGCATCCTCAAAGCAGCAGCGACAAGCGTGCGTCTGTCTGTTAAAGGGTGGTGTAACCCTCAAAGTGTGCTCCACAAACAATAAAAATATTCTTTTTTTTTTTCTGTCTTTGTGAATTGTGTGGGCTGTAGCCGCACTTGAATCCTCAAAGCAGCAGCGACAAGCGTGCGTCTGTCTGTTAAAGGATTACATCGGTGACAGCATCCAAGTAGGCATGTCAGACAGTCCGTACCTGTACTGGCAGGAAAAAGAAGCAATTTGGAGGTCCCTGTACAAACTGGCTCTATTTTACCTGAGTTGCCCCCCCTCCAGTGTGTACTCCGAAAGAGTGTTTAGTGCAGCCGGGAACCTTGTCAGCGAAAGGCGTAGGAGGTTGCTTCCACAAAATGTGGAGAAGATGATGTTCATAAAATGAATTATCAACTCTTCCAGGGAGACCAGCCTCCAGAACGTACAGAGGGACCTGTGGTTCCAGCAGGGACGAATTAATACTCTGTGAGGATGAGGATGTACACACTGAAGAGGGTGAGGAATCGGTGGATGAGGAGGATGAGGATGACATCTTGCCTCCGTAGAGCCAGTTTGTGCAGGGACAGATAAATTGCCAGCTTGTTTTGTGGGGGCCCAAACGAACCAATCATTTCAGCCACAGTTGTGTGGCAGACCCTGGCGCTGAAATGATTGGTTTGTTAAAGTGTGCATGTCCTGTTTATACAACATAAGGGTGGGTGGGAGGGCCCAAGGACAATTCCATCTTGCACCTCTTTTTTTTCTTTGCATTATGTACAGTTTGGGGCCTAGTTTTTCAATGCCATCCTGTCTGCCACTGCAGTTTCACGCCTAGATGGGTCACGTGTTTGTGCCGCCCACTCGTGTCGCTTAGCATAGTCATCCAGCTACCTCGGTGCAACCTTTTGGACATAAAAACACTATTGTGAGGTGTGAGGTATTCAGAATAGACTGGAAATGAGTGGAAATTAAGGTTATTGAGGTTAATAATAGCATAGGAGCAGAAAAACCTACAAATTCTGTGATTCTGTTAAGATGTATTATATCTTTTAAAATATACTATTGTGTTACTAAAGTGTGAGTGACAGCCATTATCTGCTGCTGCTCGTGGTGTGGTATTACCCCAACCATATGCATTTGGGCTCTGTGATCGGAGCTAAATTTGAGACAATTACAATATGTTGTTAAGATGTATTATGTCTGTTAAAATGTACTATTGTGTTACTATATTGTGAGTGACAGCCATTATTTGCTGTTGCTCGTGGTGTGGCACTATTTTTATCAGATTAAAATATTGGCATCTTAGTGGTACATTAGTGTTTTGCACAAGAGGGATCACTCTGTTAATCTAATGTCGCTCAACTAAACTTTTTTGAATCTATAGAGGGCAAACCCCTTTGTATATGAGCTGGCTCCCTTGATTATAAGGGTTTAATAAGGTATATGTTGTATGTATGTATGTCCGTTTATGTAGGTTACCTTGTTTTAGTAATATTATATTAAAAGTTATATTTTAATTATCTTTAATACCATATGAGTGCCCCCAACAAAAAGTCTTCTTTCTTCTTGGTCTCTTGTTGATACTTTTCTGACTTTGGGGAGCACCACCAACCTATAATATTGGCCCACAGAGTGGAGGCTTAATTAATCTAGTTGGTATATGATTATTTGTATGTACTTCAGGTCCTGAGGGACTTGAAAGTAGGTCTCTTATATCAGTCTGGTGCGACTCTCACCCCCATGTGTCTCTGTTAGGTTTTCTTCTTTACCTCAGTAACTGATGCAAAATGAGTTCCCTTCTGCACAGATTTGACTTTAGGGAAAAGAGAGAAGTCACACGGTGCTAGGACTCGTGAGTATGGAGGGTGTTCTAGCACTGCAATCTGTTTTCCGACCAAAAACTGCTTCACAGTGAGAGCTGTGTGGGCTGGGGCGATGTCCTGATGGAGGATGAAACCATTTTTCCACAACTCTGGCCTCTTTCTCCTGAATCTTTCCCACAGAGTTGCTAGAACATTTTTGTAGTAATGTTGATTCACTGTTGAGCCTTCTGGTACCCAGTCTTCCAAAAACAATAAGAAATACATTGGTTTATTGCTTCTAACCCTTAACAACCTTGTATAGCTTACTTAACTTAAACTAATAAATAACGACACAGACAACAAGAGCTTGGCTAATAAAGGTCACAGCTTTTATTTATAATGAATTAACCTAACCAGGGTGGCAAAGAGACGCTGCAGACTCAGTTCTAGCTTTTTCTTTGCTCAAATACTCGGGGAACGACTGACACATCCCCCCTCTAGACGCACTAACGCTGCGAGGGTCCCACTTCCCTCCTGGGCCAATCCGAGGCGCTTCCGTACCAAAAAGCGCCCGGGTCCCCCCGTGCGGAGCAGGACAAATTCGCCAGGTTCATCGAGGGCAAGTGCCCCCACAACGTATCTTACGCCACATAAAGCCACTGAGCTGCAGCGTACTCCCGCCATGCTGCGCCTCCCCTGAATTGGGAAGAAAAAGTTAGTGTGACACACATAAACAGTAACGGGTGGGATGGTGGGTTTCAAAGATCCAGGGACCAAGAGGCTGTCCATGCTCACACAGCCCAATATATACTGATCATCTGACCACTCCTTCAAGCCATATCATTGGCTCACCCAACCAGCTGACCAGACAGCCTTATAATCTGCCCAGCAACAAGGCTGTCATCAACAGCCATACAGCAAAAAACATAGTATTCTTAGTTATACTCACGCTTATTCCGCCTTCGTATACTATAAGAAATACATTGGTTTATTGCTTCTAACCCTTAACAACCTTGTATAGCTTACTTAACTTAAACTAATAAATAACGACACAGACAACAAGAGCTTGGCTAATAAAGGTCACAGCTTTTATTTATAATGAATTAACCTAACCAGGGTGGCAAAGAGACGCTGCAGACTCAGTTCTAGCTTTTTCTTTGCTCAAATACTCGGGGAACGACTGACACATCCCCCCTCTAGACGCACTAACGCTGCGAGGGTCCCACTTCCCTCCTGGGCCAATCCGAGGTGCTTCCGTACCAAAAAGCGCCCGGGTCCCCCCGTGCGGAGCAGGACAAATTCGCCAGGTTCATCGAGGGCAAGTGCCCCCACAACGTATCTTACGCCACATAAAGCCACTGAGCTGCAGCGTACTCCCGCCAAAGCCAGACTCCAAAGGAAACTGGCCCGCCACCCAACACGACCTAGCCAAAACAAGAATTCCTAAATAAGGAAACTGAATCCAAGTCATCAAGATGCCCTCAATCAGGATTGAAAAATACAGAGTTAAATCTCCAACTAAAAGCTATGACTCACACCCAAGCCACCCAGTGACACCGCATAACAGGCTTCTGACACATTCACCTTCTTCCTCGTCCTGTCTAACGCACCATGCTTATACATCACTCTCCAGTCAAACTATGCACCATACAGATCACACATCCTCCAATTTGGCCTTAAACCCAACAAAAACCCTCACCACGAACGATCACTCCATACCTTTCCACTGACGCACATCGTTGCTCCTGACAGGCAATACCTCCTAGTCAGACACATCCTTTTTAGTCACCGAGGACACAAGAAAATCAAGCACGAAACTCTACACCTAAACCGCGCACATCATTCACAACCCAAACTATCAACTGCTGCAAACCCAGTGAGCAACAAAGTTCCGTACCCTGAGTATCGCACCAAACCCAAACCATCCCGACACAACTTTAAGAAAACACATAGCAACTAACTAGCAGGGATGCATAAGAGGGGAAAACAAGTAACCCGAGTGAAGGGGAAAAACTAAAAAACCTACCCGTGAACCAAATTGGGCCGGATCAAGGCTCCCGGGAGGAAAAATTAAAAAATCCCTTCACCACCCCCCAATTGTTGAATGCTAGCCGTTCAACGATTGGTTGGTAAACAATGTTTCAGGTTGGCGCCAGGTGCGCAACTAGCTCTAGTCGCAACTAAACATGTCTCATAGGCAGCCATTTGCACACCCTAAACTCTGCAGGGAATGTCCCCGCAATCGCTGCGCCAATTTGAAGAAAATGAGTACTAGAAACTGAAGCAAAGAAACTGCCCTAATCAAAACTTTGCCCAAAACATCAGAGAACTAAAATGTGGTACGCAGGATAAGATTGGGCCTGTAAACCAACCTCGTATTCCAATTGAACTGTAGAATGCAGGATAAGATTGGAATGTAAACCATCTTTGTGCTCAACTAGCAGGGCACCACATCTATAATGCACCACAAGGCGTACCGGGCAAATTAACCTCTGGATGTTGAGAAAAGGAAACTATCCACCCCCACCTGTATGGTCTCCACTGCCCCATGAAAAATTGCAAAGCACCACTGATCTCCGGAAAACAATATCTTGAAACAAAATCTCTGATGAAACTAAACACTCCAAAATTGCAGCTGAAAAGTAAAATGTAAAAACGAGGCCTAACACCCGTGAGAAGCCACCTGACCCGTAACCACAAGCAACGCATAAAAACTGCACATAAAAAAGGCCTCCGGGAGACGCTGCGAACGGGGAACCCAATTAACCCAACATGTAATAAATGACTGGGTATGTACATGTATACCTTTAAGATTACTATAGATGAGATACCCGTTGGCGCCGCCACCGCAGAGGCTTTGAACCCACCCTGCTACGAATGGTTTCAAACTATGAAGTAAAGCAAATATTGTAAAAAACTCACCCTCCGTAGATGGCTTAGCCCATAATCTCGCCAAAAATTGCCAGGCAGATGGTTACGTCCATGGTATAATTGGAACTAGAGACCGAAGCGCAATTTACATGACGAAATATAATATTCTGTACCTAAACGCACAAAAATAAATGACAAAGGGAACGCAAAAAGAACGAGTTTCAGATGTAGATGGCATGAGCTACACCCAATTCTGTAGATTAGAAAAGAATTAATCCTCAGTCGCACTGACCAGCCTATATGGCCATGAAAATTGGGAATGGCTCCAACAGTAACATTACTCATAAGACCTGCATCGTAATAAACTACCCAGAAAAATTTTCCTCTAACTGAAAGCTCAAAATACCCGGCCAGCCAGCCGAACTGGTAAAAAACTGCGGCAAAAACTCATTGCCACTGAAGTACAAAATTAGTTCACCGATAAATTGAACCAGAAACCTGACCCAACAATGAAGTGCCCGCTCAAACTGCGTAAACCTATAAACAAGCCGCCTATAAGCAAACAACTTACAAACCCAGTCATTTAAATTTGTTTTTTTTTTTTGTTTTTTTATAGTGTTTCTACTGAGACTCAAAACCTTAAATGTCTAGTGTGATATGCGGTCCATTTCCCACTACGCTACAAAAACCTATCAAACAACCATAACCTGCTATCTCCATCACCAACCGACAAACTGGACACAAAACCTACATTCATATCAAGCGCAACTGGAACCCCCAAAACACGGAAAAAGTTGACTGTGCCAAAAGAGGAGGTCCAAACAGACATCACTCCTTCCTGCACCCATGAAGAGAAATCAGTCCAGACGATGTGCTACACCGACATGGTCAGTGCCGGCCTGAACATACAAAAGTAAGAAAAATTGGATTTCTCGATCTAGGTGTCGGAAACCGCACCGCCCGAAGGCAAACAATCATTGCTAATTCAACTGAACACCACTGAAACCCCATGCATTGCCCGTCCTACGAGTGCAAGACAACAACCAAAAAATTGACCCAGAATAAACGTAACCAGAAAGTCAACATACCAAGACTGCGAACTAAAACTCAAAATGTGGAAACTGCTATGAGGAACCAACGGGGAAGGTAGAATAACGGAACTACACAATGTATAGGATACTACCATGTATAGGATGCATGCTGCACAAACATGCCCACCCTCCCTGTTTCTGCGGGAGGCTCCCGATTTTTCGGGAAACCCCCCGCAGCCCCGGAAGGGTAGGCAACTCTCCTGCATTCTGCCCACCTCCTAGTGAAGCGGGCAGAATGAGGAGAATACCCGTGGCAATCGCGGGTCTCCGTGAAGGGGGCGGGGCCTAAGCTGCGACCCGGCATGAATCACAGCATCTGGCCCCGCCCCCTATGTAAATTGTGCCCAATAGCGGCAATTTTACCGCGAGGGGGCGGGGCTTAACGGCGCGAAACGTCAAGCCCCGCCCCCGTCGGCCCCCTGCTGCTTCTCTTACCCGGGCTTCTCCCGGGAAGAGAATATTAAAGGTAGGCAACCCTGATGCTTCACAAACCGAAACTAACCCACAACCTGCGTGGGGCTATAACCACAGAAAAGAAACCAAACAAAAAATGTCGACTGAGCCTAACTAGCTCCCTTGTAGCTACCCCTTAGTCGGGAGGTAAACCCTCCTATACACCTAGGCTATACCCGGATAGGCGTTACCCCCGCAGGTGCGGCATGAGGGTAAACGAAAACCCAACCTCCAAAACATAGGCGGTCATAACCGGCAAAACAAATGCCTTATAAACCATTATTACACCTGCTTAGAAAAGGTAAAGCGAGGCAGCCAGTGACCAAGGAGGGTTGACGCTGCTGCGTAACCTATAAACAAATTGAAACACCTTTTGCACCCAAAAGGCATAACAGCCCTACCGACATGGTTCCGCCCGCATTGGGCATAAAAAACAACCCATACCAAATTTCTGGACTAGACATACATGTAACTACAACACCGATGTATAATAAATCCACCCATGCACCCTGTCCGCCAAATAGCCCATGGCAAAGGGGAGCATGACCCAATCTATTATATTCACAAAAATTGCGACACTCGCCTATGTTGTCTGATTCTGAACAAGAAAAATCAGCAAATTAACTTCTGCGGATCCTTATTCGCTGCTGCGCAAAGCACACAGCAAAAGCTGAACTGACACAATGTACAGTACCCTTGTTTCCTAACCCCTATAACAACGTCATAAACCACCCTGTAATTATCGCCTAAACCCCTTGACTAACCGCTGCGCAACCCTCCTGTCAATCTTACGCGGGCGAGCAAACGGTAGATGAGAAACAAAAATGGAATCATAACAAAATTTGTGACACAATCATACTCGCCAGCACCAGGTGGACCCAGAACCTCCTCTACAATGCTTCTGCGAGGCGCCATCTTCGATGTTTTAACGCAGCGGAGCCACAATGTCGACCGACATAAAAATCTCAAAACGCACGGGATCACTAGCCACCGCAATGGAACAGCAGCTGCATGAACTTCAGCTTCAACTTGAGGAGCCAACAGAGCCAGGCCGACCTGTAACTAAAGGAGAAAGGTGAGCAGGAGAATGCGGGTGCAAGCACGGGGGTGGAGGGGGTGACAGATGTGAAGGCAGGGAGGGTGAATGGGACCCACAGGGGTGGAAGGATAATGGGTAGAGAGGAAGATGGGGTACAGGAAGCAGAGACATAGGAGAGACGGGGAGCCATACTAGGAAAATATTATAAGGAGGCATGGATGAAGGGGCAAAGAAAGATAGCCAGAGTAAGGAGGGGCAGAGATAATAAGACCAATTGGGGGGGGGGGGTAAAGCAAGGGAAACAATGAACCTGCGGCCGGGGGGTGGGGAAATGGGGAGCAGAAAAACGAAGAAAGGAGGTGCGGGGAAGCAGGGGCAGAGGGCAAGAGGAGGTAGAAAGGCAGGGGCAGGCAGAGGGCATATGTGGGCTGAAGCTGCAAAGCCAGCTAGGAGAAAAAAAAAAAAAAAAAAAATATGGATGCTGGGCTGAGATCCCACTACCAAGATGGGACCCAAAATGGCCACCATGGGAAATGGCCGCCGGGCATGCCGCGCGGGCAGGGAAAATTTATAGCAGCTGACAAACAAAGTGACACCCCCCAGCGCGGTGGACCCGGCGCAGGGGGGGTAGGAAGGGGAGTGCGGGGCCGCACGCGCGGCGGTGTGGCCGGAAAACCGGCGGGCGGCGCGGGAGCGGTAACCCCCGCAAGTGAAGTGAAGGCTGGAGGGCAGCCAGGAAACGCCAGCGGGAGACGCGGAGATGGGACCCCCCGCTGGCGCAGAGAGTAACAAGCGCCGCCAGGGACTGGGCACCGGCGGGAGGAGCTCACCCCCACCGGCGGGGAAGGTGAAATGGGGACCGGAGGGCAGTGACCGGCACGCCAGTGGGAGGCGCGGAAGCGGGAGCTCCCGCTGGTGCAAAAGTGCTTGTGTTGCCGGGGCTGGAAGCCGACGGAAGGTGCAGGAGCGCACACCCCCGCAGGGGGGGAGAACCAAAAGGCGCCAGCGGGAGGCGCGAAAGCGGAAGCTCCCGCTGGCGCAGTGAAGTGCTGGTCTGCTGCGGGAAGGGCTGGAGACCTACAGACACGGGGGAGTCACGAGGAGGTGGAGGAGGGGGGGTGCATGGTGCCAGGGCTGAGTGGTGCCATTTGCTCAATAATACCAAATACAGGGGGGTGGAGGGGGGGGGCAGAAATGGCTTGAACGGGCTATACAGTGAAAGAAGGCAGGGATGGGTGGGGGACAGTACAGCCTGAAAAGGGGATAAATGTAAAAGGGAGGAACTAGTGGGAATATATATACCAGGGGGGAATGCAAGGATTAAACTGGAATAGAAAGGTAATGCACAGAAAAAGGGAAAAACTACTCAGTCTGATAGTGTTTCAAAGATCCAGGGACCAAGAGGCTGTCCATGCTCACACAGCCCAATATATACTGATCATCTGACCACTCCTTCAAGCCATATCATTGGCTCACCCAACCAGCTGACCAGACAGCCTTATAATCTGCCCAGCAACAAGGCTGTCATCAACAGCCATACAGCAAAAAACATAGTATTCTTAGTTATACTCACGCTTATTCCGCCTTCGTATACTATTGATGCGGCTTTGAATTTGGATTTGCTTTGACGTGCTTTCTTTATTTTTGGTGATGATGGGATTTTCCAGTGCATGGACTGGCGTTTTGTCTCATACTGGAAGATCCATGCTTCATCACAGGTAATAACTTTAAAAATGCAAATCCGCTTGGATTTGTTCCAAAATGTCTGTACAAATTCGCTTTCGATCTTCTTTCTGCTCAGCGTTGAGAAGCCTTGGAACTATCTTAGCACAAATTTTGTCATGTTAAGATCTTGATGCCAAACTTGCCTAACAGTTTCTTTGTCGATGTTTAGCATTTCTGTTATCAATCGGATGCTGAGTCAACGGTCAATTCAAAAATTTTCTCAATGCTTTCCACATTTTCATTTGTTTTCGATGTGCAAGGCCTTCCCGGGAATGTTCATCATCTCCGGCATCCTCACGACCGTCACTAAATATGTTGTGCCACTCAAACACACATGCACGTGACATACAATTTGCCCCGTAAGCCTCTGTTAGCATCAGGGGCGTTGGAACGATTTAATGCTGGGGGGGCAACATAAAATCATTCTGGCACCCCCCCCCCCTTTTCCTCTCTTACCCTCCCCTTCCCTCCATCTTACCTAAGTGGTGGCCACAGACTGTCAGGAGCTGTGTTTTATAGCAAGACCGCACATTACACCTCCTCCTTCATGCAGTGCACGGGCCGTGTAGCCTATTACTATAAAGCTGCACAGCCCTGACAGTCTGAGGTTGCCAGTCCTTTTAAATGTTTGCGGGAGGGGGGAGTCATCACCTTGCCCTCCTGTTTTGATGCCCATAAGATAACACGTTGCTCTACTTTCGAACTAAGCATTTTTACAACACAGAAAAACACAACTTTTTGGAACGCTGTGTGTCAGCAATCTATCTGTGCAAGAGGGGTGAAACTTGCAGGACCATTTTGGGATAGTCCAAGGTCAATGTTTCCCCACTACCTTTTAAGTCATGCAGTATGGTTTATTTTTTTTATACTGTAAGTGCAGTCACGAGATGGGTGATAAGTGGGAGGGTACTGTACTCTTCCTGGAAAAAAATGTTGGGCGCCTATCAGACATATTGGGAGAGTTGCAACTATGTCTTGTAGGCAATATTGCACTTTATGGTAAACATGTGCTTAATACACACTGAAGTGCTTGATGAACTTGTAAATGAGCAAGTTCAATTTTTGGTGTATCCAACCAGAGCCAGAAATGTATTTACCAGAGAGAAATTACTACTTTTCTGCTGCTTGATGAGAACCAAGTGGAGACCTCCTCTAAACATGCGCCAGTTGGGTGGATGCACAGTAAAGTCCCATTTGAGACTTCACTAGACCTGCTCCAGAAGCTCAGACCATCAACAACTTCTGGGAGCAGAGTGGGGCCTGGGAGGCTGGAGCTGCATCTGAGTCCAGAAGATAGACTTATTTCTGAGTAGTTGTAGATAGGTAATCCTGACCTCCTTCTTGGACACTTGGACAGTTGTGTAGGAAGTCCTTGCTGTCTATTTTTATACTCCTTAATTCCATACTCTAAACTCTTCTCTCACTAGCACTTAATCCTCTATTATATATTCTTATAAATCACTAATCTTTTCACTGGTGCTCTCTCTCTCTCTGTGAGGCCTATTCATCATCGAAGGCCGTATGGCCTCCGATGATGAAGTTTAGAACTCACTGCGAGGGATACTTTAGTATCCTACTCGCAGCGGGGGAAGCCTGACACCGGAGCAATTCATTATTGCTCCGGTGAGGGGTCAACTGCTCCGAAAAGCAGTTGCCCCCGTGGAAAATATCGCAGCTACAGAAGTAGCTGCGTTACTTACCTGCTCCCCGTCGTCCCGGCAATGTATGCGTGACCTCGGGTCACGCATGCACACAGCCGCCGGGGAGCTGGTGAGAAGGCGGCGGAGGGATCCGAGAACAAGCTCCGTCTGAAGATGGCACTTGTTCTCGGCAGCAAACTCCGAAAACTTTCAGTTTTCGGAGATTGCTGAATCCCGGTATGTCCGATAGGACCCCTAATGATGAATGGCCCGGAAACTTAAAAATGCGGAAACTACCATTTCCGCATGGTTACCGGACCATTTATCGTTTGATGAATAGACCCCATAATCCCATATGGAGCTGTAAAGCCCTTTTAGGGAAAAATCAGGCGACACTCTTCGTTGGTTAGAAGTGAAGATATATTTTAAAAGGTATCAAAAAGTCACATACTACTGTAGTGCAGTCAACATATCAAGACCCACTAGGGGGCCCATTTATCATTCAATATTTGAGGTAAAATCCCCGAAAACACACGTTTTCGGGGGTTTACCTCAAATACTAAGTATGCCCCGAATGTATGAAGGAGGGACCGCAGCAGGTATCTCCGATACCTGCTGCGATCCCTCCATTGACGCTTGCAGCCGCCTCCCCCATAGGTTTATATGGGGGATGCGATATGGGGGATGCGATGCCACTTGCCGCATATCAGCTAGCGGAGGGATCTCCCAGATCCCTCCACCAGCACATGCGCAGCAGCCCCGAATGTACTCCGACCACATTGCAGGAACAGGCTCTTTTCGGAGCCCTTCATTCTGCATGTGCCGGTTAATACATCCGGCCGCTATGATCACATTTTGCAATGCGATCATGGGCGGTACTGCATGCCCTGATCGCATTGCAAAATGTGATGATTAATAAATGGGCCCGTAGGTCTTTTCATCAGGACACGTGAAAACATATTTTCGCACAGCTGCTGCGTACGGGATTGTAGCAGTGACGGCATTTGCATACATCTCTGAGTCAGGCCCTACTGTATGTCCCGTCAGTTTACTAAAGGTTACCTAATGGTTCCCACCACTGAAATCAATGGAGGGAACCACTCATTGAGTGAAAGAGGCGGAGGCTTGCTTCTCACAGCCAATGAATGCTCAGCCCATGCATTTCTATGGCAAATGCCGCGGCTGAGAACTCATTTGCAATGTAGAGGACTGTACTATGGGCCTGATTCAGCAAGGATCGTGTGATTACGCATACAGCCATAAGATTGTTGCCATCTGTGCATGCGTATGTATCGCAGTGTGCATGCACGAAACAGCCACTGCGATTGGGACTGCGATCGCAGTGACTACGCAGACCTATCGCAGAAAGATTGATAGGAAGTACTGTTTGGGGCAGGCGTGCCAGGGCGTTTGAATGCCGTTACAGGGGCGTGCATAAATTAGGCACAGCAATGCCATACCCAGACTGAGCTCTGCACAGCAATGCCATACCCAGACTGAGCTCTGCACAGCAATGCCATACCCAGACTGAGCTCTGCACAGCAAGGCCATACCCAGACTGAGCTCTCACTGCATACCGGAAGGTTAGCAATTTCTGAGTAAGGTCTGACCTTGTGCAAGTGTGCGTGAGGCTGTGAATGGTACTCGATTGTACCAATGTTTTGACAGTATTATGGATGTGTGTAAGGTAAGGTGGGAGCGTCCCCATGTAGTGCTGCAACGGCATAGCAATCGCAGCGGATTAGCATATCATCGCAGTGAAACTGCATGCGTAATCACAGCCGCCATTGCATATGCGATCCGTACTGAATCAGGCCCTATGTCCGTGGCTCGGGAAATTGGCAGTTTGCATTTTTCTGAAGACGTTGATGCCTACATGGACCGAAAAGAACCAGAACCAAGGGTTAGGTGAGTATGGATTTTTCTTTTTTACAGGTGTGGTGGATTCTACATGGAGAAGAGAACGTGAATGACTACAGGGATTGTAGGCGAGTATGTGCGAGTGGGTAATAAACTTTTACTTTCACGGTGTGTGTGTCCTGTGTTCATTTTAAGATTTATTTTGCAGGTCAACTAGAGGTACTGTTCAGCCCTTAATGCCCTGCATGCTGGTACTTGTGGCTCTCCAAGTACCAGCATGCGGGGGAGGCTTGCTGGAACCTCTAGTTCTACTGTAAAAGACAAAATTATGGAATCTATATTTTACACAGTCAACCCGACACCCACCGCCCAGGGGTGCCGGGCATATCCCCGGGCTATCAGCCCAGACCTGGGGTGCCCTGGAGATAGAGCGTTAAAAACTTGCGCATTGGCTGGAGTTGTATCCTCACCATGGCAAAACATCTGGATGTGATTTGCGGGGGTATGAGAAGCATGCAAGTTTGCATGTTCTCGCAACTTATTACGTAGGGTGAGTTTTAAAAATGTATGAGCATAGCGCTATACTCACACATTTGCAAAACCCAGACCTTATTTACTCCTTGGTGTTTTTTTTTCTGGTGGGAGTTGTACCCAAGAAGGCACCTAGTAAATATAGGTTGATTCAGCATCTTTCTTTTCCTCCTGGGTCTTCTGTCAACAATGCAATTCCCTATGAGGAAAGCAGCATTCCTTTATTAGTGCCTTGGAGCTAGTACGATCATTTGCTCCAGCTGCGCTGTTGGCCAACATACTGTACATGTTGAATCGGCTTTCCGCTTACTTCCTTTGCATCTGGGCTCATGTTGCTACATGAGGTACAGCTTGCATGTTGACATGGGCCTTTTTTGAAAGTTTTAGTACGGTCATGCACTGGTATCAATCAGCTGGTACAGGGGAAGCATCAATGATTTCCCCGTATTGGTCCTTCGGATTCCCCCAGATGTGCTGATCTAATTTTTTCTATTAAAGTGCTGTTCTCAGAATAGGTATTTTGATCGCGCATGAAAAAACAGAAGGGCCAATGACTGATCTTTCTGTTCTCGATATTGACATTGATACTGAGGGTTGTTCTTGACTCCCCCTGGAGAAAATAAATAAGCTATATTCTACCATTGAGGCAAGTTTAGCTTCTGGTAAAGTCCCTCTTAGAGAAGCTGTCTCTCTTATTTATGTTTAGCTTTGCTTGTAGTTTCATCCCTATGGGCATAGTTTTTTTGCCGGAAATTTGAGGGATATGTGGGTGTCGTTCACTCTTAAAGATTTCTTTGCCTGTCAGTGGAAATTAAGAGGCACCTCTATATGTGGTCCATCTTTTTGCTCCACTTCAATTGAGTGCTAATATGGCCTTTTACGAATGCTGAAATCCATCTTTTTACAGATACTGTTGAATTTACTGGTTTTGGTGCAAATCTTGATGGTGCGATGTGATAAGATTCCTTTGTCTTATTGTTATGCCTTGGCGGAGGCTTTATGCTGAGGACGGGGTTGTGTCTGTTTTACAGTGACAACATTCCTTTGCCTTAGCCTCATGTCTCGGCGGAGGCATGATGGTGTGGTTGGGGTTTTTTGTCCGTATTACAAAGATATGATTCCATATTATGGTGGATTGTTGAAGTTAGCCTAATGCTTTTGCAGTTGTAAAAATGTGGTTGTGTCCGTCTTGCAGCTTCGGGTTTTGTGAATTGTTATGGAAGGGTTTGTTTAATCTTTTATCGCCTGTCCAGTTTGTTGGTAGATTTTTGGGGTTTAGTTTGGTTTGCAGTTGGTTTAGCTTTGTCACTTGTGCATGGTGGTGGTGCTGCCGCACGTTGTCTTGCTTTGGTGGAAGCAACATTTGTTTAGTTGTGAATGTGCTGTTTTTTTTAATAAATTGGGTGCGCTCTCCCATCAATTGATGAGGTGTTAGG
Source organism: Taudactylus pleione (assembly GCA_031769625.1). NCBI lineage: Eukaryota > Metazoa > Chordata > Amphibia > Anura > Myobatrachidae > Taudactylus > Taudactylus pleione. The sequence goes on from JAUIMM010000067.1 coordinate 3,842,600, forward strand.
CCATTATTGTCATGTCTGGGAAATTAGACTCTGTCTGTCTGAGCGTGCTCTAGGGAGATTTAAACAACTATTATTGAGTTGTTGTTTGCAAGCTATTGTCTCTTTTTTTGTTCTCGCTCTTTTGTCTGCCACCCAACTAACATTTTAATAATAATTCAATTCCATATAAAAAATAAGTTTGATCAATTTTTTAAACACCAACTCCAGTTGTCACTTCTTGTTATATATTTAGGTAAAGACTTGTTGTTAGATATTTATTAGAGAGGGTAGCCGAGCGAGAGACTTCAACCGATAGGGAATTTATAACTCTTGTCAATTGCCAGTATATTTAAAACTATCTCTTTATGCCAGTACTTCAAAGATCTGTACACCTCTTTTAATGTTCCTCCAATCAGCGCTGGCGCTAGGCTTCTCTGCATCCAGTGCCGCCTTGTGCAACACTGCCGCGCCCCCTTTCTTCCATTGAGCGTATACCCAATAACGACAACGGGAGGGCAGGGGTGGGATTTTCTGGAGCCGGGCGATGGTAAGTTTAAACAAGGAGCAGGGCTGCACCCTATAGACTATGGTGCCCCGGGCGACCCTGTCTAGCCTGCACCTTGAGCTGCCACTGCCTCCAATATACACATGAACACATGAAAGGAAGAGGGGAACTAATAGCGGAATACGGCTGACACTAAAAATGCTACCTGCAAGGAACAATAAGCCAATATACCAAACAACGTGTCTTCCACTTGTGGCAGCTCAAACATAGGCGCGTTGTGACTGTTTTTGGGGCACGTGACTGCGATCCCGTATGTAGTGGACATGGCTCTGGTATCTCAGTCCCCGCTGCCATTATGTGTGACATTAGGCTAATTATCGACTTATCTGCATTTGATGCTCCGTCTTTGCAAACAGACGCTTGAATTTGCAGTCTCCTGTGGGCGTCTCAATACAAATCCAGGTGCCTACGACATTTGCAGATTTTCCCGCAACCGCTGGGTACAAATTTGTAGCTACGGTGGGATTAGGGTCCATCTCTGGCTTAGGACCATAGTACATTACCTTTAGTTCTTGTCCAAATGCATGTAAGTCAATGCAATTCAGGCGTGGGGTGAGTGCCAGCAATGGGTGCTGACCCTCCTCAAAATGCCACATGGACATTACAGAATGTTATTTTTGGGCAGTTGTTCTCTCATTTTCTCTTTACCAATTTTCTTGTAATGACAATGAAGAGCATTGGCTGAATGGAACTTTTTAAAAACTTAAACATGATTAGTTTGCATCTTCAAACCCCTGAATTGAAAGTCAAGCACATGATTGAGGTGCTAGCTTGCCCCATGCTAACCAGATGGGGGATTGATTTGATTATCAGCCCTTTTGATGGTCCAACAGCGGAGATCTAGTGTTAGGGGTACTGACAGGAAATATGCCTTGTGTGTAAGTTGATAAATTCAACCACACAATGGTTCTGCTTCTGCAAAGATTTTTAAGAACTTCAAAAAGGCGGATGACTTTAAATATCTCTTTGAAGTCTTTGAAGTGCCTGGAGTTTTGCTTTGCATTTAATTATATACAATTTTACCCCTTAAATGCCACATGCACATGTTCTTTTCAGCCATCTGTTAGTTCATTCCAAAACAGGTTTGACATTTACCTTTTAAACATATTTCCGCTCACATGCTTCCGCTTTATTGCCACGGAGATTCCCTTGCAGCAAAACACAAAGGAATAATTTCATTTTTTATAACCATCAAAAAATTGCAAGGTCCAATGTAAGTAATAAGCATTTTTTGAAAGCAAACAATAACTTGATACAATGTATGGTACAATTGGGCATCCTATGATGCTTTTATAACAACCACAGTCTGGGAATCCTTGTTAGTCAATAAACATTAAATGGGATGTTGGAAACCCTATAGACTTCTATAATACTGTACATTACAACAATTAAGGGCCTGATTCAGAAATGTATGCTAACCCGATGGTTAGCGCACATCTCCGATGTTTGGAGGACTGCGCATGCACAGCAGGTATCCTGCGCATGTGCAGTCCTCCGACTGCGAGTCCACTCGCAGTGTGTCCCAGCCGCAGCCTGATTGACAGGAGGCAGAGCGGGGGCTTTCCCTGGCAGCGTTCCCGGAAATGGGGGCGCGTCGCTCCCGTTTTATCCGGGAGGGACGAGGCCAGGGTCTGCGTGGGTGCACGGAGACTTCCTGGGCTCGCAAGCTGCCAGGACCCGGCCAGGCTGCGGGAAGCTTTAGCTCCCGCAGCCTGGCCAATGGAACATCGACAACAGTCACGACCGATGGTCCCGATTGTTTCGATGGTGACCCCAGACTGCGACCTGGGTCGCAGCGCTGGAATCAAGCAAATGCAGCAAGGAGGTGTGTGACACCTCCTTCTGCATTTGCATTGTACATGGACGGAATTGCACAACCACTTGCGTGCGTTTGTGTGCGGCTGTACAATTCCGTCCATCTCTGAATCAGGCCTTATGTTTGTAGATATTTTTTAACATATACTTTGGTTTATCTTAAACATTTAGTACCAATGGGATACCAATTGCCCGGGCCCCCCACTTCAGCACAGTGTAATATGCTACCTGGTTCCAAGCAGTCTGGCCTTAGGATGTGGCAAAAGGTCTAGATACCATTTCTTCATTTATATAGGGTGTGCAGCTGTGACACCATCAGAATAGGATGTTGAAATGTGTTCATAGTGCTTGTGCATTAATAAAGCTCTTGGCTGAGCTGGTCCAATTCACAGCTTCAGTACCATTTCCCACAGGTTTGCAATCACAATTAGAAATATATTATGCTCCCAGCTTCAGCATATCTCCAGTGCAATCCCGCAAACCTGTTTCCATATTAGCTTCACAAAGCATTCTGCCTCAGTGGTTCCAACACACGTGCTCCAGTGATTCCTTCAGCATATCTCCAGTGCAATCCCGCAAATCTGTTTCAGCATTTGCTTCACAAAGCATTCTACCTCAGGGCCTGATTCAGACCCGCTCGCAAGCGCTATGCGCTCGCAAGCGGGTCGATGGCCGGGCAGTGCGCACACGCGAGCTCCGGAGCGAGCGAGACATCACTCGCTCCGGCGCTTGCATCCAGAAGGGGCAGCTGTCGATGTTGATCGACAGCTCGTCCCGTTTTGTAGGCGGGTTGGGGGGGGGGGATGGCTGGCCAAACGGAACGCCTACTGTTTGGGGGCGGCCCCACTGACATCACAAGTGATGTCAGTGGTGAGTTTCCGGCTCTATTAGAGCTAGAAGCCAACTGGGGCCTCGTCGCAAGCCCGATGGTTGCGACCATCACCTGGCCGCTCGCAAAAGCTGTGGGTGGTCACCCACAGCTATGCGAGCGGCCAGGAGGCCGGTTTTAAAAAAAAAAAAGCGGCCGCCCTGATTCAGAGCGAGCACTCACTTTTTGCAAGCAGCTCTGAATTAGGCCCTCAGTTTGTTCCCACACACCTGCTCCAGTGATTGCTTCAGAAAATCTACAGTATGACCCAGCATACCTGTTTCAGTATTTGCATCACAAAGCATTCTGCTTCAGTAAGTTTTAACATCACCTGCAACCTGCTTCTATTGTAAACAACACACCGTTCCAACAACACCTGCAGTCTGCTTCCATTGTGTATAGCACTCAGTTGCAATATCAGCTGCAGCCTGCCTCTGTTGTATTAGTCTTAGTCCAGCATTTCTCATAGTCTGACTTCATTGTGCTACCAGCCCACACTTTAGTGTATCCACAGACTGTCCCAGTGTACTCCATCACTATCTCTGGGTATCCAGATACTCATATCTATCCTGTATCCAGTTGTCCCAAATACCAACTAGTAGCATTGGCTCGCATGAGGAGAAACATTATAAAGGCCTCACACCAGGGGCGTATCTATAATGGGTGCAAGGTGTGCGGGGAACATGGGCCCCGCACCGCACACCCTGCACCCATAATGTTACTTACCTCTCCGGAGTCCCAAGTCAGCGCGGGGGTCCGGCGCTGTAAAACGACTGGAAAATGGCCGGGGCGGCCATTTTACCGTCGTTTGCGCATGCACAGTAAAGGGAAAATGAACACTGCAGCCATTTTACCGGTGACCTGTGCATACACTATAGACTCTGGGCACACTCTAGTGCCCAGAGTTTATAACTCCAGCGCTGGCCGCGCACAGCTCAGTGCGCTGCCGGCTGCCGGGAGGAGAGGAGGGGGCCCATGTCGGAGACTGCACACAGGCCCCCTCCTCTCTAGAAATGCCCCTACCTCACGCTCAAACTCTCCTACAAGTGTAGCTAGTCCCAGGGTCCAAATCTGGGGTGCATTACATAAGCTGCATGCAAGATCCATTTTAAGCCGTAAGCTATTTCTTATAAGGAAACTATACAAAATTAGACTTTGCAAAGGACAGGACATGTAGGAGCATGCAAATGGAATTTTAGAGACAGTACTGCAACTCCTGTCAGTTGCATCGCAAATCGTCGCACCATCATTGAGGTATGTACCCAGCTTTAGTCTCTCTGCACATTATACATCTGCCCCACTTGAAGTGCAACATGGTTCTGCCAAGGAGCAAAGTAACTTGCTCTTTTTTGGCTTACTCCCAACTCAGAATCCGGCACATACTATACAGTTTACCAATTTATGCCTTGTAAATAAGGTCTGAAGCATACTTAACACTGGGTTCTGTGAAGATCAGGCTTACCGATGAACATCAGCAGAGAAAGTAACTCACACAAGACAATATGGAAAGTGATACCAGAATGGGCCTTAAAATGGCAATTATAAAATCACACAATAAGGAAATGACACATTAATAAATCAGTGAAAAGGATTTTTAAAGCAACAAAAATTAATCTAATTGAGTCAAATTGGCATGAACACGGTCTATTCTTGCCTGCCCCTTCTCTTCCCTGCTCTGCCTCCCAAGTCATATGGAGATGAAAGTCAGTCATATATAAAAACTATGGGCCTGATTCAGACCCACTCGTGAGCGGCTGTCCACTCGCAAGTGGGTCGATGTTCTGGACTGAGCATGCGCACGACGGAGGGAGCTCCGTCGTGCGCATGTGCCAGACGCGACGAGCTCGTTGTGTCCGATCAAAGGGGGCGTGCTGTCAATGTTGATTGACAGCACGCCCCTTTGGTAGGCATGCCGGGGGCGTGCCTCCCTGATGGGGGCGTTCCCTCGGGAACGCCTCCCGTCAAAAGCCGGCCCACTGACATCACTAGTGATGTCAGTGGGAGTGATTTTGGCTCCGATAGAGCCAAAATCACTCCGGAGCTTGCGGTTGAAAACCTCAACCGCAGGCTCCAGCTGGTAATTTCGATGGTCGCGATGGTCTCGACCATCGCGGCCATCAAAATGCACGCTCGTATAGCCTGTGGGTGGTGACCCACAGCTATACGAGCGTCCAGAAGGACGCTCCATTTTCATGGAGGCCGGCCCTCATTCAGAGCGTGCGCTCTGCTCAGAGCGTACGGCTCTGAATGAGGGCCTATATGCAGATGAACGGTTGCTTTTTTTTAAAGGCAGTGCGCAGTCCCAATATGCAGATCTCACGCAAATAATAAAAAAACGACGAACATTCACGTGTAAGTCTGCCCTGCTTGCTTATTTATATTGTCATATGCATCCCACTTCTGTACAGCAGCCACCTTTGTACTGTACAGTATATAATAATGATAGGTACTAGTAACCAAGAACTGTAATATAAATACCTCTAGTTAGTTAGGCAGACAGGAACAGTAATCATTAATGCTGTTGTACCTGAGCTGCCATGACAAGCATGGAACCAACTCATAAAATATTAACCCTCCTTTCAGTTGCTGTCATTTACAAAGGAAAAAGTGAAATGATCTACTCATTCCTAAAGTTTCCGGATGACTGTGATGCTTAATCACCGACTGTCCTGAAATAGCTTCTGATAATGAGCCCACGTCTCAATAAGATGATAGAACAAATTGGTGTCTGATTCACAAATATTAAAAGCAATAATGAGAATAGAATACGGTCCTGATTTAGCTGCGAATTTCCATGGAACGAAGCTGCGAAAATATGCTAATGATTGCCAAAGCACCACCAACATAAAGACGCCTACCGCTGCTCTCTCACATCCGTCCACTGTGGCTCTTCTGTGTAAACATCGGTAACATCGACCACCGACGCAGCATTTACACCAGGTCTGACCTGTCGCAGACTCTGCGAGTCTCTTCTCATGCAGTGGGCTCTAATGCTGCATAGGCAATCGCAGTGGCTAATTTATGCACGCCCAAGTCACAGCGTTCAAACGGACAGGCACGCCTGCATTTTTCTGACCACCCCCAAAAGCTCACAGCCTGTCACTCACTCTGCGATGGATTCCTCTGTGCATCCGTAGTCGCTGTGCCATCGCAGCACATGCGCAGTGCAGATTATACGCATGCGCAATGGCTAACAATCGCTTGATCTGCATTCGTAGATACATTTGCAACCCTGCTGAATCACGCCCTAAATACTAATCGGAGTGGAGTCTGTGTACTGTGCGGAGTGTTTAGCAGAAAGCTGCGCAGCTTACAAGGTTGTTTTTTCCCCCAAAGATCCTGAAATGGACACTCAGGGGTAAATTTACTAAGATGGGAGTTCTATTTAAGAAGTGATGTTGCCCATAGCAACCAGATTCCAGGTATTATCTACTAGAAGGTGCTGGATAAAAGAAAAGTAGAATCTGACTGGTTGCTATGGGCAACATCATTTCTGAAATAGAACTCTCATCTTAGTAAATTTACCCTTCATTGTGAAATGCAATTAGTGAAGAAGTAGGCGGAGCCTGTGGCTTTTGCGGCTTGGAAATTACGCTCTGTGAGGTTGTTTAAACACAGCTGCCGTCATGTGTGTCTCTAGCGGTACTATCTGCTGTGTTACTCATCTACCTAAACCCAGGGGCGGTGCTAGGTTTGCAAGCGCCCTAGGCAAAGCGTCACTCTGCCGCTCCTGCTCCCCCAATATTCTGTGTCTGCTTCGCCTCCAGTGCTCTCACTGGCAAATGGGGGCTAGGGGTCCGGGCACTGCAACATCTTGGTGACAATCTCCGTGTGAGGGGAAGCTTGGTGGCCCGCCCTACCAGTAATCCGGCCCTGCCTGCACCTTGTAAAAGAAAAATGTTTCTGAAATACATCCTGTTTTTTGTTAGACTCACCGGCTCACATTTTAGCAGCAAATAATTGGCATTATAACATATCATATCAGCCAAACAAGTTTTGCATCATATATGTATCATCCACAGATAAGGTCTTTGGTTTCTCACCCTTGATGGGTATTGCGGTGGGCTAGCTTTCTAAATAAGCAAAGAGGTCCCGTGCCTTCCAGCTATAAATATAAGTGTTTAAAGATATAGAAAGGAAAATAACAGAATTCACAGTGCAAGGGAAAAAATATAAAATCCGTGACTTTATAAATTGTCATTCCCAGAATGTGATATATTTATTGGAATGTAGTTGTGGCTTGTTATATGTAGGAAAAATGACGAGGGCTTTAAAAGTGCGAGCAGCAGAACATATCTATTATATAAAAGTGAAAATTTGTCCTTCTGTCTTTCTATACAAATCCACAGTTTACAAGCCATGATCGTGAAATTTTACATACGAGCGTAGTAAAACACAGGCAACTAAAAAAAATTGAAATCGAAATGAATTACTGTTATTTTTTAACTAATGAAAAACCACAATTTTTGCATACCATTTGCCCTCTACAGGTCAGGTACGGAATTACAAAAGGATTTAGCTTATCTACTATCTTTTCTTTTCTATCTTCTCTACTATATAAAAGCGAAAATTTGTCCTTCTGTCTTTCTATACAAATCCACAGTTTACAAGTGAAGATCGTGACATTCTACATACGAGCGTATTAAAACACAGAGACAACTTAAACATTTTTAAATGGAAATTAATTACTGTTAATTTTTAATTAATTAAAAAACACAATTTTTGCTGGACGCTCATTCTGGGGCCTCACGGCATATGGGTAGGGCCTCGGAGCAAGCGTTTTGTGTTGTCATGTTTTGTCACGATCTTAATGTTTATTATCGAAGGGAGCTTTACCAGGCTTTGCTGACTATACCAAATTATGCAACAACATTCACTTCTTTATTCCAACTGTGTCAAAATGATGACTTTGCAAGGACCCTGCTGTACTGTGTGCTGCCAAAATATTACACATGGAATGATTCTCCAAAAGTTTTTCTGCGCAGAAAACAGGGAGTCGCTGTAGATGGTCATCCTGGTATCAGAGCAACAGAAGCTCTTGGCCGTGTTTACACTGTACATCCTACACATTTTGAATGCTTCTATCTCCGAAGTTTGCTTTACACCGTTACAGGTCCTACTTCCTTCGAAGACCTTAGGACTGTTGATGGGGAAGTTTGTCACACTTTTCGTGAGGCCCGCCTAAGGAGAGGTTGGTTGGAGGATGATGTGTAAACAAACATTCTTAAAATCCCGGGCAACGCCGGGTACTCCAGCTAGTACACAAAATTAGAAAGGGCTTAAAAACCCACCCTCTGTCAGAACAGTTTTTAGATAAACACAATAAGTGTGAAAATCAAATCAAAAGGTTCATAGGAATACAACAAGTAAGATCCAATTGGAGAAATAAAAGTGTGGAAAAAACTTAACACAGAGTGAAATGCGATGGATTTTTAAGTTAGACACTTCAAAACCAAAAGGACACACTGTATTGTTTTGTAATATTTTATTGAGTTTTATTTCTATTCCTGTTTCTTAATCGTGTCTTTTAAATCTTGTTTTCAATTATATATCTTTTATTCTCATCCTTTTATGTCCTATAGATCCATGTGAAACCTGGTTGGATGAGCACTTTTCTACATTAGGGTAAGACTTTGCTGGAATACGAAGTACAGCAATAGATGAGAAAGGAAAGAGCAAATCTGCCAGGAAAAGATAGAGTTAATTTCCAGTAAAGAACCAACTTCTTCAAACAAACAAAAGAAATAGGAAGTCAGAATGAGACGCAAGAGTCACTTCCGGTTTTAGCGATATGGAAAGCAAACCGTAAGTAAATAATGGACCGCAAAGGTCACTTCTGGTTTTAGCGTCAATGGCTGTAAACCGGAAATAAGTAATGGAACGCAAACATCGCAAAAAATACCGTGACAAGTGCCCGCACATGTGCCGACAGGCCGTTGCTAAGCCCCACCCCCCGCCGCTAAGCCCCGCCCCCACAATCACGACCCCCCCTCCCTTAATTACACTTAACTCCGGTGATCGGTGCTCCTGTGATGTCCTCTGTGGCTCCGGTCAGTAGACATCCCATCCTGCACTGGGACCCGGTCAGCTGATGACTGGGCCACAGTGCAGGATGGGAGACCAGCTGACTGGAGGGAGGACATCACAAAGAGCCCTGATCACCAATCCTTGACTCTGGTAAGTTTTTCTTTTTTTTGCAGTGTATCAGCATGTGGTCTATTTAGACCACACAGCTGATCACTGGGGCCGTCTCCGGGCTCTGCTCTGCCTTTTAGAGCAGAGCAGGAGTCCGGTAACCGGGGAAGACCCTGGATAACGCCACCTCCAGGTGGCGTTATTATCACAGGGCTTTCCCCCGGTATTTTTTCACAATTTATTTTTAGTAACTTTGGCCAGATCACATTTCCCATTACAATTATGGGAAATGCGATCTGCTTACTAAAAATAAGTGATAATTAGGGCTTGGAGTAGAATTTTACGAATTCTACTCCATTTGTCCTTTAGTAACTTCAGGTGAAACTAAAATAATGTGAAAAGGATGTGAAAACACCCCTTTACACTTTATTTTAGTAAAAATAATGTTAATAAATAGAGCCCAAAAAGTTTTTAAAGCAGCTAAAATCATGTAATTTTTGCAATCCAAAACCTGAAATTCGGATTTAAAATCCGAATTCCAATCCGTGGGAAGAAAAGAACTGCTACTCTGATCTATCCCGATCTCAGGAGACCAGAGTTGCGACTCAGGTCTGTCCGGATCTTCTCAGGAAACCAGAGCCGCGACATGGCTTTGTACTGATCTTCTCAGGAGACCAGAACCGCGACTCGGCTCTGTCCAGATCTTTAAAGGAGACCAGAACAGCGACTCAGATCTATCCCGTTCTTTTCTGGAGTCCAGAACTGCAACTCGGGTCTGTCCGGATCTTCTCAGGAGACTAGAACTGCGACTCAGCTCTATCCGGGTCTTCTCAGGAGACCAGAACTGCAACGCGGCTCTGTCCGGATCTTCTCAGGAGACCAGAACTGCCATGTGGCTCTGTCCAGATCTTCTCAGGAGACCAGAACTGTGACTCGGGTCTGTCCTGATCTTCTCAAGAGACCAGAAACGCAACTCGGCTCTGTCCGGATCTTTCAGAAGACCAGAACCGCAACGCAGCTCTGTCCGGATCTTCTGAGGAGACCAGAACTGTGACTCAGGTTTGTCCAAATCTTCTCAGGAGACCAAAAGCATGATTGTCTCAAGAGACCACAACCGCGGCTCGGCTCTGTCCGGATTCATGAAATTCGGTTGGATTCGGATTTCTGGGGAACCAAACTGCACATTTCGAATGCAAGTATAGGAGCATACTAGACATTTTACTGCCTGTTTCATAGAAATTGAAGGCTAAGCAAAGTTCTTTGTTCTTGATAAATAAATGACAGATAAACTTGAAAATGTCCTGGTTTTGTTTTTCATTATTTTCACTGTCTGGATACTGATACCCAGTGGAGACATTCTCTTGTGTGGGCAGTTAGTATGACACACAGTTACCTGAGATAACTCCTAATAAAGAGGTAGGATTAATGTTTAGTGCAGTGGATATAACGTGTCTATGGGAAACAGTTGTATTGCAGAAGTCGCCAAACTAGTTCCATGCTATTTAAAAGCAATGTTTAAAACTACAGGCTTATTCAGGTTGGATTGCACGCAGGGCCGGATTAAGGTCTGTGGGGGCCCCTGGGCAACAAGCTTGGTGGGGGCCCCCATGAAACTGCTGCTACATATATAGTCCAAACCCCAAATGGTGTGTGTATATGTGTGTGTGTGTGTATGTGTATATATATATATATATATATATATATATATATTTATGGTACTTCCGTATCTTTGCGGCCCTCTGCAGGAGCCGCTGGTTACGCTACTTATGTATCTTCACTAGTCAGTGAAGATACGTAAGTAGCGTAAATATCAGCCAGTGTCCAAAGTCATTCCCTACCATCCAAGTGAGCATGGAGGGGGAATATATCCATGTGGCGAGCGAAGCGAGCCACCGTGCCCGCAGCGTGGCAAGCGAAGCCGAATGACACTGGCTGATATTTACGCTACTTACGGATCTTCACTGACTAGTGAAGATACGTAAGTAGCGTAACCAGCGGCACCTGCAGGGGGCCGCAAAGATACAGAAGTACCATATATATATATAAGCTATATATACTGTGTATATATAGGTGTGTGTGTGTGTGTATATATATATATATATATATATATATGCTATATATACTGTGTGTATGTATATATAAACACACAGTATATTTAAATTATATATATATATATATATATAAAATATACTCACATATACAATATACATATATATATATACAATTTGACATTTTAAGGCAAATTTAATAAACACACACATATATGTATATATATATATATATATATATATATTAGGGGTGTGCACCGGCCACTTTTCGTGTTTTGTGTTTTGGTTTTGGATCTGGATCTTTCTTCGTGTTTTGGATCTGGATTGGTTTTGCCAAAACCACCCTTCCGTGTTTTGGGTTCTGGGTTTTGTGTTTTGGATCTGTATTTTTTTTAAAAAAAGCATAAAAACAGCTAAAATCACAGAATTTGTAGTTTTTTCTGCTCCTATGCTATTATTAACCTCAATAACCTTAATTTCCACTAATTTCCAGTCTATTCTGAACACCTCACACCTCACAATAGTGTTTTTATGTCCAAAAGGTTGCACCGAGGTAGCTGGATGACTATGCTAAGCGACACGAGTGGGCGGCACACACACGTGACCCATCTAGGCGTGAAACTGCAGTGGCAGACAGGATGGCAGTTTGAAAAACTAGGCCCCAAACTGTACATAATGCAAAGAAAAAAAAGAGTTGCAAGATGGAATTGTCCTTGGGCCCTCCCACCCACCCTTATGTTGTATAAACAGGACATGCACACTTTAACAAACCAATCATTTCAGCGCCAGGGTCTGCCACACAACTGTGGCTGAAATGATTGGTTCGTTTGGGCCCCCACAAAACAAGCTGGCAATTAATCTGTCCCTGCACAAACTGGCTCTACGGAGGCAAGATGTCATCCTCATCCTTCTCATCCACCGATTCCTCACCCTCTTCAGTGTGTACATCCTCATCCTCACAGAGTATTAATTCGTCCCCGCTGGAACCACAGGTCCCTCTGTACGTTCTGGAGGCTGGTCTCCCTGGAAGAGTTGATAATTAATTTTATGAACATCATCTTCTCCACATTTTGTGGAAGCAACCTCCTACACCTTTCGCTGACAAGGTTCCCGGCTGCACTAAACACTCTTTCGGAGTACACACAGGTAAAATAGAGCCAGTTTGTACAGGGGCCTCCAAATTGCCTCTTTTTCCTGCCAGTACAGGTACGGACTGTCTGACATGCCTACTTGGATGCTGTCACTGATGTAATCCTTTAACAGACAGACGCACGCTTGTCGCTGCTGCTTTGAGGATGCAAGTGCGGCTACAGCCCACACAATTCACAAAGACAGAAAAAAAAAAAAGAATATTTTTATTGTTTGTGGAGCGCACTTTGAGGGTTACACCACCCTTTAACAGACAGACGCATGCTTGTCGCTGCTGCTTTGAGGATATAAGTGCGGCTACAGCCCACACAATTCACAAAGACAGAAAAAAGAAGAAGAATATTTTTATTGTTTGTGTAGCACACTTTGAGGGTGTCACCACCCTTTAACAGACAGATGCACGCTTGTCGCTGCTGCTTTAAGGATGCAGGTGCGGCTACAGCCCACACATTTCACAAAGACCGAAAAAAAAAGAACAATATTTTAATTGTTTGTGTAGCACACTTTGAGGGTGTCACCACCCTTTAACAGACAGACGCACGCTTGTCGCTGCTGCTTTAAGGATTCAGGTGCGGCTACAGCCCACACAATTCACAAAGACAGAAAAAAGAAGAAGAATATTTTTATTGTTTGTGTAGCACACTTTGAGGGTGTCACCACCCTTTAACAGACAGACGCACGCTTGTCGCTGCTGCTTTAAGGATGCAGGTGCGGCTACAGCCCACACAATTCACAAAGACAGAAAAAAGAAGAAGAATATTTTTATTGTTTGTGTAGCACACTTTGAGGGTGTCACCACCCTTTAACAGACAGACGCACGCTTGTCGCTGCTGCTTTGAGGATGCAGGTGGAATCTAGACGGGATTTGGAACCGGGGACACACTACCTCCATCAATTGTCTAAATCCCACTGCACTAATGGCGGATACCAGACGCATGTCTAACACCAACATAGCCGTCAAGGCCTCAGTTATATGTTTTGCTTCAGGATGACTGCTGTCGTACTTCATCCTCATCGCTAGGGACTGTTGGAGGGTCAATTGTTTAGTAAAAGTAGTGATGTTCCTACTTCCTCTCTGGGATGATGAACAACTCCCAGCAGCAGCAATAGCACTAGGAGGAAGTGGTTCTTGATCTTTCCCTATTTTATTTTTATCGGAGAAAGTTTGGTCCTCCATTTATGTTATATTGATATATACGTGCGGCTAAAGCGCACACAAACACAGAAAATATTTTTTTATTTTTGCTGGAGAGTAGTGCACTTTGTGGGTTACACCACCCTTTAAGAAATGAGCCAGCCGGCTCTTTACTTATGGGACACAGGCGCACGCTTGGCGCTGCTCCTTTGTTGATGCACGTGCAGCCACAGTGCACACAAGTCACAAACACAGAAAATATATATTTTTTTGGTTTGGAGTGTACTTTGGGGGTTACAGCACCCTTTAACGGTCAAGCCAGCTGGCCCTTTACTTATGACACAGGCGCACGCTTGGCACTACTTTGTTGATGCACGTGCGGCTACTACGCACACAATTCACAAACACAGAAAATAATATTTTTTTTGGTTTGGACTGGAGTGTACTTTGGGGGTTACAGCACCCTTTAACAGTCAAGCCAGCCGGCCCTTTACTTATGACACAGGCGCACGCTTGGCACTACTTTGTTGATGCACGTGCGGCTACTGCGCACACAATTCACAAACACAGAAAATAATTTTTTTTTTGGTTTGGACTGGAGTGTATTTGGGGGTTACAGCACCCTTTAACGGTCAAGCCAGCCGGCCCTTTACTTATGACACAGGCGCACGCTTGGCACTACTTTGTTGATGCACGTGCGGCTACTGCGCATACAATTCACAAACACAGAAAATATTTTTTTTTTTGGTTTGGACTGGAGTGTGCTTTGGGGGTTACAGCACCCTTTAACGGTCAAGCCAGCCGGCCCTTTACTTATGACACAGGCGCACGCTTGGCACTACTTTGTTGATGCACGTGCGGCTACTGCGCACACAATTCACAAACACAGAAAATAATTTTTTTTTTGGTTTGGACTGGAGTGTACTTTGGGGGTTACAGCACCCTTTAACGGTCAAGCCAGCCAGCCCTTTACTTATGACACAGGCGCACGCTTGGCACTACTTTGTTGATGCACGTGCGGCTACTGCGCACACAATTCACAAACACACAAAAAATATTATTTTTTTAGCACTTGGGGGGAGCACCCCTGATGGACAGAGCACCCCCTGGACAACACTACAGCACCCCTTTAGGACTGGGACACTGCACAGGACTTTGGAGTGGACACAGCCCCTATGGAGAACTGACTGCACAACACAGTCCAGCCAGCCGCTATGGACTTTGAAGTAGTGGACACAGCCCCTATTAACAAAAGCAGCACAGCACAACACAGCCAGCCCCTAAGGACTTTGAAGTAGTGGACAACAGCAGCACAGCGCAGCACAGCACAGCACAGCACAGCACAACACTGCACTGCACTACACTACACTACACAGCCCAGCCAGCCCTAACTCCCACCCTCCCTCTTCACTGTCCACAGCCGAGTGAGAAAATGGCGCCGACGCAGGTACCTTATATAGGATCCAAAACCCGCGAGACTCGGAAGGCGGGATGATGACGTTTTGCCTCGATTTCAGATCCGAGTCAGGTGGGAAAAGTCGAGCCTGACTCGGATCTGCCTCGGATCGGGGGGGCTCGGGGGGGTTCGGATTTCAGAAATCCGAACCCGCTCACCCCTAATATATATATATATATATATATATATACACAGGATATATGTATATATGGTTATATATATTATATTGCTATATATACTGTGTGTGTGTATATATATATATATATATATATATATATATATATATATATATATAAACAGAAATGTCCATATCAATAGACGACCAGCACGCCAAACTGAATGCAAAAAAAGTAAAAGTCTTTTTATATCACCACAGCATATCTCAATACAGCGTCAGTTCACAATAAAGTGCAGCAGTGCAAAAAAGAGGCTTAAATGTGATACTCATCAAGGTAGTGACCCATCGCTGTGCCATGGTGTGTAGCCCGGCCCGACAGCTGTTTCGGCACCCTCGGGTACCTTCTTACTGAGGCATAACCACTTACTGGGGCATAACCACACAATTACCAGCCTATGGCCCTGATTCAGACCCACTCGCAATTGGGCGTACGTACGTTCGGCGTACGTGAAAAAATATTTAAATTCAAGGCCTCGCTCGTATTTTCGAACGCATATAAAAATCCGCCCCAAACTCAGACGACCCCTCCTCTAACTAACGAGCGTGCCAAATAGCGAGCGTACATCCCCGAAATGGCTTGAAGGGAACGCACGCACAAGTACAAACCGGAAGTGGGCTTGTCAGATGTCGATTACCTGCTCCTTTATTCTGCCTTTATTGGCATGATACCATCAATCGTATCATGCCAATCAATGTATCAATTAACTTAATTGTTTGTTTTTTTTTCAACACAATGCAAGAAACTTTAATCTTGTCCGTGTTTGTGTTTACCCGCAGAATACGTACGGCTTAAACATTCGCTTTTATTGCTCAAAAAACATGTTAGCCCCAATTAAACAATTGTTCTATTTCTTTGGATCCCTGCATATTTCCCGGGGTTCATTTCTTTATTTAAATTTACTTACGCATGTCACTGCATCAAGCCTATCATAGCTCTCAAGAGATTTGTGGCCCTGTCGAACACATGACTCATACACTAACCAATAGAATTGCTCCTGTTAATTTCCCAAATACATTAGCCAATCAGAAAATTTTTTGGCACTTTATCAAAAATGATTTTTAAGAAAAACACCATTGCCATCATGAGAGCCTCCGCATTCAGCAGGCGCGAGCTCCTTGTGCTTACAGAGGTCATGGATAGGCGGATCACCAGCCAGCCTCCACCCATCACCAACCAGCAGAAGCGCTCCGCATATGCGGAGGCACGGGCCCGCCTGCGCTCCTTCGGCTCACGCCGCAACATCGGCCAGCTGGAGCGCAGGTGGTCGGACCTGCAACGGTGGATGCCCCGCTTGCTGGCATGCTTTCGCATGCAGATCGCAGAAAGTGAGTTTTATGTATTGTGGTTTTCATGTTTGTCTTTGTGGCCCTAACTGCGTGTGCATGTTTTCATGTCTGTCCTATTTATTCATTGTACTCATATCTGCGTGTGCATGTTTTCATGTCTGTCCTATTTATTCATTGTACTCATATCTGCGTGTGCATGTTTTCATGTCTGTCCTATTTATTCATTCTACTCATATCTGCGTGTGCATGTTTTCATGTCTGTCCTATTTATTCATTCTACTCATATCTGCGTGTGCATGTTTTCATGTCTGTCCTATTTATTCATTCTACTCATATCTGCATGGCCATGTTTTCCCTGTATTTCATATTTTTGCATTGTCCTCATATCTGCATGGTTTTTTTTGGGGGGGGGGGATTTGAAATTGTTTTTTGGCCAGGATTTGTGTTGAAACTAACCACAATTTGTTTAACATCTTTTAGGGGGCCAGCCAAGACTACGCCGTCAACGTCCGGCCAGACGGCGCTCACGGCCACTCTCCCCAACCCCCAGCCAACACTCCACACCCAATAATTCCCCTATTCCCCACTCCTCCCCAGCCTTCCAAGACCCTCTCCCTGAAATGTCGGGCCTCCTTCCCCTCCGTCCCACTTCCCCCTCTCCTCCAACCACCCCTCTTCGAATTACCCCCTCCCCGGAGTCGGTAATTACCCCGCCCCGATCTTTGGGGAATGGAGGCACCTCCGAGGAGGACGATGGAGGGCCTTCCGGAGCTGGCGTTTTTTCTTCTGGTATGTTTTTCTTTAGGCCTTTTTTTAGACACAAACTGTTTGTATGTAATCATGTGTCGTTCCTTTTTTAGGTGTTTTTGGGTAGACTTTTGGTGATTTTGCAGATTGCCTTTACCTGTTACTGCTGATTTCAACATACACATATCACACCTGTGGGAATTTGTACATAGGCCTTGTATTTTTTGCAGCCCCCATTTCAGTTTGCTGTGTTTTTTTTTTTTTTTTTGTTTAAATTTATTTGGGTGGTTTCGTTGTGTTTTTTAGTTTTTAATGTGGTTTCCCTATTGTTGTATTAATCCACACACTTTTCTCACCCACAGAGGAACAGAGGCGTTGGGAAGATTTAGCCGACTGTGTGGTCCGGATGCGCCACAATATCATCGGGGTGCTCGTGGCCCTTGACCGTATGTCGGTCCTCCTTCGTCAATAGTTTTATTTTTTTGTGTTCATTTTATAAATAAATTGTTTTTTTCTAAGTAACGTTCTGACTCATTCGTTTTTTAAAAAACAAAGATTGTTTACCCTGACATAAGTAGACTGTTCCTGGAAGGATTTCCTTTTTTTTACAGTAAGATTGTGTTTTGTATTTGTATGTAAAACAGCCACAAGAAACACATAACAGTAACAATGTCATTTCCCATTTTTGGTGTAGTGTCAATTAGATATTTCTACATTTTACAGGTTCCTAGTTGGTGTGCAAGCTGCTTAGGCCAATCTTACAAAGCCAAATGATTGTACAGGCTTCCTTTTGGTGTGGGTTTGGAACCTGAAAACAGATTACATTTTAGCTCAACTGGCGTCAGTACTGGATTACCCCTTAGTCAAATGTAACGTGTGTGAACCTGGTTACACTTGCTGGTAATGTCCAAAAAAAGGAAGAACATTTCACTCTCCAAACATTTATTCACAACAGAACTGATAAATCAAAGTGGTCACTCACAAAAAAAACACACAGTGATAATCTCAAATACAACACATACCAAACAAACAAAAACAAAAAACAACAAATCAAGAACTGGTTGACGAAGGACCATGCCAACATGATTCCACAAATATGGCGTTGCAATATGGGTTCCCGAATATATTCCCAAAATGTCCACATCCAGGTTTTGTAAGGGTAGCAGGAAGTAGTGAGCGTTGGAGTGCCAAAGATTATGTGAAAAAACAGAAGATGGTGAAAAAAACATTAAATAATTAGATGTTTGCAAACAAACCCAAACACATTAGGTATAAACACTGTTGTTTTGTGAAAACTTACCTAAAAAATCTGGCCACCATATCATCGCGTATGGCCCCCCCACATACTGACCTCCGACCAACCTCGGGGGGGCCATCCTCAGGTAAGGCATCCTCTGGCTGCATTGGGACACCACTCCTTATGGCGATGTTGTGAAATATCCCACACAGGACCACAATTTTCGACACCATATCCGGCAAATACATGAGCTTGCCACCAGAGCGGTGGAGGCATCTGAATCGGCCTTTTAAAAGGCCGATACAGTGCTCCACCACTTGCCTGGTGGCTGTAAGTGCGGAATTATACTCACTTTGTGGCCCTGGTGTGGGAGCCAAATAAGGAGTGAGCAGCCAGGACATGCAAGGGTATCCACTGTCTCCTGTGAAAAATAATAGACAACATCAGGAACACTGTGTATCAAGCTTAACATTGTTATGTACTAAAGGTCTCCACTTACCCAGAAGCCACGCATCACCAGCTTGTAGGTTGGTTAATTTGTGCCATATCCCTGATTGCCGAATGACGAAGGAGTCATGTGCACTTCCTGGTAATTTAGCATTCAGGGACAGGATCTGGAGGGAGGCATCACATACCACCATTACAATCAGGGAGTGATAGTGTTTCCTGTTTCAAAATATGGCCTCCAGCCGTGCTGGAGGCTGAAGTGGTATGTGAGTACCATCCACAACCCCTATGATGTGTGGGAAGCCAGCTATTTGGTAAAAATTGGCCTTGGCCACACTAAGGGCACCCATATCCAAAGGCATTTTAATAAAATGATGGAGGTGCTTGAAAAGTGCCTCCATCACTGCCCTCAGGATCCGGGAAAAGGAGGATTGTGAGATGCCCGCCACTATTCCCACCGTTGTTTGAAACGATCCTGAGGCACAGAAATGTAACACCGCCATAATTTGCGTAAGTGGTGGTATTGCTGTTGGACTGTCAATT
This sequence comes from Taudactylus pleione, assembly GCA_031769625.1. Classification (NCBI taxonomy): domain Eukaryota; kingdom Metazoa; phylum Chordata; class Amphibia; order Anura; family Myobatrachidae; genus Taudactylus; species Taudactylus pleione. The sequence goes on from JAUIMM010000067.1 coordinate 3,862,189, forward strand.
TGCCGCTCAAGATCACTCTCTATTAATGAGAGAGTGTCTATGATGATTTTGGGAGGAAGACGGTAGCGTCTTAAAACCTCATCATCGGGCATTCCAAAAAGGGTGACACGTGTTCGAAATATCTGGGGCCTTGCACGCCTACGATGCCTACGCCTGGGACGAGATTGAGGTTGGTCGGCTTCCGGGAGCATGGCCAGAACAATCCGCCCAAGATCAACCTGAAATGGCAAGATTGGAATGTAAGGCTTTGGACCCACCCCAAAAGAAAATTAAAAACAACTTAGCTTGATGATACCATCCATTGCTGCTTACATGCCGGGGTATTGTCATGATACGTTCAAATTCAAATTAATCACAAAAAGAATTTGATAAATTTTAGTCTGTGCATTTATGTTTCTAAATTTTGTGCTTGCCAAAACTTAAAAAATGCAAAACACACATTTGGCCAAAGAGCAAAACGACATTGCACACAGTACATCAAAATGGGTTGAAATGTAAGCCAAAAAAGCGAAAGGGCAACCACAAAAAATTTTACAGGATTAATAAGCATTTAAAAATGCGCTAATTAGTACGCAAATACAAGTTAATAAATAAACTGAGAAAAATGCGCTAATTAGTTGGCAAATACAAGTCACGATAGTAAGTAGTAAAAATGCGCTAATTAGTTCGCAAATACAAGTCACTATACAAACAGAGAAAAATGCGCTAATTAGTTCGCAAATACAAGTCACAATAGTAAGTAGTAAAAATGCGCTAATTAGTTCGCAAATACAAGTTAATAAATAAACAGAGAAAAATGAGCTAATTAGTTCGCAAATACAAGATAAAAAATGGACTTACCTTGAGCAAATATATAAGATTCCAAATCAAAAGGTCTTTGGGTCCGAAATTAAAAAAAAGCTAAAAGATATGAAATTATGGATCAAAAAATTAAAAACAAGAAGAAACACAATGAGACACCAATTGAACCAAAGTTAGACTTCACAAAACTTACCAAATCAAGAAACGAGGCCAAAAAAAAATATACCCAAAAAGAGAACGGAAAATAAAAATGCTAATCTAGCAAACAAAATAAACTCCAAACGCCAACTCCTTTATCCGCAAACAAGAAACTCCAACCAAGGTAACCTCCAACAATCCAAAAACGCCACCTCGACTCGAGACACACCAAGCCATAAATAGTGTTTCGTTTCCGCACAAATTAAGGAGGGATCATAGGAACGCACAATCAATGATGCGGCCGCAAAATAAGGACGCATGTATAAATACGTCACGAAAACACATTTAAATTCTGGTGTATTTCTTGTTTGGACCTCAGACATGGCTACAGACCAGGGAAACAATGCCCAAGAGTCAGGCGGTAAGTCTTTCATGCATTTTGTATCAATGATTAATTTGAAACATAAGATTGGGCAAGTTGTGAATTTGAGAAATCTGAATATTTACACAAATAGGTGAGGAGGCTGACATGGAAGAGGCTGCTGGGACCAATATTCCGGCCAAAGCTGCAAAAAAAAAAAGGCAGCCACATTTCACAAGAAAGGAGATGGAGGTTTTGATTCAGAAGTGTGTGGACATCCTGCCACAGGCAGACAGGAATATGAGTCTAAGCCAGAAGGGGAGAATGTGGGAAGAGGTAGCCGTTGCTGTCAATAGGGTGGGTGATTATGTCCGTCTAGCCCGGGATGTCAAACGGCGGTAAGTAAACACTTGCCCCCCCCAAAACAAACACCATTTTAAACAAAAGGATAATGGCTTCCATTTTTTCCCACAGATGGGCAGACTTCAAATACCGCCTAAAGCAAAAACTCGCGGACAGGGCTAGGCATGCAAGGGGGACAGGTGGGGGTCCCACCCCTGTGTCATTGGAGTTGACGGATTTAGAAGAGCTGGCACAGGGGTGTGTGCAGCCTGTGGAGGTGTTTGGCGTGTCCAACATGGATACGGACATGCCAGACTTTGCGGCTCCTCATGTTGTCCCAGGTAAATCTTTTGATGTCACCAACTCTGAAATGTTAGTGGGCCAATATGTAGATTCTAATGTGAGTCTTTTCTCATTTTTCCTAACAGAGACACAGGCAGATGAGTCTGCTCCAGAGGGGAGCCTTGGCCGCCGAATTTCTGCTGGCTCGGCAGGGGAGGAACCAGTACATCCGGCTGAGGACCCTGCAGAAGCCAGTCCAGGGCAATCCCCCTCGCAGGCAGTGGCCCTCCTCACAGAACTCAATTTCAAATCGGATTTCCATACGGAGATTCTGCAGAGGATGGACGCCAGTCTGCTACGGGTGGCTGAGGCCCTGGAGCAAAATGCTGCGGCCAACGTGACCATTGGTCAGGCCCTGGCGGAAAATACCAGGGCCAACATCCGCATCGCCAATGCCCTGGAGCAGCTCGTTCGCCAGCACATGGTGGAGCCGACCTCCCTTCCTGCCGGAACATCAGCCAATCCTCCAAATGTGCCTAGCCCTGTGCCTAGTCCAGAGGCCACAACATCTGCCTCTGGACAGGCCAGCCCGATGACATCCCGGCCCCGGTCTGGCGCCCTCCCTCCCCCATCCAAACGGGTGAAAAAACGGTGACAGTAATGGCGACTTTTCCCACACTCCTTCTGTGCTTGGCTCATATTCCTTTCTGGTCAAAACTTCCCTCTCCTTTCTTGTGAAATGTTTTTAATTTTTTGTTGTACGTTTATGTCTACAGTTATGTTGGGCCAATTTGTTTGATTTTGGAAATGATCTTTGCCAAAAAAAGATGTCCCCAAATTTTTTATTATTTTAGTTTTGGTTTGACCAATAAATTTACGCCAAAAATCTGACATTGTATTGTGACATTATTGTACAAATGGGTTACATTTAATCCTGGCCCAAAAGGCAAAAACTTGCAAAAAAAAACAAAACAATTTTTTAAAAAAAAGGGCTCTTTAAGGAACGTTTAAAAATTCACATAACGAGGCAAATTCAACAGGCAAAAATAAAAAGGTGAGAAAATTAAAACATGATGACATTATTGTTACAATAGGCCCTAACCACCAAATTGAGGCCAAAATAAACCCCCACAAATGTGCGCAAATTGATTGTGTCATCCTGACATTAGCAGCTATGATTTCCACCTGCGTACGCTTTTGTGCTATCCCCAAAAACTGATTTCAAAACACATACCAAGCCGGTTTTCAATCCAACACTAATTGCTTTTCTGACCACCCGCGATTAATCGCAACAACATCGTGGAGTCCCGGGACGGAGGAGAAGGCCATCGCCAATGTGGTCGAGTAATCCAGACCCTAAGCTGTGCGAGCATTTTGAAGGGAAAGAGGATCATCCAGTGATGTATGAGTCGGTCTGAACACATTTTACGCTCGCATCTGCTAATGTATGTACGCCCCAAAAACGCCTCGCCACGCCTGCGTTTTTCCATCTCCACCCCCGTCAACACCCAAAAACGCCCTGTTCTGTCAATCACATTTGACATGTCACTTCCTGTATGCTATTTGACGAACGAGACCAAAAATACTCGCAATCTGCCGTACGCACATGCGCAGTGTTACACCGACGCATGCGCGGTTAGTCAACATCGGAACGCAACGAGCGTACTGCTGTTTGCGAGTGGCTCTGAATGAGGGCCTATGTTCTTATACCCTCAGAGAAGCACACCTGAATCCTATAATGATGATGTCCCATAACACTCACCTGTGTAGCTTGCATCCACTGGAACCTCCGCATGTCAGAGCGACGCGTCCAACGGGAAACCGGAAGTGACGCGTTCGCTCCAACGGAGCTTGCGTTCCACAGCCCGGAAGTCATTTTCTGGTTTTGCTGTCAATGCTTAATATTAAGGTACATTACCAAATTATTCACAGGCTATCAAGTATTATATTATAATCAGGGTCAGCTGACAGCATCATATAGTACAGGTTATGTCTCACAGAGGGCAAGAAACATACAAAAATTATAAATGTTAAAAAGACACAAACAAACATAGAAATGGTAGATGTTATTAGGTGAAAAATTATTATAAGAAACAACTAAGATTTAATTCTTCATTAAGCCCCAAAGGTGACATGGAGCATAAGTCATAAATCCAGCGACACTCATTCTGAAGCAGTTTTTTACCACGATCTCCACCTCTGACAGAAGGAGGTATATGATCGATTGGCATCACTTTAAAATCCAAGAGACTATGACCCATGTCCACGAAATGCCTAGCAACAGGAGGAGTGTTACCATCTACCACAGTAAACGCTTTACGTATGGATAAACGGTGTACTGCAATCCGTTCTTTGAGCATGCGAACAGTCTTGCCCACATAAATACAATTACATGGGCATATATATATTAGGGGTGAGCGGGTTCGGATTTCAGAAATCCAAACCCGCTCACCCCTAATATATATATGCCAATGTAATCGTATTTATGTGGGCAAGACTGTTCGCATGCTCAAAGAACGGATGCTTGCATGCTCTGATGTTCGCATGCTCTGAAATCCGAACCCCCCCCGAGCCCCCCTGATCCGAGGCCGATCCGAGTCAGGCTCGACTTTTCCCGCCTGACTCGGATCTGAAATCGAGGCAAAACGTCATCATCCCACCTTCCGGGTCTCGCGGGTTTTGGATCTTATTTAAGGTACCCGCGTCGGCGCCATTTTCTCACTCGGCTGTGGACAGTGAAGAGGGAGGGTGGGCTGTGTAGTGTAGTGTAGTGTAGTGTAGTGCAGAGTAGTGTTGTGCTGTGCTGCGCTGTGCTGCTGTTGTCCATAGGGGCTGTGTCCACTACTTCAAAGTCCATAGGGGCTGGCTGTGTTGTGCTGTGCTGCTGTTGTCCATAGGGGCTGTGTCCACTACTTCAAAGTCCATAGGGGGTGGCTGGACTGTGTTGTGCAGTCAGTTCTCCATAGGGGCTGTGTCCACTCCAAAGTCCTGTGCAGTGTCGCAGTCCTAAAGGGGTGCTGTAGTGTTGTCCAGGGAGTGCTCTGTCCATCAGGGGTGCTCCCCCCAAGTGCTAAAAAAAAAAAAAAATTTCTGTGTTTGTGAATTGTGTGCGCAGTAGCCGCACGTGCATCAACAAAGTAGTGCCAAGCGTGCGCCTGTGTCATAAGTAAAGGGCCGGCTGGCTTGACTGTTAAAGGGTGCTGTAACCCCCAAAGTACACTCCAAACCAAATAAAAAAATATTTTCTGTGTTTGTGAATTGTGTGCGCAGTAGCCGCACGTGCATCAACAAAGTAGTGCCAAGCGTGCGCCTGTGTTATAAGTAAAGGGCTGGCTGGCTTGACCGTTAAAGGGTGCTGTAACCCCCAAAGTACACTCTAAACCAAATAACAAAATATTTTCTGTGTTTGTGAATTGTGTGCGCAGTAGCCGCACGTGCATCAACAAAGTAGTGCCAAGCGTGCGCCTGTGTCATAAGTAAAGGGCCGGCTGGCTTGACAATTAAAGGGTGCTGTAACCCCCAAAGTACACTCCAAACCAAATAAAAAAATATTTTCTGTGTTTGTGAATTGTGTGCGCAGTAGCCGCACGTGCATCAACAAAGTAGTGCCAAGCATGCGCCTGTGTCATAAATAAAGGGCCGGCTGGCTTGACCGTTAAAGGGTGCTGTAACCCCCAAAGTACACTCCAACCAAATAAAAAAATATTTTCTGTGTTTGTGAATTGTGTGCGCAGTAGCCGCACGTGCATCAACAAAGTAGTGCCAAGCGTGCGCCTGTGTCATAAGTAAAGGGCCGGCTGGCTTGACCGTTAAAGGGTGCTGTAACCCCCAAAGTACACTCCAAACAAAATAAAAAAATTTTTTCTGTGTTTGTGAATTGTGTGCACTGTGACTGCACGTGCATCAACAAAGGAGCAGCGCCAAGTGTGCGCCTATGTCCCATAAGTAGAGGGCACATACAATCCCAAATGACAAAGTTCAGGAAAATGACCTTGAAAAAAACATTTAAATCATCTGAAGAGAAACGTAAACTTGCCAATATGCCATTTACGACACGTAGTGGCAAGGAACGGCTAAGGTCTTTCCCTATGTTCATGACTAGTGGTTCAGCTTCACATGACGATGGAAGCCCTCCTCCCGCTAAAAAAATCAAACGAGTTAAGCTGGCAAAAGCACAGCGAAGAACTGTGCGTTCTAAGAAGATATCACAAATCCCCAAGGAGAGTCCAAGTGTGGTGGCGGTAGCGATGCCTGACCTTCCCAGCACTGGACGGGAAGAGGTGGCTCTTTCCACCATTTGCACGCCCCCTGCAAGTGCTGAAAGGAGCACCCACAGTCCACTTGCTGATATGCAAATTGAAGATGTCACTGTTGAAGTACAACAGGATGAGGATACTGGTGTAGCTGGCGCTGAGGAGGAAGTTGGCGAGGAGGATTCTGATGGTGATGTGGTTTGTTTAAATCAGGCTCCGGGGGAGACAGTTGTTGTCCGTGGGATGAAAAAGCCCATCACGGTCATGCCTGGGCAGAAGACCAAACATTCCACCTCTTTGGTCTGGCAATATTTCTATCCAAATCCGGACAACTGTCTTGCCATATGTACCATATGTAAAGGTGAAATAAGTAGGGGTAGGGACGTTAACCACCTAGGAACATCCTCCCTTATACGGCACCTGCAGCGCGTTCATAAAAAGTTACTGTCAAGTTCAGAAACTTTGGCTAAGACCGTAAGCAGTCCAGGGACACCTAAATCCCTTTTTCCTGTTTTATGAGGATGAGGACGACATCTTGCCTCCGTAGAGCCAGTTTGTGCAGGGACACATTAATTGCCAGCTTGTTTTGTGGGGGCCCAAACGAACCAATCATTTCAGCCACAGTCATGTGGCAGACCCTGGCGCTGAAATGATTGGTTTGTTAAAGTGTGCATGTCCTATTTATACAACATAAGGGTGGGTGGGAGGGCCCAAGGACAATTCCATCTTGCACCTCTTTTTTTTCTTTGCAGTATGTACTGTTTGGGGCCTAGTTTTTCAAACTGCCATCCTGTCTGCCACTGCAGTGTCACTCCTAGATGGGCCACGTGTTTGTGCCGCCCACTCGTGTCGCTTAGCATAGTCATCCAGCTACCTCGGTGCAATCTTTTGGCCATAAAAACAATATTGTGAGGTGTGAGGTGTTCAGAATAGACTGGAAATGAGTGGAAATGAAGGTTATTGAGGTTAATAATTGCATAGGAGCAGAAAAACCCACAAATTCTGTGATTTAAGCTGTTTTTATACTTTTTTTCAAAAAAATACAGATCCAAAACACAAAACCCAGAACCCAAAACACGGAAGGGTGGTTTTGGCAAAACCAATCCAGATCCAAAACACGAAGAAAGATCCAGATCCAAAACCAAAACACAAAACACGAAAAGTGGCCGGTGCACACCCCTAATGTATATATATGTGGGCTACCTGCCTGTCAGCTCTGTAGCTCAGCTCACGGTACCTGCACCGCTGAGCCTGAGCTGTATCACGGGGGAAGGCTTAGGACAAACGAGTCACTGGCACTGAGAATCTTCTCTATGCAGCAGCCTCGGCTTCTGACAGTCAAACTCTCGCGAGACTTGTCGTCATCTCGCGAGACTTTGACTGTCCGAGCCGAGGCTGCAGCACATAGAGAAGATTTGCAGTGGCTCTGATTATTGAAGCTCCTCGGCGGCTGCTGTTTAGGGAACAGCTGAGCCGCCGGAGAGGATCAGAGCGGAGACAGCTAAATGCTGTTCTCCAATGTGTTTGTACAGTGGCATGTGTGGGGACAGTGTGGGTGCCCCCTATGTGTGGGGGCCCCAGGACGACCGCCCCATACGCCTCGCCTATAATCCGGCCCTAATTGCACGGCTATGTTCGCACGTCGATGTTTGTGCTCTGCACATGCGAATGCATCGCAGTGCACGTACGCGAACCGGACGTTGCGATCGAGAAGCGATCGCAGTGAGCACGCAGTCTAATCACATGGTGATTGACATGAAGTGACCATTGAGGGGTGGAGAGGGGGGGTGGTCGGCGGAACGCAGGCGTGCCTGTGCGTTTGAACGCCGGTACAGGGGCGTGCATAATTAAGGTCATGCGATTGTATACGCTGGCAGAGGTCTAGATGGCGACAGGAAGTTTAGCAGTTTGTGTGGTAAGGTCAGGTCAACCACAACTGTGCGACTGGTTCCGATGTTACTCGATGCTACCGATGTTTTCACTGACTTGCGGATGCATGTCATGGGAAGTGGGAGGCTTTATGCAATGATGGGCGTCTTGGTATAGAGCTGCGGTTGCCGCGTGATTGCATTCATTAGCATATTTTCGCAGCGAGCGGGGTGCGTGCGAACGCAGCAGTGCGATCCATGCTGAATCAGGCCCTAAATCAAATAGATTCTATCTTAATGGCTCCTAAACAAATATGTCCTGATTAAAAAAAGATGCCATTTGCTAATGCTCCACGTGATTGCTATTCATATTTTTTAGTCGGACACTTCTAAGTGTGGGGGTCTGATAGTTTGTTCGGCCCATCCCCCTAAGGCCCTTTCCCGATGCTGAGCACCACAGGCTGTTAGAGAGGGGGAGGGTGGCTGTGAATTATATCGTCTTTCAGAAACATGTCCAAAAAATCTGTCATTTTTCTGGTTCTGTAGTTTGATGTGTGATTTCACAAACCGCATGTTTAAAAATTGCGCAGTGTGCATACGTGCCATTCAAAAAAATCAGCGTGGCCATTTCAAACCGTTATTTGAAGACATGCTATTGTCAATTTTTTATGTACAGTTTGACCTTTAGTAAATCACATGGTTAACAAACCACAGATACTGTAGGGGTCAATTTACCTTTATTCGCCAGTTAGCCCTCATAGTACTTATTAGTTCTTATGGCCGCCTGCATATTGCAAAAAGAAGAAATTCATTATCGGAGCAATGTATCAAAGAACACATGCAGGGAGACAGGCTGTTATGGGAGGTCGTCCCTGTGAAGTGTTAAAAATAAATTGATGACTTTTCTGATGACTTTATTTACATGTTCAGACCCGGCATTCTTATTGTGCATGAGTGGCCATCGGACCTCACATAAACTGCGCTTTTCGTAAGCTTTCCTCCAAAATATTGTTAATAAAAAGGCCCCAATAAAATCACAAAAAACATCACAGTATTGCAGATATGCACTTTACTAAATCCCCTCCAACTCCTCTCCACATCAATTACCCATAAAAGCTCACTCTACATGTGTTTTTGTCACTTTTATGGTATGCCGCTGACTTTTCAATTCTGCGTGGCCTGAAAATCATCTCTGCTCTAACCTACTGAGTTTATTTCTTTTATTAAAGGACATCATTCTCAGGAGAGAAAATCCTACATTAATTCTTGTCCACTGGTTCAATTTGAAGCACATTTGTATGTCTGCCAAGAGATGACATATTCTCTGGATGTTTTTACATCAACTGTTGACTCGCTAGATTCTAATCATTGACAGCAGACTATTGTTTGGGAATAAAGCTTATTACATGTATTAATAATAGCGTGTGTTTATTCGCCCATGTTTGTGTTTAGATGAAAGGCAGATTAGATAAAGAAGCTTTATGCAGTGTAAAACGCATGCACTGTGTCGCAGGCTGAAATATGTCTTTTTTCTGGGATTTTATTGGGATGATATCACAGTTTGTTGAGCGATAGAAGATGATAAGTGAGTGAGTAATGATACTTGTGTTACATCCATCTTTTGCATTCTGAAAGTCAATACTAAAATGGACTAATTATGTGAAAAATCATTAAAATCAGCTAAGGTTTGGTCACTACTGAGAATTATGCTTTTGCCAAATAGCTATTGCTAAGGCAACTGGAGTAGGAGTACCACTTGTGTCATATGTTATTGGCTGTGAGCAGGCGTTGATGTGAGATCACGGCTGTCTGTATTCAGCACCTACTGTAGTAATGAGGCGGTAACGGCTACAGGAGGGAGAAGTCACTGATTGGTATTTAGGATTATCTTATTGCTTACTATTATGATTATGAATCATCAACAGCCTCTGTTGGTCTTAATTTCAGGGTCAACTCTGGTATAACATTGGGTGACTTTGTGACTAAAACTAGGTACACACTGGAGCGGCGGGCATTCGTTCCAACATTGGAACAAATGCCCGTCATTCATTAACAATGCATTGGGCGCTAGCGATATCACCAGGTTTGATGTGCAGCACATCTAACCTGACGACCATCGCTAGCGACTGCGGGAGCGCGCAATCATGCGTACACACTGAGCGATGTAGGCGATGTGTCGTTATGAAACGGCATATCATCCCGACATCGCTCCAGTGTGTACCCAGCTTAAGCAGCGCCCAGCATCACGCCACACATCTTTTCTCTAAATATATAACTATTCGCATCTTTAATGTGACAAAATTACAATGCAAGGGTACCTAGAATAATGACGATGCCATTTCATGTAGCTCCTGTGTGCAGCTCAGTCGCTAATCTTGGTAAAGAGTCAAAAGGTAGCGCTCTGATCCGAGTGACCCACGCCATGCCTCCTTATGCTTAATCTGCAACTTTATACCAATATCTTTTTCCACAAAAATACACCTAGGACACTATAAGTGAATTTGTATTCAGATATGATGCAAATAAGTTGCAAAATTCTGGAAAAGTATGAAAGTATGAGAATCACTACCTGTGGCGGAGTGCCTAAATCACGCCAAGAGTCTCGGTCTGTTTGGAGAAAAAACGCTAGGTAAATGAGGCCACATCTACTGTAAGAAATGCAGGGATCACATTGGGGCTACCGGTGGTATAATCATGAATGGGAAACTGCTGTTGTAAAAAGTGGGGTGCTCTGTGTTCATTCAAGGAAAGGACTTCATAGCTGCCTACACACCCTGCTGGTCTTAACCCAGGGCTGGTCTTAACCCAGGGCTGAATCTATCAACCCTGGATTCTATGAGGTCAGGGCCAGAGCAGGGCTTTATGCCACCCTATGCAGACATCACCCCTGCACCTGTGACATCATGAACCCAGGGGGTGGGACCTCAGACACCAGGAAGTAGAAACTGTGGTGATGCTGCAGAGCCACGGCGGGAGGCTCTGCATTATAGCACTACTGGCTGCAAGGTGCCGTTGCAGAACAAAACCAGGCTGTGGCCAGGGGATCCAAGAAAGCTACAATGTCAGGGTCAAGCAAAATGTCAGGTTTCTAATAAAACAGTCAGGTAATACAGCAGCAGACTCTGATGCAAAAGGCTCTTTTAAATGGAAATAATCAGGGGTAATCAGAGGCAGCTAAAGAATGGTGAGGAGAAATAGGCACTGAGCATGGTCAGGGAAACATAAAACTGAGATTGTGGGGCCTATTCATCATACCTAAAAATCGATGGAGGTAATTAGGTTTAGAACTCACATGGAGTTCTGCTCGGAGAACACAGAGGGTCTCATTCAGACCCGCTGGCAAGCCCCTATGCGCTCGCAAGCGGGTCGATGGTGGGGCACTGCGCACGTGCGCAAGCCCCGGAGCGAGAGAGAAATTCTCTCACTCCGGGGCTCACTACAAAAGGGGGGGCTGTCGATGTTGATCGACAGCTCGCCCCGTTTTGTAGGCGTGGTGCGGGGGTGGTCAGACAAATGGAGGCATTCCTGAAGGAACACCTGCCGTTTGTAGGCGGCCCTACTGACATCACCTGTGATGTCAGTAGGGTGCTTCCTGCTCTGTTAGAGCAGGAAGCTGCCTGGGGCTTGTGGAAGACGAGACCCTACCACAAGGGTCTCGTCGCAAGCCCCGATGGTCGCGATGGTCTTGACCATCGCGACCATCAACCTGGCCACTTGCTAAAGCTGTGGGTGGTCACCCACAGCTTAGCGAACAGCCAGGAGGCCAGCTCTTTACATAGAAGCGGCCACCCTCATTCAGAGCGAGCGCTCGCATTTTGCGAGCGGCTCTGAATGAGGTCCAGAGTCCGAGCATCCTCCGGAGCCAGAGAATGGACCAGAGTGATGGAGGTAGATGCTGGGGGACCTGCCCACGCTGACACAGGTAAGTCTCACCTGCTATTCGCCACCTCACAGTGGCAGATAGTAACTCCATCAATTTCCAAAAATACATAATTTTTGGAATTTGATGAATACCTTAATTTCCACATCCCCTTACTAATATATGCGGAGTGTGGAAATTAACGCAGGGGGACTTAACCAGGAGATATCAGTGATATTGCCTGTGTTAAGTCTGTTCATGAATACTAAAATAACGTTAATTAAGGAAAATGTCCTTAAAAACGTTATTTTAGTGTTGATGAATAGGCCCCTGTATCTCTTCCTGTACCTGTTCTCAAAGCTTTTACTGCCTGTTACTGCTCGTGTCTTAAGCTCAGTAGCTGCGCCTCTGGATCAAGGAATGTCGGGGGTAGGGCCGTAGAGAGCCAGCCCAGGCCCAGTAGGGGCATGGTCTAATTGCGGGAGGTGTGGCAACGCCCCCTTTGGAAAAAAACAACAACTTACTAGTGCATTGTGAGCCCCTCAGCCCAACGCAAGTCCAGGGGGGGCACGATCAGTGTGATCACTCCCCCCCACAGGCAGAGTAGAGGAGACTTCCACTGCAGCCCAGCACACAGCAGCGTGCTGTGTGCTGGGCCCCGTTAATTAGTACCCGCCCCTCCTCTCGGCGCTCCTGGTGGAGGGGCAGGGACAAGGCTATTTGGAAAAATGGTAGGTACGTGAATACCGTATAAAATGTCTTGCAATAAATTAACCTTCTAGGCCACACTCACCCAACAAGCCCCACTATTAAATCAATAACATCCACTTGCAATAACCAACGAGCCTCAACATTATTAATTATTATTAATGAAAAGCTTTCCCAGTTATTAGACCTACTGTAGATTCCCCCAGACAACCCAAAAATTAAATTAACAGTATTCACGTTAAATAAATAGACTTATTTATTCCCAACCCGCCCCAACATTAAATTATTATTATTATTATTGTTTATTTAAATGGCGCCACAAGTGTTCCGCAGTGCCTTACAAAGTACATAAACAAATAGGTTGATTTACAGTGACTTACAGTACAGTACAGTACAATACAATATGATACAGGACATGGATAATATACATTGCTACATTCGCGACCATAACACCCAGATAAGCTATTATGCAAAGCAACCAAGTTGCTTAGATGCCCTGGTAGAGAGTAAGAAGTAGATGAAGGTAGAGTAAGGAGAAACACAAGAGGGTAGAGGGCCCTGCTCATTGGAGCTTACATTCTAAAGGTGAGGAACAGACAAACAGGGATGACACAGATGGGGTAGGCAGGGAGGAAGGAGTATGTAGCAGCAAGTCAAGTTGAGAGCCAGAAGGCTTTGATGAAATAGTGGGTCTTGAGAGCCCGTTTGAAGGTTTGAAGAGAGGTGGAGAGTCTGATGGGAAGTGGGAGAGAGTTCCAAAGGTGGGGAGCAGCGCGGGCAAAATCTTGGAGGCGGGAGTGGGAGGAAGTAATCAATTGGCATGAGAGGTGGCGTGCATTTGTTGAATGAAGAGAAGGACAGGAGAGTGAAGGGAGATGAAATCAGAGATGTAAATGGGAGAGGAATGGCTGAGGGCTTTGTAAGTGAGTATGAGAACCTTAAATTGGGTTCTAAAAGGGAAGGGGAGCCAGTGGAGAGCTTGTAGGAGAGGGGAGGCAGATGCAGAACGTTTTGTGAGGAAGATGAGCTGAGCAGTAGCATTGAGGACAGACTGAAGAGGGGACAGAAGGGAGTTGGGGAGGCCAGATAGGAGGAGGTTACAGTAGTCCAATCTGGAGATGACCAATGAGTGTATGAGGGTTTTAGTGGCATCCTGTGTGAGAAAGGGTGAAAATAACAGGACTGTGAGAGATTCTGGATATGTGGTTTGAAGGAGATGGAGGAGTCCAGGATAACTCCAAGACAGCGCACTTTGGGGCTAGAGGAGATAGTTGTGCCATCAATTGATAAAGAAATGGTGGGAAGTGTGGTTATGTAGGGGGGTGGGAAGATGATTAGCTCAGTCTTAGACATATTAAGTTTAAGAAATTGCTGGGACATCCAGGAAGAGATGACAGAGAGATAGTTGGAGACACGAGTGAGGAGAGAGGGAGGAGGTCAGGGGAGGAAAGGTAGATCTGAGTATCATCAGCATAGAGATGATATTGGAGGTCAAAAGAGCTGATGAGTTCACCTAGTGAGGATGTATAGAGTGAGAAAATGAGAAGTCCAAGAACAGAACCTTGGGGAACACCTACTGCAAGAGGCTGTGGGGGAGAAGAGGAGTCATGAGAGGAGACAGAGAAGGATTGGTCAGAGAGGTAGGAGGATAGCCAAGAGAGGGCAGTGTCATGTAGACCAAGGGAGTAAAGGATTTGCAGAAGGAGAGGGTGGTCCACAGTGTCGAAAGCAGCAGAGAGGTCAAGAATGAGTAGAGAGTAGTGGCCCTTGGATTTAGCAGCAAAGAGGTCATTGCTGACTTTTGTGAGGTAGGTTTCAGTGGAGAGCCAGACTGAAAAGAGTCAAGGAGGGAGTGGGAGAAAAGAAAGGTGGTAAGGCATTTGTAAACAACACACTCAAGGAGCTTGGAGGCAAAAGGGAGGAGAGAGATGGGATGGTAGTTGGAGAGAGTGTTAAAATCAAGGGTAGGTTTTTTTAGAATGGGGAGACAAGGGCATGTTGAAATGCAGACGGGACAGTGCCTGATGATAGGGAGAGATTAAGGAGGTGGGCAAGATGGGAGCAGGCAGAAGGAGAGAGGTAGCGGAGGAGACATGAAGGGATAGAGTCAAGGGGGAGGTGGAAGGGGGGAGGACTGGATGAGGGATATTACTTCCTCTCCAGATACAGGGGAGAAGAAAGTTAGAGTCGGTAAAATGGAAGGAGAGGGGTGATCTGGGAAAGGAGGAGGTGGATAGCTGGGGGACTGGTGGGATATGATTTCCTGACATATGGAGTCAATTTTAGATGTAAAGTAGGAAGCAAAGTCAAGGGCAGAGAGTGAGGAGGGGAGGCAAGGAGGGGGTGGGTGGAGGAGGGAGTTGAAGGTGGTGAAGATACGTTGGGGATTTGAGGACTGAGAGGAGATGAGGTTCTTGAAATATGACTGTTTAGAGAGGGAAAGGGCAGCACTGTATGATGAGAGCATAAATCTGAAATGGAGAAAATCAGCCATAAGGTGCGTACACACTGGGCGATAAAGTGGATGACTGAACGATAACGATATCATTATCGTTCAGTCGTCAACTTTGTCGTCCATTTTTAACCCCAAAACGATGAACGATAACAACGTCGCGCGTTCCCGCGGGTCGTTCGTCATCATCGTTCATCGGGCTGACATGCAGGCCAACCTGACAATCTCGTCAGGTTGCTGCATGTTGGGGAATGGGGGAGAGAGCCCGGCGCTGAACGATATTGTTAATGATATCGTTCAGCGGCTGTGCTCAATGTCATGAACGACATTGAGCACAGTCTGCCGGGGACACACTACACGATATCGCTCAGGGAGCATATTGTGTAGTGTGTACCCACCATTAGAGCGTAATCTTCTCCACTGTCGCTCAGCAGTTCACAAACACTTTTGCAGGTATCTGGTGCATTTGGAATGCCAGGGTTGAGGTGTAAATCTGCAAGGGTGAATAGTGAATGCCGGAGCAACAGAGTTCAGAGCAGAAGTAAGGGAGGTATTGTATAGGGAAATCGCTTGTTCAGGGCAGGAGAGAGACAGCATAGGGGAGAGAAGTGAGTCAAGCTGGGAAGAAAAAGAATGGTGTCAATAGCCTCAATGTTACGCTTAGTGATGGTGGCCTTAGAAGGTAAAGGAAGGGAAGGAGAGAGGGATAGGTTAAAAGAGAGAAGGTGATGGTCAGGGAGGGGGAATGGGGAATTGGAGTAATCAGAAATATCACGATGGTGAGTGAAGACCAGGTCAAGCGAATGTCCACTCACATGGGAGGGTGAGGAGGTCCATTGGGAGAGACCAAATGAAGACGTTAGGGTAAGGAGTTTGGAGGCTTCTGTGGGGATATCAGTAGGAATATTGAAGTCACCTAGGATAATAGAGGGAAGGTCAGAGGAGAGAAAGTGAGGGAGCCAGGAAGCAAAGTTGTCAATGAATTTGGAAGGAGGGCCAGGGGGACGGTAAATGACAGCTACTCTAAGGTGTACTGGTTGGAAGAGGCGTATAGCATGAACCTCAAATGTAGAGAAAGTAAGATAGTTCAGAGGGTAGGAGTAACGGGGGGAGAGAAGGACCCCCTACCCCAGAGAAGATGAGGCCCCCAGAGAAGAGAGCAGCAGTTTTTTGAGATGAAAAGGTCATGGGTGGGTACGAGTTTGTTACATAATGATCTGGCATTCCAGAGGGCACAGGATAGAGGGACAGTGTTTGTGGGAGAGATGTGAATTAGATTATTTGGGTTGCTGTAGCAAGAAGGTGAGTTTAATATGGGTGGCCAAGATGAATGTAGTGGAGAGATTGTGCAGGGACCAGTGCTGGGAAGGGAACCTGTAGGTGGTTGGCAGGGAGCGAATTTAATATTGTGGGGGTGTGGTGACATGGAGAGAAGGTTTGGAGGAGGGATTATCAGTGGGGTAGTAGGACATAGGAGGGGTAGAAAAGAATGAAAGTGTAGTAGTGGGAGAGGAGAGGGAGGACGGCAGACAGAAGAGGGGAGATGAAGGAGGAGGTGGAGGAGACAAGGGGGAAATTATATAGGTGGAAAAAGGGGGTAGAGCAGAGGATTAGGTAGACAATAAGTGGAGGGGGAAGTACACATGATAATGGTGTGGATGAGTTGAATACGGGGAGGAAAACTAGATATAGGAATAAAGTATGGGTGTTAGAGACAGTACAAGAGATTTGCAGAGAAGCAAGTAATAGTACAATGGAGGAAAAGGTGTTTGCACAATTTCAAACCTATTATTGAGCAGAGGAAAAGAGGAGAAATAGAATATTAAAGTAAACTGAATTAGATGACAGAAGACAGATATGAGTTGTTTGTGAAACAAGCGAGTCAGTACAAATAATAGCAAGTGTAATTTCTTATAGTGAGCAAACAGAGGTCAGTGAGGATTGCCCAGGTGATGCAGACAGCAGTTGCTTGTAGTGTAGATATTGTGAACTTACATTTCTTGATTATACATTGTCCATATGTTCTTGTTAAAGAATGGTTTAAGATTAGAGTGGTCTCCTTCAGTATAACTTCGGTTTAATGCCGAATTTGGTAAGAAATGAGAAGTGCACTTTTACAAATTATGCACTTATAAGAATTAAGCCTTACAAATTCACATATAATAATTAGTGATCCCTGTTTCTCATACTCAGTCCAACATTCTATGAGTTAATCACCTTTGAATTAAATTAATAGTCCCTTCATCCCAATTTAAATTAATAGATGCTGCCATAACCTCACTATTCATTTATATTCATCAACATTAATAAACAGCCCCCACCATCAACCCAACAATACATTTATACTCCCACCCACCATAAAAATATTATCCCACACCTTCATTATAACATGAAATTCATAGTTCACACCCCATCCATTTTATATGAAAAGCCAGGCACCTCCCTACATTTACAGTAAAAGCTTCTTACCATCAAACTGACATGAGAAGCCCCTTCTCACATCTTTGCACCCACCTTTACATTAAAAGCCCCCACTCCATTCTGCTTCCATGCAACACTTTATCTTGCTGTCTTCTGTGCACCTTGTCTCCTGCTGCCTGCCACACATTGGATATGCTATCATTGGAAGAGAAAGGGGCAGGGGCACACAGTGAGTGAGTGAGGGGAGGAAGGCATACAAAAGATATGTGGCCATAAGATGTAAGATGACTGGTCCCAGGGGAAGCTCTCTTGAGCTGATGGAAAGGTTTCCAGGCAACTGGAAACCCCCCCCCCCCTTACTGCACATATCTACAAAACATACAATTCAAAGTTACAGTCTTTATTAAACTGTTTCTGGATATTAATGTATTTATTTGTTAACATTTATTTACATATTGCCAGCATAATCCATTGCGCTTTACAATTTTGAACAAAACATGAATAATATAAGACAGACAAAGAGGTGAGAGGGCCCTGCTCACAAGCTTACAATAATATTTACTTCATTTTGCTATTCTAATAATAAAAAAAACGAGTTGCAGGAAAAAGAGAATTGTGTAATATAATGTAATATATAAACTCACATTCTGTCCACAAAGCACTGGGACTAAACCTTTAACACATGAAAGATCTAGGCTGTGTTTGTAGTAGAAAGAACACTGAAATATTAATGTGACTCCTTAGGCTAAGCATAGACCAAAAATAAGACAAAAGACTTGGGTTAAAGAGTGCTAGGCACACAGTGTTCTATTTTATTTTCTCCTGAAATGACGCCATCAAGTAGTCTGTGTTTATGGGTTTGTTGCCTTTGGTATTTATCTTCAGTTCATCAAGCACGACCTGCATTTCATTTCTTTTATTTTGTTTTTTAACCTTTCTTCTTTCCAGGTCACCGCTTCATGGCCTTGAAAAAAATAAAAATCTTGCCCTGTGATTTGCTGAACACGATTGGTCAGAGGTAGGGTCTGAAAGCTCTTGAAAAAATAATATACAGTATATAGCTGCCGGTAAGCTGTTCCAAAATTTGATAGTGAAAAAGACAGCCCGGAGATCGCTCGCTATGGGCAGTTGTCGCCTGTTTCCGCATGCATATGCGTCAATATGAACATGCGCGAGTCACTCACTGCGCTCGGGAATCGTGCGCTCGTAGTACACAGACTGGGGCTACTTTGAGTGACAGATAGTACCATAATAGGGGAAGGGGCTTGTGAACGGGGGAGTGGTGGTGCGAACGCAGGCGTGTCTGGGCGTCAAAACAGCATTTAATGGGCGTCCATAATTAGCATGAAAACATCTTTGTACACATCACTTGGTTGTATTTCAGCCTGCAGTGATCGCAGTGCTTGCGGTGGGGTAGGGGCTACCTCAAGCGCTGTGTGCAGCTCCGATGGCTCTCGATGTTACTGATTAATCATACACTTCCTGGAGATGACGTGTGCTAAGAAAGAAAAGTGGGCGTCTTTACACCGGTGTGCACTCACACTGCCGTCGCACTCTAAGACATAGAGGGTGTCCTTATGCCAGACAGTGCGATCGCGGATTTGCATACCCGGCCCCTTTTGGATGTGAGCGATCGTGGCTTAGCGTCCGGGTCTGAATCGGCCCCTAAGGGCATATAAATCACAGCCATTTCTAAATTATGGACTACATTTATGATTGACTGTACAACCTCATTTAAAGGGGACTTTGACATTTAATGATAATGTGCCTTAAGCCCTATCCTCCTCCAAAGCAGGATATGGTCAGTATCCTGATAGTCAGGATGCTAGTGCTTAGAATCTGGAGAGGAAGTCATGGCCTTCATCCGGTCCTCCACCCTTCCACCTCCCCCCTTGACCCTATCCCCTCCCGCCTCCTCCGCTACCTCTCTCCTTCTGCCTGTTCCCATCTTGCCCACCTCCTTAATCTCTCCCTTTCATCAGGCACTGTCCCTTCTGCATTCAAGCATGCCCTTGTCTCCCCATTCTTAAAAAACCTACCCTTGTGTGGCCGGACACCGGCCCCATGTGTACAATGGCGGCCGTGGCACTGAAGGGGTTAACCCCCGTGCTGAGGCACCATTATTAAAAGAACAAAAGGCACCAGGCGTCCATTATAAATATGTACTCTGCTCTACGCACTGAGTGTTAATAAGTGTGTTTTTAATGTTTTATTTGCCGCGGCCCGGGACCCACTGCACTGGGGGAGTGTGGGTAGAGTGTGGCTGCACGCGGGAGGACAGGGAAAGCCAGCTCTCACTGCGACCAGTGCTGACACAGTTAAAG
Source organism: Taudactylus pleione (assembly GCA_031769625.1). Classification (NCBI taxonomy): domain Eukaryota; kingdom Metazoa; phylum Chordata; class Amphibia; order Anura; family Myobatrachidae; genus Taudactylus; species Taudactylus pleione. The sequence continues at coordinate 3,881,998 of JAUIMM010000067.1, forward strand.
TACCAGTGAGGACACAGTTTAAAAGCACACTGTACATGGTTTCTAATAAACTGTATTCAAATATATATGTATTGCTGTAATGCACTGCAGCTGATCTGCAATACATTAGTGCATGAAGCAAAGTATATTTAATAGTCTATGCACTATATGGTCTAATAGTACATTATTGCAATGGGGATTTGCCTCCTGACATAGGAAGTGATATGTTAATTATCCTGACCTATGGTAGTGGTCAAACCCTTTGTGTAAAAAGCTTTCTTTGAAGTGCATTCCAGGTGAGACCAGGATGGAAGCTTTCTGTGTGAAGGTGTGAAGAGTCAAATGGCCAAATCTTCTTTGATATGTCACTGAGATTGTGCCTTGTGTGTCTGCACTTCTGTGGAAAAATGTTTGTTTTGCACAATTCCCTGCACATTGCAGGAAGACGAAAGCGAATACTATCGCTGGTTATTCTACATAGATATTTTGACACTGTGCGATAAATGTATCAAAGAATGAATGCAATTTATCAGTTACTGTGAAATGTTATACTGACCGTTTGAGAGACAGTCTATGCTAAGTTTGTGTGTTTTAGGAAAGCCAACTGTTCTTGGCTGGTAACAAGGAAATGTACTTCATTTCTGTGAAATGTAAAATGTGTTTATTTATGTTTTGTGAGATAGCATGATTGGCTAAGAGGAACCCAGGGCGGACTTACCCCCTGTGGTAATGTGTAGTGGAGTAGCATAAAAGAAGGCTTCGTGTCTGGTAGAAATTGTACAACCCTGTAAATTCTTTGAGGAGAAGAACTGCTGATTGATAAGATTCCTGTATGCTAATGTACCCCTTCATATGGAAGGTTGAGTCTTTTTTAAGACTTTGAGCAATAAACATCTTGCCTGACTTCAATTGCAACTCAATCCTGCGACCAACAGAATTGCGCCAAACGCTATTCCGTTCTCCGGCTGTTCAGGGTAAGATCTCCACGTCTCCAAGGTCAAGCCCTCTGCCAAGCTACCGTACAGAGCCTGGTCCATTGCAAGGGATCAGGAGGAATCAGCCGACACCAATCAGGGGGTGTGGCCGCAGCTAGTAAATGCATACGCAGCAGCTCTCTGTGTGCTCCCTGTTCCAGGTCCCGAGGTAGGAGCCTGAGTGTACCGAAGAAGCGGTTCCAAATGCTGATGGTAGAGTTTGGTGGTGGCAGAATCATTATGCCCACAACGCAGTGGGTGGGGTCAGTCACAGGTGGTCACTGACAGTAAGCGGGAATCCCTGATACCCCAAGGTCCAGTGGGGATCGAGACCCCAACCTGTGATCGGGAGTCCGGGCTGGAAGCCATCCGGTCACACCTTGATCCTAACATTCTAACTACCGACCCGTCTCTCTCTCCACCCTTTTTCCTCCAAACTCCTTGAGCATATTGGTTACTACCGCCTTTCTTTCCTCTCGCTCCCTCCTTGACCCTTTACAGTCTGGCTTCCGTAACACAATTTACTACTCATCATAGTAACCATGATACACTACAGAGAGCATATTATTATATTTCAGCCACTGTAATGCTTCCTGTATTGTATGGTTTGTCACTGGTGTGTTGTCTGTATTGTGTTTGTCACTAGGATACACTTTGTATTGTGTGATGGTTAATAGGCTTTTCTCTGCTTTGTGTGGTGGTAACTGGAATGCTCTCTGTAATTTATGGGTGTCACTATTGAGTGTCAGTTACTGGATTGCTTTCTATATTGTGTTTTGGTCACCAGTATGTTCTCTGTATTGTAGCAGTGACTGGAATGTTGTATGTAATGTGTAGTTGTTACTGTTGTGTGTCACTATTGTATGACAGGCATGTTCTCTGTATTGTGTTTTAGCCCCTGGAATGTTCTCTGTAATGAATCTCAGTCATTTTGATGCTCTCTGTATTATGAAGCTGTACTAGTTTGCTCTTTGTATTGTGTGTTTTTGTGTGGCAGTAATTGGAATGCTCTCCCTAATGTATAGTCGTCACTAAGGTGTGGCAGTTACTAGAGTGTTCTCTGTATTGAGTTTTGGTCATAGGATGCTCTCTGTAATCTGTGCTTTCTGTATTGTAGGGTTGTCACTGGTATGTTGTCTGTATTGTGTTTGTCACTAGGATGCACTTTGTATTGTATGATGGTCAATACAATAGGATTCTCTCTGCATTGTGTGGTGGTAACTGTAATGCTCTCTGTAATTTATGGCTGTCAGTTACTGGATTGTTATCTATATTGTGTTTTGGGCACCAGGATGTTCTCTGTATTGTGTAGCAGTGACTGGAATAATGTCTGTAATGTGTGGTTGTCACTAATGTATGGCAGTTATAGGTATTGTGTTTTAGCCCCTGGAATTTTCTCTGTAATGAATTGCGGTCATTTTGATGCGCTCTGTATTACGCAGCTGTCACTAGTTTGCTCTTTGTATTGTGTGCTTTGTGTGGCTGTAATTGGAATGCTCTCTCTAATTTATAGCCGTCACTATTATGTGACAGTTACTAGAGTGTTCTCTGTGTTGTGTTTTGGTCACTATGATGCTCTCTGTAATCTGTGCTGGTCACTTGAATGCTTTCTGTATTTGGTGGCAGTTGATGGGATGCTCTCTGTATTATTTGGCAGTCACTAGGATGCTCTTTGCATGGTTTATCCGTCATTGGGAATGGGGTACAATCTGCATTATACCATATGTTACTAAGATGCTCTAAGTTTTGGGTTCAGGTAGGTAGAAGCAATTGTTTTTTCCTTTTGCACTGCTAGGGATAATGTATTTTCCAATCTGTCCTAATCAACCACTACAATATGTGAACATTGTTTTAACTGAAATTATATGTGATTTAAAGTTTAAATATATAAAAAAAATTACAGTAGCAAAATTAAAAAAGCGTTAATTATTTCTTAGGCAAACCTGCTGGTGTAGTTTTACTGCTGAAATACAATTTAATTGATTGCCTACAGTGCCAGGTAATAAGCCTGTATGTACAGCAGATGCTGGATCTAACTAGGACAATGCATGAAAGCTTCACCAGTGTAGAACATCTCCCTATTCAGCTATCGTAAGAAGCATTTATACAGCACTAATACATTCAAGGACTGATTGTGTTGATTGTTTCCTGTATAAATGATCCTTTTGTCTGTTTTCACAGTTATAGTTTTTTCATTTTTGCTCAATTAAACAAAAATCTGCCGTGCTGACTTACTGACAGCTCTCTCTACGTTCAAATAAATGCTGCGTTTAAACAACCTATTTTTTTAAAATGTATTGTTTTAATATTAATATTGCAGCCTCTTTGTCCAATGAAGCAGGAGGAGGAGTTTGCTATAGGAAATTATAAAAATGATTAGCAACCTCTTATAGAATAAGAATTGGAACCAGTGCTTGTACTTAGAACTCCAGATTGTAAACAAACTATTAAAACAAAGGGCCCCATTTAACAACAAACCTTAATACCAGCGGCATATTTTGTTTAGTATCGCAGTGATACTAATGAATATGCTTTTGGTATTTAACATTACTTACCCCTCTGGTGAGGTCCAGCCATGTCCCCCTCCTCTGGGAGGATCCTCGTAGCCGTTGCTGGCAGCCTACCGCTGCCAGCGATGCCCTGCTGTGTCACGCGCATGCACGATGGCCAGTCTGCACATGCGCATTGCTCTTTCACCCGGCGGGGACTCGCCAATGCGTAAAAGGCTTCGCTGAAGCCGGAAAGGCTGTTGCTGGGTCCCCGTTGCCGACAAAGGGGACTGCATCGTTCTCACCATATATAGATGGCGTAAGCCAGCGGTCCCCAAACTGGGTGCCGTGGCAACCTGGGTTGCCTCAGGGCTCTTGCTGGGGTGCCTCGGGTTAGTAATCCAGTACAAATAAAATTATTTTTAGTCAGTGTGATTGGCAGCCAGTAGCACTGGTTTTGCCTATCCAAAAATATGTGGACAAAAAGAAGCACAGCCCTGTCCACCACCACATAACTGAACCTAAGGGTGACATATAAACACAGCTTACCTAATTTAATTTTTTCTGAATTTCTCAATAAGAAACTTTTGCCCCAGGGGTGCCGTGGAAAAACGCTGATACTCTAGGGCGCCATGATTAGAAAAAGTGTGGGTGCCACTGACGTAAGCGATACAGTAATAACCAAAAAAACAGTGGTACTCTTAAAAATTAAGAGATGGACATCACACCTTTAGCGTCTGCTAAGGGGGTTATGTCTTGTTGTTAAATGGGTCCCCTAATCTAAATGATAAACTGTCGCAGAGCTATCAATAAAATATAAATATTTATTATAAAAGCAGTGACATAGTATGACTCAATGTTGCAAAATTCCAGGCTCCGGGGCTAGCTATTTAGGAGTGACACAAAAAAGGGACAGTCAGTGGCGGAACTAGCGGTTGTGCAACCGGTGGCTGGCACCGGGGCCTGCTGTGGTGCAGGGGCCCATAGCTGCCTGCATCCAACAGTGCCTCTGCACCCGCTGCCAGTGTCCCTCGGGCCCCACAGTATTTAAGTGTAGTGCAGACCGCAGCGAGAGTGGTCCGCACTACACAGTAACAAACACACCACCGCCAGTGTTATAGCAGCCAATGAGAGTCAGACAGACTCTCATTGGTTGCTGAGTCCACAGAGGGAGCCGGCTGGAGCTCACTCATGAGCTCCACCTTCCGACTCCCACAGTGGGTGATGGGAGAGACGTCATGACGTCTCTCCCATAGTGCAGAGTGGGCTGGGAGGAGCTGGGATTCAGGTAAATTGTGCGTTTAATTTTTTGTGTGTGTGTAAGGGCCACGGGCACTGACACTACATAGGGGGGGTGCTACTGGGGGAACTGTATAGGGGGTGTGGCCGCTACTAGGGGCACTGTATAGGGAGGGGCCACTACTGGGGGCACTGTATAGGGGGGACTACTACTGGGGGCACTGTATAAGGGGAGACTACTACTGGGGGCACTGCATAGGGGGGATTACTACTGGGGGCACTGCATAGGGGGAGCACTACGGGGGGCACCGCATAGTGGGGACTGCTACTGTGGGCAATGCATAGAGGGGCTACTACTGGGGGCAATGCATAGGGGGGCTACTACTGGGGGCACTGAAAGGGAGGACTACTACTGGGGCACTGTATATGGGGCACTGCATTGGGGGACCACTACGGGGGGCACTGCATAGGGGGGCTCAAAGCATATTCTTGCACCTGGGCCCACCACTCTCTAGTTCCGCCACTGGACACAGTAGTCATCACCAGTCCACGGGGTTCTGTAGGTTCTCTCTGAATTCATCCACAGAATACAATATCAGTGAAAAGCCCTCTAGTAATAAACACGCTGTAAAGCACATTGGAGTCACAGAACAATATAATTTAATGATGCTTTTCTGTGCAATAGTACTTTTATCAGGGTAGCATGTACTGTAGATGCCCTTCACCGAATGGACCCTGACGTCATCAGTTACTCTCCACGTGGGCATAGAGGGGGAATATAAACCTGTGACAAGCGTAGCGAGACCGCTAGGGTACAAATTTCCACTATCGGGGGGCCAGATACTCCAGCTGAGATGAGATAACAGTGCTGTGAGGGTATGCAACCGCACTTCCACCCTCATCTCCAGATCCTTAAGATGAAGGGAAAATAGAGCCCTCCAGCCAGCCTGCCCCCTTTTCTGTGTCCCCAGCCAGCCAGCCTCTTCTCTGTGTCCCCAGCCAAAAATCCCCTTTCTGTTTTTCCAGCCAACCTGCCCCTTTTCTGTCTCCAGCCCATCCCCCCTTCTGTCTCTCCAGAGCCAGTCCCTGCCCAGCCCTCTCACTTACCTTCAGCACGGTTCCTTTCAGCAGGGGCGGCACGGTATGATGCCATGACTTCATGCGCCATGCCCGGACAACAACAACAAAAAATAATCTTTATTGAGTGGGAAGGTTGCGAGGGAGTGGCAGGCGGGCAAGTAGGCGGGCTTGCAGGCGTGCCCTCCACTCTCTGCGGGACCAAGCCCAGGACTCTGCCACAGCACCGGCTGCAGCACACTGTGGGATTGCGAGCCGTGCAACTGCAGGGGTTGCACACCTCACGCGATTGCACAGATCGCCTGCCCCTAGAAATGGCCCTGTAAAAATATAAAAGCGTTAATTATTTCTTAGGCAAACCTGCTGGTGTAGTTTTACTGCTGAAATACAATTTAATTGATTGCCTACAGTGCCAGGTAATAAGCTTGTATGTACAGCAGATGCTGGATCTAACTAGGACAATGCATGAAAGCTTAATCAGTGTAGAACATCTCCCTATTCATCTATCTTAAGAAGCATTAATACAGCATTTCTGTGCTATAGTACTTTTATCAGGTATACTTCTTAGGGTAAGGAAGGATCCCGGAACCATAAGCATAACACTTGTTTGCTGTAGGTAATATATCCCTTTAACACAAACAAAAGTGATAATACTGGCATTACATAGCTAACATTGGTGGTAGGAGATGAGAAAGTTATAACAATCCTACTTGCCTACTTTCCCTGGATCATCTGGGAGATTCCAGAATTTCATGGCCTTCTCCCACTGTGCCTGGATAGTGGTCCATCCAGAAAAAAAGGGATTTGCCCTCCAGCACACTGCAGCAATATCAACAAAAAATTATGAAATTCTACATAATAATAGAGATTCAGAGGTACTAGTTACATACATTTGCAAATATATGAATAAGCGCCAGGCCATCGTCAAGGTGGTCCATCCACCTGATCCAATCCACTCACCACGTGGTCGGTTTGGGTGCTTGATGACGCGTTTTACAGCAAATCCCATCATCAAACACCGCCATTGCTGCTGTAAAATTGCGGAATTGCACAGCGGGAGTTGGGCAGCGATTACGCAATTCACACACACACACACACCACCTCCCATTCTGCCACGAGAAGGGGGGACGGGTGTGCGGCAAGAGGGGAGGAGTTGAGGGTCCCGCAAGGGGGGGTCGGGGGTGCCGCAAGAGGTGGGATCGGGGGTGCCGTGGGAGGGGGTTGACAGACAGTTAGACACACTGCAGGGCGGAGTTGAACAACAGGCCGATGGTGAGGTACAGGAAGCAACAGTGAGAACAGTTTGCTATCGGTGCTGCAGCAGTGCAGGGAAGGTGGGGATGCAGGCCCAGGAGGGAGGAACATCGGCCCATGCGTGTCACAGTCTGACTTGGGGGAAGGAAGGAAGGGTGACGGTGGGAGGAGCTTCTGCTGGACTGCTGCTGCAGCTTCTTGTCTACAGCAACACACACAGTCGTTTAAAAGGTATTAATAGGTGACTGTGTTGCTGATCCATTTTTTTTTCTTTCCCTGAATCCTTGGGGTCCCCCTGACCCACAGGGCCCGGTACTGGTGTCCGCTTAGTCCCCCCCTGTTGCCGGGCCTGAATGCAGCCTAATTCTTTTGTCTCTGAAACAACATAGATATGCAGAAATTCCATATGAAATACAATCTACTGCACAGCTGTAAATTGTTTTTCTTTTTATTGATTTTTGTTTGCTTTAGAACTACTGTAACACGTTTTAGCCACTTTTTCCCTGTAAAACCTCATGGAAGCCTGTAAGCAATGACTAGTCTTTTAGTAAAGTTACTATCAGATGTCCGCCACGGCCTTGAAACGGCGGCTATGTATGTACAATGTACTTGATTTTTTATTTATATCTGTGGAGTGCTGCCTGTTTCTTTCCATGGAGTTTCATTTTACTCCACTGTTTGGAACCTGTATTACTATCAATACTAAGGGGTTGTTAATAGACTCAGTGGCAGCCCACCCTAACCTCAGTTCAGAACTTGAAGGAGGCCTGGCCCCTTCACTGCCCACCTCACAGCACCACGTACTGCCTCCTTCACTTCCTGTCTCACAGCACCACTCTCTCCTCTTAGCACAGACCCCCCACCACCCCTCACAGCACAGACCCATTGCCCCTCTTAGCACAAGCCCCACTGCCTTCTCAGCACAGGCCCCCCTCCCTTCACAGCACAGACCCCACTACCCTCACAGCACAGTCCCCTATCCACTCACAGCACAAACCTGCTCATCTCACAGCACAGACCTCTCTCTCCCCTCTCAGCATAGACCCCTCAAAGCATAAACCCCCCTCTCACAGCTCAGTGCCTTTCTCCCCTCCCTGCCAGCTCCAGCAAACTTCCCTGCGGGTATTGGTGTATTTGCGCCACGGATCTGCATAGCTCTTCTTCGAGTGGCTCCAGCCTCCTGAACAGCGGCACAGTGTCGCGGAACCAGCGAGTGGTGGCCTAGGAGCAAAAATATGCTTTTCCCCCTTCCCCTCCATAGAAAAAAATAAAATAAAAATAAGAGTCAGGGGAGGGTCCCTCAGGTTTCTGCTTTTACTATCTCCACATAGTAACAGTAGAAACCTGAGTGGATGCTGCCATTTTGCATCCTGAGATAACATTAAAAATCCTCCATAGGCTTCATTGCAACAGTGCTTCCTAGTGCCCAAATGATCTATGAAAATGTATAATTATCTGGTCTTTATAACACCTCTCTATATACTACATCCACCCACTGATATACATCTTTACAATCTATCAATGCTTTATATAGTACCTATTACTCACTACTACTTACTCAAAAATTAAGAGATGTCATAGAAACATGGCTTACCCCACTTGGACTCTCCTTAGGATTTGTGATTTGAGATAACACCTCACAAATAATGTGAAAGCATTACATTTCAACACATCCCCTGTTTTGCTCACATGATCAACTTGTTAAAAAAAATGACGGGTGTGCAGGAGATGTCTGTGGCCCAATGAATTTCGGGACATTTTCGGCATTCAGCAACAGCATACAGGAGATTGCAGCTGCTGCAAGAATAGTCTAATTTGCCCTGCCATCAACTGAAGCAAGAAGTGGTAACGAGGTGGAACTCCACCCTTTATATGCTTCAGCGGATGGAGGAACAACAAAAAGCAATCCATAGCTATACGACAAGCCATGACATCGTTAACGATATCCCCAGATTGGGCTGCATGTACAGCTCACTGGGGATATCGTTGATGACCCGAGGGAGCGAGCACGAATCTTTGGTCAATTACTGCATACACACTAGACGATATGAACAATACTGTATACTGTATCATTGAACGATATTGTCATCGATACATACTGTACAGTACTGAGAAAAAAAAAAACCACAAGTACAGAAAGAATTAATGTGTAAGGAGAAGAGTTTGGAGATAGGTCTTTGGAGTACAGGAGGGAGAGAGACACTGTGAAAAGGAAAAAAAAAGAGAGACATAGAAGACAATGGGCCCGATTTAGAGCAACTCGCAAGTGCACAGCGCAATTTTCATATCAATATGATGGACTGACATTGGCGATAAGCAGCGAGACAGATTGCCACTGTATAAACTTTAGAACGTGGCTTGAGATGGTAGCAGAGGAAATAATAAGCAGATCAGTGTACTCCGCACATACTGGAGTGATTTGAGCGTCCCAGTAAGGTTACTGGTTCACTTTGTTGGTCGCTTTGTTGCTTTGTGTCAAATCCAAACAATAAGGATAAGGCTACATCGGTGGATTGAAATGAGTCAGTTTTGCTGCTTAGTAACAGTAACCAGGGCCGGATTTACTGTTAGGCAACCTAGGCGGCTGCCTAGGGCCCGGCGGGTCCCAAGGGGCCCGTGGCAGGGCCCCCCTAAATACGGCCCTGGAGAGAACCTGCTGCTCTGTGTGTGACCGCAGCGGCTGGGGAGAGAGAACACACACATTATAGTAACAACATATTCGGGGCCCTGCCCCTACTAGCTGAGGAGAGGAGAAGGTGAAGTTTAAGGCCAGGGCCAGCCCTAACATAGGCAAGAGTATACAGCTAAACAGAGCGCTACGGCGAGAAGGGCGTTACCGCGCCCGCAGTCAGTGACAGTGATTTACTGTTACTCACTTGTCCCCTGATGTGCAGTAGTTTACCGGCGGTGCAGTGCACCGATGCCCACCACAATGAAGGGGCCCGAAGCTGGTAGCTTTATCAGTACTAACAATGAGTTAGATTGACTCATTATAGTACGCTGCTGTCACCTGTTGGCCATGGGCTCTAAAGAAGAAGAGGCTTAAAAGAGGGGTCGGGGGCCTCCTCTCCCCGCCCCTGCCCTCCTCTTAGTGCTGTAGGGAGGGCAGTGTAGTTTGTGCCACCCCAGCCTATGATCCACAGTGTAATGCCGGGCCCGGAGATCCGCTGCGTATGATAACTTCTGAGAGGCTGGGCTCGGCTTCAAGTTTAAAGATTCCCCTAATGATCCTGAGTAAGGTCGCGGACGTGATGTCATCACTCCATGACATTGCTTACTAATGCCGCGCTGTCAGTGGAGAGAGGAGAGAGACCCGCGGCACGACTGGATACTAGAGTGGGAGTGGAGGAGGAGAAGGAGCCAGGCTGCAGACACAAAGGGGAACAGACAAACAGTGAACCGAAGAAGGTAAGTTAAATACCTGGGGAGGAGGGGGGCACATTACTGTAATACAGAAGCAGGGGGAGGCACAGGGGGGGAGGGAAATACTGGAAATACTGAAGGGTGGGCACACTGCTGGAAATACCGAGAGGTGGGCACACTGCTAGGAAGTGGGAACACAGGGGTGGGCACACTGCTGAAAAACACTACTGGTAATACAGAGGAGCACATTACTATCAATAAAGGGGGGGGGATACATTAATGACCAAGGGGCCCATTTATCAAAGTGAATTTGAGGTAAATTCCCCGAAAACACCTATTTTCGGGGGTTTACCTCAAATACTATCCCCCGGATCTATGAAGGAGGGACCGTAGCAGCTATCTCCGATTCCTACTGCGATCCCTCCATTGCCGCCGGCAGCCACCTCCCCCATAGGTTTCTATGGGGAATGTGATGCTGCCAAATGTATCAATATCGGGAATGCTTCGCATTCCCGATATTGGCCCCAGCAGCTAACGCTATCTGAAGATAGCGTTAGCCGCTGTAGTCTATGGGGACTTACCGCATATCAGCCGGCGAAGGGATCTCCCAGATCCCTCCACCGGCAATGGGCCCTGCTCATGTGCAGTCCACGGGACTGCCTTCCGGAGACATCGCAGGGAAAGGCTCTTTTCGGAGCCCGTCTCCCTGCATGTCCCAGATAATACATCCGACAGATAGGATCGCATTTTTCAATGCAATCAGGGGCGGTAGTGCATGCCCTGATCGCATTGCAAAATGCGATCATTAATAAATGGGCCCCCAAATCCATTAGGCCATTCAGAGGGGGAAGGGACAATCCAGAACATACAGATGGACGGTGCATAATACAGGATGTACACGGGGAGCACAATACAAGACATAGTTGAGGGGGTTTGGGAACACAATACAGAATAAATAGGTGGGGGGTATCATAATACAGAACATATAGATAAGAGAGGGGAGCTTCTATCTGTGAGTAAGTAGTAGTGAGTAATAGGTACTATATAAAGGATTGATAGATTGTAAAGATGTATATCAGTGGGTGGATGTAGTATATAGAGAGATGTTATAAAGACCAGATAATTATACATTTTCATAGATCATTTGGGCACTAGGAAGCACTGTTGCAATGAAGCCTATGGAGGATTTTTAATTTTATCTCAGGATGCAAAATGGCAGCATCCACTCAGGTTTCTACTGTTACTATGTGGAGATAGTAAAAGCAGAAACCTGAAGGACCCTCCCCTGACTCTTATTTTTATTTTATTTTTTTCTATGGAGGGGAAGGGGGAAAAGCATATTTTTGCTCCTAGGCCACCACTCGCTGGTTCCGCGACACTGTGCCGCTGTTCAGGAGGCTGGAGCCACTCGAAGAAGAGCTATGCAGATCCGTGGCGCAAATACACCAATACCCGCAGGGAAGTTTGCTGGAGCTGGCGGGGAGGGGAGAAAGGCACTGAGCTGTGAGAGGGGGGTTTATGCTTTGAGGGGTCTATGCTGAGAGGGGAGAGAGAGGTCTGTTCTGTGAGATGAGCAGGTTTGTGCTGTGAGTGGATAGGGGACTGTGCTGTGAGGGTAGTGGGGTCTGTGCCGTGAAGGGAGGGGGGCCTGTGCTGAGAAGGCAGTGGGGCTTGTGCTAAGAGGGGCAATGGGTCTGTGCTGTGAGGGGTGGTGGGGGGTCTGTGCTAAGAGGAGAGAGTGGTGCTGTGAGACAAGAAGTGAAGGAGGCAGTATGTGGTGCTGTGAGGTGGGCAGTGAAGGGGCCAGGCCTCCTTCAAGTTCTGAACTGAGGTTAGGGTGGGCTGCCACTGAGTCTATTAACAACCCCTTAGTATTGATAGTAATACAGGTTCCAAACAGTGGAGTAAAATGAAACTCCATGGAAAGAAACAGGCAGCACTCCACAGATATAAATAAAAAATCAAGTACATTGTACATACATAGCCGCCGTTTCAAGGCCAAAACAACAAAGCGACCAACAAAGTGAACCAGTAACCTTACTGGGACACTGAAATCACTCCAGTATGTGCGGAGTACACTGATCTGCTTATTATTTCCTCTGCTACCATCTCAAGCCACGTTCTAAAGTTTATACAGTGGCAATCTGTCTCGCTGCTTATCGCCAATGTCAGTCCATCATATTGATATGAAAATTGCGCTGTGCACTTGCGAGTTGCTCTAAATCGGGCCCATTGTCTTCTATGTCTCTCTTTTTTTTTCCTTTTCACAGTGTCTCTCTCCCTCCTGTACTCCAAAGACCTATCTCCAACCTCTTCTCCTTACACATTAATTCTTTCTGTACTTGTGGTTTTTTTTTTTCTCAGTACTGTACAGTATGTATCGATGACAATATCGTTCAATGATACAGTATACAGTATTGTTCATATCGTCTAGTGTGTATGCAGTAATTGACCAAAGATTTGTGCTCGCTCCCTCGGGTCATCAACGATATCCCCAGTGAGCTGTACATGCAGCCCAATCTGGGGATATCGTTAACGATGTCATGGCTTGTCGTATAGCTATGGATTGCTTTTTGTTGTTCCTCCATCTGCTGAAGCATATAAAGGGTGGAGTTCCACCTCGTTACCACTTCTTGCTTCAGTTGATGGCAGGGCAAATTAGACTATTCTTGCAGCAGCTGCAATCTCCTGTATGCTGTTGCTGAATGCCGAAAATGTCCCGAAATTCCTTGGGCCACAGACATCTCCTGCACACCCGTCATTTTTTTTAACAAGTTGATCATGTGAGCAAAACAGGGGATGTGTTGAAATGTAATGCTTTCACATTATTTGTGAGGTGTTATCTCAAATCACAAATCCTAAGGAGAGTCCAAGTGGGGTAAGCCATGTTTCTATGACATCTCTTAATTTTTCTAAGTGGTTGTCAGTGGTATGCCCCTTATTGAATCCGGTGATACACAGAGTAGTCTGCCTCTGAATAAGCTGGCATCATTTGTTAGATACTGCTTCTGCTGAAGGCGATTCACCCTCCCAGTGGACTGTCAGTCATACACAAAACAAAGGAATATAGACACCTGCACACTTATTTTTAATAATAGTTAATATAATAACCCTGTATTCACTATCATAATCATTATCAGATTTATAGACGGGGGTGCTGCCTGTAACTGGACATACAAAAAGTTTTTGACTTGGAAAAGCTAAACAGCGAAACGCTCGTCGGCATGCCTGCCGTGTGACACCCTTTAAATTCTATTGTAATATATGTCCAGTTACAGGACACAATAATAGGGAGAATTTACGTATGTCCAGTTACAGGACACTCAAGAGTCTATGATTGTTTATGTATATAATTAGAGAATAGTAACACAGGTGCACGAATGCACGCTGTGTGACATTCTTGTTTCCACAATATTTACAACTTCATTGTAATATATGTCCAGTCACAGGACACATTAATAGGGAGACTATACATATGTCCAGTTACAGCCCACACAGGATAGAGCCTGTGTGGGCCTATTTATTTAACCAGAGGGGAATAGCAACATTATTGCATCACGTCAAGATAGTAACAATTACAAAATGCCCTGAGCGGAGTGTACTGAACTTAACGTGTATCATTTACTCATCCATAGGACTCTAACTGGCTACATGCTATTTGCTCTGTCACAAGCTAACACGCTACACAAGTGATTATCTGTCTTTAATTTAGGCACGTCCAGTTACAGGACATTTTAGCAGATTAAGGGGGTCATTCAGACCCACTCGCGAGCGGCAGAATGCTCGCAAGTGGGTCGATGTTCCCCACTGCGCATGCGCATGACGGAGGGAGCTCCGTCGTGCGCATGCGCGAGACCCGGCGAGCGACGGGCTTTCCATCGCTCGGGGTCTCGCACCAAAGGGGGCGTGCTGTCGATGTTGATTGACAGCACACCTCCTTTGGTGGGCGTGCCGGGGGCGTGCCTGCCAGACGGAGGCGTTCTCATGGGAACGCCTACCGTCTCAAGCCGGCCCCACTGACATCACTAGTGATGTCAGTGGGAGTGATTTTGGCTCTGATAGAGCCAAAATCACTCCTGGCCTTGCGGCTGGGAAACCCGACCGCAGGGTTTCCCTCAAAATGTCCGATGGTCGTGATGGTCAAGACCATCGCGACCATCTTTTTGCACGCTCGTATATGCTGTGGGTGGTGACCCACAGCTATACGAGCGTCCAGGAGGACGCTCCATTTTAATGGAGGAGGGCCCTGATTCAGAGCGAGCGCTCTGGTCAGAGCGTCCGGCTCTGAATCAGGGCCTAAGTATTGACCTGCACAATTACATGTGAATAGCAACATGGTGTCTCAGTTAAAATAATATAACGGACGGACAAAGGCCCTCATTCAGAGCCACTCGCAAACAGCAGTACGCTCGTTGCGTTCCGATGTTGAATAACCACGCATGCGTCGGTGTAACAGTGCGCATGTGCGTACGGCAGATTGCGAGCTTTTTTGGTCTCGTTCGTCAAATAGCGTACAGGAAGTGACCTGTCAAATGTGATTGACAGAACAGGGCGTTTTTGGGTGTTGACGGGGGTGGAGATGGAAAAACGCAGGCGTGGCGAGGCGTTTTTGGGGCGTACATACATTAGCAAATGCGAGCGTAAAATGTGTTCGGACCAACTCATACGTCACTGGATGATCCTCTTTCCCTTCAAAATGCTCGCACAGCTTAGGGTCTGGATTACTCGACCACATTGGCGATGGCCTTCTCCTCCGTCCCGGGACTCCACGATGTTGTTGCGATTAATCGCGGGAGGGCTGAAAAGAATTAGTGTTGGATTGAAAACCGGCTTGGTATGTGTTTTGAAATCAGTTTTTTGGGATAGCACAAAACCGTACGCAGGTGGAACTCAGAGCTGCTAATGTCAGGATGACACAATCAATTTGCGTACATTTGTGGGGGTTTATTTTGCCCTCAGTTTGATGGTTAGGGCCTATTGTAACAATAATGTCCTCATGTTTTAATTTTCGCACCATTTTATTTTTGCCTCTTGAATTTGCCTCGTCATATGATTTTTTAAACGTTCCTTAAAGAGCCCATTTTTTTTTTTTTGTTTTTTCCCAGTTTTTGCCTTTTGGTCCAGGATTAAATTTAACCCATTTGTACAATAATTTCACAATCCAATGTCAGATTTTTTGTTTCAATTTATTGCTCAAACAAAATTAAAAAAAAAAAAAAAAAAATTTGGGAACATCTTTTTTTGCCAAAGATATGTCCCAAAATCAAACAAATTGGCCCAACATAACTGTTGACATAAACATACAAAAAAAATTTAAAAACATTTCACAAGAAAGGAGAGGGAAGTTTTGACCAGAAAGGAATATGAGCCAAGCACAGAAGGATTGTGGGAAAAGTCACCATTGCTGTCATCGTTTTTTCACCCGTTTGGATGGGGGAGGGAGGGCGCCAGACCGGGTCCGGGATGTCATCGGGCTGGCCTGTCCAGAGGCAGATGTTGTGGCCTCTGGACTAGGCACAGGGCTAGGCACATTTGGAGGATTGGCTGATGTTGTGCCAGAGGTGGAGGATCTTGATGTTCCGGCAGGAAGGGAGGTCGGCTCCACCATGTGCTGGCGAACGAGCTGCTCCAGGGCATTGGCGATGCGGATGTTGGCCCTGGTATTTTCCGCCAGGGCCTGACCAATGGTCACGTTGGCCGCAGCATTTTGCTCCAGGGCCTCAGCCACCCATAGCAGACTGGCGTCCATCCTCTGCAGAATCTCCGTATGGAAATCCGATTTGAAATTGAGTTCTGTGAGGAGGGACACTGCCTGCGAGGGGGATTGCCCTGGACTGGCTTCTGCAGGGTCCTCAGCCGGATGTACTGGTTCCTCCCCTGCCGAGCCAGCAGAAATTCGGCGGCCAAGGCTCCCCTCTGGAGCAGACTCATCCACCTGTGTCTCTGTTAGGAAAAAAGAGAAAAGCCTCACATTAGAATCTACATATTGGCACAATAACATTTCATAGTTGATAACATCCAAAGATTTACCTGGGACAACATGAGGAGCCGCAAAGTCTGGCATGTCTGTATCCATGTTGGACACGCCAAACACCTCCACAGGCTGCACACACCCCTGTGCCAGCTCTTCTAAATCGGTCAACTCCAATGACACAGGGGTGGGACCCCCACCTGTCCCCCTTGCATGCCTAGCCCTGTCCGCGAGTTTTTGCTTTAGGCGATATTTGAAGTCGCCCCATCTGTGGGAAAAAATGGAAGCCATTATCCTTTTGTTTAAAATGGTGTTTGTTTTTAGGGGGGGCAAGTGTTTACTTACCGCCGTTTGACATCCCGGGCTAGACGGACATAATCACCCACCCTATTGACAGCAACGGCTACCTCTTCCCACATTCTCCCCTTCTGGCTTAGACTCATATTCCTGTCTGCCTGTGGCAGGATGTCCACACACTTCTGTATCAAAACCTCCATCTCCTTTCTTGTGAAATGTGGCTGCCTTTTTTTTTTGGCAGCTTTGGCCGGAATACTGGGCCCGGCAGCCTCTTCCATGTCATCCTCCTCACCTATTTGTGTAAATATTCAGATTTCACAAAATCACAACTTGCCCAATCTTATGTTTCAAATTAATAATTGATACAAAATGCATGAAAGACTTACCGCCTGACTCTTGGGCATTGTTTCCCTGGTCTGTCGCCATGTCTGAGGTCCAATCAAGAAATACCCCAGAATTTTAATGTGTTTTCGTGACGTATTTATACATGCGTCCTTATTTTGCGGCCGCATCATTGATTGTGCGTTCCTATGATCCCTCCTTAATTTGTGCGGGAAACGAAACACTATTTATGGCTTGGTGTGTCTCGAGTCGAGGTGGCGTTTTTGGATTGTTGGAGGTTACCTTGGCTGGAGTTTATTGTTTGCGTATAAAGGAGTTGGCGGTTGGAGATTATTTTGTTTGGTAGATTTGCGTTTTTATTTTCCGTTCTCTTTTTTGTTTTTTATTTTTTTTACCTCGTTTCTTGATTTGGTAAGTTTTGTGAAGTCTAACTTTTGATCAATTGTTGTTTCATTGTGTTTCTTCATTTTTGTAAATTTTGGATCCATAATTTCATATATTTTAGCTTTTGATTAATTTCGGACCCAAAGACCTTTTGATTTGGACTCTTATATATTTGCTCTTGGTAAGTCCATTTTTTATCTTGTATTTGTGAACTAATTAGCGCATTTTTCACAGTTTGTATAGTGACTTGTATTTGCGAACTAATTAGCGCATTTTTACTACTTACTATTGTGACTTGTATTTGCGAACTAATTAGCGCATTTTTACTACTTACTATTGTGACTTGTATTTGCGAACTAATTAGCGCATTTTTACTACTTACTATTGTGACTTGTATTTGCGAACTAATTAGCGCATTTTTACTACTTACTATTGTGACTTGTATTTGCGAACTAATTAGCGCATTTTTACTACTTACTATTGTGACTTGTATTTGCGAACTAATTTGCGCATTTTTAAAATGCTTATTAATCATTTTAATTTTTTTGAGGTTGCCCTTTCGCTTTTTGGGCAAACATTTCAACCCATTTTGATGTACTGTGTGCAATGTCGTTTTGCTCTTTTGCCAAATGTGTGTTTCGCATATTTTAAGTTTGGTCTAGCACAAAATTTAGAAACAAAAATGCACAGAGTGAAATTTTTCAAATAATTTTTGTGATTAATTTCAGTTTGGACGTATCATGACAATACCCCGGCATGTAAGCAGCAATGGATGGTATCATCAAGCTAAGTTGTTTTGAATTTTCTTTTGGGGTGGGTCCAAAGCCTTACATTACAATCTTGCCATTTCAGGTTGATCTAGGGCGGATTGTTCTGGCCATGCTCCCGGAAGCCGACCAACCTCAATCTCGTCCCAGGCGTAGGCATCGTAGGCGTGCAAGGCCCCAGATATTTTGAACACGTGTCACCCTTTTTGGAATGCCCGATGATGAGGTATTAAGACGCTACCGTCTTCCTCCCAAAATCATCATAGACACTCTCTCATTAATAGAGAGTGATCTTGAGCGGCAAATTGACAGTCCTACAGCAATACCACCACTTACGCAATTTATGGCGGTGTTACATTTCTGTGCCTCAGGATCGTTTCAAACAACGGTGGGAATAGTGGCAGGCATCTCACAATCCTCCTTTTCCCGGATCGTGAGGGCAGTGATGGAGGCACTTTTCAAGCACCTCCATCATTTTATTCAAATGCCTTTGGATATGGGTGCCCTTAGTGTGGCCAAGGCCAATTTTTACCAAATAGCTGGCTTCCCACACATCATAGGGGTTGTGGATGGTACTCACATACCACTTCAGCCTCCAGCATGGCTGGAGGCCATATTTCGAAACAGGAAACACTATCACTCCCTGAATGTAATGGTGGTATGTGATGCCTCCCTCCAGATCCTGTCCCTGAATGCAAAATTACCAGGAAGTGCACATGACTCCTTCGTCATCCGGCAATCAGGGATATGGCACAAATTAAACAACCTACAAGCTGGTGATGCGTGGCTTCTGGGTAAGTGTAGACCTTTAGTACATAACAATGTTAAGCTTGATACACAGTGATCCTGATGTTGTCTATTCTTTTTCACAGGAGACAGTGGATACCCTTGCATGCCCTGGCTGCTCACTCCTTACTTAGCTCCCACACCATGTCCACAAAGTGAGTTTAATACCGCACTTACAGCCACCAGGCAAGTGGTGGAGCGCTGTATCGGCCTTTTAAAAGGCCGATTCAGATGCCTCCACCGCTCTGGTGGCGAGCTCATGTATTTGCCGGATATGGTTTCGAAAATTGTGGTCCTGTGTGGGATCTTTCACAACATCGCCATAAGGAGTGGTGTTCCAATGCAGCCAGAGGATGCCTTACCTGAGGATGGCCCCCCCGAGGTTGGTCGGAGGTCAGTATGTGGGGGGGCCATACGCGATGATGTGGTGGCCCGATATTTTAGGTAATTATTGATCAAACAACAGTGTGTATACCCAATGTGTTACGGTTTTTTAACGTTCATCTTTTTTTATATTAATTCTTGCACCATCTTCTGTTTGTTTGCATAATCTTTGGCACTCCCACGATGACTACTTCCTGCTACCCTTCAAAAACCTTTCTGTGGAAACTTCGGGAATATATTCTGACACCAATATTGCAACGCCATATTTGTGAAATCATGTGGGCATGGACCTTCGTCAACCAGTTCTTGATTTGTTGTGTGTTTGTTTAGTGTTTTTGGTATGTGGAGTTTTTCAGATTATCACTGTGTGTTTTGTTTGTGAGTGACCACTTTGTATTTTGATTTCTGTTGTGAATAAATATTTGGAGAGTGTAATTTGTTTCCTTTTTGGGCACGTTAGAAGCAAGTGTAAACAAAATCCCAAACGTTAATTTTACCTAAGGGGTAACCCAGTAATGAAGCAAGTGGAGCTAAAATGTAATATGTTTTCGGGGTACTAACCAACACAACAAGGAATCGTGTACAATCAGTTGCCTTCGTAAGATTGTCCTAAGCAGTTTGGCCACCAAATAGGAACCTGAAAAATGGTGTAAACTATCATGTTGACCACCACAAAAAAGGAAAATGACATTGGTACTGGGAAGTGTTTCTTGTGCCTGTTTGCATTCAAAATACAACACACAATCTGTAGTGAGTTTCTGGGGCAAACCTTGCTTGAAGAGTCTACTTATGTCAGTGTAAAGAATCTTGGATTTACTCCAAACGCATGAGACAGAGCTTGATTTTAAACTGATTTATTAAGAAACAATTTAAAAAAAAAAAAATTAATTCCGAAGGAGGACCAACAGATGGTCAAGGCCCTGCATTAGCCCGGTGACCTGCTCCCGCATACGGCCCACACAATTCTCAATCTGTTCCCGACGCCTCTGTTCCTCTGTGGGTGACAAAAGTTTGGGGATTAATAAATCGATAATGAAGCAACATTGTAAAAAAACAAAAAACAAGCAAACACAAACTTACAAGCTTGTGGGCCAAAAATAAATTACACGGATAAAACCCAGAACCCCAAAATGTCGTATGCCAAAAATACAAGGGCCTTAAAAAAATGCACACAGGTGTGATATGTGTATGGTGACATCAGCAGGAACAGGTAAAGACAACCCCCAAAAATACCCTAAGGCGAAAAAAAGAAAAAAAAAATGGGGACGACACATGATTACATACAAACAGTTTGTGGTGTCCAAAATAAACTTTAAAAACATACCATTCTCCAAAACGAGAGAGCCAGAAGCCACTCCCTGGACCACCTCGGAGGTGGCTACATTCCCCAACCCGAGGGGCAAGGTGTTTTCGCCATCCTGGGAGGGGGTATTTGGAGGAGGGACGGATGGAGGAGAGGGGGAATTGGGCTGGAGGGGAAGTAGGCCAGAAATTTCGGCCACAGGGTCTGGGGAGGAGGGGGGAATAGAGGAATTGGGGGTTGGAGAGAGGGGCCGGGACCGGCGTCTTGTGTGGCGATGCCGCCGTAGTGTTTGCTGTGCCCCTAAAAAATGACCAAAAAATTGTTGTTAGTTTCAACAGGAAACAAACAAAAAAATAAAAAATAAAAAATAAAAAAAAATAGGACAGACATGAAAACATGCACATGCACATATGACTACAATGACTCAATAGGACAGACATGAAAACATGCACATGCAGATATGACTACAATGACTCAATAGGACAGACATGAAAACATGCACATGCAGATATGACTACAATGACTCAATAGGACAGACATGAAAACATGCACATGCAGATATGACTACAATGACTCAATAGGACAGACATGAAAACATGCACATGCAGATATGACTACAATGACTCAATAGGACAGACATGAAAACATGCACATGCAGATATGACTACAATGACTCAATAGGACAGACATGAAAACATGCACATGCAGATATGACTACAATGACTCAATAGGACAGACATGAAAACATGCACATGCAGATATGACTACAATGACTCAATAGGACAGACATGAAAACATGCACATGCAGATATGACTACAATGACTCAATAGGACAGACATGAAAACATGCACATGCAGATATGACTACAATGACTCAATAGGACAGACATGAAAACATGCACATGCAGATATGACTACAATGACTCAATAGGACAGACATGAAAACATGCACATGCAGATATGACTACAATGACTCAATAGGACAGACATGAAAACATGCACATGCAGATATGACTACAATGACTCAATAGGACAGACATGAAAACATGCACACGCAGTTAGGGCCCACAAGATAAACTTGAAAACCACAGTCCAGAACACTTACTTTCCGCAATCTGCATGCAAAAGCATGCCAGCAAGCGGGGCGTCCGCCGGTGCAGGTCCGAGCACCTGCACTCCAGCTGGCCAATATGTCGGCATGAGCCGAAGGAGCGCAGGCGTCGACGTACCTCCGCATATGCGGAACGCTTGCGCCTGTTGGAGATGGGTGGAGGCTGACTGGTGATCCTCCTGTCCATCACCTCCGTCACCACCAGCAGTTCGCGCCTGGTGAATGCGGCGGATCTCATGATGGCAATGGTGTTTTTTTTACAAAATATTTTTAATAAAGCACCACAAAAAAATTTGATTGGCTAATGTATTTGGGAAATTAACAGGACAAATTCTATTGGTTAGTATATGAGTCATGTGTTCGACAGGGCCACAAATCTCTTGAGAGTTATGATTGGCTTGATGCAGTGACATGCGTAAGCAAATTTAAATAAAGAAATGAACCACAGAAAAATTGTGGGGAGACAAACAAATAGAACAATTGTTTAATTGGGGCTAACATGTCTTTGGAACGATAAAAGCGAAGGTTTCAGCCGTACGTATTCTGCGAGCAAATACAAACACGGACAAGATTAAAGTTTATTGCATTGTTTTGAAAAAAAATAAAAAATTAAGCTAATTGATACATTGATTGGCATGATACGATTGAGGGAGGTAGGCCGAAAAAACGAGCAGGTAATCGGAATCTGACAGTCCCACTTCCGGTTTGTACTTGTGCGTGCGTTCCCTTCAAGCCATTTCGGGGATGTACGCTCGCTATTTGGCACGCTCGTTAGTCAGAGGAGGGGTCGCCTGAGTTTGGGGCGGATTTTTAGCTGCGTAGGAAAATACGAGCGAGTGCTTGAATTTAAATATTTTTTTACGTATGGCGAACGTGCGTACGCCCACTTGCGAGTGGGTCTGAATGAGGGCCAAAGTCTTTACCACCTTTGATGTCTATTTGCACAAATTAGATGTGAATAGTGACATCATAGTGCAATAACTTTATCACGTTTGGATTGAAGTGTTTTGGACACTAATCCCGTTAGTTACTCAATCACAAGACAACTGCTGAAATCACAGGATATCACTGTGCGTGTATTATTGGTTCAACTACAGGACATTGTCCCACAGTTTATATTAGAACAGATACATTCATAGGAATCTAATCCCAATTACCAATGTTATCCTAACAAACATGTATTAATAAATATTTAACTGTGGGATGTGACATAAAATAATCCTTATAACTTTACTCAGACTTATAGTAAGCCCTGGGAATTAAATTCCTCATATGATGAATATGATATAATTCTAGTACATTACCCAGGAGTGGCTGATAATTTGTGTTGTCTGAACGAAATATTACACATAAACCTACATGAGTTTGAACTCATCGGTATAGTTACAACAGATTTCTGTGAAAGCAATAACCATCTGAATAAGTGACATATATGCCATGCCTCATTGAGGATTAATAATAACAGATATGAACTTTCATATGAATATCTATTTAACGTTGGGATATTCTAACGAATAAGAACCTATATATTCGTCTTAAATAAACTAACTGGGATTAGCAATATTTTACTATATATCACAGCATTGTGAAAGTCATATTAAACCGGAGCAATAATATCTGTACTGTGGCTCAGTGACAACTATATTGAGATTTTTCTGTATTTTCCAACATTGTTGAAGGAATAAATAAATTTCTGTCTTAGGACCAACCTAATCATTAAAATACACTGAGGATTGATGTATGTAGGAGGAAGAGGGAACAACCCCGATAAATAAATATCTCTTAACGTACATACCCCTTACCTTTATCTACTAAACGTAGAACTCTGCAAGAATATTATTTGCTTTGTTTTGATATATAAAAGTATTATCGACAACAAAACAAGGTTCTTTCTTTTATTTTATCTTTATTATTTTCTCACATTTAGTATCACTAATAAGTTCACTATCACATTGACATTTATTTTTAACCCTTATTTCGCTGGTATCTGTTCCCAAAGGAACTTTTTTAATGTATACCCAATAAAGAGTTTAATTTATAAATCTGTACTTGTGCGCCATATGAATAGACAAACTTTGCCTCTTTCTCTCCTATAATTAATGGACTGTAAGTCATGTAATCTTTAGTTTGCCCACTACCGCTTGTCCATATATCTGTGGTTAAGTGGACAGTGGGTACAATGGCATTTTGTAGGCCAATAAATAGGTTTTTATTAATGTCCTGGTACAGCCGAGAAATGGCTTTTTGGGTAAAATGAAACCAAGATGGAATTTGGTACCGGGGACACAGGACCTCAATTAACTGTGTAAAACCCACTGTTTTAATTGCGGATATTGGACACAGATATAACACTAACATAGCCATCATGGCGTCAGTGATCCACTGTGCGACTGGCTGAGAGCTCATACTTGCTTCCCCTCGCAAAGGATTATTTAACAGTTAATTGTTTTGTTAAACTACTACATGTAGTCTTCTTGGTCCACTTTTGGGATGAAGATCCTCCCCCAGCAGCAGCAGGCCTAGCACTCAAGGATTCTTCTGAAGAGTCCTGGAAAGGGGAGGAGTCACCTAGCAATTACAAATAGGATGCCAAACTACCTCTGATCATTACTGAGGATATTGAGGATGAAGGTGTTGGCAGTGGAGATTGCAGGTGCTGTGATCTAGTAGAGAGAAGGCATCTAGCTGATGCTGGACTGCTTGTTGTTTTTTAGCACCAGTTTCTGATGTTATCAAATACTTGTCATGAGCTCACTGCAAATGACGTAATAGTGTGGAGGTTCCTAGATGCTTAACGTCCCTATCTCTACTTACTGTGGTTCCACAAAGGCTACAAATGGCTTGACAAATGTTGTAAGGATTTGGGTAAAAATAATTTCACACGTAAGACATGGATTTGTTGGTCCTATGCCCAGGCATGACAATGGCTTCTTATCATGGCCAGGAGCTGCTTCCACTGGTGCCTGACTTACACAAACAGCATCCTCATCCTCAATATCCTCATTAGTGCCAGCATCAGCTACATAAATATCCCCCTCTTGCAATTCCACTTTGGCATCCTCAATTTCTATGTCATCAGCAATACTTATGCTGCTCATCCCCACAAATATGGAGGGAGCAGAAACTGTGGAAGGTGGCTTCTCTGAAAGGTCAGGCTCACACATAGCACTCGTGGACAAACTTAGACTCTCCTCAGGGATTTGAAACATTTGTATTTCTGAAAGCACAGTTTGATCTACTGCCTTAGTGGTTTTCAGTATTTTTACACTTCTTCTAAAGTCTGAGTGACTAGTTTTATGTATTTACTAATCACCACTCACTGTGGAGAGACACAGTACTTGCTTGTTATGGACACACAGTGTGGTATGACCAGCAGAGTCACAGTACATGTATACACAGTGTGCTATGGCCCAAGAAGTCACAGTGCTTGTATACACAGTGGGGTTACGGCCCAAGGAGTCACAGTACTTGTATACACAATGGGGTACGGCCAAAAGAGTCACAGTACTTGTATACAAGGTGGGCTACGGCCCAAGGAGTCACAGTGCTTGTAAACACAGTGGGGTTATGGCCCAAGGATTCACAGTGCTTGTATACACAGTGGGGTATGGCCAACAGAGTCACAGTACTTGTATACACAGTGGGGTATGGCCAACAGAGTTACAGTACTTGTATACACAGTGGGCTACAGCCTAAGAAGCCATATTGCTTGTTTACACAGTGCAGTACGGCCAACAGAGTCACAGCAATTGCATTCAAAGTGGGCTACGGCCCAAGGAGTTATGGTGCTTGTATACACAGTGTGGTACAGCTTTTTAAAAAAACTATTTAAAATTTAACTTTCTGGAAAGTTTTTTTTTATTATTATTTTTTTTTACTTTTTTAACTTTTTTAAAACAATATTATTTTACTTGTTTTACACTGCAGCAGATGGGCATGAGTACAGCACAGCATACATCAGCATGTCTTGTACACACAGCCACTTGTGAGTCTGGACACAACCACTTTAATCAGCAGAGTACAGCGCAGCATACATCAGCGTGCAGTGTGCCCCCTATACATAGTCACTTTACCAGCACAGCCACTTGTAAGTTTGGACACAGCCACTTTAATCAGCAGAGTACAGCGCAGCATACATCAGTGTGCAGTGTGCCCCCTATACACAGTCAATTGTGACTCTGGACAGAGCACAGCCAGCTAATACAGCAGAGTATAGTGCAGCATAAAGCGGCGTTCCCCCACACAGTCACTTAACAGCACAGCCAGCCACTTGTTGTGAGTCTGGACACAGCAGCTGCACAACCAATACAGCAGAGCAGTGCGCAGCATTCAGCAGCGTGTGAGTGAAATGGCCCGATCGCGGCGCCTTATATAGAAACCAAGTCTTGCGAGAATCCGACATCGGGAGGATGACGTTCGGTCTCGAAGTGGGATCCGAGTCAGCTGGGAACACCTGAGCCGCTGCTCGGGTGGACTCGGATCCCTGGTGTTTGGAGCGGTCCGGATTCCACAGAATGCGAATCGATCATCTCTATTTTATACCCAACCCCTAAACCATGCCCAATTCCGTATGACTTTTTTTCAACCCTTCTATAGTCCAACATTAAACAACAAAAGCTTTATCTAAAAATAGGTTTCCCATTTTTGCAAACAAACTTTAATGACACTTAAACTGTGTAACAAGTTACCGAATATTACGCACATGTTTGTGTCTCTTATTATTAATGCTTTCATACTAAGCTGCTTGCATTTTAGATTTAGGCACAAACTATTTTTTAGCTAATGTCCAAGAACATGATTATCCCTCAAACAGCAGAGCTGACACTAAATGTTCCTGTACGTTTCACTTGCTATTATTGTTCTTTATCATTGTTAGGCAAAGGACGGCATTGTCTTCTGTGAAAATCATCTACTTTTCTCACATCATTGTAATTATTGCCTTTGGCTGTGAGCATGTTGCTGTATTTAGGATCACGAAGATGCCACTAGTGGGAGGTTGCTGCTGATCTCTGCTCTTTGTTTGAGTCTAGTTTTCAGATTTCACATAAATAGAATTGAATTCTTGGTGAAATCTGTTAAAAAAAGAACTCTACTCAAAACGTAAAATGTAGTTTTGAGTTGACTTCACTATGGGCTCTATTCACTACAATCCACATTAAAATGTGGGTGATATTACCGACTGAATAATTTGCATTGCGAATTCAGGCAATATCACAGGGATTAATTAAAAATAATAAAGCTCTGCCCCTGCGAATCCCCTCCGCAGCCTTGTCACTGTATTTTTTGCTAGCCCCCCGCGCGCGATCGCTGACCGGGTCAGTGCTGGATGGGAGACCAACTGACCGGAGCCACGGAGGACATCACTGGAGCACCGATCACCGGCCCTATCTTTTTTTTTTTAGCAGTGATCAGCATGTGGGCTGTTTAGCAGTGATCAGCATGTGGTCTGTTTAGACCACACAGCAGACCACTGGGGCCGGCTCCGGGCTCTGCTCTGCCTGTTAGAGCAGAGCAGGAGTCCGGTAACCGAGGGAAACCCTGGTTATTATCACAGGGCTTCCCCCTGTATTTTTTCACGATTTATTTTTAGTAACTTTGGCCAGATCACATTTCCCATTACAATTATGGGAAATGTGATCTGCTTACTAAAACTATGTGATAATTAGGGCTTGGAGTAGAATTTTACGAATTCTACTCCAGTTGCCCTTTAGTAAATATAGGTTATACTAAAATAATGTGAAAAAGGGTGTGAAAACCCTTTTTCACTTTATTTTAGTAAAATTAATGTTAATAAATAGAGCCCTAAGGCATAGTTAATTGCAAATCTAAATTTGCCAGTAGTTTGGTGATTCTGTGGTTAGACAGTTTCTCCACTGGTCTGATGCAGTAAAGCTTTTAAGAGTAAAGCCGGGAACACACTTTTTCGATTGCAGGCTGATCGGGTAAAACTGTCCCAATCAGCCGTGCAGTCTGTCCCCAGTGTGACCCCCTGTCAGCCGCGTACACACTGTGCAGACATAGCACAGTGTGTAGGGCTTCTATGGGATCGGGAGGTCGAACCGATAAATATTAAACCGTACATAAGATGCGATCTCCCGATCCAGACCGTTGCAGGAGCGTTAAAAGCCGTTTATCGGCTAACTCTCCTGCATCGGGACAGCATACACACCTATGCAACCCAACGGCCGTTCTCTTGATATTGTATTGTATTTTACTGTAAGTCACTTTTTGGTTATGTACCTTGTTTAAGCGTTGCAGAACACTTGTGGAGCCATATAAATAAATGATGATAATAATAATAATAATAATAATAATATTGGATGAACGGCCCGATAATTGTATAGGTGTGTACCCAGCTTAAGGGCCTGATTTAGATTAGTACGTAAACCCAATGGTTTATGTACTAATCCGATTGCTTGGGATCTATGTATGCGCAGAACCATTTTGTGCATGTGCAGAACAGGTCCTGCTATCTGGCCGCAGCATGAATGCAGCGTTTGGGGGGCAGAGAGGGTGGCGTGTCCGGGCTGCGTTCCCAGAAATGGGGGCGTGTCGTCCCCGTTTTCCAGGAATGCCAAAACCAGGGTCTGGCCTTGCCAGCTGCCATCCTGAGTAAGCTGTGTCCGGATGCTGCGCTCAGATCGCAAATACTGTCAGGAGGCGTCTGCTACCTATAGACGCCACCGGCAGCATTTAAATATTTGCTGAACGGTATTGCACAGCCGCTTCCTCGAGTCTGTGCCGTACCGTCCACATCTGAATCTGGTGTCAGCTTACTGGTTCACTGCACCTAAACTAATATACCTATCACCCATATGTGATGGAAGTAGATCATTTGTGGACTGAATAATATCACAATTGACTACGGGAGACTTACGAATTTCGGGGAGCCCTCCTGGATTCCTGAGACAGAAGAGCATCCTCCCAGATACATTTGCTCGAAGACAAAATTCACATTGATTTGATTCAACATGGTCCCAACACTTCCGCAGATCATGGCATTATACAGCTGGGACTGGAGAGTGATTACGTCCCCAGAATCTCACACCTGGACTTTCCCCACCAGCATCTCCCAATGTCCCCAGGTAGAAAATTGTCAAGTATGTACAATATTTCTAAGACTATGACAAAGCAGTTTTCAAATCTACCAGAGAATTAACAACACCACCGAGACACAGAGGGGCCTATTTATCATCGGGGCCGTATCTGCCCCACAATTTCTGATGGCAGCCCTGAACACAACCACCAATTCCAGACCCAGATGTTACCAGCACACCTCGAGTACTTTTGCCAGTGAGTTCAGCTGCCCGCTGCAGATACTTGCTGCATATACACTACAAGCAACGCTCATTCTATACCTTCAGTATACCTGCTCTGATGGGCGCTCTCCTACGTTTAGTGCTGGTTAGTCATACTGCATAATTATTATTGTATCATCACTGCAGCCATTGGATTCACACTGTACTGGGCAGTGACACCTAGATAACAGTGGTACAACGGGATAAGTACCCCATCATCATTTGTCATGTCCCTTCCCCATGAGGCCAAACCCCTTTTTCGGGCATGCAACTTATGTCCCTATTTGAAAAATGAGAGGGGTGGGGGAGGGGGTGGCAATTCTCATTTTGACCCAGGGCACCAAAAAGTCTAGTTACGGCCCTGTGTTACTGCTGATACCAATAAAGGATGTGGACAAACCTCCATTTCACATTACCCTGACACAGGGATGGACTGGGGCTGCTTATCAGCCCTGGCAGTCTCCCTGCACGTGCGCGCAAAAGGGACATGGTCACGCTGCAAAAGGGGTGTGGTTACATCTCACGGGGGCGTGCTGTGAGTCACGGGGGCCTGGCCTCGCGGCGCGTCCCTATCTTTCAGTATACCGGCCGAGCAGAGCTGGGAGGCCAGTTTTTAACACCGGACCGGCCCACCTGGCCATCAGTCCTTCTAGCATTCGCAAGAATAGCTAGATGGGCAGCCCGTCCCTGCCCTGACACCTATTGTATCCACCCTGGTCATACCAATAGGTTATATCAATACATCCCTGAATAGTGAGTTACCTAGCTGACTCCCTGATGAGACGAGCCAGTCTCCTGAGGCTACAACACAGAGATGATGTCATGAACCTGGTGAAAGGAGAGACTTGGAGATAGTAGAACATGCATTTGTAATGCACAGTCACACTGTAGGTATCTCACGTTAGTGGGATCAGGGATCATGTGCTAAAGAGCAGACTCACTGACCATTTGTGTAGGATCTTTCAGTGACCATTTCATGTCTTACCTTAAATAGATCCTCACCCATGTGCGCAGAACCCTTGAGGCTGGCTGCTTCCGGGAGTGGCGCGCGCTGATTACGTCTCCACATCAGGAGCAGCCCCTCCCTTCAGCGCTGCCTAGAGTAACCAGTGTAAACACCTACTTAAGATAAGACATGATTTTTGTATTATGTCCTTGAAAAAAGTTGAATAAACTGAAACGTTGGACAGCACTGCAGTGATAGAGGTCTTTAATCATCTGTATTAGTCCCATCGACGGACGCCTCTGTGCTTCCCTTTTGCATGCCACAATATAAGAGGGCACCTGGGCAAGTTGGATTTATTGTATATCTAAATCTCAGTATAGTCCAAATGGAACGGCACTCCAATATAGAAAAAACAATGGCCCTGATTCAGAGCCGCTCGTAAGCGGCCGCTGGTTCGTTCTGACCGATGTTCGCACATCTACGCATGCGTACGGATTTTAATACGGATGCGTGAACCGGTCAGTGCGGCCGAAAATCGTTTGTTCGCTATATAGCGAATGCCTGCTATTTTGAGTGACAGAAGGAGGCGTATGTGGGTGGTAACAGGGGAAGGTGCTTGAAAACGGGGGTGTGGAATTCGAACGCAGGCGTGCTTAAAGGTCAAAACGGGCATTTTAAGGGAGTGCATAATTAATACAGCAGCGTCATTGACCACGTCACTTGGTTTTTTATTACTCAGAACTGCTCGCAAAATAGCGGTTGAAAAAACCAGCCACAAGAATAGCGAGCAGTTCATACGCTGTTTGATGTACTCGATTAATCTAATAAATAGCGGACATGACGTATGGTGCGAGCGGCAAGGGGGTGTATTTTTCAAAATTACAATCGCAAGTTTTGCTCGCTCGTTCAGACTTAGAGGCGTGAACAGACCGCAATTAGCGAACGGTTCATTTGAATAGCCACCCCTTGTTTTAGAACGAACGACCGCAAATAGCGAGCGGCTCTGAATGAGGGCCAATGTCCCCAGTGCTCTCTGTTAGGATTCCCCAGCTAGGTCAGCTTACAAATATTTCCAGCGGCACTCAGGTAAATAAATCACCGTAGCACAGGTAATAGCCAACGTTTCGGAGCTTGACTTTATTGCTCCATCATCAGAGTAAAAAAGAGACATAACAGAGTACTTACTTATATCACCTCCACCATCACCATGTGAAACCGCGTTACCCGGCATCCGGAACAGGCAGCGCCCAACTCTGACGTTATCACCATGTTCCTGTCGTCCGGGTAACCACTACAAACACATAAACACTAAACTTACCAGCACATAATACACGGCTACAAAAAACACATCAAACATATGTCAATCCAAATAAGATTAATAGCAGTATAATAACTGCAGCACGAAAATCTATTCTAAGCAGTAGCGCATGCAGGGAGGGTTTCTGAGTACCCAGAAACCACCCCTGACAGAGGGGAGAGCAAGCACCACCATGTTAATAAGCCCTGTCACCTCGCGGCAAAATGCAGCAATTTGAGGGTCAATGGGGAGGAGGCGGGGCCAATATGATGCAATAGAATTAGAATTGCACCATTTGGCCCACCCCCTCCCAATAGACCTGCAAATTGTGGCATTTGCCGTGAGGGTGTGTGGCATATTGACATAGGCCCTCATTCAGATCCACTCGCAAACAGCAGTACGCTCGTTGCCTTCCGATGTTGAATAACAGCGCATCGGTGTAACACTGCGTATGATTGCAAGCTTTTTTGGTCTCGTTCGTCAAATAGCGTACAGGAAGTGACATGTCAAATGTGATTGACAGAACAGGGCGTTTTTGCGTGTTGACGGGGGTGGAGATGGAAAAACGCAGGCGTGGCCAGGCGTTTTTGGGGCGTACATACATTAGCAGATGCGAGCGTAAAATGTGTTCGGACCGACTCATACGTCACTGGATGATCCTCTTTCCCTTCAAAATGCTCGCACAGCTTAGGGTCTGGATTACTCGACCACATTGGCGATGGCATTCTCCTCCGTCCCGGGACTCCACGATGTTGTTGCGATTAATCACGGGAGGGCTGAAAAGCAATTAGTGTTGGATTGAAAACCGGCTTGGTATGTGTTTTGAAATCAGTTTTTTGGGATAGCACAAAACCGTACGCAGGTGGAAATCTGAGCTGCTAATGTCAGGATGACACAATCAATTTGCGTACATTTGTGGGGGTTTATTTTGCCCTCAATTTGGTGGTTAGGGCCTGTTATAACAATAATGTCATCATGTTTTAATTTTCTCACCATTTTATTTTTGCCTCTTGAATTTGCCTCGTTATATGAATTTTTAAACGTTCCTTAAAGAGCCCTTTTTTTTATTATTTTTTTTTTTTTTTTGGCAATTTTTTGCCTTTTGGTCCAGGATTAAATGTAACCCATTTGTACAATAATTTCACAATCCAATGTCAGATTTTTGGTGTCAATTTATTGGTCAAACAAAAATTAAATTAATAAAAAATTTGGGGACATCTTTTTTTGCCAAAGATCTGTCCCAAAATCCAACAAATTGGCCCAACATAACTGTTGACATAAACATACAACAAAAAATTAAAAACATTTCACAAGAAAGGAGAGGGAAGTTTTGACCAGAAAGGAATATGAGCCAAGCACAGAAGGATTGTGGGAAAAGTCGCCATTGCTGTCACCGTTTTTTCACCCATTTGGATGGGGGAGGGAGGGTGCCAGACCGGGTCCGGGATGTCATCGGGCTGGCCTGTCCAGAGGCAGATGTTGTGGCCTCTTCACTAGGCACAGGGCTAGGCACATTTGGAGGATTGGCTGATGTTGTGCCAGAGGTGGAGGATCCTGATGTTCTGGCAGGAAGGGAGGTCGGCTCCACCATGTGCTGGCGAACGAGCTGCTCCAGGGCATTGGCGATGCGGATGTTGGCCCTGGTATTTTCCACCAGGGCCTGACCAATGGTCACGTTGGCCGCAGCATTTTGCTCCAGGGCCTCAGCCACCCGTACCAGACTGGCGTCCATCCTCTGCAGAATCTCCGTATGGAAATCCGATTTGAAATTGAGTTCTGTGAGGAGGGACACTGCCTGCGAGGGGGATTGCCCTGGACTGGCTTCTGCAGGGTCCTCAGCCGGATGTACTGGTTCCTCCCCTGCCGAGCCAGCAGAAATTCGGCGGCCAAGGCTCTCCTCTGGAGCAGACTCATCCGCCTGTGTCTCTGTTAGGAAAAAAGAGAAAAGACTCACATTAGAATCTACATATTGGCACAATAACATTTCAGAGTTGGTGACATCAAAAGATTTACCTGGGACAACATGAGGAGCCGCAAAGTCTGGCATGTCCGTATCCATGTTGGACACGCCAAACACCTCCACAGGCTGCACACACCCCTGTGCCAGCTCTTCTAAATCCGTCAACTCCAATGACACAGGGGTGGGACCCCCACCTGTCCCCCTTGCATGCCTAGCCCTGTCCGCGAGTTTTTGCTTTCCCATCTGTGGGAAAAAATGGAAGCCATTATCCTTTTGTTTAAAATGGTGTTTGTTTTTAGGGGGGGCAAGTGTTTACTTACCGCCGTTTGACATCCCGGGCTAGACAGACATAATCATCCACCCTATTGACAGTAACGGCTACCTCTTCCCACATTCTCCACTTCTGGCTTATACTCATATTCCTGTCTGCCTGTGGCAGGATGTCCACACACTTCTGTATCAAAACCTCCATCTCCTTTCTTGTGAAATGTGGCTGCCTTTTTTTTTGGCAGCTTTGGCAGGAATACTGGGCCCAGCATCCTCTTCCATGTCATCCTCCTCACCTATTTGTGTAAATATTCAGATTTCACAAATTCACAACTTGCCCAATCTTATGTTTCTAATTAATCATTGATACAAAAT
Source organism: Taudactylus pleione (assembly GCA_031769625.1). Classification (NCBI taxonomy): domain Eukaryota; kingdom Metazoa; phylum Chordata; class Amphibia; order Anura; family Myobatrachidae; genus Taudactylus; species Taudactylus pleione. The sequence continues at coordinate 3,915,861 of JAUIMM010000067.1, forward strand.
GCATGAAAGACTTACCGCCTGACTCTTGGGCATTGTTTCCCTGGTCTGTCGCCATGTCTGTGGTCCAAACAAGAAATACACCAGAATTTTAATGTGTTTTTGTGACGTATTTATACATGCGTCCTTATTTTGCGGCCGCATCATTGATTGTGCGTTCCTATGATCCCTCCTTAATTTGTGCGGGAAACAAAACACTATTTATGGCTTGGTGTGTCTCGAGTCGAGGTGGCGTTTTTGGATTGTTGGAGGTTACCTTGGCTGGAGTTTCTTGTTTGCGGATAAAGGAGTTGACGTTTGGAGTTTATTTTGTTTGCCAGATTTGCGTTTTTATTTTCCCTTCTCTTTTTTGGTTTTTATTTTTTTGGCCTCGTTTCTTGATTTGGTAAGTTTTGTGAAGTCTAACTTTTGATCAATTGTTGTCTCATTGTGTTTCTTACTGTTTTTAATTTTTGGATCCATAATTTCATATATTTTAGATTTTTATTAATTTCGGACCCAAAGACCTTTTGATTTGGACTCTTATATATTTGCTCTTGGTAAGTCCATTTTTTTTCTTGGATTTGTGAACTAATTAGCGCATTTTTCTCAGTTTGTATAGTGACTTGTATTTGCAAACTAATTAGCGCATTTTTACTACTTACTATTGTGACTTGTATTTGCGAACTAATTAGCACATTTTTACTACTTACTATTGTGACTTGTATTTGCGAACTAATTAGCGCATTTTTACTACTTACTATTGTGACTTGTATTTGCGAACTAATTAGCGCATTTTTACTACTTACTATTGTGACTTGTATTTGCGAACTAATTAGCGCATTTTTACTACTGACTATTGTGACTTGTATTTGCGAACTAATTAGCGCATTTTTAAATGCTTATTAATCCTCTAAAATTATTTGGGGTTGCCCTTTCGCTTTTTTGGCAAACATTTCAACCCATTTTGATGTACTGTGTGCAATGTCGTTTTGCTCTTTTGCCAAATGTGTGTTTCGCATATTTTAAGTTTTGTCTAGCACAAAATTTAGAAACAAAAATGCACAGAGTGAAATTTGTCAAATTATTTTTGTGATTAATTTCAGTTTGGACGTATCATGACAATACCCCGGCATGTAAGCAGCAATGGATGGTATCATCAAGCTAAGTTGTTTTTAATTTTCTTTTGTGGTGGGTCCAAAGCCTTACATTCCAATCTTGCCATTTCAGGTTGATCTTGGGCGGATTGTTCTGGCCATGCTCCCGGAAGCCGACCAACCTCAATCTCGTCCCAGGCGTAGGCATCGTAGGCGTGCAAGGCCCCAGATATTTCGAACACGTGTCACCCTTTTTGGAATGCCCGATGATGAGGTTTTAAGACACTACCGTCTTCCTCCCAAAATCATCATAGACACTCTCTCATTAATAGAGAGTGATCTTGAGCGGCAAATTGACAGTCCAACAGCAATACCACCACTTACGCAATTTATGGCGGTGTTACATTTCTGTGCCTCAGGATCATTTCAAACAACGGTGGGAATAGTGGCGGGCATCTCACAATCCTCCTTTTCCCGGATCCTGAGGGCAGTGATGGAGGCACTTTTCAAGCACCTCCATCATTTTATTCAAATGCCTTTGGATATGGGTGCCCTTAGTGTGGCCAAGGCCAATTTTTATCAAATAGCTGGCTTCCCACACATCATGGGGGTTGTGGATGGTACTCACATACCACTTCAGCCTCCAGCACGGCTGGAGGCCATATTTCGAAACAGGAAACACTATCACTCCCTGAATGTAATGGTGGTATGTGATGCCTCCCTCCAGATCCTGTCCCTGAATGCAAAATTACCAGGAAGTGCACATGACTCCTTCGTCATCCGGCAATCAGGGATATGGCACAAATTAACCAACCTACAAGCTGGTGATGCGTGGCTTCTGGGTAAGTGTAGACCTTTAGTACATAACAATGTTAAGCTTGATACACAGTGATCCTGATGTTGTCTATTCTTTTTCACAGGAGACAGTGGATACCCTTGCATGCCCTGGCTGCTCACTCCTTATTTGGCTCCCACACCAGGTCCACAAAGTGAGTTTAATACTGCACTTACAGCCACCAGGCAAGTGGTGGAGCACTGTATCGGCCTTTTAAAAGGCCGATTCAGATGCCTCCACCGCTCTGGTGGCGAGCTCATGTATTTGCCGGATATGGTTTCGAAAATTGTGGTCCTGTGTGGGATCTTTCACAACATCGCCATAAGGAGTGGTGTTCCAATGCAGCCAGAGGATGCCTTACCTGAAGATGGCCCCCCCGAGGTTGGTCGGAGGTCAGTATGTGGGGTGGCCATACGCGATGATGTGGTGGCCCGATATTTTAGGTAATTATTGATCAAACAACAGTGTGTATACCCAATGTGTTACGGTTTTTTAACGTTCATCTTTTTTGATATTAATTCTTGCACCATCTTCTGTTTGTTTGCATAATCTTTGGCACTCCCACGATGACTACTTCCTGCTACCCTTCAAAAACCTTTCTGTTGAAACTTCGGGAATATATTCTGACACCAATATTGCAACGCCATATTTTTGACATCATGTGGGCATGGACCTTCGTCAACCAGTTCTTGATTTGTTGTGTGTTTGTTTAGTGTTTTTGTTATGTGGTGTATTTCTGATTATCACTGTGTGTTTTGTTTGTGAGTGACCACTTTGTATTTTGATTTGTGTTGTGAATAAATATTTGGAGAGTGTAATTTGTTTCCTTTTTGGGCACCTTAGAAGCAAGTGTAAACAAACTCCCAAACGTTAATTTTACCTAAGGTGTAACCCAGTAATGAAGCAAGTGGAGCTAAAATGTAATATGTTTTCGGGGTACTAACCAACACAACAAGGAATCGTGTACAATCAGTTGCCTTCGTAAGATTGTCCTAAGCAGTTTGGCCACCAAATAGGAACCTGAAAAATGGTGTAAACTATCATGTTGACCACCACAAAAAAGTAAAATGACATTGGTACTGGGAGGTGTTTCTTGTGCCTGTTTGCATTCAAAATACAACACACAATCTGTAGTGAGATTCTGTGGCAAACCTTGCTTGAAGAGTCTACTTATGTCAGTGTAAAGAATCTTGGATTTACTCCAAACGCATGAGACAGAGCTTGATTTAAAACTGATTTATTAAGAAACAATTTGTAAAAAAAAAAAAAAAAAAAAATAATTCCTAAGGAGGACCAACAGATGGTCAAGGGCCTGCATCAGCCCGGTGACCTGCTCCCGCATACGGCCCACACAATTAACGATCTCTTCCCGACGCCTCTGTTCCTCTGTGGGTGACAAAAGTTTGGGGATTAATAAATCGATAATGAAGCAACATTGTAAAAAACACAAAACAAGCAAACCAAAACTTACAAGCTTTTGGGCCAAAAAAACATTACACGGATAAAAGCCAGCACCCCAAAATGTCTAAGGGCAAAAATACAAGGGCCCTAAAAAAAGGCACACAGGTGTGAAATGTGTATGGTGACATCAGCAGGAACAGGTAAAGACAACCCCCAAAAATACCCTAAGGCGACAAAAAGTCTAAAAAAATGGGGACGACACATGATTACATACAAACAGTTTGTGGTGTCCAAAATAAACTTTAAAAACATACCGTTCTCCAAAACGACAGAGCCAGAAGCCACTCCCTGGACCACCTTGGAGGTGGCTACATTCCCCAACCCGAGGGGCAAGGTGTTTTCAGGATCCTGGGAGGGGGTATTTGGAGGAGGGATGGATGGAGGAGAGGGGGAATTGGGCTGGAGGGGAAGTAGGCCGGAAATTTCGGCCACAGGGTCTGGGGAGGAGGGGGTAATAGAGGAATTGGGGGTTGGAGAGAGGGGCCGGGACCGGCGTCTTGTGTGGCGATGCCGCCGTAGTGTTTGCTGGGCCCCTAAAAAATGACCAAACAATTGTGGTTAGTTTCAACAGGAAACCAAAAAAACAAACAAAAAAAAAACAAAAAAAAAAAACACAATAGGACAGACATGAAAACATGCACATGCAGATATGACTACAATGACTCTATAGGACAGACATGAAAACATGCACATGCAGATATGACTACAATGACTCTATAGGACAGACATGAAAACATGCACATGCAGATATGACTACAATGACTCTATAGGACAGAAATGAAAACATGCACACGCAGTTAGGGCCCACAAGATAAACTTGAAAACCACAGTCCAGAACACTTGCTTTCCGCAATCTGCATGCGAAAGCATGCCAGCAAGCGGGGCGTCCGCCGGTGCAGGTCCGACCACCTGCGCTCCAGCTGGCCAATATGTCGGCGTGAGCCGAAGGAGCGCAGGCGTCGACGTACCTCCGCATATGCGGAACGCTTGCGCCTATTGGAGATGGGTGGAGGCTGACTGGTGATCCTCCTGTCCATCACCTCCGTCAGCACCAGCAGTTCGCGCCCGGTGAATGCGGCGGATCTCATGATGGCAATGGTGTTTTTTTGACAAAATAATTTTAATAAAGCACCCCAAAAAAATTTGATTGGCTAATGTATTTGGGAAATTAACAGGACCAATTCTATTGGTTAGTGTATGAGTCATGTGTTCGACAGGGCCAGAAATCTCTTGAGAGTTATGATAGGCTTGATGCAGTGACATGCGTAAGCAAATTTAAATAAAGAAATGAACCACTGAAAACTTGTGGGGAGACAAACAAATAGAACAATTGTTTAATTGGGGCTAACATGTCTTTTGAACAATAAAAGCGAAGGTTTCAGCCGTACGTATTCTGCGAGCAAATACAAACACGGACAAGATTAAAGTTTATTGCATTGTGTTGAAAAAAAAAAAACAATTAAGCTAATTGATACATTGATTGGCATGATACGATTGAGGGAGGTAGGCCGAAAAAACGAGCAGGTAATCGGAATCTGACAGTCCCACTTCCGGTTTGTACTTGTGTGTGCGTTCCCTTCAAGCCATTTCGGGGATGTACGCTCGCTATTTGTCACGCTCGTTAGTCAGAGGAGGGGTCGCCTGAGTTTGGGGCGGATTTTTAGCTGCGTAGGAAAATACGAGCGAGTGCTTGAATTTAAATATTTTTTTTACGTACGGCGAACGTGCGTACGCCCACTTGCGAGTGGGTCTGAATCAGGGCCATAGTCCCATATCCATCTCCAACCTGCAGCTGCTGCATGGTAAGTGTGTGTACGTATGTGTGTGTAATGTATGTGTGACATATAGGTGTGTGTATATGTGTGTATATATATATATATATATATATATATATATTAGGGGTGAGCGGGTTCGGATTTCTGAAATCCGAGCCCCCCCGATCCGAGGCCGATCCGAGTCAGGTTCGACTTTTCCCGCCTGACTCGGATCTGAAATCGAGGCAAAACGTCATCATCCCGCCTTCCGGGTCTCGCAGGTTTTGGATTCTATATAAGGTACCCGCGTCGGCGCCATTCTCGCACTCGGCTGTGGACAGTGAAGAGGGAGGGAGGGTGGGAGTTAGGGCTGGCTGGGCTGTGTAGTGTAGTGTAGTGCAGTGTAGTGTTGTGCTGTGCTGTGCTGCGCTGTGCTGCTGTTGTGCATAGGGGCTGTGTCCACTCCTCCAAAATCCATAGGGGCTGGCTGTGTTGTGCTGTGCTGCTGTTGTCCATAGGGGCTGTGTCCACTCCTCCAAAGTCCATAGGGCCTGGCTGTGTTGTGCTGTGCTGCTGTTGTCCATAGGGGCTGTGTCCACTCCTCCAAAGTCCATAGGGGCTGGCTGGACTGTGTTGTGCAGTCAGTTGTCCATAGGGGCTGTGTCCACTCCAAAGTCCTGTGCAGTGTCCCAGTCCTAAAGGGGTGCTGTAATGTTGTCCAGGGGGTGCTCTGTCCATCAGGGGTGCTCCCCCCAAGTGCAAAAAAATAAATATTTTTTCTGTTTGTGAATTGTGTGCGTAGTAGCCGCACGTGCATCAACAAAGTAACGCCAAGCGTGCCCCTGTGTCATAAGTAAAGGGCCGGCTGGCTCATCCGTTAAAGGGTGCTGTAACCCCCAAAGTGCACTCCAAATAATATATATTTTTTTTCTGTGTTTGTGAATTGTGTGCACTGTGGCTGCATGTGCATCAACAAAGGAGCAGCGCCAAGCGTGCGCCTGTGTCCCATAAGTAAAGGGCTGGCTGGCTTGTCCATTAAATGGTGCTGTAACCCCCAAAGTGCACTCCAAAAAAAAAATATATATATCTTTTTTTGTGTTTGTGAATTGTGTGTGCAGTAGCCGCACGTGCATCAACAAAGTAGCGCCAAGCATGCGTCTGTCTGTCATAAGTAAAGGGCCAGCTGGCTCATCTGTTAAAGGGTGGTGTAACCCCCAAAGTGCACTCCAAACAAAATAAAAAAATATTTTCTGTGTTTGTGAATTGTGTGCACTGTGGCTGCACGTGCATCAACAAAGGAGCAGCGCCAAGTGTGCGCCTGTGTCCCATAAGTCTGTTAAAGGGTGGTGTAACCCCCAAAGTGCACTCCACAAAAAATAAACAATTCTTTTTTTTCTGTGTTTGTGTGCGAAATATATGCGCAGTAGCCGCACGTGCATCAACACAGCAGCAGCGCCAAGCATGCGCCTGTGTCATAAGTCAAGGGCCGGTTTGGAAATCTGGTCTGGACTGAAGGACGTGTCAACAATTTCTGACATGTCTACTGTCACTGCATATGATACTGTCACCACTGACAGAATGGTGGAGGAATTATTTTCTGTGTTTGTGAATTGTGTGCACTGTGGCTGCACGTGCATCAACAAAGGAGCAGCGCCAAGCGTGTGCCTGTGTCATAAATAAAGGGCCGGCTGGTTTGTCCGTTAAAGGATGGTGTAACCCCCAAAGTGCACTCCACAGAAAATAAAAAATTCTTCTTTTTTTTCTGTCTTTGTGAAATGTGTGGGCTGTAGCCGCACCTGCATCCTCAAAGCAGCAGCGACAAGCCTGCGTCTGTCTGTTAAAGGGTGGTGTAACCCCCAAAGTGCGCTCCAACCAAAATAAAATAATCTTCTTTTTTTCTGTGTTTGTGTGTGAATTGTGTGGGCTGTAGCCGCACCTGCATCCTCAAAACAGCAGCGACAAGCGTACATCTGTCTGTTAAAGGGTGGTGTAACCCTCAAAGTGCGCTCCACAAAAAATAAAAAAAAATTTTTTTTCTGTCTTTGTGAAGTGTGTGGACTGTAGCCGCACCTGCATCCTCAAAGCAGCAGCGACAAGCGTGCGTCTATCCTTATCTAGGACTAATTGCTCTAGTCCTTTCACTTTGATCTAGCTGACACCTTCTGGTAGAGCGCTCTGTTTCACTTATATCGCATTATTGTAACTTATTACTTCCGTTATCGGCTGGCGCCACTACCATAACATTGTTTTACATATATATGTATATATAATTATATATACACACACACTTTAATATTATATACTATTTATTTTGTGGTCATCATTATGGTGTGGGCTAGTGAGGGGGTTTCCAGGCAACTGGTACCCCTCCTCCTCCCCCCTGCATTTGCCTGTGACTGCTTACAGGCTCATTTACAGTTGGATGTAAGCCAAATTAATGACACACCTGACAGGCGGAGCAGTGCTCACCCTCATCGGCGCTGCACGCATAGGTTTTGCTTTTGCAATCTCCCTGAAATGCCTTTAAAAAAGTAGGCAAGTATGAGATAACCATACAGTACACTAGAAAATGCATATGTATAATTGTATACGAATTCTTATTATATGTCAGTGTTTTCATGACTCATTGTGTTTTTGTACTGATATAGTCGGTAAAGCTAATATTTGGCAAGCTTTATATTACATTCCTTCTTAGCTGCCAAGTTGTCCCACCTGCTTTTTTTTTCAAACTAATCAACTTTCCTGGCCCCACCTGTAACTGGTTTCTATAGGTGCCAGCTTTTATTGTGCCAAGTCCAGCATGTCAAAACAACATTAAGTAACATCTCTTCCAGCTTAAGAATAGCACCATAAATGACCATATTATCAAGCAACCCAATGTCATCATTCTTTTACATTCATTTATTGGGGTATATGTATAGAAGTGTTAACGTTTTCAATGTATTTTGTGGTGTGAGATTAAGGGGGCTATTTACTAAGCAGTTTTAGGAGACAGAGTGAAAAGTGATAAGAAAGTGATAAGGTGCCAATCAGCTCCCAACTGCCATCTCACAGGCTGTGTTTGAAAAATGACAGTTGGGAGCTGATTGGCTGGCACCTTATCACTTTCTTATCACTTTTCACTCTGTCTCCAAACACTGCTTAGTAAATAGACCCCTAACGGGTCTATTCATTATCCTATGTGGAAACACTTGTTTCTGCATGTATAATGTAACGCGCCCATTAGTTATTAGGGGCCCGATGTGCACCCCTGTATTTCTGTTTTCAGAGTTTCTTACAGGAAGTGACGGATGGTAGCCCCTATAACTCGATTGTTCCTTTTGTCACCAGCGGCCCTCTCTGTCCATACTTGCTGACATTCATTTCCCTCCTTCCGGGAGGGAGCTGACTGTCTGCATACAGCAGGGGGCGTGGCCGGGCAATTACTCAGTTTTTGGGGCATCGTTGCCCCGCCCTTTACAATGCCGAAATTAAAGGCATTGTGAAGCAGGGGGCGGCGCGATGATGCCGCGATTCAGTGCGAATCATCGGATGGGTTTCTCTTAGTAGTCCGGGGGGGGGGGCAGGAGGCAGCCGGGAGGCTTGCCTGCTTTTCCAGGGGGGTCGGGAGCAGCACCTGATATTTGGGAGGCTCACGACCAAATCGGGAGGGTAGGCAAGCCTTCTCTGTGCATATGTGTGAATTTAGTTCACACATGCGCAGTTAGTAGTTACACTACCTGTCAATGTAAACTTTCACCTCTAGTAGTAATTAGGCGGGAAAGTGTCAGTGTTAGGGATTGCTTTTTCGGGGGAAGCTGTCCCACAAGCAAAGTAATACTGAATTGCTCCGGTAATTATATATCCACCACCGCATCTTGTGGCAAATTGTAGACTTAATTCTGGTGGCCAATAAGTCCCAGAAAATTAATAGTCCTTTAAGTATAAGGTAAGGTATAAACATATTGCGTGTGTAGTACACACCATTTCACTTGTTCAGTTGTTTCATTGTCGGGAAGCACACCTGAGAGAGAGCTATAAATATATGTAAACATGGCAAATGTTTCAGCCTAAAGCAACCACCATATTTGTCTAGATCCATTAAGTTGGTTGGGGGTATACAAGTGCAACTAATTTACAGCCCCTGGACATACAAGTGTAGTAAAACAGCATGGACACAGGGCCGCCAAGAGCCACGGCGGGCCCGGGTGACAGGGGGTGTGGCCTAATTGTTGGTAGGTGTGGCTACACCCCCTTAGAGAAAAAAACAAAATAAAACATTTTAGCAGCGACTGCGTGCTGGGAGGGGGGCGCTGTGAGCCCCTCAGCTCGGCGCACAGCCAATGGGGGGCCCGATCAGCGTGATCGCTCTCCCCATAGGCATAGGAGACTGCTCCAGCTGCTGCTTAGCAGCTGTGAGCAGTCTCCCACTGCAGCCCAGCACACAGCAGCGTGTGCTGGGCAGCTGTGATGTAGATGGGAGGGGGGGCAGTGGCGGACTTGGGCCCCCGTCGTGCCCATTCAGCAAGCCCGGGCCTGGGTACTTTGTACCCGCTCCCCCTCCCTCTCGGCGCCCCTGCATTGACAACTCCCACAAATGCCGCATCCTGCACCAAGCATGTCAGACTGGGCTGGTCACACTATAGCCGGGATACCTACAGTCTGGGGGGTTGGGTATGAGATGCCAGGGGCCGGGACCCTGCCGGTCAGAATCCTGACACTGGCATCCTGACAGGGTTAGAATACCGACACCTGTCTGTAAGTGTCCTGAACCATACCCCTAAACCTAACCCTCCCTCCCCACACCCTAAACCTAACCTCTGTCCCTAGTGCCTAAACCTAACCCTCCCCCCCTTGGTCTAACCCTCTCCCCCTAGTGCCTGACCTTAACCCTCCCTACCCTAGTGTCTAACCCTATCCCTCTCCCCCCTAGTGCCTAACCTTAACCCTCCCCCATATGGTCTAACCCTAACCCTCTCCCCACTAGTGCCTAACCTTAACCCCCCCAGTGTCTAACCCTAACCTCAACCCCCTAGTGCCTAACCTTAACCCTCCCCCCCTTGGTCTAACCCTCTCCCCCTAGTGCCTGACCTTAACCCTCCCTACCCTAGTGTCTAACCCTATCCCTCTCCCCCCTAGTGCCTAACCTTAACCCTCCCCCATATGGTCTAACCCTAAACCTCTCCCCACTAGTGCCTAACCATAACCCCCCCAGTGTCTAACCCTAACCCTCACCCCCCTAGTGCCTAACCTTAACCCTCCCCCCAGTGTCTAACCCTAACCCTCTCCCCACTAGTGCCTAACCTTAACCCTCCCCCCTAGTGTCTAACCCTAACCCTCTCCCTCCTAGTGCCTAACCTTAACCCTCCCCCCTATGGTCTAACCCTAACCCTCTCCCCCCTAGTGCCTAACCTTAACCCTCCCCCCTAGTGCCTAACCTTAACCTCCCCCCTAGTGTCTAACCCTAACCCTCTCCACCCTAGTGCCTAACCATAACCCCCCCAGTGTCTAACCCTAACCCTCACCCCCCTAGTGCCTAACCTTAACCCTCCCCCCAGTGTCTAACCCTAACCCTCTCCCCACTAATGCCTAACCTTAACCCTCCCCCCTAGTGTCTAACCCTAACCCTCTCCCTCCTAGTGCCTAACCTTAACCCTCCCCCCTATGGTCTAACCCTAACCCTCTCCCCCCTAGTGCCTAACCTTAACCCTCCCCCCTAGTGCCTAACCTTAACCTCCCCCCTAGTGTCTAACCCTAACCCTCTCCACCCTAGTGCCTAACCTTAACCCCCCCAGTGTCTAACCTTAACCCTCTCCCCCCTAGTGCCTAACCTTAACCCTCCCCCCTAGTGCCTAACCCTAACCCTCTCCCCCCTAGTGCTTAACCTTAACCCTCCCCCCTATGGTCTAACCCTAACCCTCTCCCCCCTAGTTCCTAACCTTAACCCTCCCCTCCTATGGTCTAACCCTAACCCTCTCCCCCCTAGTGCCTAACCTTAATCTCCCCCCTAGTGTCTAACCCTAACCCTCTCCCCCCTAGTGCCTAACCTTGACCTTCCCCCTAACCCCACTACTTACTGTCGGGATGCCGAAGATGGGATTCTGACTGGTATCAGATGCCAACATCCCGACAACCAGGATAATAACTACATCCCAGTTTGAGGTCACTTTGTAATGGGTGAATTTTCTAGGGGTTTATGCCCGCAAATAAAATGCCCTGTACTGAATGGGACTGTGGCTCTTCCCAACACTCCTGGGAGATAGAGGTTGGGGTGATATGTAAAAGGTTAGAATATAGGAGGCAGCGTCTGAGTTCCAGTCACAATTCCTGCTGCCTACAGAGCAACTACTATGTGACTAATTGCCCAAATTCGTACGACTCTATGCCTTTGCATCACCTCGAGACCTCCGGCTGTGAGATCAGCCATTATCACTAGTAACAGCCACTATCACTAGTAACAGCCATTATCACTAGTAACAGCACTTACACATACCCCATGCTAGGTGCCTCCCTGTCTCCCCATCTGTGTCACTCCTGTTTGTCTGCCCGTCCCCTTTATAATATAAACTCTCACGAGCAGGGCCCTCTTCCCTCATGTGCTTCTCCTTACTTTACTTTAATCTACTACTTACTCCCCACAAGGGCACCTAACACTTGGTTGCTGACTCCCTGCTGCTTATTTTGAGTGTTATGATCGCTAATGCCGCAATGTGTATAACTATAAACCATGTCCTTGTCCTGCATTGTATTGTACTGTAAAGCTGGCCACACATCTAAAGATTATCTGTCCAACCAGCCAACTTGTTAATTGGTTGGAATGAAAATCTGGTAAGGAATTCAATCAGCAATTTGCTCCCAAACGCTGGATAATGGACCAAAACTGTTGTTTGAACAAATAGCTTAGATCAAACATTTAACAAACTTGTCTGACGACCATTTTCATCTGTTTTCTGGCATTTAGGAGCAAATTGCTGATCATCATTTACTCCCATTCCTTACCAGGTTTTCATTAAAACCAATCAACAAGTTGGCTGGTTGGATGTAAGTTGGTCTAGTGTGTGGCCAACTTTAGTCACTGGTTTCTTGTTCACTTGTTCACATACTGTTTATGTACTGCGCTGCAGAACATTTTTAGTGCCATATAAACAAAGGATAATAATAATAATAATACCTAAGTGAATAAGGAGGGGTTTGGCATTGATATTTGTACACACATAGGAACCCAGTTTTGTGGCCTTTTTATGTGTAGAGTACATTCAGGTCAAAAAGTTGCTCTCCTCCATAATAAACATCCACAATGCTATGATTTGAAATAGGCGCTGCAATATGCATTCACATTATGGAGCAGGCATTGTCGTCGTCATCCAATACTGCTATCTCCCTCAGCTTCAGTTCTCATTGTTAGGCAAGGGCTTCACTTCATTTTTGTTGAACAGCACCAGTGCTGCAAATGTGTCATTTTGTTATGAACTTCAGTGGCTGAACCTTCTATATCCTGTTGGTTCTCCAGGCTTTTTACGGCTCCCTCTCCTGTGCACCTGTGCTGGCATTTGTTTAATCTTATATAGACCCAAATTCTGCGCTGTCAATATATGATGCACTTTATCATTAATAATGAGAGCAATGAGAATGTATAAAAATGAAAATATTTAATATATAAAAGTAAAAAATTATTTTAACACATATATTACAGAAAATACGAGCACTAAAAAAATCATGATAAAAATTGATACAAATACATAACAAAGTAACTAATTAAATGATGCGTACTGATACAAATGTTGCCAAAAGTAGTCTGACACAGCTGGTTAGAACAAGCAGAAAAACGATAGTATGTAGAATGATAGGAACTGTTGAGAACTTGTGTAAACCAAATGATTAATGTTTCCACAAAGAGTAATGAATTGTTGATAATCGCTATTAAAATAGCAGAGGGAAATTAACACTGGCACTGGTCCTTGTTGTCATTGTTACAAAATATATATAATAAAGCGCAATATCTCAGTTCCTTCAAAGATTAATAAAACACGTTTAATGTCTCAGTCTCGTACTGTGATCGCCACACTCTTTGTGAGATCCCAGAAATATTATTTCGTATTTGCAAACATATGTGCGCGGAAATTATAAAGACACAGGGGGTTCCTAAAAATTAGCTATCTGATTCAGATCCAGGGCGATATGAGAGATTAACGGTGATCTCTGTATAGTGCACCATAGGCAGCCACTGAGCCAGTAAATTGTGGTTGACACAGCCGTACAGGAAATTGACTCAATGTCTATAGAACCAGCAGGCATAGAGGGCCCCCCTTTTTTTATATCTCTGTCCTCCGGTTCCTATGTGTGGTGCCACATGAGCAACGGCCAAGTCAGATGCTGCCAATGAAAAGATAAAGCCACTGGGTCCAGGATATAAACAAGGAGCTACAGGTTCTTGAGTGGAGACATCGAAGAAAGTATGGATCTAGTGCAGATGGCAACCGTATGTCCAGTAACAAAGTCCTAACTAACGCGTTTCGCCACGTATCATGTGACTTTTTCAAAGGTGATGGGAAGAGACTAAATAGCACCTAAATATACCTGTTCCCGCAGGTGGCGCTTGATGATTCAATTAGTGGATCTAATCAGTCATAGTAGTTTTGTTAGTGTGTATTTTGTAAATGTGAAGAAACATTTAATCACACTTGATAATATACATTCACATCGCATGTTATAAATATTATTAAATAAAAATATATATATATATATAAACATAAATAAATGTATAAAGAACACTTCAAAAAATTGTTATTTAGAAAATATATAAATATATATTTTGCTCATTACAATGAGGCTATATGCTAACCTAAATATATGGGAATTAATTAATTTTACCCCATAAAATAAATAAAAAAACTTATCCTTACAGTATATAACAAATAAATTATCATAAACATTTTTTTTAGAACAAATAACATCTACTAAAGAATTATGAGAAAAATTTATATACAATATTAAACCTATACCTAATCTATATAATGTGTATGGCTAAAACATGGAGTATCACTAATCGAAAGAAAGAAGGAATTAGAGTGAAGATAATGATAAAGATACAGTTAACATGAGCAATCAAATGGACTACAACCAGAGAGAGGAACTACTGATACCCACATCGATACAATAACGTATAACCTGTGGCATTTAACAGAAGGGCAATATAGCCCATACATAGATATAATGTGAGGTTGTCTAATAATGCTATACTAGTTCAATAAAATATAAAGAGTTGAGAATATGTTTAATATACTTCCTGTATAAAGTGTAACTTCATCCTAATCAATGGTCTGAATAGGCTGAAGAGATTGAAATTGCCATGTTCGATAAAAGGGAGAGTTCAGAGTTAACATAGAAAGTGGAGGAAGCTCAGCCAACAAGAATATCTGTTGGATACTTCAGTATTTGCCATGCAAGGACATGAAACCTTAATAATAACCATGAGCCCCAGACAATGAGACCCAGGTGATATGGCAATAATGAAGGAATGATCAAATATATGAGCCAATGCTACCAACAATTACATAATGCAACCTGGGAGTCATCTACCAGCCCCACCTATGGAAGAGTGTTACCAAAGCCCTAGAGTATGATTATCAATATTATAATCCAGTGATGACACTTTATAAAGTATGATAATGTTTCCTAAGTGTAACATATAGATATGTGTTATGGAATGGGGGAAGAAATATGGACCCCAAGTCCCTCCGTATAAAGGGTCCCTGACATCGAGTCCTGCCCCCACACCTAACAATGAATATAACATAAGAGAGGAAATAGAAAAGCCACAATGGAGAGTGGTAAATTAAAAACTACAAATCGATTGCAATGTTCTCATTAAAACCTTCAGGAGATAACGTGCCCATCTTGTGTATCCAAAAGTTTTCACGAAGACAAAGTTTGGAAAACCTATCGCCTCCCCTCTCAGTCTGTGGGATATGCTCTATGCCTACGATTTTAATGTCTCTCGGGTTAGACCAGTGGGTGCAGGTGAAATGTCTTGGGACACAATGCGTGATGTTACTTTTCATGATGAGTCTCCTATGTTCAAGAAATCTGCATCAAAGTGGTCTTATAGTTCTCCCGATATATTGGGTCAAACAAGTACACTGTAACATATATATCACATAAGGTGTATTGCAGTTAATTAAACTTTTGATAGAAAATGTCTAATTCGTATTATTAGATGTAAAATCACAACATCTATTAACTATATATTCACAAGTAATACAAGAGGGATGTCCACACTTATAGCACCCTTTAGGTTTACTGGTCAGCCAGCCATTCTTATTAATTGTTATATCGGTGGCAGATGGCTATTTCTTAAAAAAACTGGGTGCCAATATATCTCTCAGATTGTCAGCTTTCCTAAAAACAACCTTTTGATTTTATGAGAACAGTTGTTAATTTAGACATGAACTTAGGATGATCTAACCCACATGTATTTCTTGGTTTAATTTCAAGAAGATCGTCTTTAATAAGTAGTCTGGTGTTCTCAAGAGCATTTTTTAGGAGAGTGTCAGGGTATTCCCTTTCTCTAAAAGCTTTGAGGATTTCCGTCACTTGACTCTCAAATATAGCATCACTTGAACAATTGTGATGTATTCTCCTTAGTTGTCCAAACGGAATATTATTATCCAGGATTTATAGTGTGAACTAGTAAAATGTAAATAGTTGAACGTATCGACATCCTTCCTAAATGTCTTAGTGAGAATACTATCATTTTCTACATAGAGGGTGATATCTAGGAAAAAGATACTAGATGGGTGATAAGTGCTAGTGAAGGTCAAATTAAAATCAATTATATTCAACTGTGCAATTAAACAAGAAAGTGAACGTGCATCACCATCCCAAATAAAGAATAAGTCATCAATGTAGCGTCCATAGAGCACGAGGTTCATCTTACCTAGTGTACTGGCAATTGTGTTGCTGTGAGTATTCTTTGTTGTGACCTGAACTGGTTCCTGCCCTGCCCCCACCCTGTTTATTGGATATTACCTTGCCCCCTCCTTGCCTTAAGTTTGTGACTGACCTTTGCCTTGTTTGCTGCCTGTACATGATCTCATATTCTTTATTGGACTTCGCCTTTCTTGCGCCAATTTCAGATTAGACCTTGCCTTGACTACAAATTGTTTTCTGGACTTGCACTGCATCACTATAGGTATCCATATCCCGCCTATCAATATCCAGTTCAAGGAGAATCCCCAATAATAGTTGGTGAGCACCTTTTTATCTGTCTGTCAGTAACTGTATTCTGTCCACTTAACCTACTCTGCAATAGCCTGAGATAATAGAATGTAAGCTCTCACGAGCAGGGCCCTTGTCCCTCACTTGCTTCTCCTCCCCCTACTTATATTATCATTTACTCCTATCTCCCCAATTGGCAACTAACACTTGCTTGCTGAGGACCTGATGCTTGTGTTAATAAACCGTGTCCTTGTCCTGCATTGTTTTGTACTGCTAATAACTGTTTTTCTTGTGTGCTCATTTATGTACTGTGTAAGGCGCTGCGGAACCTTTGTATAGCCATATAAATAAAGGATAATAATAAGTCCCTACTACTTGGCAGCATCCAAGTGCCTGTAAGCATATGTGAAGACCTCACAAAGCATTTATAGGGATATTATTACCTCCACTGGTCTTGTCTCTAGCTCTGATACAACATTTATTTATATGGACAGGATAAGAGGTACCTAATAAAGTTACCATGCCTTTTTTGTGTGTCAAGTACAGTATTTGGCTTCTATGTACTTAAATACTGACTTTAAAAAGAAATGATTATTTTTCCTCAAAATGTATTTGAAATGTTCAGTAAATGAGTGATGAGACACAGTTTCCAATGGCAGATTAATAAATGATTATTATTTGTTGACAAAAATATGGTATGTAAACACCTTTCAAATCATAGAAAAACATTTTAAAGAAGGATTAACTTAGGGCCCTCATTAGAGTTTATTGTACAGCCGCAAGGAGGCAATACCATCCAACTTAAATGCAAATACAGCAGGAGGTGTCTGTCAGAAAGAGACACCTCTTTGCTGCTTCTACAATCCGAGTGCAGCATCCATAGACGTTGCCTCTGATCTCCGTGGCAACCATTGTGACCATAGCTGGTTACTGGCATGCCTGTGAGGCCAGGAAATCTGCGTCCACTGATACTGACCCTAACCTCGTTCGTCCCGGGAAAACGGGGATGCCGCGCCCCGTTTCCGGTAGCGCTTGCCAGACATGCCCCCTCTCGGCCCCACAAACGCAGCAGCATGTCGACCACAGTGACGCATGGTGAGGTAAATGGCTGGGGAGGCACTTGCTAGTATCAGAGCCAGAGTTACACACACATATATGAACCTGAGGGTCCATGTGGGCATTATACAAAGGTGCAGCAGTATAGAGTGCTAGAAATTTGGTGAGTTTTGATCAGGGATGTGCAGAAAAGGTAGACAGGGGAGGCAGTGCCTCACCTGCCATACACTTTTTACTGCAGAGATTTGACTACAAAAGGGATTAGAATAATACAAAGAAGATATATATATAATACTTTCTTTACATTTTTCTTATAATTTTTATAGTCAAAACTCTGGAGTATACCTAAGTAAGACAGGGAAGGCTCTGCCTCACCTGACCGCACATCACCGGTCAACCATGCTGCGGTTTGGGGGATTTGCGATCAAGATTGCAAGACCCGTTCTGCGCATGCGCAGGCCCCAAAATATCGGAGATGTACACAAGCCATAGTATTAGCATATATCTCTTAATCATGCCCTTATTACATTAGGAGGACAATGGGGGCGATTCAGACCCGGGCGCTAAGCCGCAATCACTCGCATCCAAAAGTTGCCGGGTATGCAAATTCCGCCATCGCACTGACTGGTGTAAGGATGCCCTCTATGTCTTAGACCCTAAGACATAGACCCTACCCTGAGGTAGACCCTACCCCACCGCAAGCACTTCGATCACTGCAGGCTGAAATACAACCAAGTGACGTGTACAATGACGCTTCCATGCTAATTATGCACACCCATACAACTTTGTTTTGACGCCCAGACACACCTGCGTTCGCAGCACCACTGCCCCGTTCACAAGCACCTTCCCCTGTTACCACCCACAAACGGCGCTATCTGTCACTCAAAGTAGCGCTCAGTCTTTGTGCTACGAGCGCACGATTCCCGATCGCAGTGGCTGGTTTGCGCACGCACACTGCGATGTATACGCATGCGCAGACGGGTGACAGTCGCCCACAGCGAGCGATCGCGGCTTAGCGTCCGGGTCTGAATCACGCACAAGCTACAAAGCGGGTTAGCTAGTTCCCACATTTCTGTGCATCTTTCTAATCTTGAAAGCAACAAATGTTACAGAGAAAACTCGTACATGAGACTTAGAACATATTGTTCCATAACCCCTTATTGTTTGAGAAACATTTCCTAAAGTTTATTACTTTCATTAGCAAATATTGCGAGATGGATAGTGCTGTGCTTTTTATCTAGCCGTAAAACACAGGCATTTTGTTTATTATTTTAATTGCATTTTATAGCTGATTTTATTACAGAACATACTTTGTTGCCACCTATCAGCAAGAGATCCACTTTAACAAAGCTGTTGTGGAGTGTATAAAAATAAACAAGCTTTTATCATTGGCACATAAAACCAGGGAACGTGAGATTTTGGATAAAGGGAGCGATGTACTGTATTTCTGTCCTTTTTCCCTCTTTGGAACGCTATAACATTTATGATTTAAACGATAATTTTATCCTCTGGGTGGAAAATTTTCAAAAGCAACCTCACCCCTCTTACAACGGTATGCAGTCGGGAACCCGGCGGACCTAATCCCGACAGCCGGCTTCCCGACTGCTTTATCTCGGCGAGGGTTAAATGACAGGCGTCTAAATCTAGACGCCTGTCATTTCACCGATGCCGGGAGACCGGTGCCCGGCATCCCGATCAAAGGGACGCAGGGCACCGAGCGCGGATAGCCGTGGGGGGGGGGAGGGTTAGGTTTAGGGTTCCCGGGGGGGACTTAGGGTTAGGCACTCCCCCGGGGGATTTAGGTTTAGGAGGCGGGGAAGGGGGGGTTAGGTTTAGCCACTTAGAGGGGGGAGTAGGGTCAGGCACAGGGGGGAAGGTTAGGGTTAGGCACCCCTAAGGGAGGGTTAGGGTTAGGGGAGGGAATTAGGTTAGTCAATTCTTACCTTAGGGACGATCAAGATTTTCACCCATATCGGGCAGCCACTGTCGGGATTCCAACCACCGGACATGCATCCGGCGGTAAATCATACCGATTCCCTTACAACTCCTAACCTACGTACAGTATAAGTTATTAGTTGTGGGACTCTCAGGGGTCTATATTTCATACTTACCTACTTTGTACTGTAGGTAAGCTTTCCGGGAGAGCTGCTCCTGCAGGCTGGTTCAAGGGGTGGGGCCTGGCTGGTTACATAATTAGGCCCCACCTCTTTCCAAAGATAAGACCGCAATTTGTGGGTCCGCGAGGAGGGGGCGGGGCTAAATGTTTCAAATCGCGCTGTTTAGCCCAGCCCCTTCATTGCATACCTGAAAATTCCCCATTAAATCTCCCAATCCTGCCTGCTTCACTAAGAAGTGGGCAGGATGCGGGAGATTTGCCTACACTTACGGGGGGCTACCCGAAAAATCTGGAGCCTCCCGCGACTTCCGGGAGTATACCTCCCAACTGTCCCGCATCCAGCGGGACAGTCCCATTTTTCTGGGACTGTCCCACTTCCCCGCCCGCGGGCCACAGAGTCCCGCGGTTAGGAGGAAGTTGGGGGAAGCATACACCGCCGCTCTGCTATGCAGAGCAGCGGGTTTGCAGAGCACTGGGAGGAAGCCCGGGGGCAGCCCAGCATCTTGGAGATGCTGGGCACGCCCCTTAGTGATGTAAACAGGGGCATGTCACAAGGACACGCCCCCTTTTCGATCAGGTCACACCCCCTTTTCGGACGTGCAAGTTTTTAAAGTGGAGTTGTTGTCCATAGCAACCAATCAGATTCTACTTATCATTTATCTTGCACCTTCTAGAAGAGAATAGCTAGACTCTGATTGGTTGCTATGAGCAACAATTCCACCTCTATAAACTCGCACAGTGGGGACAGTGAAAATGTCTAGCTGGGCAGCATAAGAGGGCCCAGGGCAGGGAAGGGAGAAGCAGCGGTGGTGGGTGGGGGTGGTGGGTTGTAGTGCCAGGGGGTGTCAGTAGAGCCAGGCAGCAGCAGGGGATCCAGGTCAGGCTCAGCGGGAGCACGGGGAGGCAGGGAGCCGGGCTGCAGACCCAGAGAGCAGTAGCAGATGGGGCGCATGCGCGGACACATTCCCCCTGTAGGTTTTTCAAAAAGTACAGTGAGAAGTGAGCAGAGGGGATTCGCGGGGACAGAGCTTCATCGCAGGCTCTGTTCCTACAAGGGATTTTTGATACATTCCTGTGATATTTCCTAAATTCGCAATGCAGTGAGAGTTTTTAGAAATGGAGATGGAGATGTTGCCCATAGCAACCAATCAGATTCTACTTAACATATACCGTAACTACCATCTGGAAGATAATAGCTAGAATCTATGATTGGTTGCTATGGGCAACATCTCCACTTCTAAAAACTCCCACTTTAGTAAATGTACCCGCATGCGTCTGTATCAGTAATACCCAGTAATGGCGTGATTCAGAGAGGGTTGGTAAAGCAGCCGCAGTCACAGCGGCTTTTGCAATAGCGGTTAAGGGAATATACGAATGGTTATCTCAGCCTTCCCTTTGCGCTGTACGAGCGGTGAGACGCTCACTTTCAGGCTGCGTGGTCTGTGCATTTGCGATGAAGATTCTAAACACTCCAACACTGACGCAACAACGATCTCGCCATTGATATTTACAATAGCCTAGGGGCTACTCTAGCTACTCTCCTCTCATCCAAATAAACATGGCCTCTAAAACATTGGACTTGCGATTAGGAATGCAGCAGTGTTCTGAAACACGACCGCGACACTCCCATAACACGCCCATTAAACCGCCCCATTTTGCGTTTATCCGCCAGTCTCCACCCTGACACGTCCAGTAATCGCATACCTCTTCACAAGTGCTAGCAAGGCCAATACGCAACTGCAAATGGTATCGTACACATTGGTATGCCTGTGCGCAGTAAGGGTTTTGTAGCGTTTTCGTACAGTAGCAAAACATTGCATAACTACGAATATATATCGGCACTTCGTGTATCTCAGAATCCGGCCTCCTGTGCGCAGACAATCGGGATGCACGTGTCGTGTGACTTAAATTCATTCACAGTAGAAAAACATTGCGTCACTGCGTCTGATAATGGCAATGCGTGCGTCTCAGAATCAGAATCGCCAAATATGCCTCTACTGTTACATTATGGGGCCTATGTATCATTTTTGTATTATTTTGGCAAAATTAATCCTCCTGTTATCGCTGAGTTTTGCAACGTGTAAAAAAATGTATCGGCGGAATGGAACAAAAGATTTACGAACAACATCGCGTTGTGCAAACCAATGTGGGTTTGCGAAACTAGCTTCGAGATGCTATATTATTTATTAATACTTATCGCAAATTTGCCCAACACGCTGGAATCTGAAGCATTGCGCATGTGCCGGGAAAGAGGCTGAGCTTTGCGCATTCATCAAAATCACAAAAAATTCCCTTGTGACGTCGCTCAGTGGAGGAGTAAGAGAAGCTAATTTAATCAATTAAAATATATAATACATTGTGGATCCATTTACTCACACATGTCAAATAATTAATTTTAATTAAAGGTTCAATTGAAGTGGACTGTGATGAAGGCTCCTGCTTACTAGTAACAAGTAGGCCAAGGAAAAGGAGGAACTGGAAAACATGCGAGGTCTTCACATACATGGGAGGTTTTATTATATAAGGGATATCTTCTCATACAGATGTGTCCACATACACCTAGCCTCCTTGCGCGATAAACAGCTTTTCTAGTCGCGCCATGCCGTGGCGTGACTCGGTAGAGTCTTTTTGTACGACTTTTTACCTTCAGAAGCTTCTTATTCACACTGTAACGTAGCGTTTCGCATGCAGTAACGCCCGCAGTTGCACACAGAACATGCCGCATATAATTTTAATCAGCAGAAGCTGCTTATGCGTTCTATTCACCCAGCGGTGCGAATAAGATGCATCTGAAAATAAAAAAGTCGCATGAAAATATGCTCGATGCTACTGAGTCACGCAGCACTCACGCATTGTGTAACACAACTTATGAAAAAGCTATTTCTACGCCGTCTGAGGCATGCGATTAACAGGAGCAAGAAAAACCCGATACATATTTGCAAAATTTTAATAATGCATTCAAAAATATTGCGTTTATATTATTTTTAAATTGCATGCCAGAGGTTATGCGATCTTCCAGAAATAGAAAATTATTGGAATCATCTTTCACAAAAAAACTTTTATTTCCTGCTAAATACATAGGACTGATACTACATTATCACACTTATCATGCGACAATTAATTTAGTCTCATTTTTTATGTGAAATCCAGCTGGATAAATCTTAGCTTAGCTTTAGCTTGAACCGGTCGAGTTGTTGCTTAATCTTCAGCTACTGGACCTTACTCTACTAAAGGCTTAATATCGCTCACAACTTTCGGCAAGAATTTTAGGTTTTGTGATAAACAGCAATTGTCCTACTTAATCAATTGGAGCATCCTATAAAACATGCTGACTTCATGATAATCAGTGGCATCATTAGGGGGGTGCGTGGAGTGTGGGCTGCACCAGGGTGTCACCCTCGGGTATCATAGAAGAGCAGACTGCCCAGTCTCCAGGGGTGACTCAGCATCTCTGGTGATGCTCTACTTCACCCGGAATTATGTTATCGGGATCCCCTGAGAGGCCACGCCCCCTTTATTTAGAACACGCCACTTTTGGGTCGGGAGCGCGGAGGGTATCCAGAGTGCGCACCGGGTGTCACCAGACACCTCTGATGATAATATCCTGTAATACAGGTTGAGTCTCCCATATCCAAAATGCTTGGGACCAGGGGTATTTTGGATAACGGAATATTCCGTATTTTGGAATAAATGCATACCATAATGAAATATCTTGGGAATGGGACCCCAATATACACACAGAATGCATTTATGTGTTATATACACCTTATACACACAGCAGGCTTGCCTACCCTCCCGATTTGGCCGGGAGCCTCCCAATTTTCGGGTGCCGCTCCCGGCCCCCCGGAAAGGCAGGCAAGCATCCCGGCAGCCGGCAACCCTCCCGACCACCCCCAAGAATAAACAAAAAAAAACCGCAGCGGGAGGGCCGGTGACGCGATTCGCGTTGAATCGCGTCATCGTGGCCCCGCCCCCTGGTTCACAATGCCAAAAATAATGGCATTGTGAAGAGGGGGCGGGGCTACGATGACGCGATCACGCAGCTCCACCCCGGCTCCGCCCCCAAAAGTGACATCATGGCCGGGCACGCCCCCCGCTGTTAGCTGACAATCAGCTCTCTCCCGGAAGGAGGGAACTGATTGTCGGCAAGTATGACACACAGCCTGCAGGTAACTTTATACAATATTTTCAATAACTTTGTGGCTCAAGCTAAGTTTGTGTACATACATGAAATTCATTTCTGTTTCATATACACCTTATACACACAGCCTGAAAGTAATTTTATACAATATTTTTAATGATTTGTGCCTTAGACAAAGTTTGTGTACATTGAACCATCAAAAATCAAAGGTTTCATTATCTCAGTCATGCTAAAATTATTCCGTATTTTGGAATATTCCGTATTTTGGAATATTTGGATATGTGAGACTCAACCTGTATTGCTATGCGGCTGCCATAAGCCTTATGTCTTTTTTTTTTTAAATATATATTGCATTCAAAGCCTAGTCTAAACTCTAAGGAGTATATTTACTAAAGTGCGGGTTTTTAGAAATGGAGATGTTGCGCATAGAAACCAATCAGATTCTAGCTATTATCTTCTAGAAGATGATAGATAAATGTTAAGGAATCTGATTGGTTGCTATGGGCAACATCTCCACTTCTAAAAACCCGCACTTTAGTAGATACAGCCATGGCCAAAAGCTTTGAGAATGACACAAGTATTGGTTTTCACAAAGTTTGCTGCTTCAGTGTTTTTAGACCTTTTTGTCAGATTTTACTATGGTATACTGAAGTCAAATTGTGTACTGAACTTTGGCTAGTCTCCTGACCTCCACTCTGCCTGTTAACTGTATATTGAACCTTGGCTGCTCTCTTGACCTCCATTATGCCTGATAACTGTGTACCGATCCTTGACTAGTCACTCCTGATAATTGTGCTCCACACCTTGGCTTGCCTTCTGACTTCTGCTCTGCTTGATAACTGTGTACTGAACCTTGGCTGGTCTCCAGACCTCCACTCTGCCTCAATATTGTGTACTCTACTCTGGCTGGTCTCCTGAACTCCATTCTGCTTGATTACTGTGTACTGAACCTTGGCTGGTCTCCTGACCTCCACTCTGCCTGATAATTGTGTACAATGCTCTGGCTGGTCTCCTGAACTCCATCCTGCTTGATAACTGTGTACTGAACATTGGCTGTCTCCTAGCCTCCATTCTGCTTGATTGCTGTCTCCTAACCTTTGCACTGCTTGCTTACTGGGTACTAAACCTTGGCTGTCCCCTATCCTCTGTTGCTAGATTACCATGTACTGAACCTCTGCACTGTATTGTGTAACTTGGCTTGTAACTTGGCTGTTCTTCTAATCTTTGGATCAGTGTATTAAATCTTGGCTGTCTCTTAACCTCTGATCTGATAGATTACTGTGTACTGAACTTTTGTTACAAGTTGCCGGCACGACTTGTGACTCTTCGACACTGCGGACATCGCGTCCACTACTTCCGCCTCCCATGTGTGAACTGCACCACCGGTTTTTAGGCAACCTGGACGCTGGACGACGTCACGGGTTACTGGGAACACAGGATGATTATCCATTAATCTGATTGGTTTCTCACCCTTTTTATACCAGGCAGCATCCTCATGGCTTTGCCAGCTAAAGCGTCTCCGTACGTACCCTTCCAGTTCCTATTGCCAGACTCAGCATTTTCTTTTATCTTCTCCCAGCCTTGCTGCATGGCATGTGTGTCTTCCAGAACCTGTAGTTTTCAGTGGATCCCCTTTCCAGCTTCCATGTTGCTTTCCAATGGCTCTCAAGCCACACTACCAGCATTCAGCCGCACCTATGGCTCTCAAAGCCGCATCACATCAATGGCTCTCAAGCCACACTTCCGGCACTCAGCTGCAGATCCGGCTCTCAAAGCCGCATCACATCACCAGCTCTCAAGCCACACTACCGGCATTCAACCGCACCTCCGGCTCTCAGAGATATGTCACATCACCGGCTCTCAAGCCACACTACTTGCACTCAGCTGCACCTCTGGCTCTCAAAGCCGCAATAAATCACCGGCTCTCAAGTCACCTAGCTGTCAGTCAGCTGCACCTCTGGCTCTCAAAGCCACATCACACCACCTGCACTCTAATCACTCACCGGCTCTCATCTGCGTTTTCAGCTCTCAAAGCCGCACCACCGGCTCTCTAGCACACAGCCGCATCTCTGGCTCTCAAGCGGCTCCATCAGCTGGACTTACTGTGCTTAAATCACCGGCTCTTTAGCTGTCACATTTTACTCCGGTCTTCCTAGGGGATCTGTGTAAACCACTACTACCCTGAGTTTAAGTCCAGGCGGCCACCTAACTTCCGGTTTAAAATTAGTTCTAAGGGAACAGCGGGCGGCTGTTAGTGGCAGAAGACCTCGTCCATTGGATTCTAGGGATTTACATGGGGTACCCTAGGTAACCGTAACAACTAATCTCTTATCCTCTGCTCTGCTTGACTACTGTGTACCAAACTTTGCAAATAATTGTGTACTAAACCTTGTCCGGTCTCCTAAATTCCATTCTACCTGATAACTATTAGACGAGGAGAGCTCAGCACTACCTCTGTTCATGTGTGAGAGTTGGCAGGCACTAGGACCCGCTGCAACTCTTTTCTGGAGGTCTGACCTCCGACATGCGTACTGCGCATGCATGTTTTCCATGCACCTTTCTCTTCATTGCTGTATGGACACATCCCTGAGACTCTCCCCTCCACAAAGCCATACAAGGTCCTACAGTGTGACAAAATACCCTGTGCCACCACCACTTACCTTAAGATGCATTCCACTACACACCACCAGGGCATATGTGCGCACTACAATCCCCAGCATACCCTATAAACACCAGGCTTTATCTGGCACCATGTATGCAACCTAGACCAGTGATAAACCCTCTGTTGAATTCCTCCTATTTCTACTTGGTTAATACACCATGCACCTTTTTAAGTCACTTGTTGTGTGGACTAACTGCCACTTGCACATCTACTAGCCCAGAACCCCAGAACAATGCTAATAGGTTCTGAGCCTGCTATAACTCTCCTAATAATAACTGTGTTCTGTACATTAGCTGGCCTCCTACCCCCCTCTTACCTTTGGTTTGTCTCCAGACTTCCGCTTTTCCTGATAACTCCATTGCCTGATTACTGTGTGCTGAATGGTGGCTAGTCATCTAACCTCTGCTCTGCCTCATATTTGTGCACCAAGCCTTCACCTGTCTCCTGACCTCTTCACTGTCTATTAATTTGTATTGAACTTTGTCTTCCTCTTGACCTCCACTCTGTCTGATAACTGTTTACCAAATCTTCACTTGTCTCCTGACATCCGCACTGCCTGATAATTGTGTACTTAACCTTGGTTTGTCTTATAGCCTCCACTCTGCTGGATTTCTGCGTACTGAACCTTGGCTGTGTCCTAACCTTCACTCTGCTAGATTACTGTGTACATAATGTGGGTTTGTCTCCTGACTTCTGCTTTGCTTGATTACTGTGCACAGAGCCTCCAGACTGTCTGAAAATCGCGTACTGGACCTTGGATGATCTTCTAACCTCCACTCTGCTATATTACTGTGTACTGAATTTTGGCTGTCTTCTAACTTCCACTCTGCTAGATTACTGTGTACTGAACATTGGTTTGTCTCCTGACTTCTGCTTTGCTTGATTACTGTGCACAGAGCCACCAGACTGTCTGATAATTGTGAACTGGACCTTGGATGATCTTCTAACCTCCACTCTGCTATATTACTGTGTACTGAATTTTGTCTGTCTTCTAACTTCCACCCTGCTAGAATACTGTGTATTGAACTTTGGCTGTCTTCTAACCTCCACTCTGCTAGATTAATGTGTACTGAACCTTGGTTGTTTCCTAACCTCCACTTTGCTAGATTACTGCGTACTGAACGTGGGTTTGTCTCCTAACTTCTGCTTTGCCAGATCATTGAGTACTAATCCTTGCCTAATTATGTACTATACTTTAGCTTGTCTCCTAACCACTTCCTGACTTTGGTTTGTCCCCTGACTTCCGCTTTGCCCGATAACTCCATTGCCTGATTACTGTCCTGAACTTTGCATTGCTTCATGACCTCAGCTTGCTTGATCTTCGTATTACCTGAGTCAGTTCAGCTTCTGAGTATCTTTCTGCTTAAGTCCCAGAACTCCAGTCTGCATCATCTTCAAATGACTCATGAACAGGTCAGTGCTTTCTTGATACAATTATATAAAAAAGAGGCTCATGTAGCGGTGGACCAACACAGAAACGCAAAATGAACTTTTCCATATAGTGCATGCTCAGTAAAAAGGAATACGCTAAGAGATATGTAACAGGAGGGGGTGGGGGGGGGCAGAAGTGATGTAGCCTGAGTACAGTTAAAACATAGAGAGGAAGCAGTCGCATTTATACTAGGGGTGTGCACCGGCCACTTTTCGTGTTTTGTGTTTTGGTTTTGGATCTGGATCTTTCTTCGTGTTTTGGATCTGGATTGGTTTTGCCAAAACCACCCTTCCGTGTTTTGGGTTCTGGGTTTTGTGTTTTGGATCTGTATTTTTTTGAAAAAAAGCATAAAAACAGCTAAAATCACAGAATTTGTAGGTTTTTCTGCTCCTATGCTATTATTAACCTCAATAACCTTAATTACCACTCATTTCCAGTCTATTCTGAACACCTCACACCTCACAATAGTGTTTTTATGTCCAAAAGGTTGCACCGAGGTAGCTGGATGACTATGCTAAGCGACACGAGTGGGCGGCACAAACACGTGACCCATCTAGGAGTGGCACTGCAGTGGCAGACAGGATGGCAGTTTGAAAAACTAGGCCCCAAACTGTACATAATGCAAAGAAATAAAAGAGGTGCAAGATGGAATTGTCCTTGGGCCCTCCCACCCACCCTTATTTTTTTATAAACAGGACATGCACACTTTAACAAACCAATCATTTCAGCACCAGGGTCTGCCACACAACTGTGGCTGAAATGATTGGTTCGTTTGGGCCCCCACAAAACAAGCTGGCAATTAATCTGTCCCTGCACAAACTGGCTCTACGGAGGCAAGATGTCGTCCTCATCCTCCTCATCCACCGATTCCTCACCCTCTTCAGTGTTGTGTACATCCTCATCCGAGTATTAATTCATCCCTGCTGGAATCCACAACCACAGGTCCCTCTGTACGTTCTGGAGGCTGGTCTCCCTGGAAGAGTTGATAATTCATTTTATGAACATCATCTTCTCCACATTTTGTGGAAGCAACCTCCTACGCCTTTCGCTGACAAGGTTCCCGGCTGCACTAAACACTCTTTCGGAGTACACACTGGAGGGGGAGCAACTCAGATAAAATAGAACCAGTTTGTACAGGGACCTCCAAATTGCTTCTTTTTCCTGCCAGTACAGGTACGGACTGTCTGACATGCCTACTTGGATGCTGTCACCGATGTAATCCTTTAACAGACAGACGCACGCTTGTCGCTGCTGCTTTGAGGATGCAAGTGCGGCTACAGCCCACACAATTCACAAAGACAGAAAAAAAAAAAATATTTTTATTGTTTGTGGAGCACACTTTGAGGGTTACACCACCATTTAACAGACAGACGCACGCTTGTCGCTGCTGCTTTGAGGACAGTATCATATGCAGTGACAGTAGACTTGTCAGAAATTGTTGGCACGTCCTTCAGTCCGGACCAGATGTCCAAACCAGCCCTTGACTTATGACACAGGCGCATGCTTGGCGCTGCTACTGTGTTGATGCACGTGTGGCTACATCGCACACAAGTCACAAACACATAAAAAAAATTGTTTTTTATTTTTTGGAGCACTTTGAGAGTTACACCACCCTTTATCAGACAGACGCACGCTTGTCGCTGCTGCTTTGAGGATGCAAGTGCGGCTACAGCCCACACATTTCACAAAGACAGAAAAAAAAATAAGATTTTTTTTATTGTTCGTGGAGCGCACTTTGAGGGTTACACCACCCTTTAACAGACAGACGCATGCTTGTCGCTGCTGCTTTAAGGATGCAAGTGCGGATACATCCCACACATTTCACAAAGACAGAAAAAAAAATAAGATTTTTTTTATTGTTCGTGGAGCGCACTTTGAGGGTTACACCACCCTTTAATAGACAGACGCACGCTTGTCGCTGCTGCTTTAAGGATGCAGGTGCGGCTACAGCCCACACATTTCACAAAGACAGAAAAAAAAATAGGAATTGTTTTATTGTTTGTGGAGCGCACTTTGAGGGTTACACCACCCTTTAACAGACAGACGCACGCTTGTCGCTGCTGCTTTAAGGATGCAGGGGCGGTTACAGCCCACACATTTCACAAAGACAGAAAAAAAAATAGGAATTGTTTTATTGTTTGTGGAGCGCACTTTGAGGGTTACACCACCCTTTAACAGACAGACGCACGCTTGTCGCTGCTGCTTTGAGGATGCAGGTGGAATCTAGTCGGGATTTGGAACCGGGGACACACCACCTCCATCAATTGTCTAAATCCCACTGCACTAATGGCGGATACCGGATGCACGTCTAACACCAACATAGCAGTCAAGGCCTCAGTTATACGTTTTGCTTCAGGATGACTGCTGTCGTACTTCATCCTCATCGCTATGGACTGTTGGAGGGTCAATTGTTTAGTAAAAGTAGTGGTGTTCCTACTTCCTCTCTGGGATGATGAACAACTCCCAGCAGCAGCAACAGCACTAGGAGAAAGTGGTTCTTGATCTTTCCCTATTTTATTTTTATCAGAGAAAGTTTGGTCCTCCATTTATGTTATATTGATATATACGTGCGGCTAAAGTGCACACAAACACAGAAAATATTTTTTATTTTTGCTGGAGAGTAGTGCACTTTGTGGGTAACACCACCCTTTAAGAAATGAGCCAGCCGGCTCTTTACTTATGGGACACAGGCGCACGCTTGGCGCTGCTCCTTTGTTGATGCACGTGCAGCCACAGTGCACACAATTCACAAACACAGAAAATATTTTTTTATTTTGTTTGTAGTGTACTTTGGGGGTTACAGCACCCTTTAACGGTCAAGCCAGCTGGCCCTTTACTTATGACACAGGCGCACGCTTGGCACTACTTTGTTGATGCACGTGCGGCTACTGCGCACACAATTCGCAAACACAGAAAATTAATTTTTTTTTGTTTGGACTGGAGTGCACTTTGGGGGTTACAGCACCCTTTAATGGTCAAGCCAGCCAGCCCTTTACTTATGACACAGGTGCACGCTTGGCACTACTTTGTTGATGCACGTGCGGCTACTGCGCACACAATTCACAAACACAGAAAATATTTATTTTTTTGGTTTGGACTGGAGTGTACTTTGGGGGTTACAGCACCCTTTAATGGTTAAGCCAGCCGGCCCTTTACTTATGACACAGGCGCACGCTTGGCACTACTTTGTTGATGCACGTGCGGCTACTGCGCACACAATTCACAAACACAGAAAATATATTTTTTTTTGGTTTGGACTGGAGTGTACTTTGGGGGTTACAGCACCCTTTAACGGTCAAGCCAGCCGGCCCTTTACTTATGACACAGGCGCACGCTTGGCACTACTTTGTTGATGCACGTGCTGCTACTGCGCACACAATTCACAAACACAGAAAATATTTATTTTTTTGGTTTAGACTGGAGTGTACTTTGGGGGTTACAGCACCCTTTAACGGTCAAGCCAGCCGGCCCTTTACTTATGACACAGGCGCACGCTTGGCACTACTTTGTTGATGCACGTGCGGCTACTGCGCACACAATTCACAAACACAGAAAATATATATTTTTTTGGTTTGGACTGGAGTGTACTTTGGGGGTTACAGCACCCTTTAATGGTCAAGCCAGCCGGCCCTTTACTTATGACACAGGTGCACGCTTGGCACTACTTTATTGATGCACGTGCGGCTACTGCGCACACAATTCACAAACACAGAAAATATTTTTTTTTTTTGGTTTGGACTGGAGTGTACTTTGGGGGTTACAGCACCCTTTAACGGTCAAGCCAGCCGGCCCTTTACTTATGACACAGACGCACGCTTGGCACTACTTTGTTGATGCACGTGCGGCTACTGCGCACACAATTCACAAACACAGAAAAAATATTTTGTTATTTGGTTTGGAGTGTACTTTGGGGGTTACAGCACCCTTTAACGGTCAAGCCAGCCGGCCCTTTACTTATGACACAGGCGCACGCTTGGCACTACTTTGTTGATGCACGTGCGGCTACTGCGCACACAATTCACAAACACAGAAAATATTTATTTTTTTGGTTTGGACTGGAGTGTACTTTGGGGGTTACAGCACCCTTTAATGGTCAAGCCAGCCGGCCCTTTACTTATGACACAGGCGCACGATTGGCACTACTTTGTTGATGCACGTGCGGCTACTGCGCTCACAATTCACAAACACAGAAAATATTATTTTTTTTGGTTTGGACTGGAGTGTACTTTGGGTGTTACAGCACCCTTTAATGGTCAAGCCAGCCGGCCCTTTACTTATGACACAGGCGCACGCTTGGCACTACTTTGTTGATGCACGTGCGGCTACTGCGCACACAATTCACAAACACAGAAAATATTTTTTTTTTTTGGTTTGGACTGGAGTGTACTTTGGGGGTTACAGCACCCTTTAACGGTCAAGCCAGCCGGCCCTTTACTTATGACACAGACGCACGCTTGGCACTACTTTGTTGATGCATGTGCGGCTACTGCGCACACAATTCACAAACACAGAAAAAATATTTTGTCATTTGGTTTGGTTTTACTATATAGATTTTTTTTTTTGCCCACAACTTGGGGCCCGGAGCTCCCCTGACTGAGGCAGCAGCGAATGACAACACAGCAGACAGCACCAGCCCAGATGGACACAGCAGACAGCACCAGCCCAGATGGACACAGCAGACAGCACCTGCCCAGATGGACACAGCAGTCAGCACCAGCCCAGATGGACACAGCAGACAGCACCAGCCCAGATGGACACAGCAGACAGCACCAGCCCAGATGGACACAGCAGACAGCACCTGCCCAGATGGACACAGCAGACAGCACCTGCCCAGATGGACACAGCAGACAGCACCAGCCCTACACTATCCAACCTCCCTGTTCACTCTCCACAGCCGGAGTGAAATGGCGCCAACACGGGCTCCTCCTTATAAAGCAGAGACAAAAGCTTGAAAACCGCGTGATTTCGTCTCTGAGGTTTTGCCTTGGTTTGAGATCCGGGGCCGGCGGGGGAACCGAACGCACGTTCGATTCTAGCCCCGGATCTCTAAGTTTGGGTGGGTTCGGATCTCTGTGATCCGAACCCTCTCATCTCTACTTTTTAAATTCCAGATCCAAAACCAAAACACTTGAGGGTGGCTCTGCAAAGCCAAAACCAAACCATGAAGATGAATCCAGATCCAAAACCAAAACACGGGGGTCGGCGCACGTCTCTAGTCAGAGCACATCTCTAATGGACAGTCACATGCATCATATTACACAAATTGCATATTTTTGAATGAATTTATGCCTCCGTTGTTTGCGAGTACGTAAAATGGTACATGCATAGGCGCACTGTATTTACAATGGGTGCAGGGTGCACACGGGCCCCCCTCACTGCACACCCTGCACCCAGAGTTATACTCACCTTGTGCCGGCAAGCGGGTCCCTCCTCCTCCACGGCAACATCTTCGGGGAGATGGTGCTGGGCAGTGAAATCAAATACTCTAACAGTGTGGCAGAGCCTTTGCTCTCTAGTGAGCATGCGCCATCTTCCCGAATATCATGGGGAAGATGACGCTGTGGGGAGGAAAAAGACCCATTTGCCAACACAAGGCAAGTATATGTGGGGATAGGTGGGCCCCACTGCTCAGAGTAGGGGGCCCACTGCACACGGGCCCCCTCAGGCGTTAATAAGCCCCTGGCTACATGAGCCTCCTAGTGTGCAAAATGGTCTTGTCAGTATTACCTCAATCTTTGCTGCAGTGCTGTACTTCACTACTAATTAACTGCTTCATTGATCCAATAACTTGCGACAAGCAGACCACAACTGACAGATGGTTTATGTCAGAAAGTCGGTTTTCAAAGTCTTTCTGACACAAAACACCTGTTTTTATGGTCTTACCTAGAAGAACTCAGCAAGAATGAGGCAAGCTGTCTATTCATATTTGTTTCGGAGAAGACTAGGATAAGATCCTTTCAATTTAAATGAATCCATATTGGTCTTCTCTTTTGAAGGCTGGCTGTTAGATTACACATGGAAATGTGTTAAAAATATGCCTGCAAAATATCATGCAGTAGTGTTATTCCTCTCCTAGCCCTGCAGCTATCCCCAGTTTGGTCACAGCGCTATGTCAGTAACTGGACAGTGGGCCTGATTCATTACCGATCGCAACTGCGATTACACACGCAATCGGACGATTGTTGCGTTCTGCGCATGTGTGGAGACTCCACCGAGATGGGAACTGTGATCGCAGTGACTATGCAGAGCCATCACAGAGTGATTGACAGGAAGTGACCATTTCGGGATGATCAGAGAAACGCAGGCGCGCCAGTGCGTTTGAACGCTGTTACAGGGGCGTGCATAAACTAGCCAGTGTGATGCCATACGCTGCTTGGGCTTTCACTGCGTGCAATGAGGTTAGCAATCCCTGAGTAAGGTCAGACATTGTGCAAGTGTGCGTGACAAAACCAAATCCAAAGCACAATGGAGATTTAGGGGTCTATTCATCATCGCTTAATTTCTATAAAAGCAGGTGAAAATGAACATTTTCACCTGCTTTTGTAGAAATTAAGTTTTCGGGCCATTCATCAGAAAATCCAAAATCATAAATCAACCCCAGCGCTTGTGGACCAATTGATTAATTCAAACAAGTCCACCTGCTGCAGTTCACTAATAAGGAACAATTAGCAAAAACCCTATATAGTAATATACAAAGAAAAGGAATGTAAATGAGCTGGTAAGCATATATAATGGGCCGCAATTGATATTCATAATTAATGCACAATATATATTAATAATGCAAATATATAAAAAACATCCCACTGTCCCCATACACTAGTATAACAGATATCTCCTTACCTATCTCTCCCAATCTGCCCCATTGTCCCCATACACTAGTATCCCAGATATCCCCTGCTTACCTATCTCTCCCAATCTGTCCCACTGACCCCATATACTAGTATCACAGAATAGGAAATCAATACCCTTTAACACTCATCCCTACTAGAGATGAATGGGTTTGGATCTCAGAGATCTGAACCCACCCGAATTTAGAGGGTTCCGGGGCGATCCAAGCGAAGCTCGGATCCCCCTGCCTGCCCTGGATCCCTCACCCGAGGCAAAACCTTGCGACTCCGCTGTCGAGTCGCAAGGTTTTGTTTTGAGCGGGCTTAATGCTGATTGGCTAAGAGAGCCATCTGTCACGGCTCTCAGCCAATCAGCGTTAAGCCCATTGAAAACAGCACAAAGGAGAAAAAGAAGATGGCGCCCACCATCCCCCGCCGCCTGACACCGCCTGACACCCCCTGCTGCCAACATCGCCGGCACCCCCACTGGAAGCATCCTCCGCTGCCGACACCACCGCTGCCGACACTCCTGCACTGCTGCCCAACGTACTGAGGACACCGTCAGCGACCCCCACACTGCCGACACTCCCACACTGAGGACACCACCAGCACCCCTGCACTGCTGACACTGTCAGCACACATGCACTGAGGACACCGCTGGCATCCCCGCTCTGCCAACACTGCCAGCACCTGGCATTGAGAACACCCCTGTACTGCCGACATAGTCAGCAAACCTGCAATGAGGACACCACTGGCACCCCCGCTCTTCCGACACCGCCGATACCCATCACTGAGAACACTACCAGCACCGCAGCACTGTCATTCCATGTACTGAGGACACCCTTCCAGCTACCCCCGCACTTCCGACACAGCCAGCAAACCTGCACTAAAGACACTGCTGGCACCCCCCGCACTGCCAACACAGTCAGCAAACCTGCAGTAAAACACAGCTGGCATCACCGGTACCCTTCACTGAGGACACTGCCAGCACTGCAGCACTGCCATTCCTTGTACTGAGAACACCGTCAGCAACCCCCGCTCTGCCGACACTGCTGTCACAGTAAGTGCCCTATTGGTGTATCCAACCCACCCTGTATAACACACTGTATCCGTGTTGGAAATTAGAAACTGAACTGCCACATGTTAGTGTCGCCCACTGTGTCACTTAGCTTAGTCAGCCAGCTAGCTGTATGCAACCTTTGGCCTTAACTAGATGAAGCAAATAATATTGTGAGGTGGTCAAAATTTATTGGAAAATTACTGGAAATAAATGTTATTGAGGTTAATTATACTGTAGGAACAAAACAGGCCAATTTTATGTGATTTTAGCTGTTTCTATGATTTTTTAAGAAAAAATACAGATCCAAAACCAAAACACGAAAACAAAACACGGAGGTGAGATTTGGCAAAACCAATCCAGATCCAAAACCAGGCGGATCCAGATACAAAACCAAAACATGAGGGTCGGCGCACATCTCTAATCCCTACATGTTTGAGAGACTTCAAGGAGTTAAAATCTTCACAAAATGACATTTCCGAGGAGTATACTGTATAATTCAACTGAAAGCTGGGAAGGAGATGAGTGGAAAACAGCTTTCCGAAGACGTTATGGACATATTGAGTATTTGGTGATGTCTTTTGGCTTTGTTAATATTATTATTTGTGGGAAACATGGGAGAAGGGAGGAACGCAGCACAGGTCAAAAAGAATGTTCTCCAAATATATAGAAGACACAATGTAAGAGAGAAATCACTTGATGAATTACCATATCTAACAAAGGTGCTCCCACGGAGTAGTAGAACTATATTCACAAGAAGGAAAGAAAAGGGTAACTCCTTTGTTTGGGGCACACTGTATCACAAAAATAATAAGAATTAACTTTTATTTCGATAAATTTAAAACAAGATAAAGCTCAGATACATCATGTAATCATCAAATTAGATTAGGAAAACAATAACTCAATGAATAATTAATTAATAATTGGACTTGGTCAGAGAAGTATAACAGTATATTATATATACATTTAGCAATAGGAGACGTCAGAGTGCTTAATGCAATCAAAACGTGTCCCTTAAAGAAATATACCCTAGTCATTAAATAGATGTAACGACATTAAATTGATTAATAGTTGATTAATAAATTGGTAATACATATAGTCAAACAAAGAATACAAATATGTGTTGACATACACATTAGCAGACGAAAACGTCAAAGTGCTAGTGCAAATGAAAGATATCCTTAGATAGGTATCAAGAAAACACAGTCAGTAAACATGTATGTGCAAACATAAGCAATGACTGATTAATAATTGAACTTGGTCAAAAAAATATAACAGTATATTTATATACAGATTTAGCAGCAAGAAACATCAAAGTGCTTAGTGCAATCAAAACGTGTCCCTTAAAGAGATATATCCTAGTCATTAAATAGATGTAACGATATTGAATAATCAATTAATGAATTGGTGATCACATATAATCAAACAAAAAATACAAGTATGTGTTGACATACAAATTAGCAGCAAAAAATGTCAAAGTGCTGGTGCAATTGAAAGGGATCCTTAGGTGGGTATCAAGAAAACACAATCCGTAAACATATATGTGCACAAGTGAGCAATTACTATTGTCATACCATCCAATATTGATTCCACTGGTGAACCAATGCAAAGTGCAAAGTGTTAATATTCCACTAGTGCAAAGATAAGAATACACATATGAGTCACAAAAAATATATTGTGAAGCTGATCCTCTTGAGCAAGTGAAATAACATCATTCACATTAATATAAATAAATACATTGTTGCTTGGTAGAACACATTATTTGGTAAAATGTATAATAGGCGAAAATGAAAACAAATGTAGACATAAATGTCATCAATTAATCAATTACTGCCTATATTAATGGATGCAGTAATGACACTGACCTGACAGTACTATGATTGTAAAATAAATATGAGGCATCCCTCATTAACCATAAATTGCCCCCATGATAGATTAATTAGAAAAAAAGTGCCTGTGCATTTACAAGGGAATAGGGATCTGCTATTGCCAGTCTTACATCTGCATTGGCCTGGGAATGAGAGTCTCTGTCCAATAGCAGTGAAGTATAGAAAGCACTCTCTCTGCTGTCAGCGCGGGCAGTGTAACACCCCTGTTGCCACAGTATTGCAGGGTGGGAATGACAAAGCCGGCAGCTAATGAGAGTCTGGTAAAGAAAGAGTAGGACAGAAATACCTCTAACTGACACAATCAGTGGGGAGAGGGAGAATAGCCTGGTTTCGGAGTGCCTGTGCGCACAGGTGCTCCCGTGGCCCGACGAGCGTTTCGCCTAGAAGGCTTTTTCTTGGCGAATCACCAATTCATTAATTAATTATTCGATATCGTTACATCTATTTAATGACTAGGATATATCTCTTTAAGGGACATGTTTTGATTGCACTAAGCACTTTGATGTCTCTTGCTGGCTGCTAAATCTGTATATAAATATACTGTTATATTTTTTTTGACCCAGTTCAATTATTAATCAGTCATTGCTTATGTTTGCACATACATGTTTACTGACTGTGTTTTCTTGATACCTATCTAAGGATATGTTTCAATTGCACTAGCACTTTGACGTTGGCTTTGTTTATATGCCAGCGACTGTTCAAAATTTGGAAAAATATGGAGATATTCTCGATCAGTTTGTTTGTTGTAATATACGTGGCTGACATATTTTTGTTTCACAAAACCCAGAAGGTCACCAAGATTATGTCTGGAGAGCTCTGGAACAGCAAAGAACCCACAGTCTTTATGCCAAACTGGAGAAATGTACATTTTAGACAAAGGTGATTGAGAGGTGCACGTCGTGCGGTGTAGTGTGGATTTGCGGAGGGCATTGCTATGACTTGAGGGCATCTGCGATAGGGTAGAGATTGGGAGGTGACCTAAAGTGATTGCAAAAAGATGAGGTGGTATGGGCCAGTTTTGGGAGTGTCATGGGTGTGTTTCAGCATGCGGCAGCACCGTAGCCACAGTGGCCATATGTTGAGAAAGTTACAAGGGATGCTGTGCACCAGGCAGGGGCTACTCAGGGAGTCGAGTTGTGACCAATGGTGGAGAGATTAGACTTAACAGCGCAGTTGAGCATTGCTCACATGTGCAAAGTGGACGTTGCAGTGTTAGCTCAGCCCATCGTGTGGAAGTACACACGGGGAACGCTCAAGCTGACATTTGCATATTTTCCCACCTGTGATTCTGCATGAAATCGCAGCCGCACATGAACTGCATGCACCTCTGAATCAGGCTCAAAATGAGTTCTTAAGTTATATGGTATCTGCAGAAGGAATTGTGATGGATAAGACTCAAGCAATTGAGCATTGGCCAAAAACGATTGATGTTAAGCCCATTCAACAAGTCCTGGCTTTACTACAGATTAAAGATTTTCGAGTGCTTGCTTATCCATTCACTGCTTTAACCCATAAGGAGACTATATTTTCTTGGTCTAGTTTAGCATGTGAAGTCTTTAACAAATTCAAGACTTTTTAGTCTATATTATCTTTCAATCCAAAGTTACTGTGGCTTCTATCTTGGGGCAATTTTATCACAATGTAACTGTCCAAAGCAATTGCTACATCCCTGATCAAGGGGTATATTTATCAAAGTTCGATTTTGTATTCGATTTGATGTTCAATTTAGCTCAAAATCCCACTCAAAATCGAACTTCAAATCCCCACATGAATAGACCTGCTTCATGCTTTCCAGGTCTGACTGACACAGATCAGTGAGAGCCGTGCATGCATCTGTGTGTAAAAATGCTTGTAAAGTTTGAAAAAAAAATGATGTGGGGCCCCCCCCCCTAAAAGCACAACCAGCCCCAGACTTTTCAGAGCCAGTCCTGGTTGTGAAAATACAGGGGACAAAAGATGTAGGGGTTCCCTGCATTTAGCACAACTAGTACTGGGCTAAACGAGCTGGTCCTAGTTTTGGAAATAGAGGGGACGAAATTAGTAGGGGTCCCCTGTATTTGCCATAACCAGCACCGGACTATTTCTAGCGGAGGGGTAATGCCACAGACAGGGGAACCCTTTCACTGGGATCCCGTCCAAAGCATTATGTCTGACAGTTAGTCAGCCCAGGCCGGGGATCCCTGGGATGGTGGGGACCCCATCAATAAAGGGGTCCCCCTCTTCAAGGTACCCCTGGCTTTTAGGGGGCCCACGTCTTTTTTTTTTTTCATTTTAAAATTTTTTAAGCTTTTTACATACAAAAGCATGCAAGAATCTCACTGATCTGTGCATGCATCTGTGTCATTCATATCTGCCCATGCTAAAATCGAAAGCATGAAGCAGTTCTATTCATTTGGGGATTTGAAGTTCGATTTTGTGATCTATTTCAAAGCGAATATTAGTAAATATAAATAAGGGATTTGTGTGTTGGTCTATGTAAAAGTACCAATGTTTTCCGATGTTCGATTTTGAGAGGGATTTGAGTGAAATTCGGTCTTATGTTCGATTTCACATTCAATTTTGCCTTTACTAAATCTCCAAATGCAAAATTGAATGTCAAATAACACTAAAAATCAAACATTAGTAAATATACCCCTCAATCTTAAAAGAAACTTATGGAATATGAGTGTTCTCTAAATGTTCAAGAACTGCTGGCAATAGTACATTTCAAATTCATGATTAATTCCTCTTCTCTGTCTCACACTAAACAGTTTTACTTCAAATATCCTTCCAATCCTCCAACCCATGCAGCCTTTTTGCAACTGTACCTTCAACTTTGTCCTCCCCACCAGTTATTCTGTTACCCTCCTCCCTCTCTGACCTTGACTACCAAAATCAAAGCCATCCCCAATACTATCTCCTTTCTCCACTGTCTGTGTTCTTCCACATCTCCTAATGCCTGTCTGCCATTTCCTTCTGGATGTCCTGGTGCTTCGCGAAGCTTAAAATTGGCAATACAGAACTTATTGTTTTTTCTATTTCCAGGGTATCTCCACCTGTCCCCATTTTTCTCTCTGTTGATAAAATCAACCTCTTTTCTGCCCCCCAAGTCTGCTGCCTTGGTGTCATCTTCCATTCTGCTCTCTCCGTCACTTCCCACATTCAGGTCATCTCTCAATCTTGCTGCATTCACCTCTAGAACATCACCAGAATCCAGCCCTTTCTTCCCCCCGATGCCACCAAAACTCTCATTCAAGCTCTCACCATTTCCGTCTTAGACTACTTTAACATCCTCTCCTCCCTGGCCTTCATCTCTCTTGTCTCTCTCCCCTTCAATCTATTCTATACTACTGTAACATCCTCTGTTCTCTGGCCTCCATCTCTCTTGTCTCTCTCCACTTCAATCTATTCTTAATGCTGCTGTCTGTCTTATTCCTCTGCCACCCCATGCAACCTGTTTTACTGGCTTCTTATTAAATGTAGAATCCAGTTCAAACTCCTCACCCTCACTTACAAAGCCTTATACCACTGCTCCTCTCTCTATGGCCGGGATGGACTAAAGGAAAAATGCGGTAAAAACCCAGTTTTCGGGGATTTTACTGCATTTTTGTATGTATTAAGCCCCGGCCAGCCTATTATTGGTGGGGAGGGTAACACCAAAAAAACCTGGCATCACCCTATAGAAGCCTATGGGCATCTTACCGCATCCCGCACCCGATGCTTCGCCGCCGCCCCGCACTGGCCGCCACTCACCTAAGTCTCCTGGTCGCCGGCCCATGCTCCTCCTGGGTCCTCAGCCTCCTTCTCCTCCTAATCTTCTTCCAGGTGCAGAGAGGAGGAGGAGCCCGGGACTTCCTTCACAGATTACCAGCAGGAAGTTACCAAGTTCGAGTGGGGGAGGAGTCCCATTGAGACCCCCTCACCCGGCAATGGCTGCTTCGCAAAGGGCAGCTCTTATCGCAAGAGCTGTCCTTTGTGATACTAATCGAATGTTAGTACATATGCGATTAGTAAGGTTGTGGTGACTGGTGGAATGTACACCACAACCTTAGTACATCCCGGTCTATATCGCTAACTTCATATCTGTTTACCCCATACTTACCGACTTTGCAGGGCACCATTCCGGGAGCATCCGGAGAGGACCTGCTTCTTTCATCTTCAGGGGCGGGGCCAGACAATAGCCGGCATTCAGGAAACCCCTGCGATTTGTGAGTCCGTGAGGAAGGGGCAGGGCTAAATGGTGCAATTCTCATCATTTAGCCATGCCCCCTCCATACGGACCCACAAACATCTCAGAAAATCTCCCCATCACTTGGAAGTGGGCGGGTTGAGGGAGATTTGCCTACTCTTTTGGGGGTGCGGGGGGTTACCCTGAAAATCAGAGCCTACCGCGACACCCGATTGAGTAGGCAAGTATGGTTTATCCTCCTTCCCACCCTCTAAACTCCATCTCTGGCCACACTGGTCGCTTCCTCTCATGCTCGCCTCCAAGATTTCTCTAAAGGTGGCCCCATCCTCTGGAACTCAATTCTTCACCCAGTCAGACTATTTACCTGTCTCCCCAGCTTTAAAAAACACACCCTTGAATTTATTTATTTAAGCATATCCATCCTCTTTATAACTTGATACTTTTATCTTCCATCATGTGTCTTTCCCAGTTTATTATCCTGCTCCACCCCCCTTCCCTTAGTATGTAAGCTCTTATGGACAGGGTTCTCACTTCCTCTTGTTCTCCCGTAGTACACTCCATGTGGATCTCAAACTCATAGTCCTCAAGACCCCACACAGGTGACGTTTTCCAAGTCTCCTAGCAAGTGCACAGGTGTAGTCATCTCACTGACGCATTTTAAAAGGTCCACGGGTGGAGATACTTATTTCACTTGTGATTCTATGAGGAGACCTGGAAAACATGCACTGGTTGGGGACCTGTTCACTAGGTTCTTCTAATGCAGAGATTCCCAAACGCGGTCCTCAAGGCTCCCCAACAGTTTAGGTTTTACAGGTTTCCGTGGTTGAGCACAGGTGGTTAAATCAAAGTGACTCTGGTACTAATTAAGTCACCTGTGCTCAACCATCGATACCTCTAAAACCTAAACCAGTATTTCCCAACCTCAGTGCTCAATCACAGTGATCTGTGTACGTTTATGCCAAAGTCTCAGATCACAGGCAGGTGTATTTTTTTCATGAGTTTTTACAGGAGAGTTTGCCCATCTCATGAGAGTTTCGAAACTCTCTGCTTGGTAAATTCCAGAATCCTGTCTTCACCAGTGAAAAGGTTCTCAAGTTTTGCCGATGGTGAATTGAAGAGAGTTTGCTAACTCTCCAGTATTTTCCCGTAGCAGTGGAGATCTCTCTCCCGAATTTAACATTAGTAAATTTGAGAGTGGGGAAAAATGGCCAATCTCTCCAGAGCTTGGAAACTCTCCCAAACTCTCAGCTTAGTAAATTTACCCCCTAATGTGGAAAAAAAAAAAAATTTGGGCTGATTGCCAATGCAATCATAATCGTTATACGATATGCGGACAATTCAGTGTTGATTCAGAGCAAAATTCTGCACAAGCAAAACAAAAATCTAAAGTATTAAAGATAAATTGCAATCCATATAGACAAAAAGTTGATTTTTTTTTAAGACATCGTATATCAGTGTAATTTAGAAAGCATATGTCCAAACAGCTTAAAGCCATTTTGGGCTTATTTACATATTGTAAGGAATGAATACTTTATGTAAATAAATTGTAACTTTTGTATAATGCAAACAAGGGATTGATACAACAGAATCCCTTGGATTAACATATGAATTAATTTAAATTTATTATGTTGTAAAACAAGTTATTATGAATGCATCAGCATTGGTTTTACCTGATCATAGTAAGCCGCTTATACTGTTTAGTCATGAGTCTAACTCACTTGTTTAGGGGGTCACTGAGCAATCACATGGAAAGTCTTGTCAACTAGACACTGTTAAATGCTGACATAGTGTTAGGACACCCCTTAACTCTGATAGTATCACATGAAGGTATAAAATCTAAAGCTTAAAGAAAGCATATTTCTGTTGTTAGACTTACGACATACGAAGTAGCTTTGTTGTACAAGTAATGTCACTCTTAAAGGTACAATATTGAAACCCTGCATCGTCATTATTTTCACAGGTTTCAAAAGATGGGAGAGTATAGTAATAATATACAAGTACATAGTGACTGTGTCAAGGTGGACACTGAAAATATAAAAAACTTTTTATTTTCCTGATCATGATTGTATTGAACTAATGAAGCAGGAATTATTATCATTATTTAACTTTTCAAATGTTTCTTTTGAAGATGGAGTTCCATACACAAGATATGTTGGCTACGTCAGAGCACTGTCTATTGCATTCCAGTTATCCCAAAGGCTTGTAGTGATAAAAATGAGGATACACTTGAGAGACTACACCCGAAGCTGAAGACAATAGACTGGTAGACCAGGCCGCACGTGTTGCTGCCATAAGTCACTGCTCCCAAGGGCAACCAACTTATGTGGTAGATCCCGCCCCCAAGATTGACTTAAGTACCCTCACAAAGCTCCAGGCACAAGCCCAGAGGCTGAGAAAAGCAAAGCTAGGAGCTAAAGATAAATGGTGCTGGGGGAAGGTCAATGTTTAGGTCTACCAAAAACACTTTACCCAGTTATGGCCCAAATAATACATGGTGAGGTGCACTTGGGGAAGGATACAATGGTGGCTATCACCAACCGTAATTGGATAGCTCCGGGTTTTGCACAGATAGCAAAGGCCTGTATAACAGGATGTCTAATATGTGCATTGGACAATCCGGGTAAGACTGTCCCAACTCCTTTGAAAAGTACTCCCCAGACTCCGTGTTCCTTACAAAGGATACAAATTAATGTTATACCACTGCCCAAATGTTCTAAATGTGATGTCCTCTTGTATGAGCCTCATCAGTCACTAGCCAGGAGGGTAGGAGTGTTGGAAGGTAGATGCAAAGACAATGGCCAAGGTAATTAAGATAATTAAGAAAATTATTTTCTCCAGAAAGAAAATTCTGATTAAGGTCAACTGCAGATATAGTGTGCTATGTGTCAATCTTACAGACACAATGAACTAAAATACATAGTTAGGTGTTTTCTTCTATTCCAGTCCTTTGTCTTGATACAGGAACCGCCTGTTTAAAACCAGGAGA
Source organism: Taudactylus pleione (assembly GCA_031769625.1). Lineage (NCBI taxonomy): Eukaryota > Metazoa > Chordata > Amphibia > Anura > Myobatrachidae > Taudactylus > Taudactylus pleione. Next base: position 3,960,514 of record JAUIMM010000067.1, read on the forward strand.
TTGGATGATAATTTGGAAATATACCAGGAAGGCTATTGAGTCCAGATTTGTAAATTTATTCCAAATCCTGATGAGTACATTTATTTCACTGAAACTTCACGGGAAGGACACCTGAATATATGCCTTCTATTGCAAAGTCTTCATCCGAAGGGAGTTGGAGTAATTTGATATTGTGAATAGATACATGTTCCTAGGCCCCAAGCCAGACAAAGGCCTGTGGAAATGTATATTTTGCTTTGCTTTGTTATAAGTTTAATTTTAGCTTTAAAACTTTGAGTTTTTATTATAAGTATTAAGCTGAGTAACTGCATATATGGTTTTATATGAAGAGATGAAGCAGTAACGATATCTAGACTCAATGTATAGTATGTTCACAATATAAAAGCTTTAGCCAAATTGTTTGATAATGTTACAGATGAAATATTTGATGTGCTTAAAATGAACTGCAATTTCAAGTAAAGGTTATGGGACAGTTTAGACTGATCCCTGAGTGCCTTACATCTACTTTATAAGATATGTGTCTTATAGTGAGACTAGCCTGCTGTAATGTACAGCATATAGCTGATAACTTTTCTGACCTGATATATGGACACGTGAAGAAAATCAAGGAACTGAAAGACCAGTTTAGGAAAACACATGGTAATCCAGAGTATGATCTTGATGATAATGAATGGTTTTCCTAATTAAACCCAGTTAAATGGTCTAATGAATTTAGTAGATTGATATCAGGAATTCTTTCAATTATTGATAAAGGTTTAGCTTTGTTTGTAATCATTTAGATTGCTGTAAAACTGTTGTTTCTCCAAGGAAATACACTAAAGGCCTTGATGATGATTCAAGTCTATGATAACATCTATGCCTAAGACAACATTCCAAGCTGTACCATTTGTGGAACCAGCCTCATTGAGGATGACAAGCAAACATGTGGACAATGCAAGACTATCATGTTTTTCCTGAATATTCATGACAAGATGGACTGAATAAGAGACAATTAAAGACTGTGGACCATGGACGCTTTATGGGGAATGGAACAATGCGTAATCCTATGTATAGGTTTCTGTAGACGGGACTTGTGCATAAATGTACCTATACTTAGTATAGCAAGATTGTGTTCCTCTTAGGTAGATAGTATAGTGTAAAGTTAAGAATAAAAGATGGGAAAATGATAAATCTGTGTTAAGCTATACACATAAGACTCCATCTTGTCACAAGATGGTGTGTGCCTTTAAATATTCATAGCTTTAAATGTGTATTATTACAAAGAATGATTTCTGCAGACCTTTGAGCCGAAGAACCTTAGAATGTATAACGTTATGAATAAGACTGTGTATCCCTAACCCCGCCTGACACTCCCACATGTATAAGATAATAATGTAATGAATGCTAACAAAGACTGCTGTAGTGAGATATAATATGTGAATATTCTGATATGTTGCAATTGTATGAACGCTGTGCTTTATACTATTGTCTACACGCAAATATAGTCAGAGCAATCTTTGAACACACAACTGATGGATGTGTCTTGATTTGCCTCTCCTGAGATCTCAGTAATGCAGGGGTCTGACATACACTAATGAACTTGGGCTGGTGATTAAATACAAAGATTGCTTCGGATTTATCAATAGAGATCCCCTTGTTACCAGCATGAGGTTCCCATGTTACAGTGAAAACCAGCTCCCAAGTTGGCCTGCGCAAGTCCCTGAAACCGCAATTATAGAGGAAGGTGGAGAGAAAATCTACCACAAAGACATTGCCTTAAATAACCATTATCAGTACTGTAGTTGCAAAGTCTCCCTTCCTGAGATGAACTGGCCAACCAATGAGAGAAAATCTTAGGTCTCTTAGAGGTTGAGGGGTCAACCAATTAAAAATTAGACTCCTAGTTACAAGCGTAAATATAGTCATTATAACAGCAGTAGTTGAAGTTCCTTTGGGAATTAGGTGCCTGTCAGAGGTCAGCATAGCACATAAAGTTTTGTAATAACAACAACATTTAACAATGCAAACTATTGTGTGTCACCAGCCATTGCACATGTTCATGGCTGACAGTTGGTTTCTCATTTGACCTGTCCCCTGTACTTAATTAATAATCGTATTTACCTCAGAGGCTTGTTTGTTGCTGGAGCATCAGGATGCCTTGTAAAATATCTGTATTGTTTTTGTGCAGTTCCTGTTACTACAGCCAGTAGTAATGCCTCAGGGTAAGTTGCAACACAGGAGCCTTCAGACTGCAGTTTAAAAGGCAAAAACAATCTGTGTTATGATTTAACCCAGTGAAAGGCACCCTGTTACACATTACACTTTTAATCTCAATTCTGAGTTAAATCAGGCTTGCCTACCCTCCGAATTTGGCCGGGAGCCTCCCGAATATCGGGGGCCGCTCCCGGCTCCCCCTCAAAGGCCACAATCAGGTGATCACGCAGCCCTGCCCCCAATACAGTGTCATTGTCCAGCCACGCCCCCCGCTGCATACAGCTGAATGTTGGCAAGTGTGAGTTAAATTTATACATTTAACCAACGAGAGGCACCTATCTGTAATAACATAACAGCAGGGCATTTACACAAGCGTCACAAGCTAATAAAAAAAACAATATGACAAAAAAGTAGAGATGTGCACTGACCCTCGTATATTGGTTTTGGATCTGGATCTCCCCTGGTTTTGGATCTGGATTGGTTTTGCCAAAACCACACCTCCGTGTTTTGTTTTTCAGTTTTGGTTTTGGATCTGGATTTTTTCTTAAAAAATCATAAAACAGCTAAAATCACATAAAATTGGCCCTTTTTTGTTCCTACAGTATTATTAACCTCAATAACATTAATTTCCACTCTTCCAGTCAATTTTGACCACCTCACAGTTCACAATATTGATTTTATTTTCATCTAGATTAGGCCCAAAATTTGCACCATGATAGCTGGCTGACTGCAGCAGTAGGCAGCACAAACACATGGCAGTTCAACTTCAAACATGGCACACCAGGAAACACTTTTATTATTCAAGAGAGGCCTGAGGGAGTTGGAGTATGTATGTAGTTGAAGGCAGGGACAGGGAGGGTTGATTGGTAGTAAATTTAATTTCGTTTTTTGATTCCGAAGAAAATTTATGATGGAGAAGGGGAGGGGAGGAAGCATTTACAGAAAAATGTGATACATTCACATCAGTCCTTGCCACAGAAGAATGCTTTCCAAATACAAATAAACAATTGACTTAAATAAACCTTTGCAAACCTTCTAAAAAGGCATTTTCTAAACTGTACAGGGACATTAAAAATAACAGAGTTAGTTAGTGGCCTTCAAACTGCCGTTGTTCCCACTGTCCACTTAACCATATAAGATACAGTGCATCCAGAAAGTATTCACAGCATGTCACTTTTTCCACATTTTGATATGTTACAGTCTTATTCCAAAATGGAATAAATTCATTTTTGTCAAAATTGTACACACAATACCCCATATTGACAACATGTAAAAAGTTTATTTAAGATTTTTACAAATTTAATTAAAAAAAAAAAAAACATTAAGAAATTACATGTACATAAGTATTCACAGCCTTTGCCATGAAGCTCAAAATTGAGCTCAGGTGCATCCTGTTTCCACTGATCATCCTTGAGATGTTCCTACAGCTTAATTTGAGTCCACCTGTGGTAAATTCAGTTGATTGTACCTGATTTTGAAAGGCATACACCTGTCTATATAAGGTCCCACACTTGACAGTGCATGTCAGACCAGAAAGCAAGCATGAAGTCCAAGGAATCGTCTGTAGACCTCCGAGACAGGATTGTCTCGAGGCACAAATCTGGGGGTACAGAAAATATCTGCTGCTTTGAAGGTCACAATGAGCACAGTGGCCTCCATCACCCATAAATGGAAGATGTTTGGAACAACCAGGACTCTTCCTAGAGTTGGCCGGCCATCTAAACTGAGCGATCGGGGGAGAAGGGCCCTAGTCAGGGACGTGACCAAGAACCCGATAGTCACTCTGTCAGAGCTACAGCATTCCTCTGTGGAGAGAGGAGAACCTTCCAGAAGGACAACCATCTCTGCAGCAATCCACCAATCAGGCCTGTATGGTAGAGTGGCCAGACAGAAGCCACTCCTTAGTAAAAAGCACATGGCAGCCCGCCTGGAGTTTGCCAAAATACACTTGAAGGACTCCCAGACCATGATGAGACAAAGATTGAACTCTTTGGCATGAATGCCAGGCATTATGTTTGGAGGAAACCAGGCAACGTTCATCACCAGGCCAATACTATCCCTACAGTGAAGAATGGTGTTGGCAGCATCATGCTGTGGGGATGTTTTTTCAGTGGCAGGAACTGGGATACTAGTAAGGATAGAGGGAAAGATGAATGCAGCAATGTACAGAGACATCCTGGATGAAAACCTACTCCAGACCGCTCTTGACCTCAGACTGGGGCGATGGTTCATCTTTCAACAGGACAACGACCCTAAGCACACAGCCAAGATATCAAAGGAGTGGCTTCAGGACAACTCTGTGAATGTCCTTGAGTGGATCAGCCAGAGCCCAGACTTGAATCCAATTGTACATCTCTGTAGAGAACTGAAAATGGCTGTGCACCGACGCTTCCCATCCAACCTGATGGAGCTTGAGTGGTGCTGCAAAGAGGAATGGGCGAAACTGCCTAAAGATAGGTGTGCCAAGCTTGTGGCATCATATTCAAAAAGAATTGAGGCTGTAATTGCTGCCAACGGTGCATCAACAAAGTATTGAGCAAAGGTTGTGAATACTTATGTACATGTGATTTCTTAGTTGTTGTTTTTTTCAATTAAATTTGCAAAAATCGCAAAAAAACTTTTTACATGTTGTCATTAGGGGGTATTGTGTGTAGAATTTTGAGGACAAAAATTAATTTATTCCATTTTAGAATAAGGCTATAACATAACAAAATATGGAAAAAGTGATGCGCTGTGAGTACTTTATGGATGCACTGTATGTGAACAAGCGGAACAGAGCATTAAATGCAACATTTCAGATTAAAGGTTTAAGTCTTACGTTGTGTCTTTCTTGGGAATTCTTTCTTGACGCCATGCATGCTTGCTGAGTGTGGATTTTTTTCATCCCAGAAGGGGACCAGGAACAGGAAGTGTGCTTTCCAAAAATAAATAAACTATTGCCTTAAATAATCCTTTGCAAACCTTCTGTTCTGTAAAGGAATTTCCCAACCTGTATGGGGACATTAAAAAAAACAGAGTTAGTTATTGGCCTTCAAATTGCCATTGTTCCCACTGTCCACTGTCATATTACTTAGATATGTGAACAAGCAGATCAGAGCATTAAACACAACATTTCAGTTTAAGGTTTAAGTATTATGTTGTGTCTGGAGATCATTTAGAAAGCAGAAAAAGAACTCCACCACAAGCGGCTGATGACTAAACTCACACACAAAGGTTTAATAGAAATAGATACAACACCAGATTAGATGTTTACCCTAGAGAATCTGTCTGATTCATCATGGTGCCCCCAAGACCAAGACTATGCAAATTCTGCCAAAAGAGAGACTGACACCACGGCTAAACATAACAGTCACCTTCTGGATGTAAATTGTCTCATTTGCATGGGGAAAACCCAACCCTCAGATGAGATGGATCTGAGCCAGTGGACAACATTGAAATCACCACTAAAAAGTCACAATGGAAGACTACAGTGTTGAGAATCTTTCGTCACAGTCAGGAGAGGCCTCAGAGAACATGAAAAAAGATGCTCTAGGTGCTGAACTTCAAGGAATTTCTCCATCATGTTGTGCAGTGTGGAAAGGTTTCATTCACATATTTTCTATAAAGAAGTTCAAAGTTACAGCCTTTAAAGTGTCTGGCTATAACACCCACCTTTCCCAGGTATTATCAAAGATTATCACAAGCAAAAGATTCATCTGTTTGGAATCTGTCTGGGAATTCATGGATCATATCTGGCCTGAATGCACTAAGACATCCAGTGATTCTGTGTTCTGTAGCCGTCTTTATTCCTACCTGAATTGCAAACTGAAATACGGAATAGTGAGCACAGACAACATGGAGGCCTTTGTTATTCAGCTGCCTGCATGCCAACCAATACCTCCCAGACTACACCCACTAGGGGACCAGGTCTTGATAATGACCGTCCCCATCTGTTGTTAGACCTTCTTCTTCCAAACCATCCCTCCTGGACTTCCTGTCCAAAAAGGGTGAGCAGGGTACAGAAAGAGGAGCTAGATGTCCCCAATAACATTCTTTTTCATCTATAATAGATGATGTGGAGAGAGAAGAGCTTCAGATGTTGGAACAGGGGCTCCCACCTATTTGGCTACCCTCCAGAGAGCAGAGCTCTGTTCCTCAGGAAGTGTCTATGTCTGAGCTGATAGGTAGGTAGTCTCTGTCTGTTGGTAAACACCCTTCAGGAGATGGCAACCCAGAATGATAAGAACTATAATAATGTTTCCACTGATAACCAGCCTGATCCCTTAACAGCAATATACCCCATATGGCCAACTCATAATATAACACCCAGTTTGCAGCCTCCTCTTCCTTATGACACTAATCCAGTCGCCATGGTTGACCAATCAGCCATGTGTGGTCCACTCAATTTTTGGTCTTCTGCATTCTAACATCATAATAACACACTATAACACACTAGAATTATAATCTTTGCTTTTGTTTATGTTTTTGAATAGAACAGTTTCAGAATTTAGGATGTCCACTCTATATAGATTTGTAAATATAGGCTTTAGTTTTTTAGAGCATATAACTTTATAAGCTGTTAGGATAACATTTCTGCTATGTTTAAGATTAAAAAAAACAACTTTTTGTGAACCAATAACTTGAAAAAAGTTTTCATTGCAATATTCATGTTTGTTTTTATAAAAAGAGATTTTTTATTACTGATTTTGTTTACAAAATGCAATAAAAATATTTATCAAAATTAAAAAATAAAATAATTGTTTTTATTTTTTCACTGATGGCTAACACACACACACAAAAAAAAATATTTTTTTTCACACTGGGGGTGAACCCCTGAAAGAGGCAGCAGCCCCTTTACAGACAGCAGCACAGCACCCCTGCGCACCTATATTGATGACAGGTGTGGCTAACACAAAACAAATTGTTTATTTAATTTTTGGGCAGCAGCCCTTGACAAACAGCAGCACAGCACCCCTGCGTAGCTACGACGATGACAGTGACAGCCAGGTGTGGCTGACATGCACACAAAAAATAGTTTATTTATTATTTTGGGCAGCAATCCCTTGACAGACAGGAGCACAGCACCCCTGTGCAGCTATGCCGATGACAGTGACAGCCAGGTGTGGCTGACACCGTGACACGCACACAAAAAATTGTTTTTTTATTTTTGGCAAGCAGCCCCTCGACAGACAGCACCCCTCGGCACCCCTGCGCACCTACACCGATAACTTGCCACACAAAAAAAATGTTTATTTTATTTTTTTACAACACTGGGTTGAACCCCTGAAAAGAGGCAGCAGCCCCTTAACAGACAGCACCACAACACCCCTACACTGATGACAAGTGTGGCTAACACTAATTTTTTTTTTTCACACTGGGGGTGGGTGAAGAGCACTCCTGAAGGACAGAGCACCCCCTGGACAACACAGCACTACAGCCAGCCAGCCCCTATGGACAGGACAAGTACAACAGCCAGCCCCTATGGACAGGACAATGACAGCCAGCCCCTATGGACAGGAAAACGACAGCCAGCCTGCCCTTATGGAAATGACAACAGCCAGCCAGTCAGCCCCTCTATAGAAGACAACAGCCAGTCAGCCCTTATGGCAACAGTAGCCAACCCCTAACACAACACCACAGCACAGCTCCCAGCTCCCACCCTCTTCACTCTTCACAGCCGGAATGAAAAATGGCGGTGAATCGCGGGACCTTTATAGAATCCAAAACCATCAAGAATCCGACAGCAGGATGATGACGTCAGGTGGGAAAACACGAGCCGACTCGTATCTGCCTCGGATCCCCGTAATTCGCTCATCTCCACAAAAAAGTAAGAAGGAGCAACTAATGGCTTGGAGGACCCCATGCGTCCCAAGGGCCCGTTGTTGCCTAACACTGATCTAAAACATACTGTACCTCCTAACGTTTGAAACCAGTGCCTAGCAATGAGACACTAGTGACTTAGGGGTCTATGCAGGGCTGCCATCAGAAATTGTGGGGCCCAGGACTGACAAAATAGGCAGGGCAGCCCCCCCCCAAAGTATGGTGACAGGTGTGGCTAACACAAAACAAATTGTTTATTTAATTTTTGGGCAGCAGCCCTTGACAAACAGCAGCACAGCACCCCTGCGTAGCTACGACGATGACAGTGACCAGCCCCAGCTGATCCCGCCCTGTGTGGCCGCACCGCCCTGTGTGGCCACACCGGCTGCATACCCCTGCTTACGGGCCTGTATGTCAGTATACGACTGCATCTGCACATGCAGCATATGTGCCTAGTACACACACATTATATATATATATATATATATATATATATATATAAAAGACTTCCAATTGACGGCACTCAGGAAATAATCAGACACACATCAGGTTGTATAGCCAACGTTTCAATGCTCTATACACGCATTTTTGTATGATGTCACACTTCCGGTGTGACATCAATGTCGGGAACCGGAAGTAGAACGCTGGACACCGGAGACCGAGATGGCGCGCTGCAGGTGTTTTCTGTCACTGTAAGTATAAATTGTTTGGTTTTCACTATGTATGTATGTCCTGACGAAGGGGGAAGACCCTGAAACGTTGATGCAGTAAAATACTTTTTTTGCACCATTATCAAAGCCTGAGAGTGCCGCTTTATTGAAAAAGGATACAATATATATACACATACATACATACATACACTAGGGATGTGCTGGCTCGGGTAGGTTCGAGTTTGCACGCCGAGTTCGGATTTTTCCCTCCAAAAAAACGGAACTCAGAAAGAGGCTAAACGTCATCTTGCATGGACAAACATCATCATTCCTGGACAGGCATGCCCGACCGTCAGAACAGCGTTTAATGGGTGTGCATAATTAGCAAAGTAGCGTCATTACACACGTGACTCGGTAGTATTTTAGCCTGAACTGCTCGCAATGTTGAGGTGAGAAAAGGCTACCACAAGCGCTGCGAGCAGCTCTGATAGGTCTCGATGTTCCCGATTAATCCTACAACTGCTGGAGATGACGTGTGTTGCGAGTGGCAAAGGGGCGACTTTATACAGGTGCGAGCGCATAGTGCAGCCGCTCACTATTACTTAGTGGGCGGCTTTACGAGACGCAGTGCGAGCACATGATTTAAATAGCCGGCACCTTTTAGCCAGCGATCAGCCGCAAATAGCGTCCGGGTCTGAATCAGGTCCAGTGTTCTTGCAGCCCCCTTCTCCCCCAGACAGGCAGCATATTAATCTTATCCCGGGCCTTTGCTCCAGGTCCAGGCTGGTGATGGCACGGTGACGTAATGATGTCACGCACGCTGGATAAGGAGCCCACCGCCCGCCATGAACGGGCGGCCTGTCTACCTCTTCTGCCGATGTATAAGTTACATCGGCAGAAGTGGTGGACAGGCACCTCGGTCGCAGCGGGCAGCGGGCTCCTTTCACCTTGGGGACAAGGAAGCAGGGGTGGGTTAGGTGGCCCCATTCATCCAAAGTAGCGGCGGCGGGCGGGTGGTAGGAGCCGGCCGGGCCCCCATTTTCTGTTGGAGCATCCGGGCCTGCGACAGTAGTCCCGACAGTCCCCCCCTGATGGTAACCCTGGGTCTATGTACTAAACCTTGGATAAAGTGGATGGAAATAAAGTCCCGACCAATCAGCTCCTAACTGTCACTTTACAGGCTGTGTTTGAAAAATGACAGTTAGGAGCTGATTGGTTGGTACTTTATCTTTGTTCCCTTTATCTCTATCCAAAGCCTAGTACATAGACCCCATGGTCACATCAGATTTAAGAGTGTTTCTGAAGCGCTATGACAGCACCAACAACCCTCCTTAGTTATAATACTCTTACATTGCCACCTGCAGCAGTGGCAGATGTGCATTGCACCCGCTTATGTTGGAAGGGTTGGGGATACCCTTAAAATCGGGACTGTCCCACCTGACTACTGATGTTTGGGAGGGTTAGGGTTATTCCTAACTCTGATTAGATCACTGTATTTCAGATAAAAAAAAACGACTTCAAGGCTTTGGAAAGATTGGTCTGGACTACATCTGCATAAAGACAACAAGTATAACAACTATGGGTGCAGGGTGTGTGGTATATGCCCCTCAGGACCCAGGGGCCCATGTGCCCCGCATACCCTGCACCAATTGAATATAGGCACATGATGCATGGCATTTTTATGTTCCCCACCCCTAAATAGAGGTGCATACCAGCTGGGGAGCTGATATTCACTATGGGGGAGGTGTATCAAAACTGTTAGAGAAATAATGAGAAGTTGCCCAAAGCTACCTATCAGCTTCTAGCTATCATTTATCTAGTACAGTTAACAGGGGCGTATTAAGAGAGGAGGGGGCTCGTGTGCATTCCCCGTCCAGGGTCCCCCTCCTCTCTCCATGTGGCTGGCAGCAGACAGACGCGTCTAGCCGCTGACCGCAGCATCAGTAGACTCTAGGCACTAGTCTGTGCCCAGAGTCTACTGCGCATGCGCAGGTCACCGGAGAAATGGCACAGCTGTAATTTTCCCGGCGATTTCCTCACTGTGCATTAGCAAAGCGCTGGAAAACCGGCCCTGCGGCCATTTTCCAGCGTTTTGTGCAGGGCCATCCTTGCCTACCATCCCGATTTGGTCAGGAGCCTCCCGAATATCGGGTGCTGCTCCTGACCCCCCGGAAAGGCAGGTAAGCCTCCCAGCTGCCACCTGCCCCCCCCGGACTACTAATAGAAATCGCCGCAGCATGGGGGGCGATGATGCTATTTGAGCTGAATCGTATCATCGTGGTCCCGCCCCCTGCCTTACAGTGCCTTTCGTTTCAGCATTGTGAAGATGGGGCGGGGCCACGATGATGCAATCATGCGGTCATGCCCTGGCCCAGCCCAGTCATTGCCCGGCCACGCCCCCCGCTGTATGCAGGCATGCAGCTCCCTCCCGGAAGGAGGGAGCTGAATGTCGGCAAGTATGGTGCAGGGCTGGGATCTCGGAGAAATAAGTATTAGATAATATGGGTGCAGGGTGTGCCGTGAGGGCCCACTTACCTACCCACCCGATTCGGTCGGGAGCCTCCCGAAAATCGGGTGCCTCTCCCGGCCCCGCGGAAAGGCAGGCAAGTCTCACGGCCCCAGCGACCCACCTGCATAAACCCCGGCAACGGGGGCCGGTGACGCGATTCACGCTGAATCGCGTCATCGTAGCCCCGCCCCCTGCATCACAATGCCATTGACCTCGGCATTGTGAAGAGGCTCCCAAAGGTGTGTCATCCTCCAAGCTACGCCCCTTTTCTCCCGCCACACGGCCCCTTTTTGCCACAAGACTCCCCCTGTGTGGTTGCCTGACAGCTCCCTCCCGGAAGGGGCCCGTGTGCACCGTATACTCTGCACCCATTATAGATTCGCCCCTGACAGTTAGATGCTGATTGGTTGCTATAGACAACTTCTCCACGTTAACCCTCTGGAAGGTTTGATACATCTCCCCTTATGAGAGAGACCCACGGTTTTCCTGTTATAGTGAGTATCAGCCCCATGTCACTAGTGCTGCAGCTGGTTGTATAATTACAGGAGGGGCCTGCTGTTTGATTTTAAAAAATATTTATTTGCTATTTTTATTTGATTTGGTTTTTTTTAACCCAGCTGTTTTAACTGATATTTTTTTGATAAATACATCAAAGAAAAATAAAAACAATTCCAGGCGTTAAATAATAATTTGGAATGGAAATATAACAATTAATAAATCAGAGGTAAGGCACTATATATATGTATATGCAGTATATATGGCATTAATATGATACATAGGTAATTGTAATTGATAAGTGAGTAGATCATGAAAAGATAATGGAGCCGATGCATAGTTGAATACAAGTCAGATGTAATTGCTCATGTTTTGCGCACAGGGAACTGATTCAACTTAGGACGGAATTGCAAAGCTGCACGTGAGCAGCTTTGCAATTCCGTCCTTGCAATTATGTTAATGAAGCAGGAGAGAATCTAGTGTGCAATGCTGAACAAGGGCGTAAGGAGGGCGGCTCCGGTGGAGCGCAAGTTCAAGGCACCGAGAAAAGGTTAGAGGATGCGCCACAGCCTGACTGCGGCACCTACCGCCTGGCTGCCTGCAGCTGTCTAATCAGTGACAGCCTGAGCCGCGTAAGCTTAATCCCTCCGCGCTCCCGACCCGAGTCGTGCGCGTGACATCGTGACGTCACACGCATGTGCATATGATGTCAGATGGGTGGAGACTGCACAGGATTCTGGAGACCCACCTACCAGGTGTTAGAGTGGGCAGGAATGGGGTGGAACTGAGGACCTGATTCAGACCCACACGCTAGATGCATTCGCTCGCTAGATGTGTATGTAACTTCAGCAAGGCAGGCGATTGTACGGCAAGGCATTAGCATGCCCACTATGTCTTAGCGTGTGATCGCTCTGTGTATGCAGATGCCCACCAGCCTATCTTAAGACGCCCACTTATGCACGTCATGTCCAGGAAGTGTATGCAACCAACGGTAACATCGAGTACCATCGGATGCGATTGCAGCACTTGTGGCTACCCATACCCTACCGTAAGCACTGCGAGCACTTCAGTATAAATTTAAACAAAGTGACATGTACTATGACGCTGCCTCTTAACTATGCACACCTCGACACACCTGCGTTCGCACCGGTACTCCATCGTTTTTAGCAGCCAGCCCGTCACCACCCGCAAACTGCTTCTCCTGTTACTCATTGTGCTGGGCTGTCTATGCGCAGCGAGTGACCGCTTCCCGATCGCTCGCACTGGTTCGCATACGCGAACTGCGATGCGTATTCATGCGCAGAATTTAAGTAATCGGCTGGCTGCGTTCGAACGCATTAGCGAGCGGGTCTGAAGCAGGTCCTGAGTTCCGTCACCTCTAATGGTAGGTGGAACTAGTTCCCCCTCTGCCACTGAATAGAAGTGATACAGACAGAGTACCACTGGGCCTGAGTCAGATCCGATCGCAAGTGCTGAGCGCTCGCAACCGGGTCGATGGTGGGCCAGTGCGCATGCACACGACGGAGCCGGCTCCTTCGTGCGCATGCGCAAGACCCGGCTAGCGACGGGCAATCCGTCGCTCCGGGTCTCGCAACTTTGGTGGGCGGGCCGGGGGGGTGGCTGCCCAAACGGAGGCATTCCCATGAGAACGCCTGCCATTTGGGGATGGCCCCACTGACATCACGAGTGATATCAGTGGAGAGATTCCGGCTTTGTTAGAGCCGAAATCTCTCTGGGGCTTGCGGCCACGAGACCCTACCACAAGGGTCTCGTCGCAAGCCTGATAGTCGCGATGGTCTTGACCATTGCGACCATCATCATGGCCGCTCGCTGTAGCTGTGGGTGGTCACCCACAGCTATGCGAGCGGCCAGGCGGCCATTCTAAAAAAAAAAAGCCCGACCCTGATTCAGAGCGAGTGCTCTGTCAGAGCGACCGGGTCTGAATCAGGGCCACTATCTGGTGTCAGCCGCCTCCCCATCCTCAGTTTCCGGCTCCATGTTACTCCTCCTCCTCCACCCCCCGGCCTGCTCCATCTATGCACTCACTTTGTGAACCTGCGTTCCCGCGGCTCTTTTTGCGGCACAGCATATGTGTCGTCATGTCTTCACTGCTGCTGCATAGTGCACTGAGGAGCCATGAAGAGGAGCAAGAGCCAGGGCAGGCACGAAGGTGAGGTACTGCTAGAGGAACATGGGGGGGGGGATAAGCTGCTGGTGGGAGAGGAGACACAGGGGCAGGGAGCTACTGCTAGAGGAACATGGGGGGGATAAGCTGCTGGTGGAAGAGGAGACACAGGGGCAGGGAGCTGCTGATAGAGGAACATGGGGGGATAAGCTGCTGGTGGGAGTGGAGACACAGGGGCAGGGAGCTGCTGATAGAGGGACATGGGGGGGATAAGCTGCTGGTGGGAGAGGAGACACAGGGGCAGGGAGCTGCTTCTAGAGGAACATGGGGGGGATAAGCTGCTGGTGGGAGAGGAGACACAGGGGCAGGGAGCTGCTGATAGAGGGACATGGAGGGGATAAGCTGCTGGTGGGAGAGGAGACACAGGGGCAGGGAGCTGCTGATAGAGGGACATGGGGGGGTAAACTTCTGGTGGGAGAGGAGACACAGGGGCAGGGAGCTGCTGCTAGAGGAACATGGGGGGGTAATCTGCTGGTGGGAGAGGAGACACAGGGGCAGGGAGCTGCTGCTAGAGGAACATGGGGGGGATAAGCTGCTGGTGGGAGAGGAGACACAGGGGCAGGGAGCTGCTGATAGAGGGACATGGGGGGGATAAGCTGCTGGTGGGAGAGGAGACACAGGGGCAGGGAGCTGCTGATAGAGGGACATGTGGGGGTAAACTTCTGGTGGGAGAGGAGACACAGGGGCAGGGAGCTGCTGCTAGAGGAACATGGGGGGGTAATCTGCTGGTGGGAGAGGAGACACAGGGGCAGGGAGCTGCTGATAGTGGGACATGTGGGGGTAAACTTCTGGTAGGAGAGGAGACACAGGGGCAGGGAGCTGCTGATAGGGGGATATGGGGGAGGGATAAGCTGCTGGTGGGAGAGGAGACACAGGGGCAGGGAGCTGCTGATAGAGGAACATGGGAGGGATAAGCAGCTGGTGGGAGAGGAAACACAGGGGCAGGGAGCTGCTGATAGAGGAACATGGGGGGATAAGCTGCTGTTGGGAGAGGAGACACAGGGGCAGGGAGCTGCTGATAGTGGGACATGTGGGGGTAAACTTCTGGTGGGAGAGGAGACACAGGGGCAGGGAGCTGCTGCTAGAGGAACATGGGGGGGGATAAGCTGCTGTTGGGAGAGGAGACACAGGGGCAGGGAGCTGCTGATAGAGGAACATGGGAGGGATAAGCTGCTGGTGGGAGAGGAGACACAGGAGCAGGGAGCTGCTGATAGAGGAACATGGGGGGATAAGCTGCTGGTGGGAGAGGAGACACAGGGGCCCGGGAGCTGCTGATAGAGGAACATGGGATGGATAAGCTGCTGGTGGGAGAGGAGGCACAGGGGCAGGGAGCTGCTGCTAGAGGAACAGCGGGGGATAAGCTGCTGGCGGGAGAGGAGACACAGGGACAGGGAGCTGCTGATAGAGGAACATGGGGGGGATAAGCTGCTGGTGAGAGAGGAGACACAGGGGCCCGGGAGCTGCTGATAGAGGAACATGGGAGGGATAAGCTGCTGGTGAGAGAGGAGACACAGGGGCAGGGAGCTGCTGCTAGAGGAACAGGGGGGGATAAGCTGCTGGTGGGAAAGGAGACACAGGAGCCCGGGAGCTTCTGATAGAGGAACATGGGAGGGATAAGCTGCTGGTGGGAGAGGAGACACAGGGGCAGGGAGCTGCTGATAGAGGAACATGGGGGGGATAAGCTGCTGGTGGGAGAGGAGACACAGGGGCAGGGAGCTGCTGCTAGAGGGTTATGGGAGGGATAAGCAACTGGTTGGAGAGGAGACACAGGGGCAGGGAGCTGCTTCTAGAGGGACATGGGGGGGATAAACTGCTGGTGGGAGAGGAGACACAGGGGGTAAGCTGAAGAGACACAGGGGGTGGTGTTGGAGTAAAGACACAGGAATTGAGTGCTGATGCTTGTGAAACATAGTAACAGGGTTCTGAAGAAACAGTGGGATAGAGACATTTTTTTTTCTTTTTAAGCGACCTAACATTGTAGACTCAGCTGATGGCAGAATGCTAAAAAAGCATCAAAAATGTATTTTACACTGTCATAGCCCCCAGGCTCCACTTTAAAGTTTCCTATACACAACAGTGTGTGTGTGTAAAGATCAGTTTTCACATTGTTCTGGCTTCTCAGAGTAGCTCCGCCTATCGTGTGTGTGTGTTGGGGTGGGGGGGGGGCGGCGGGGATGGTGAGTTCCGCCACCTCTCTAGGACCACTTTAAGCCCTGCCACTGACCGACCATGGAGGGCACCATCCAGCAGGGCCAAGTTATCCACAAGGTGGAGACTGGACTGTAGACCCTGCCGGGCTGACACTGGCGGACAGGGGAAGTGCGGTGGCATATAGTGACCGCAGGCAGCGCGCTATTCTTGAAGGAGGGGTAGTGTAAGTGTGTGGGTGGATTTGTAGCTTCAGTGGCCAATAGCATGCGTCATGGGGTGGGACGGAAGCTTGCTGCCAGACGCCAATGGTGAGATGTCTGAGATGCAAGCTTACCCGATCGGTGCAGAGGGGGAGGGGCAAGGCACCTGTACAAATGCAAATCTGTGACCGGCCAGCTGCTGCTGCAGTACTGGAGAAGGTGAGCAGAGGAAGCTGCATTCAACAGGCAGTGGGGAATTTAGCAAGGAGGGGTACAGCTAGAGGCACATGGAAGAATATGTGGTACAGAGGCAGCAGGTTGCACATATAAAGACACAGAGAGGAATAGGTGGTACAGACAGTCTAAAGGAGGTACAGTTAGAGGCACCGAAAGAATAGGGGGTACAGATAGAGGCACAGAGAGGCAGAGGAGCACAGATAGAGGCACACAGAGGAATAAAGAGTACAGACAGCAGGGGCTCCTGCCCTCTTACCTGAGGGGGCTGCCACTGCTGCTAGTGTCTGGTTGGGTCCCAGTGCCTTTGCAATGAATCTGGCAGGCACCGGGACCAGCACATTCGCATGAGTGGCGGTGGCGCCGCGCATTCGCATGACACCGGCTTCTGGGGACTGCATTATTTGCAGCCCCGAGAAGCCCTGTAGGGCTGCCCAAAAGGCAGCCTCCCCCTGAGTCTGCCTGTCCTGTGCATGACTGGCAGGTGAGGCTTCCAATGGGAAGCCACCTCCAGTCACAGTGTAGCCAGTGCAGTCACAGATAGAAGCATGGACAGACACAAGAAAGTACAGATAGAAGGAAATGTGCAATTGGTTGGTTTAGGTAACACAATAAATGAATTTATTTTGTACAAAGGTCATTTGACTGATTTTTTTTAAATAAAAAATGGTGTAGAGGCATGTGAGCCGGGACTCAGAGGGTGGGCTGGACGTCTGCTGGATGTACCAACAGGCTGACACCAATAGGGGAAATGTCAGTAAAAATGACAAAGGCTGGGCTATACTGACAATGCAGGGGCGGATCAAACGGGGATGATCCCTGAATCTTTAACTTTCCTAGGGCTCCATGAAATGATAATCCAGCTCTTCCGTCCGACTGTCCAAGCGACCGTGGAACACACACACTGGCTGTTATCAGTGTGTGTGTGACAATGAGACAGACTAGGTGGATGAGAGTGCTGTGGGTGGGGCTTGCTGGCACCGCAGGAGCACCCAGGGGCAGATTAGCTAATGACGTCGGTCATTGTGCCCTCCTCCCGGGACAAAAACAAGTGAGTGAAGTTGGGCCACGAGTGACACACAGCAGTGAGCCCTGGGCGGAGATGGGTGGGGTAAAGAGAGTCATAGTGAGGAGAGGGGCTCAGAGAGGGCAGGGGCGAGATGAGATTGGCACAGGGTGCAATTAGCAAAAGACTATGGCCCTCATTCAGAGGCAGTCGCAAGAAGCGAGCGCTCGCTCTGAATGAGGGTGGGCGCTTGACTTTTCAAGTGCGGCCTCCTGGTCGCTAGCTAAGCTGTTGGTTATCACCCACAGCTTTAGCGACCAACCAGGTTGATGGTCGCGATGGTGAACACCATCGCGACCATCGGGGCTTGCGACGAGACCCTAAGGTTGGGTCTCAGCAACCGCAAGCCCCAGGCAGCTTCCTGCTCTGATCGAGCAGTAAGCTCCCCACTGACATTACTGTTGATGTCAGTGCGGCCGCCCACAAAACGGTCTCCGATTGTGAAACCACCCCCCCACCACGCCTACAAAACGGGTCGAGCTGTCGATCAACATCGACAGCCGCCCCTTTTGTAGTGAATTTCCCTCTCGCCCCGGGGCTTGCGCGCGCACAGTGCGGCCGCTGCGCGTGCACAGGCCCTAAACATTTACCCGGTTGGCGAGCACTCAGCGCTTGCGACCGGGTCTGAATGAGGTCCTATCTCTGTAGATCATTTATGATTTCTTTTAAATTATCCTCACATGTTGACCACATCCCTGTTGCCAAAATTCAGACGTGCCGCGGTCTGAATAGGCATGCTGCGGGCATCATGGCTCCATGCTATGCCCCTGATGCTGAATGCGCACTTGCAGCAGCCCGATCTATGGTGTTAAAGATCAGGCTGAACACTTATCTGCACTTCTGCACAACCCTGCATAGCCCGTAATACCACTGACTCACCCGCACAGAACTTTGCCTATGTGGCACATGGAGATGCACCTGTGTACAATTGGTTCCAGAGCATGTTCAGTGCGTAATGAATGACATGTGGTATGCTAAGCAGACGGGCTTGTGTTCAACTCAGCCCCAAAGTTTATAGTCAATAAATATTATCTAGTTACATTTTATACTGTAGATACAATTGTGCAGGATGTAACTTAATACATATAAATGTATAGATGTTTTATTTTGTTTCCTTGTACAGCGCTGCTCGTGTTATTAATACCAGGGTTTTTCTTTCTGGGCACCTGACAGTTAGAGTTAACTAATCCTGATATGTCTAACTGATATCTTCAGTATGAGTGACATTAACGGGCAGCGGCTGTGTACCTGGGGGAGGGGCAGCATAGGCAGTGATGTCGGCAGGCACTCCAATTGAGCGCTGCCACGTAATGAGTTGCACCCCACCAGTGGCGTCACTCACCTTGGTGACACCCGGTGCGGACTTCGGAGAGGATAGTTGTGTGCACGGTGTAGTGCCGGTAAAAAGGGGTGTGGCGGCGGCCTTGTGCATAGGAGGCGTGGCCATGGAGCCTGAACCCCTGTTTTAGTCACTCTGGGGGTCCCGGAGATGCGGACTGCCCCCGGGGACCAGTCTGTGTGCAGTGCCGGCTCTCTCATTGTGTTAGGAGCTGAGTGCTGTACGTAATGCTACAGTGCAGCAGCCAGCTCCTGTCACTGATGGGGAGTCAGCACCCCCCTTGTGACGCCACTACACCCCACAAAGAGGTGAGGGGTCTGAGTTGGGGGCGTAGTTACATGCAGGGCTATTGTGACATCCATGGGGCCTGGTTACTGACGGGTGTGTACAGGGCCGCCATCAGGGGGGGACTGCCGGGACTGGAGTCCCGGGCCCGGACACTCGGGGGGCCCGCCCATCCGCTGCAGCCCAAGCCCAGGAAAGTCCTCCTGCTCTGCACCCTAACAGCCGCGGCCAGACACTCTGGGGGCCCGCCTGCTGCACAAGCCATGGCAGCAGCCGGACACTTTGGGGACCCTGCCCATGGCGCTCCTAGTACTGCCGGCAGCTCTCCCACGCCATACATCCACTATTATTAACTGTGCCAGAGAAGGAACTGCCGCTGCGCCGCCGAGTTATATGGTCTTGCTCGGCAGCGCAGCGGCAGTTCCTGCTGTGACATAGTTCCTCCTACCTGAAGGACTGCTGGGAGCGCGACGCTGACCTTGTGACGTCACGTCGCAGTCCCTGCTGAAGATAGGAACCGCCGGCCGCGTGGGACTGAGACCCGGACCAGCTAATGGAGGATCATGTAAAAGGTAAGAGAAGGGACATAGGCTGGGAAGACAAGGGGGTGGAAAGGGGGCAGGAGGCTGGAAAGGGGACAGAAGGCTGGACAAACGGGGGTGGAAAGGGGGCTGAAGGCTGGAAAGGGGGCAGAAGGCTGGAAAGGGGGCTGAAGGCTGGAAAGGGGACAGAAGGCTGGAAAGGGGGCAGAAGGCTGGAAAACAGGGGGGTGGAAAGGGGGCAGAAGGCTGGAAAGGGGACAGAAGGCTGGAAAAAAGGGGGTGGAAAGGGGGCAGAAGGATGGATAAACGGTGGTGAACAGGGGGCCGGAGGCTGGAAAAAACGGGGTGGAAAGGAGGCAGAAGGCTGGAAAGGGGACAGAAGGCTGGACAAACGGGGGTGGAAAGGGGGCTGGAAAGTGGACAGAAAGCTGGAAAGGGGACAGAAGGCTGGAAAGGGGGCAGAAGGCTGGACAAACGAGGGTGGAAAGGGGGCTGAAGGCTGGAAAGGGGACAGAAGGCTGGAAAGGGGGCAGAAGGCTGGAAAACGGGGGTGGAAAGGGGGCAGAAGGCTGGAAAGGGGACAGAAGGCTAGAAAAAAGGGGGTGGAAAGGGGACAGAAGGCTGGACAAACGGGGGTGGAAAGGGGGCTGAAGGCTGGAAAGGGGGCAGAAGGCTGGAAAGGGAGCTGAAGGCTGGAAAGGGGACAGAAGGCTGGAAAGGGGGCAGAAGGCTGGAAAACAGGGGGGTGGAAAGGGGGCAGAAGGCTGGAAAGGGGACAGAAGGCTGGAAAAAAGGGGGTGGAAAGGGGGCAGAAGGATGGAAAAACGGTGGTGAACAGGGGGCTGGAGGCTGGAAAAACGGGGTGGAAAGGAGGCAGAAGGCTGGAAAGGGGACAGGAGGCTGGACAAACGGGGGTGGAAAGGGGGCTGGAAAGGGGACAGAAGGCTGGAAAGGGGACAGAAGGCTGGAAAGGGGGCAGAAGGCTGGAAAACGGGGGTGGAAAGGGGGCAGAAGGCTGGAAAGGGGACAGAAGGCTAGAAAAAAGGGTGTGGAAAGGGGGCAGAAGGATGGAAAAATGGGGGTGGACAGGGGGCCGGAGGCTGGAAAAACGGGCGTGGAAAGGGGGCAGAAGGCTGGAAAAACGGGGGTGGAAAAGGGGCAAAAGTCTGGGAAAACGGGGGTGGAAAGGGGGCAGAAGGCTGGAAAGGGGACAGAAGGCTGGACAAACGGGGGTGGAAAGGGGGCAGAAGGCTGGAAAAAAGGGGGTGGAAAGGGGGCAGAAGGATGGAAAAACAGGGGTGGACAGGGGGCCGGAGGCTGGAAAAACGAGCGTGGAAAGGGGGCAGAAGGCTGGAAAAATGGGGGTGGAAAAGGGGCAAAAGGCTGGGAAAATGGGGGTGGAAAGGGGGCAGAAGGCTGGAAAGGGGACAGAAGGCTGGACAAACAGGGGTGGAAAGGGGGCAGAAGGCTGGAAAAATGGGGGTGGAAAGGGGGCAGAAGGCTGGAAAAACGGGGGTGGAAAGGGGGCAGGAGGCTTGAAAGACAAGGGGGTAGGTGGCTTGAAAGACGGGGAGGAAAGTGGGCAGAAAGCTGGAATGGCGCAGGGATCTGGAGATGACACAGGGCAGAGAGGCTTGAATGACATAGGGATCTGGAGGGGAGACGGGACAGGAATCTGGAATGTTGCAGGGATCTGGAGGTGACATAGGGCTCTATTTACTACAATCCGCATATTGAATGCGGATTGTAGTGTGATATTATCGAGTGAATTCGCATTGCGAATTCAGGCAATATCACAGGGATTTACTATAAATCCCTTGCAGGGACAGAGCTTGCGATAAAGCTCTGTCCCTGCGGATCCCATCCGCACTCTAGTCGCGGCATTTTCAGAAAAAATATCGCGACTAAGAGCCCGCGCATGCGCCGACCAACCACCGCTACTGCCCCCCCCACGGCGCTAAGCCCCGCCCCAGCGCTAAGCCCCGCCCACACGATCGCGGACCCCCGCGACCCCCCCTCCCTTCATTGCACTTACCTGCATCCTCCTGGCCTCCGGTGATCTTCTCCGGGCTTCCTGATCAGGTGATCTCCCATACTGCACTGGGGCCCGATCACCTGATGACCGGGCCCCAGTGTACTATGGGAGACCAGCTGACCGGAGAGGAGCCATCACCGGAGGCCCGATCACCGGTCCCTGGATTCAGGTAAGTAAAAAAAAAATGTTTATTTCTTTTTCCTTTTTTTACAGCAATCAGCTTGCGGTCTGCTTAGACCACATAGCTGATTACTGGTACTGGCTCCCGCCTCTGCTCTCCCCGTTAGAGCAGAGTGGGAGCACGGTAACCGGGGAAGACCCTGGATAACGCCACCTCCAGGTGGCGTTATTATCACAGGGCTTCCCCCGGTATTTTTTTACAATTTATTTTTAGTAACTGTGGTCTGATCACATTTCCCATTACAATTATGGGAAATGCGATCTGCTTTACTAAAAATAAGTGATACTGGGGGTTGGAGTAGAATTTTACTAATTCTACTCCAATTGCCCTGTAATAACTACAGGTGAAACTATAATAATGTGAAAAGGGTGTGAAAACACCCTTTTTCACTTTATTTTAGTAAAAATAATGTTAATAAATAGAGCCCATAGGGAGCAGGAGGCTGGAGATAACATGGGGTATGTAGCTGGAAAGACAAGGGGATAGATAGGACATGGAGCAGGAGGCTGGAGTGACACATGGGCAGCAGGCCGGAGGAGACACAGGTGGCGAGTCTGGTTGAACCTTTGTTGTATGATAATGACATTAGTTATATTCCTACACAAACAGGCATTTTCCGGACAATGGGATTTCCTACATGAATAGTGAATACCGACTGAAGACACCATCTGCCCAGGGAGGATCAATTTCTTCAGAGGTTCCCCATCACAGAGAAACCACCATACAGGTAAGGTCAGGTGTATTTTTTATTTCATATGCACATGCTGTGCCTGTGCCAAATATATTAGAATTGCACATAGTACATGTGCCGGATTTTGGAATTGCAGAGAGAGAGTCCAAGGAGCTGCAAAACAAAAGATGTGGAAAAGCAGTTCTACAGATTACATGTTTTGTGCTGCAGATCATTGCTCTGTTCTCTCTGCAATTCCAAAACCCCAGCACATGTACCATGTGCAATTCTATTTGGCTCAGGTACTATGCAAACAGTCCAGTCACAGTGATCCCCCTTCTCATCCTGTCCAGTGCACCCCCATTCAGCCCAGTGTCCCCCACCATCTCACTGACTCCCCCATCCCAGTGTCTACCCCCTTCCCTGCCCAACCAGCCCACTGCCTCCATCTAACTGCCCCTCAGCAAGAACCCCAGCCAGTCTAGTCAGTGTCCTGCCATCATCCAGCCCAGGGTTCCCCTTCTCCATCCTAGTGTTCCCCCCTCCTACCACCATCTCACTGCCCTCTTTCCATCCAGCCCAGTGCCCCCCTATATCTCACCCACTGCCTCTCCCCATTATTCTCTACATGTCACCCACTGCCTTTCACCCTTTACCTGGCATCACCCACTGCCTTTCCTTTTCTCCCTCTACCTGGCGTCACCCATTGCCTCTCCCTGTCACCCACTGCCTGTCACCCTATCCCCGGCGTCACCCACTACCTCTCTCTAACACTATCGCTGACGTCACCCACTGCCTTTCCCTGTCACCTTGTCCCTGGCATCACCCACTGCCTATCCCCTTCACCCTCTCCTGTCACCCACTACCTCTCCATCTCACACTATATCTACCAGTCACCTATCTCTCCTGCCAGCCACTGCCTCTCCCCGAGGAGCCGCAGCATGTGAGGACTGGGGAACAGCTAGAACTTAATAATAAGAAGAGTGTGGTAACTTAGTTAAGTGTCTGGGGTTGTGGGGAGGGGGGGGCCCTGCCTATTTTGGTAGTCCCGGGCCCCATAATTTCTGATGGCAGCCCTGGGTGTGTAGTCTAAACGAGGAGGCATGGCCACGTCTCCTCCTTCAGAGCCGCATGCTGCAAAGGGGGACGTTTATCTCCCTCAGCAGCTGACCCGGGCCCCTGACCAGCCCCCATAACAGGCCCAGATCCAGGTAATTAGTACAGCCAGCCGCCTCTCGGCATTCCCCATTACAGAAGACGTGACTGTGGGGATGGCTATACAGCATGTGTGACCCCTAAAGAGGACACACATATGTATGCAACTATACTATGGAGTACATGTATATATATAATGCTATGCCTAACGTACTTCTGGTGCATTTGCTACTGTTTTCAGGCTGGGCTATGACTGATCACAGTGTCGGACTGGGGTATGAAGGGCCCACCGGGGTAATGCAGTAATAGAAGCCCATGCTTAATAGGTGTGGTTATCCACAAGAGGGGGTGTGGCCAGTCACCCCAGATGCTTGGCTGACCAATAAGCAAATATTGGTGTAGTTTCTGTAGAAGAGAACCAAGCACCCATCAGTGGTCCTGCTCCACCAGGTAACTGAGCACCTAACAGAGTGACATTGCATAATTTGAGGTCTCAAACCTGACACCTCAGGCAGTAGGGCCCACCGGGGTTTCCCCTGTACCCCCGTGGGCCAGTCCAACCCTGACTGAACATATGCACCTTTTCTTTCCATACATTTTATGTAAGTTTGGAGCAGAAATTAGCTCCTTTCTAAATGAGCCCAGATGTGCATAAGTTATTGCTGTACCTGGTAATTCAATATAGATATCCAGCTGGGAAAAGAAACATATTCATTGCGCAAATATTGTTTCTAGCAATTTCCTCTTAAAGTTAAAAATGAATGTATATGCTGTGTATGGGCTGTACATAGTAATTTGGTAGTACTTCACCCAGGGGCGCAGAGAGGAGGGGGAAGTCTCCTATGCCTGTGGGGGGGAGCGATCACACTGATCACGCTCCATCCCGGCTTTGCGCCAGGCTGAGGGGCTCACAGCACCCCCCTCCCCAGCAGGCAGCGGGCGCTGCAAAAAAGATAACATTTTAAAAAATTCCTAAGGGGGCGTGCCTATGCCACCCGCAATTAGGCCACGCCCCTTCCCCCAGGCTTTCAACGCCCCTGACTTCACCTTTACTAATCCAGCAATCTGCTCAAATGACAAAGATCCGCTGCATTCCGGCTGTGTGTGTTCTTTCTGCTTCTTGCTGCTTGGAAGCTAGAACAATGAAGTGCACTTAAATATGCAGGCGGTCATCCTGCTTCTCTATAAACAACGTGTACTTTCTGCCAGGTTGGCATTGCACTGAGAGCTATTTTGTCATTTCTCTGGCATTACTAAGGGGAACGGGAGTGAGAAAGAGTCTTTGTCAGTACAATTAACTAAATAAAAAAAGTCTAATGTGTATGATCTGATTACAGTAACAATACAGAATGGAATGCTTCCTTTTCATCACAACTGTCATGACTGCTGCTATCCAGTGTATGAGTTTGTCTATTCATTCATTATAAACATTACTGTGATTATAACGTAATCTTCTTTTTGTGGATCATCCTCCGTAAATCATTACGTTATATATATCTATACATAGTATAAAATAGAGTTCCTGGTAGGCGTCTGTCTGATTGACTCGAGAAGCACTGGATGGGCTTTGATTTAGTCACAAAAGGGAGCCGAGCAGTGATGATTTTAGTGAAGCCAGTCAATGAAAAAATGGATGTCTGAGCACTTTCTTGGCTTACGCTGCCTAAACCATTAAAGATATATCACAGCGATGGACCTAATTCAGCGTTCGGAATAGAGGAATGCTGGCTACACACTGGCAGATGACAGATGATGGTTGTTCAATCTGTATGAACAACCATCATCAGAGGACATATCTGTCAGGTGTGTACCCAGCTTCAGAAAGCGCAAGTAACTGTGCATGTTGGTAAAACCATGCTGCACTGCAGGTGGGGCAGATGTATACTGTGCAGACAGATTTAGATTAGGGAGGGGTGTGTCCAAACTGGCATTTAAAGTGCAGGGTAAAAATAAAGCATTTGTGGGCTACGTGCAAAAGCAGCCAGTATTTACCCTGCATGCAAATAAATGTATGTATTTGCACCCCTTGCATTGTAACACGGCTTGTCCAGGTTCACAGTTAAGATGCATATCCACGACACGAGAGTGAAACGACTGTACGATTACAACATTGTAATCGTGCAATCGTTCACCATTCTGTGCAGTGGATAACGTGTCCACACTGAACGATATGTCCCTCAGGGCAGGCACCCTTCCTCATCCGTTCAGGCGATGACAGATGCCGACAACGACTAGCGAGAACTCGCATCACTGGTCGTTGCCGACATTTTTCTGCATGAGTAATGAGCGATTGAACGATAACAATGTCATAATCGTTCAATCACTGATTTTTCTCGTTTAGTGGATACGCACCTTAACTCTATTCCCATTACTGAATCAGGCCCCATATTTCAGCTGTTGTCAGGCTGTGACCAAATACTGTATCATTCAGGTCCATGCAGTGAACAATAATCATTCAATACACATTTCAAACCATTGCATTGGTTAGTTGGTTGGATTGCCCGATTGTCTAAAAGTGTATGAATAGCTTTATGTATATAAATAAATATATATATATATATATATATATATATATATATATATTATATCCAGGAATCCGGCACTCACTGATCCAGATAATTACTTTACTTTACCCTGTTGCCGGCAAAAGCGCGTCAACTATAGAGTGATGTATTAGCGGCACTCAGAGGTTTCAATAATACACATAACAACTGTCTTCCTGTCGTCAACATTTCAATGTCAGAGCATTTTCATAAAGACGAAAATGCTCTGACATTGAAACGTTGACCACAGAAAGACAGCTGTTGTGTGTATTATTGAAACCTCTGAGTGCTGCTCATACATCACTCTATATATATATATATATATATATACAGGGGATTATCTATAATGGGTGCAAGGTGTGCGGTGCACACAGGTCTCTGGGTCCAGGAGGGCCCACACCGCAAACCCTGCACCCATACTTTCTAATACTTACCTCTCAAGAGTCCCGCATTGCCTGGAGAGGCGCTACACAGAATGCCTGGAAAATGGCCACCGCGGCCATGTTCCTGGCGTTCAGCGAATGCGCAGTAGGGAAATCAAGACTAGTGCCTGGAGTCTACTAACCTTTGAGTGCACTGCAGCCGTCGGAGAGAGAGGAGGGGCCCCAGGAAAAAAAGACACTGCTTTACAAAGTACCTGCCTGTCTGGAGTCCTCATTTCAAGTACCCATGTTACATGTAGTGGCCCTTATGGGGACCTCTGCACTGCTGTGTTGCAGCACAATTGCTAGATGCCTACGGCATAGCAAAGGAACTGACCAGGCAAATCGTTTGGTATATGGGAGCATGGTTGACGAACCAGAAAAAATGCAGTTATATTAAGGACACTATAACTTGCTATCTATTGTGCAAAAGATATTTATGTGTACTGAGAAAAACAAAAGTTACTTTGCTTTGTTTTTACTAAGGAGCTTGAGATATAACAAGTGCTGATTAGTATCTTCACCAGCTAGTATGCTGTCTAATTAAGTTCACCTGTTGACTGAACAAGAGCAAGACACACATATTACTGAGGTCTAATTAAGCCAGCAGTGCTGGAAGAGAAAAATACTTTTTTTCCCCCTGTGTTCTGTTTAACCCCTGCATTGCTGAAAAAAGCAGTGTTTTCTTTTTCTGTGTTAAACTTGAATTTCAATAACAATGTCAGTATCAATAAAACTGGTATTCTCCATTTTCCTATCTGATTATCTAAAGATTTTCTGGTGACTGATAAGGATTAATTTGTTCTAGGGGGCATCTAGTATTTAGTTACAAACCTGCCCCAACAAACAAGATACCAATGGTGCTATACCCAAAATACAGTAGATAGTACCATAGGGCTGCAAACCCAATACTACAATTTGAAATATCTTTCTTAAAAATATATTTGTATAAAACACACTTTTCACAATACAAATTATATCAGTTAGTTGCAGACATTGCACTCTCAAGGTATAATATTTTCCCACCCTTATCCTAGGGTTCAAAGTTCGACTGTATATCCTTATAGTGGATCCAAGAGCCTCTTTAACCTATGCGTTTTATCTCCTTTTGAGACTTCATCAGGGGTTGTCTCAATACTCAGTACAGTGTTGAAATAGGATGATGTAGGGGTCTATTTACTAAGCAGTGCTAGGAGATAGAGTGAAAAGTGATAAGAAAGTGATAAGGTGCCAGCCAATCAGCTCCCAACTGTCATTTTTCAAACAGCCTGTGAGGTGACAGTTGGGAGCTGATTGGCACCTTGTCACTTTCTTATCACTTTTCACTCTGTCTCCTAACACTGCTTAGTAAATAGACCCCATAATCACCAATGATTGTCCACAGATTGGAGTGTTTCTCCATTTAAGAATAGCAGAAAAATCCCCACCTCTATATAGGTGTTTTCAACTTGAGCCCGTCCAATGGAATGATAATAAAAAGGATCTTACACCAGGTAACTTTACCACTTGCCACTGTGATCCAAGTTGACTCTGCAAGCTCTAGGAAAATTGTTAGATGTTATATGGCTATTTTTCTGGAAAAATAGGTTCAGGAACTGGGGGTGGACTACAGAAATACAATTATATATAATATATACATTATATATATTATATATACATATATATAGTATTTAGAAATGAAGGCACTCAAAGGGGACGTTTGGTCCAGGACATTACGTCATAGTCAATGAGAGGTTCAGAAACTAAGTTCTTGCTTGTTTTTGCTGGAAAATAGCACTGTCTATAATATATATATATATATATATATATATATATATAAAGACAATTTATTTTATTTATTAAGTTTCTTATATAGCGAAGCATATTCCAAAATTGTTTTTTACAATTGGAACATAATTAGAACAAAACTGGGTAATAACAGACAGATATATAGGTAGGAAGGCCCTGCTCGCTAGCTTACAATCTATAAGGAAATAGGCATTGATACACAAGGATAGGTGCTATATATTGCAATTTGGTCCAGCCAGAATGCAGAGTTTCTTGGTAGACTGCATGATGCAGTCACACAGGAATGTTGGCCAAATGTCATGAGGATGTGAGAGAAAGATGATGTGTGAGGTTGTGTGTGGACTGTGAAAGGGGATCTAATTAGATATGGAAGCTATGAAGGTTATGTGGGCGGTTCTGGAATCTGATAAGCTTGCCTGAAGAGGTGAGTTTTCAGGGAAAGCTTGAAGGATTGGAGACTAGATGTAAGTCTTATTGTGCGTGGTAAGGCATTCCATAGAGTGGCTGCTGCCCGAAGAAAGTCCTGTAACCGTGAATGGGAGCAAGTAATGTGTGGGGATGAGAGACGCAGATCTTGTGCTGAGCGGAGAGGTCGGATTGGTGTGGTTTGGTTAATGGCCTTATGTATAAGTAAAAGTATTTTGTATTGAATACGGTAGAAGACCGGCAACCAATAGAGGGACTGACAGAGAGGGCAGCAGACGATGAACGTTTGGCAAGGAAGATAAGCCTCGCAGCTGCATTAATAATGGATTGTAATGGCGATAGCCTGTTTTTAGGAAGACCAGTAAGAAGACTATTGCAATAGTCTATGCGGGAAATAATGAGTGCATGGATCAGAGTTTTTACAGTGTCTTGTGTGAGATATTGCTCGTGTAAGTAGTGTTTTTTTCCCAGTAACATTGTATGGGTGTATGTGACAGATGGACAGACAAGTAGCAAGATAGGAAGATTATTGACACTTTAGAATTATGGTGCTGGAGATTAATATTATGTATATCATGGATTGCCCGGAGAACATATCAAGCGGTATTATACGGTGTTATAAGCTCTCCCTAGAATCACAAATGACAAGGCTGTGCCTTTCAGACTTTGGACACATCATGCGAAGAACAGGATCCCTAGAGAAAGACATCATGCTCGGAAAAGTTAAAGGCCATCGAAATAGGGGAAGACCAGCAGCAGCGAGATGGCTTGATACAATCACAACAACTATGGATACCACACTAAGGGCCTGATTCAGACATAGGAATCGAGAGAGATATCTCTCTAAACTGATCATCTTGGTGAAACTATGCTGCACTGCAGGTGGGGCAGATTTTAAATGTGCAGAGAGATGTAGATTTGGGAGGAGTGTTTCCAAACTGACATCAAAATTGTAGCGCAATAATAAAGCTGTGCAGTATTTGTAGGCTACATGCAAAAGCAGCCAGTTTTTACCTTACATGCAAAAAAATGTATGTATTTACACCCCTTGCATTGCAATATGGTTGGTTCAGGTTCACAGTTGAGAGAGATATCTCTCTCTATTCCCAACTCTGAATCAGGCCCTAACAACAATGAGCTGCTTGACTGAAGATCAATATTTGTTTATGACAGCTCTCCATATGGTCGCCATAAGTCGACATCGACATGTTGGCACATAACAACAACAATTATAAACAAAGTGTTGATACAAATAATGTTTCAAAATGGAAAAAAAAAAGAATGTTTCAAAGTACATCAATCCCAAAAGCAACAACTTGCAGACATGAAAGCGCAGCCCAATTATTCCATCTGGACAATATTGTTGGCTCTACTCCTGTTGCATAATCTAAAATGAATCATCAACCAATTGCTGCGAATTTACACTGTATAATAACTATAACATATAACATTTCAAGTTCCAATGCAGAGTCTTGTGTTACTTATTAGTCTTTGCGGTATATTTACTAAGGTGCGGGTTTTTAGAAGTGGTTTTGTTGCCCATAGCAACCAATCAGATTCTAGCTATTACCTTCTAGAAAGTGCTAGATAAATGTTAAGTAGAATCTGATTGGTTGCTTTGGGTAACAAAACCACTTCTAAGAACCCTCACCTTAGTAAATATACCCCTTTGTCTGCCTAGGTCTGCTGCATATGGGTAATTCTAACTGATAAAAGCAATACACTTATACTGTATATTTTGTGAAGTAGGGACATTATCATTGCTAGGTTGTAGGATTGTATAAAGAATTATCAGATATTTGCTTGGATTTCTAAGAACTCCTGTCATCGTGACATTCCAATCCTAAGACTCCATAGCTGAGCTTCCTTTCTCAAACTGCTACAAATTTAAACCATCAGAGCACAAACAAATTTTTCACCCCTGTCTTCTGGGGGCCCACTGTGCT
This sequence comes from Taudactylus pleione, assembly GCA_031769625.1. Taxonomy (NCBI): domain Eukaryota; kingdom Metazoa; phylum Chordata; class Amphibia; order Anura; family Myobatrachidae; genus Taudactylus; species Taudactylus pleione. The sequence goes on from JAUIMM010000067.1 coordinate 3,991,328, forward strand.
TGTGCAAGGCTGCAATAGGAAGTTGTAGGAATGCTGGCAATATGTATAACAGAGGCTTTATTATTAGCAATTACATGTGCATAAAAATAAGGGCTTCGATAGGCATCACATTGTGTTAGGAATATGATACTGTAGTCACAATTCTACTGCAAGGCACTTTCCACCTTCATGTAACTTTAATCCATTTCTTTGTATATTTTATTCTGCAAATGTTTTGGAATATATTGCTTTTCCTTGCCAGCTTCATTCTGGGCTTATTATTCACGTCTTCTAATCAGCAGGCAGCATTATTTCATTGCCCCGGAATATGACACAAGGGTGGAAGTTAATTATCTGGAATGGATAATTTGGTATATCTTCGCTCATTTTCCATTACGAACAGCTCATAGCGGTTTCACAGGAATATAAGCTACGATTCCTCATCCTAATAAGTGGTAATGTGCACAGTTGGAGATTGCAAACTGAATTGCCTGTATAGCATAAACAACATTGCAGAACTATGTTGTAAATAACCAAACAAGACTGTGCTAATTAGAAACACACTACTAGACTGTAAGATGGCAGAAATATGTAACAGCCAGGGCTTCTTATATGCAAAAATTCATAATTTAATCACATTTGATATATTTGACCACACATCACATTCATTTAAAAATAACAATATAACTGATAATATCCATGGTTATATAGATATCTCAATAATAATTACCTAATAAGGTACTTTGTAAGGTCTTCTGGAATAGATACATATATGACTGTAATAGGCTGGTGTTTGATCCATAAAGAAATGAGTCCAAAGGTAAATGGAAATCCGTGTGGAATAGAATATAAATGAAGCGTACAGTTCCTTTAAAGACATAAAAAGTCTTATCCCAAATCCTGTATAATTACCACGTATGGGTGCGTTTAGGTTATCCAGAGTTAGGTGAGTGGCGATCTAAGCCGGGACACATTGCACCAGCAGTCTCTCTGTCTCCCGTTCTTGAACAGCTGATAAATTCACATGTGTGTATCCGTACTAAAATAACTGCCCAGTGGGATTGGAGTAACGACTTTCTGTATCTTTTCTGTCTAAGGGCCTGATTCAGAGGCGCTCGCTATTTGCGAGCGCTCGCTCTGAATCAGAGCGGATTTAAAAAAAACAAAAAACAAATCCGCAACCAGGCCACTCGCATAGCTGTGGGTGACCACCCACAGCTTTTGCGAGCGGCCTGGCAATGGTCGCGATTATCGCGACCATCAGGCTTGTGACGAGACCCTTGTAGTAGGGTCTCGGTTCCCGCAAGCCCCAGTGAACTTCCTACTCTAATAGAGAAGGAAGTTCACTATTGACATCATGAATGATGTCAGTAGGGCCGCCCACAAACGGCAGGCGTTCCTTCGGGAAAGCCTCCATTTGTCCAGCTACTCCCCCTCCCCGCCTACAAAATGGGGCGAGCTGTCGATTAACATCGACAGCTGCCCCATTTTGTAGCGTGCCCCGGAGCGAGTGAACTTCTCACTCGCTCCGGGGCTCGCGCATTGCGCACGCCACACGTGCGCACTGGCCCGACCATCGACCCGCTTGCGAGCGCTATGCACTCGCGAGCGGGTCTGAATCAGGCCCTAAGTCCAGAAAATATTCCAGTGCACTTGACACACTTGGGGGTGCTAATATTCAGGGGTCCTCTGACATGTTTCACCCCTTCACATAGAGGCTTTTTTTTTTCCAAGCGTGGTAATTATACAGGATTTGTGATAAGACTTTTTTATATCAGCTCATTAATTCTGTTTTAAAAGAAACTTTACGCTTCATTTATATTCCATTCCACACAGATTTCCAATTACCTTTTGGACTAATTTCTTTATGGACCAAACACCAGCCTATTCGAGTCATATATGTATCTGTTCCAGAAGACCTTACAAAGTACCTTATTAGGTCATTATTATTGAGATATCTATATACCCGTAGATATTATCAGTTATATTGTTATTTTTAAATGAATGTGACGTATGGTCAAATATATCAAATGTGATTCAATTATGAATTTTTGCATATAAGAAGCCCTGGCTGTTGTTATATATTTCTGCCATCTTACAGTCTAGTAGTGTGTTTCTAATTAGCGCAGTCTTGTTTGGTTATTTACATTTTTGTTTTTACTAGGGAATCACAATCCCTGGAGTTTAGATTTGCAGCTGATTGTTATATTACCTCCACTTGCAAAGTGGGAGGACAAAGAAGCACTTAGTCGATTGTATATATTCTTTATGGTTCATTTGCGCCAAGGTCATTGTTGGTTTTTTTACTAGAACTATGTTGTACCCTATGAAGATTAAAATAGTAATTTCAAATTAAAAAAGCAATATACTCAGTAATATTTAATGAAGAGATTCTACGAGCCATTAAATGAAAGCATCTATCGATGGGATTAGTCTTCAAGGGAATCGGTATGAATTACCACCGGACGCAAGTCCGGCGGTTCAAATCCCGACAGCGGCTGGCCGACATGGCTGAAAATCCTGATCGTCCCAAGGTAAGTATTAACTAACCTAAACTCCCCCCCCAACCCTAACCTTCCCCCCAGTGCCTAACCGTAATCCCCATTCTAGGTGCCTAAACCCAGTGCCAGATTAAGGTCCACATGGGCCTGGAGCTGAAATTTATGAAGGGCCTATTGCGTGCCTAGCAAGAAGGGGCTGTTAGTGATGTGGGGTGTGTGACCAGTATTATGGAGGTGTGGCCTGTACTGTACGGTGTGACTAGCACCTACCTTCTGAAACCTAACTTACCCTCCCAATTTCGCTTATATCGATAGTGTAGTGTGAGAGGCTACAAAGGAACAAAGGTAAAACACTCCTTGTTAACATGTCCGTAATATGACAAAAAAGAAAAATGGCACTTAATAATGGCGTAAATGTGAAACCCCTCTACTAAAGAGCATACGGGTCACTTAGTGATGTCATGAATTTGAAAACTCTCTATATGGCTATAAGGGCATATTTATTAAAATGGGATGCAGTCATAATACAGACTGCAGGAATTCCGTCGTTTAGAATGCCGACGCCGGAATCCCGACACTTGTCAGAATACCAGCGCTGGCCTCCTGACCGCCAGGATCCTGAAGGTAAGTAACGGGGTTAGAGTGAGGGTTAGAGGTTAGGCAGTAGGGGGAGAGTTAGGGGTTAGGCAGTAAGGGGAAGGGTTAGAGTTAGGCATTAAGGGTGGAGGGTTAGATTTAAGATGCGGGAAGGGGGGGAGGCTAGGTGTAGGCACCAGGGAGAAAGAGTCAGGGCTGGGGTAGGGAGAGGGGGAGAGTTAGGATACCGACCAAAAGGTGTCAATATCCTAGTCTGCCCCTGAAAATTAAAAATCCATATTGACGCAAAATGACCGTGATCACTTTACTTATATCTACTGACCGTCCTGAGGCTACTGCAACTTTCCAGCTGTACAATGTGGCAAAAGCTGCAAATCGCTTTTTAGCAGGATAGCCCCACAGCAGGTAATGGGCTGACGCCATCTGAAGATGGCATTAGCCCTAGCAAGCAATATCTGCAAAGCTTCACTTTGTGGATTTTTTAAATACCCTTCTCATAAAAAACTATGTGAATAGCTGCTGTGGGAACCGACGGACAGAAAGCAGGAGATATCTCTAATATCTCCTGCTTTCCTCTAGGATACATCAGAAGGAAACTTAATTCTGCCCTTAAACATGTAAAAACAGCACTTTCGCATATTTTAAGGGCAGAATTGGTTAATATACTATAATATAAAATCAGTCATGTTGGCACTCACTGAAACTGGCATAAATAACTTTACTGGGTGACTTTCAAATGATGCAACTTCATAAGTAATACAATGCACGCCGGCACTCCAGGAACATAAATGGAGACTCAGGGCCTGATTCAGAACCGCTTGCAAGCGGGTTGATGGTGACCCAGTGCGCACTGCGCGAGCCCCAGAGCGAGTGCAAAAAGCACTCGCTCCGTGGCTCATTACAAAAGGGGCGGCTGTCGATGTTGATCGACAGCTCACCCCGTTTTGTAGGCGTGGCCGGGGGGTGGCTTAACAAACTGAGGCGTTCCCAAGCGAACGCCTGCTGTTTGTGGGTGGCCCCACTGACATCACCAGTGATATCAGTGGGAGAGCTTCTGGCTCTAATAGACCCGGAAGCTCTCTGGGGCTTGCGGCGACGAGACTACCACAAGGGTCTCGTCACAAGCTAGATGGTCGCGAAGGTCTTGACCATCGCGACCATCATCCTGGCCGCTCGCAATAGCTGTGTGTGGTCACCCACAGCTATGCGAGAGGCCTCCAAAAAAAAACAAAAAACAAAAACGCCCAGATTCAGAGCGAACGCTCTTTCAGAGTGTCCGGCTCTGAATCATGGCCTCAGCACAGCATTTTCAGATGTTTCAACATTTTAAAGCCCTTTATTTAGCGCATTACTCAAGAATAGCAGTTTGCTATATTTATACATATACACACAAATATCTTTCTCTGGCACTCTGGGACTCCTGTTTTGCCCATAACGTTCTTTTTACTCTAAGTTCCAGAGTGCTGCCAAAAGATATCTGTTTTTTGTATGCTACGTGCATATAGTTCAAGTGCTGGAAATTGTATATTTGTATCTGTGTGTGTGTGTGTATGTGTCTGTCTATATTACTATTTATATATATATATATATTAGGGGTGTGCACCGGCCACTTTTCGTGTTTTGGTTTTGGATCTGGATCTTTCTTCGTGTTTTGGATCTGGATTGGTTTTGCCAAAACCACCCTTCCGTGTTTTGGGTTCTGGGTTTTGTGTTTTGGATCTGTATTTTTTTGAAAAAAAGCATAAAAACAGCTAAAATCACAGAATTTGTAGGTTTTTCTGCTCCTATGCTATTATTAACCTCAATAACCTTAATTTCCACTCATTTCCAGTCTATTCTGAACACCTCACACCTCACAATAGTGTTTTTATGTCCAAAAGGTTGCACCGAGGTAGCTGGATGACTATGCTAAGCGACACGAGTGGGCGGCACAAACACGTGACCCATCTAGGAGTGACACTGCAGTGGCAGGCAGGATGGCAGTTAGAAAAACTAGGCCCCAAACTGTACATAATGCAAAGAAAAAAAGAGGTGCAAGATGGAATTGTCCTTGGGCCCTCCCACCCACCCTTATGTTGTATAAACAGGACATGCACACTTTAACAAATCAATCATTTCAGCGCCAGGGTCTGCCACACAACTGTGGCTGAAATGATTGGTTCGTTTGGGCCCCCACAAAACAAGCTGGCAATTAATGTGTCCCTGCACAAACTGGCTCTACGGAGGCAAGATGTCATCCTCATCCTCCTCATCCACCGATTCCTCACCCTCTTCAGTGTGTACATCCTCATCCTCACAAAGTATTAACTCGTCCCCACTTGAATCCACCACCACAGGTCCCTCTGTACCTTCTGGAGGCTGGTCTCCCTGGAAGAGCTGATAATTCATTTTGATGAACATCATCTTCTCCACATTCTGTGGAAGCAACCTCCTACGCCTTTCGCTGACAAGGTTCCCGGCTGCACTAAACACTCTTTCGGAGTACACACTGGAGGGGGGGCAACTCAGGTAAAATAGAGCCAGTTTGTACAGGGGCCTCCAAATTGCCTCTTTTTCCTGCCAGTACAGGTATGGACTGTCTGACATGCCTACTTGGATGCTGTCACCGATGTAATCCTCCACCATTCTGTCAATGGTGACAGTATCATATGCAGTGACAGTAGACATGTCAGAAATTGTTGCCAGGTCCTTCAGTCCGGACCAGATGTCCAAACTTGGTCCTGCCTGCCCTGCATCACCGCCAGCGGGTTGCTTAGGATACCTAAGTTTTTTCCTGGCAGCCCCAGTTGCGGGAGAAAATGAAGAAGGAGCCGTTGACGTGTCACGTTCCGCTTCAGCTGACAGTGTGTTCACCAGCAGGTCTTTGCACCTCTGCAGGCTTGTGTCGGCCGGAAAGAGAGACACCACATAGGCTTTAAACCTAGGATCGAGCACGGTGGCCAAAATGTAGTGGTCTGATTTCAACAGATTGACCACCCTGGAATCCTGGCAAAGCGAATGAAGGGCTTCATCCACAAGTCCCACATGCCGAGCGGAATCGCTCCATCTTAGCTCCTCCTTCACTTTCTCCAGCTGCTTCTGCAAAAGCCTGATGAGGGGAATGACCTGACTCAAGCTGGCAGTGTCTGAACTGACTTCACGTGTGGCAAGTTCGAAGGGCTGAAGAACCTTGCACAACACGGAAATCATTCTCCACTGCGCTTGAGTCAGGTGCATACCCCCTCCTTTGCCTATGTCATAGGTGGATGTATAGGCTTGTATGGCCTTTTGCTGCTCCTCCATCCTCTGAAGCATATAGAGGGTTGAGTTCCACCGCGTCACAACCTCTTGCTTCAGGTGATGGCGGGGCAGGTTCAAGAGTGTTTGCTGGCGCTCCAGTCTTCGGCACGCAGTCGCTGAATGGCGAAAGTGGCCAGAAATTTTTCGGGCCACCCAAAGCGTCTCCTGCACGCCCCTGTCGCTTTTCAGAAAATTCTGCACCACCAAGTTTATTGTGTGAGCAAAACATGGGACGTGCTGGAATTTGCCCAGATGTAATGCCCGCACAATATTGGTGGCGTTGTCAGATATCACAAATCCCCAGGAGAGTCTAAGTGGGGTAAGCCACTGGGCGATGATTTCCCTCAGTTTCTCTAAGAGGTTGTCGGCGGTGTGCCTCTTACTGAAACCGGTGATACACAGCGTAGCCTGCCTTGTAACGAGCTGGCGTTTCTGAGATGCTGCTACTGGTGACGCTGCTGCTGTTGCTGCGTAAGGTGATACATCTACCCAGTGGGCTGTCACAGTCATATAGTCCTTAGTCTGCCCTGTTCCACTTGTCCACATGTCCGTGGTTAAGTGGACATTGTGTACAACGGCATTTTTCAGGACACTGAGGACACTTTTTCTGACGTTTCTGTACAGTCTCGGTATCGCCTGCCTAGTGAAGTGGAATCTAGACGGGATTTGGAACCGGGGACACACTACCTCCATCAATTGTCTAAATCCCACTGCACTAATGGCGGATACCGGACGCACGTCTAACACCAACATAGCAGTCAAGGCCTCAGTTATACGTTTTGCTTCAGGATGACTGCTGTCGTACTTCATCCTCCTCGCTAAGGACTGTTGGAGGGTCAATTGTTTAGTAAAAGTAGTGGTGTTCCTACTTCCTCTCTGGGATGATGAACGACTCCCAGCAGCAGCAGCAACAGCAGCAGCGGCAGCAGTAGGCGTAGCAATGCAGGATCCTCCGGAGGAATCCCGGATAGGAGAGTCAGTCATGCCAGTGATATGGCCTGCAGGACTACTTCCGATCCTGACTAAGGAGGAAATTGACGAGGAGGGAGTTGACGGTGTGGTTTGCAGGCGCTTGGATACAACAGGACAACGGGATTTAGGTGTCCCTGGACTGCTTACGGTCTGAGCCAAAGTTTCTGAACTTGACAGTAACTTTTTATGAACGCGCTGCAGGTGCCGTATAAGGGAGGATGTTCCTAGGTGGTTGACGTCCCTACCCCTACTTATTTCACCTTTACATATGGTACATATGGCAAGACAGTTGTTGTCCGGATTTGGATAGAAATATTGCCAGACCAAAGAGGTGGAATGTTTGGTCTTCTGCCCAGGCATGACCGTGATGGGCTTTTTCATCCCACGGACAACAACTGTCTCCCCCGGAGCCTGATTTAAACAAACCACATCACCATCAGAATCCTCCTCGCCAACTTCCTCCTCAGCGCCAGCTACACCAGTATCCTCATCCTGTTGTACTTCAACAGTGACATCTTCAATTTGCATATCAGCAAGTGGACTGTGGGTGCTCCTTTCAGCACTTGCAGGGGGCGTGCAAATGGTGGAAAGAGCCACCTCTTCCCGTCCAGTGCTGGGAAGGTCAGGCATCGCAACCACCACCACACTTGGACTCTCTTTGGGGATTTGTGATATCTTCTTAGAAAGCACAGTTCTTCGCTGTGCTTTTGCCAGCTTAACTCTTTTGATTTTTTTAGTGGGAGGAGTGCTTCCATCGTCATGTGAAGCTGAACCACTAGTCATGAACATACTAGGGATCGACCTTAGCCGTTCCTTGCCACTCCGTGTCGTAAATGGCATATTGGCAAGTTTACGTTTCTCTTCAGCTGATTTAAATGTCTTTTTCAAGGTCATTTTCCTGAACTTTGCCATTTGGGATTGTATGTGCCCTCTACTATGACATTGGGCATCGGCCTTGGCAGACGACGTTGATGGCATGTTATCGTCTATGTCATGACTAGTGGCAGCAGCTTCAGCACTAGGAGAAAGTGGTTCTTGATCTTTCTCTATTTTATTTTTATCGGAGAAAGTTTGGTCCTCCATTTATGTTATATCGATTTGATATATACGTGCGGCTAAACACAGAAAATAAATTTTTTTTTGGTTCGGACTGGAGTGTACTTTGTGGGTTACAGCACCCTTTAACGGTCAAGCCAGCCGGCCCTTTACTTATGACACAGGCGCACTCTTGGCACTACTTTGTTGATGCACGTGCGGCTACTGCGCACACAATTCACAAACACAGAAAATAATTTTTTTTTGGTTTGGACTGGAGTGTACTTTGGGGGTTACAGCACCCTTTAACGGTCAAGCCAGCCGGCCCTTTACTTATGACACAGGCGCACGCTTGGCACTACTTTGTTGATGCACGTGCGGCTACTGCGCACACAATTCACAAACACAGAAAATAATTTTTTTTTGGTTTGGACTGGAGTGTACTTTCGGGGGTTACAGCACCCTTAACGGTCAAGCCAGTCGGCCCTTTACTTATGACACAGGCACACGCTTGGCACTACTTTGTTGATGCACGTGCGGCTACTGCGCACACAATTCACAAACACAGATAATAATTTTTTTTTGGTTTGGACTGGAGTGTACTTTCGGGGGTTACAGCACCCTTTAACGGTCAAGCCAGCCGGCCCTTTACTTATGACACAGGCGCACGCTTGGCACTACTTTGTTGATGCACGTGCGGCTACTGCGCACACAATTCACAAACACAGAAAATAATTTTTTTTTAGGTTTGGACTGGAGTGTACTTTCGGGGGTTACAGCACCCTTAACGGTCAAGCCAGCCGGCCCTTTACTTATGACACAGGCGCACGCTTGGCACTACTTTGTTGATGCACGTGCGGCTACTGCGCACACAATTCACAAACACAGAAAATAATTTTTTTTTTGGTTTGGACTGGAGTGTACTTTCGGGGGTTACAGCACCCTTAACGGTCAAGCCAGCCGGCCCTTTACTTATGACACAGGCGCACGCTTGACACTACTTTGTTGATGCACGTGCGGCTACTGCGCACACAATTCACAAACACAGAAAATAATTTTTTTTTTGGTTTGGACTGGAGTGTACTTTCGGGGGTTACAGCACCCTTAACGGTCAAGCCAGCCGGCCCTTTACTTATGACACAGGCGAACGCTTGACACTACTTTGTTGATGCACGTGCGGCTACTGCGCACACAATTCACAAACACAGAAAATAATTTTTTTTTGGTTTGGACTGGAGTGTACTTTCAGGGGTTACAGCACCCTTTAACGGTCAAGCCAGCCGGCCCTTTACTTATGACACAGGCGCACGCTTGGCACTACTTTGTTGATGCACGTGCGGCTACTGCGCACACAATTCACAAACACAGAAAATAATTTTTTTTTGGTTTGGACTGGAGTGTACTTTCGGGGGTTACAGCACCCTTTAACGGTCAAGCCAGCCGGCCCTTTACTTATGACACAGGGGCACTCTTGGCACTACTTTGTTGATGCACGTGCGGCTACTGCGCACACAATTCACAAACACAGAAAATAATTTTTTTTTAGGTTTGGACTGGAGTGTACTTTCGGGGGTTACAGCACCCTTAACGGTCAAGCCAGCCGGCCCTTTACTTATGACACAGGCGCACGCTTGGCACTACTTTGTTGATGCACGTGCGGCTACTGCGCACACAATTCACAAACACAGAAAATAATTTTTTTTTGGTTTGGACTGGAGTGTACTTTCGGGGGTTACAGCACCCTTTAACGGTCAAGCCAGCCGGCCCTTTACTTATGACACAGGCGCACGCTTGGCACTACTTTGTTGATGCACGTGCGGCTACTGCGCACACAATTCACAAACACAGAAAATAATTTTTTTGGGGTTTGGACTGGAGTGTACTTTCGGGGGTTACAGCACCCTTTAACGGTCAAGCCAGCCGGCCCTTTACTTATGACACAGGCGCACGCTTGGCACTACTTTGTTGATGCACGTGCGGCTACTGCGCACACAATTCACAAACACAGAAAATAATTTTTTTTTGGTTTGGACTGGAGTGTACTTTCGGGGGTTACAGCACCCTTTAACGGTCAAGCCAGCCGGCCCTTTACTTATGACACAGGCGCACGCTTGGCACTACTTTGTTGATGCACGTGCGGCTACTGCGCACACAATTCACAAACACAGAAAATAATTTTTTTTTGGTTTGGACTGGAGTGTACTTTCGGGGGTTACAGCACCCTTTAACGGTCAAGCCAGCCGGCCCTTTACTTATGACACAGGCGCACGCTTGGCACTACTTTGTTGATGCACGTGCGGCTACTGCGCACACAATTCACAAACACAGAAAATAATTTTTTTTTTGGTTTGGACTGGAGTGTACTTTGGGGGTTACAGCACCCTTTAATGGTCAAGCCAGCCGGCCCTTTACTTATGACACAGGCGCACGCTTGGCACTACTTTGTTGATGCACGTGCGGCTACTGCGCACACAATTCACAAACACAGAAAATAATTTTTTTTTTGGTTTGGACTGGAGTGTACTTTCGGGGGTTACAGCACCCTTAACGGTCAAGCCAGCCGGCCCTTTACTTATGACACAGGCGCACGCTTGGCACTACTTTGTTGATGCACGTGCGGCTACTGCGCACACAATTCACAAACACAGAAAATAATTTTTTTTTGGTTTGGACTGGAGTGTACTTTCGGGGGTTACAGCACCCTTTAACGGTCCAGCCAGCCGGCCCTTTATTTATGACACAGGCGCACGCTTGGCACTACTTTGTTGATGCACGTGCGGCTACTGCGCACACAATTCACAAACACAGAAAATAATTTTTTTTTTGGTTTGGACTGGAGTGTACTTTCGGGGGTTACAGCACCCTTAACGGTCAAGCCAGCCGGCCCTTTACTTATGACACAGGTGCACGCTTGGCACTACTTTGTTGATGCACGTGCGGCTACTGCGCACACAATTCACAAACACAGAAAATAATTTTTTTTTTGGTTTGGACTGGAGTGTACTTTCGGGGGTTACAGCACCCTTAACGGTCAAGCCAGCCGGCCCTTTACTTATGACACAGGCGCACGCTTGGCACTACTTTGTTGATGCACGTGCGGCTACTGCGCACACAATTCACAAACACAGAAAATAATTTTTTTTTTGGTTTGGACTGGAGTGTACTTTCGGGGGTTACAGCACCCTTAACAGTCAAGCCAGCCGGCCCTTTACTTATGACACAGGCGCACGCTTGGCACTACTCTGTTGATGCACGTGCGGCTACTGCGCACACAATTCACAAACACAGAAAATAATTTTTTTTTGGTTTGGACTGGAGTGTACTTTCGGGGGTTACAGCACCCTTTAACGGTCAAGCCAGCCGGCCCTTTACTTATGACACAGGCGCACGCTTGGCACTACTTTGTTGATGCACGTGCGGCTACTGCGCACACAATTCACAAACACAGAAAATATATTATTTTTTTAGCACTTGGGGGGAGCACCCCTGATGGACAGAGCACCCCCTGGACAACACTACAGCACTCCTTTAGGACTGGGACACTGCACAGGACTTTGGAGTGGACACAGCCCCTATGGAGAACTGACTGCACAACACAGTCCAGCCAGCCCCTATGGACTTTGAAGTAGTGGACACAGCCCCTATTAACAACAGCAGCACAACACAGCCAGCCCCTATGGACTTTGAAGTAGTGGACAACAGCAGCACTACACTACACTACACTACACAGCCCTAACTCCCACCCTCCCTCTTCACTGTCCACAGCCGAGTGAGAAAATGGCGCCGACGCGGGTACCTTATATAGGATCCAAAACCCGCGAGACTCGGAAGGCGGGATGATGACGTTTTGCCTCGATTTCAGATCCGAGTCAGGCGGGAAAAGTCGAGCCTGACTCGGATCGGACTCGGATCGGGGGGGCTCGGGGGGGTTCGGATTTCAGAAATCCGAACCCGCTCACCCCTAATATATATATATATATACACACACACATATATATATATATATATATATATATATATAGTGCAGTATATGCATATATATCTATAAATGTATATACACACACAAGTATGGGAGCAGGAGGAAGGTGGGTGGAGCCAGGGCATCACAGAGCTGTGATCGGGGGAGGGGGTGTCGGGTAGGAGCCAGAATGGGGGAGCTGGGGGCTGGACAGAACTGTTGGGGAGGGAGAGCCAGAGTCGCAACGACAAAGGGTAGGGAGATCAGGATGGTGCTGCGATGAGGGGGGAACACAGATGAAAGGAGGAGGGGTCAGTAAGAGAGAAGGCAGAGCCAAGCATATATATTGTACATATATATTTAAATACATAAATACACATACTGTGTGTGTGTATATGTGTGTGTGTATATATATATATATATATATATATATATTATACACATTTACCACAACAAGTAAAAACATAAAAAACTATAATCAGTGAAATCTTCAGTCAGTTAGTGGCAGAATGAGCATACCTTTTTCCAGGGCACTGCAGGACACGGACAACTAGTTCAAGACCATCAGCTGCAGCAGCAGCCAATATGCTGTCCCCGATCATCATAAACAGCCTGAAGGGCTGCTAGTTAACTCAGCCTCAGTCACAACAATCACCAGACTGCCGACTTCCCGGAGCTGAGCTTGGCCGCGGCCCGCGGCGCTACAACAGCAGCTATTCTGCACGGTGGTGGGGCGGCGCTTGTATCACACGGCATGACATCATGGCGCAGGGGAGGTGTAGAGAGAGGAACTGTACGGCACAGGGAGGGCTTGCGCAGCCTTCTACTGAGCCGCCATCAACAAATTTGTTATTCCCAGTACATTCAATCTCCGGCGGGCGGCCGCGGTGGTGGAGGGAGGTGTTAGGGTTAGCGGTTTGACTGGGTGAGGCCTCCGGCGGCTGCTTGCAAACTATAACAGGAGAATTTTTTTTCCTGTCTCCAGTGCAGCACAGCAGTTGCGGTGGGCCTATTTTGATATGGGGCCTGGAGCTGCAGCTCCACCCGGCCCATTGTTAATCCGGCCCTGCCTAAACCTAACCCCCCCTTCCCCGCCACCTACACCTAAGTCCCCCGGGGGGGTGCCTAACCCGAAGTCCCCCCCGGGAGGCCTAATTCTAAACCTCTCTCCCCCCCCCCCCGCGACTGTCCGCAGCGGCGACAGGCATCACTTCGATCGGGATGCCGGTCTCCGGTCTCCCGGCATCGGTAAAATGATAGGCGTCTAGATTTAGACGCCTGTCATTTAAACCCTCGCCGAGATAAAGCAGACGGGAAGCCGGCTGTCGGGATTACGTCCGCCGGCTTCCCGACTGCATGCCGTCTTCAAGACGTGGATAATTAGAGATGTGCGTTGACCCCCCTGTTTTGGTTTTAGATCTAGATTCATCTTCGTGTTTTGGTTTTGCAAAACCACCCTCAAATGTTTTAGTTTAGTTTTGGAGGAGAGATCTTCCTCTTCCTATCCCAGAGCCTCCATCCAGCACAGGAATCTGACATTGTGTGCATGCTCAGTGTCTGTTCTCAGTGGAGATGTGCGGTTCAGTTCTCCAGAAATCCAAGTCCACCCGAATTTCGTGAATCCGAGTCACAGTTCTGATTATTTTGCGGTCCGGAATTCTGATTTTAAATCTGAATTTTGGAGTTTGGATTGCATAGATTACATGATTTTAGCTGTTTTTAAAACTTTTTATCTATTTTGTAAAAAATCCAGATGGCATTATCTAGGTTTAGAATATAAATAAATAGATGACCTAGTGCTACATGCTGATACATTGTACATGAAGGAGAGAAAGCAAAATGAAAGAAACAGCAAATAAGTCCATTCCAGTTGTTTTCCTATTCCTCATAAGCAGGGGCGCCAAGAGGGGGGAGAGCAAGTACTAATTACCTGGGCCCAGGCTTGTTGGAGGGGCCCGGGTCCAGCACCGCTCCCCCCCTCTTACATCAAAGCAGCCCAGAACACGCTGCTGTGTGCTGGGCTGCACTGGCATTGGCTATGCGCCGGGCTGAGGGTCTCACAGTGCCCCTCTCCACAGCGTGCAAAATATATATTTTTTCCCGCCTAAGGGGACATGGCCATACCTCCTGCAATTAGGTCACGCCCCTTCTTCCCCAAAGGCTACATTTAGCTATGATACTGTGGGGTCTATTTACTGAGCCTTAGATGGAGATAAAGTGAACGGAGATAAGGTACCAGCCAATCAGCTCCTAACTGCCATGTCACAGGCTGTGTTTGAAAAATGACAGTTAGGAGCCAATTGGCTGGGACTTTATCTCCACCCAAGGCTTAGTAAATAGACCCCTGTACCTAAAGAGCCTCCCATGTCTATTGTCAGCTTGGACGTAAATCATTCTTCAGGGCAGCCAATCAGGCAGAAGCAAATGTTGAACTTGTCGATCAGATCTCTTCATTTAGAAGTTATCTCATTCTACATTGCTCACTCACCCAGTTGTTTGAAAGTGCAGGGACTCCCCTGCCTACTTTTGCACATTGCTCTAATTGATTGGTCTAGAGACCAGACTGGGGTAATAAGTCCTCAGGCACCGGCTTTACTTTACCCATCGGCACTTACTAAAGAGGCCATTAAATGGGTTCCAACTACTGTATGTTTCACAGATGTCTTCTGCAAGAGAGCGGCAGAGTCTTCACCACCTCAGGATTGTGTGACTGATCTGCTGCCCGGAAACAAATTAACTAGAGGTCGGTTATTTATCCTTTCTCCTCCAGAATACAGTACTACATCACAGAAAACCTAGAGAAAGGTTATAATAGGACATCAAAGTCACTGCTAGGAGATGGTCTTTTCTTTGTATCCAAAAAGATGCTGGACTTTGCCCCTGTACCGACTATGAAAGCATAAAAAAAAACATTGCCCAAAATATGTATCCTTTACATTAATTCCTAAATTATTTGATCGGCCTTAGTATCTGGCTGATTTCCTGATTTATTCTTCATCTTTACTACAAAACTGGCCCCATGTCAGTAAATTACTTCAGAAATTAAGAAAATATAGCTGTTTGTCAAACTGTAAGATACATAAGGGCCTATTCATCAAACGATAAAAGGCCCGGTAACCATGTGGAAACACTAGTTTCTGCTTGTTTAACTTACCGTGCCATTCATCATGAGGGGTCCGACAGGACCCCCTTGCTGTTCAGCAAACTCCAAAAACTGAAAGTTTTCGGAGTTTGCTGCCAAGAACAAGCACCATCTTCAGACGGCACTTGTTCTCGAATCCTCGCTCCTTAGTATGGGAAGGAGTTCGGGGGATGCAAAGAGGTTCCGAGCGGATCCCTCGGCTGCCTCCTCACTACCCACCGGCGGCTTTGCGCATGCGTGACCCGAGGTCAAACATGTATAGCCAGGACGACGGGGAGCAGGTAAGTAACAAAACTACAGAAGTAGCTGGGATACTAACCATGGGGACAACTGCTTTTTAGAGCAGTTGTCCCCTCACCGGAAGCCATGATGCTGATTAAATGTTTTGATCAGAATATGAATGAATTCCTCATGCTTTCACTACACGTGTCCTTACTTAACTTGCTGAAAATGAGCTATAATGGCCAATTTTCTGACTGAAATGACTCGATGTAACTCACCATTCTTTAAGCTGCAAAACCTAGTGCTAGTGGCTACTGCCCAGTAGATGGCTGCTGGTGCTTTGGATTAACTGTTCTGCGCCTCCACTAAGGAACACAGGAGGAAGCCTACTGTAGGGAACAAAAATTCATGCGTTACATTGTGCCAGCTTGCTTTGGATAAACTTGACTTTGCCTGCATGTCGACTTCCATCGTGGAACACAGGGATGTGTTTTTTTGCAATACAATATACAGTAGCTCCTGATTTATTACCTTGTGACTACAGTCGTGTGTGATTTATTGCGTGATCTATTTTAGATGCAACTTTTCACAATGGACAAGTTGAAAAATATTTGCATTATTTATGTAGTAATGTGTTTCGGCTTGTTGTTCCACAGTGTGATTAAGGGGTTGATTTAGAGTGGAACGGTGTGGAGATCAGTGCTGTGTATTCGGTTGCAGTCTATATGAGTGTAATGGCGCTGGTAAGGTCTTTTGTTAAAAGACGCCCACTGCCGGCATCTCAGATACACTGCCTGGATCACCTTCACGACCGTGGGTGGACCTTCAGACATACCGAGTAACCTTTCGGTTACTCAGAATGTCCAGCTGCTGAGACCAGTGAATCTGTGTCCAATGATGCACTCACTGGATTAGGCACGCCCCACAAACCAAACAGACAAGCCCCAATTCGTGAAACGGTCCACCTCCCAGACCCTAAATGGGTGCAGACTGTCACTCACCCAATGTCTAAAGCCGGACTGTGTCCGAAGACACAGGACCAGATTTGCTCATGTGCAGTGCAGCTCCTGTGCATGTGCAAATCAAAAAACATTGGCCAATTGCGGCAGAGATCAGACAAACGGCCACCTCTGAATGGGCCTCTAAATGCGATGCGCAAAGTCTTGTGCACCTAACAACTAATGCAGACTCTCACTGTGATGGCTACTGTGCATGCGTATGGAGGGATTGCTACTGTATTTTCAATAACATATTTTTCTATCGTTCAAGGATACTGTACTGTACCTCTAAATATAACAATAGTAATGTACATAGAATAGACTTCTCTTTTTATATTGTAAATTACTTTCCCATCCGCAGCTTTTGGAGTTTGCTGAACAGCAAGGGGGTCCTGTCGGACCCCTCATGATGAATGGCACGGTAACTTAAACAAGCAGAAACTAGTGTTTCCACATGGTTACCGGGCCTTTTATCGTTTAATGAATAGGCCCTTATGTATCTTACAGTTTGACAAACAGCTAATATTTTCTTAATTTCTGAAGTAATTTACTGACATGGGGCCAGTTTTGTAGTAAAGATGAAGAATAAATCAGGAAATCAGCCAGATACTAAGGCCGATCAAATAATTTAGGAATTAATGTAAAGGATACATATTTTGGGCAATGTTTTTTTTTATGCTTTCATAGTCATAATTCATTTTGATGAACATCATCTTCTCCACATTCTGTGGAAGCAACCTCCTACGCCTTTCGCTGACAAGGTTCCCGGCTGCACTAAACACTCTTTCGGAGTACACACTGGAGGGGGGGCAACTCAGGTAAAATAGAGCCAGCTTGTACAGGGGCCTCCAAATTGCCTCTTTTTCCTGCCAGTACAGGTATGGACTGTCTGACATGCCTACTTGGATGCTGTCACCGATGTAATCCTCCACCATTCTGTCAATGGTGACAGTATCATATGCAGTGACAGTAGACATGTCAGAAATTGTTGCCAGGTCCTTCAGTCCGGACCAGATGTCCAAACTTGGTCCTGCCTGCCCTGCATCACCGCCAGCGGGTTGCTTAGGATATCTAAGTTTTTTCCTGGCAGCCCCAGTTGCGGGAGAAAATGAAGAAGGAGCCGTTGACGTGTCACGTTCCGCTTCAGCTGACAGTGTGTTCACCAGCAGGTCTTTGCACCTCTGCAGGCTTGTGTCGG
This sequence comes from Taudactylus pleione, assembly GCA_031769625.1. NCBI lineage: Eukaryota > Metazoa > Chordata > Amphibia > Anura > Myobatrachidae > Taudactylus > Taudactylus pleione. The sequence continues at coordinate 4,009,209 of JAUIMM010000067.1, forward strand.
CTGGAAAGAGAGACACCACATAGGCTTTAAACCTAGGATCAAGCACGGTGGCCAAAATGTAGTGGTCTGATTTCAACAGATTGACCACCCTGGAATCCTGGCAAAGCGAATGAAGGGCTTCATCCACAAGTCCCACATGCCGAGCGGAATCGCTCCGTCTTAGCTCCTCCTTCACTTTCTCCAGCTGCTTCTGCAAAAGCCTGATGAGGGGAATGACCTGACTCAAGCTGGCTGTGTCTGAACTGACTTCACGTGTGGCAAGTTCGAAGGGCTGGAGAACCTTGCACAACACGGAAATCATTCTCCACTGCGCTTGAGTCAGGTGCATACCCCCTCCTTTGCCTATGTCATAGGTGGAATGTATAGGCTTGTATGGCCTTTTGCTGCTCCTCCATCCTCTGAAGCATATAGAGGGTTGAGTTCCACCGCGTCACAACCTCTTGCTTCAGGTGATGGCGGGGCAGGTTCAAGAGTGTTTGCTGGCGCTCCAGTCTTCGGCACGCAGTCGCTGAATGGCGAAAGTGGCCAGAAATTTTTCGGGCCACCCAAAGCGTCTCCTGCACGCCCCTGTCGCTTTTCAGAAAATTCTGCACCACCAAGTTTATTGTGTGAGCAAAACATGGGACGTGCTGGAATTTGCCCAGATGTAATGCCCGCACAATATTGGTGGCGTTGTCAGATATCACAAATCCCCAGGAGAGTCTAAGTGGGGTAAGCCACTGGGCGATGATTTCCCTCAGTTTCTCTAAGAGGTTGTCGGCGGTGTGCCTCTTACTGAAACCGGTGATACATAGCGTAGCCTGCCTTGTAACGAGCTGGCGTTTCTGAGATGCTGCTACTGGTGACGCTGCTGCTGTTGCTGCGTAAGGTGATACATCTACCCAGTGGGCTGTCACAGTCATATAGTCCTTAGTCTGCCCTGTTCCACTTGTCCACATGTCCGTGGTTAAGTGGACATTGTGTACAACGGCATTTTTCAGGACACTGAGGACACTTTTTCTGACGTTTCTGTACAGTCTCGGTATCGCCTGCCTAGTGAAGTGGAATCTAGACGGGATTTGGAACCGGGGACACACTACCTCCATCAATTGTCTAAATCCCACTGCACTAATGGCGGATACCGGACGCACGTCTAACACCAACATAGCAGTCAAGGCCTCAGTTATACGTTTTGCTTCAGGATGACTGCTGTCGTACTTCATCCTCCTCGCTAAGGACTGTTGGAGGGTCAATTGTTTAGTAAAAGTAGTGGTGTTCCTACTTCCTCTCTGGGATGATGAACGACTCCCAGCAGCAGCAACAGCAGCAGCGGCAGCAGTAGGCGTAGCAATGCAGGATCCTCCAGAGGAATCCCGGATAGGAGAGTCAGTCATGCCAGTGACATGGCCTGCAGGACTACTTCCGATCCTGACTAAGGAGGAAATTGACGAGGAGGGAGTTGACGGTGTGGTTTGCAGGCGCTTGGATACAACAGGACAACGGGATTTAGGTGTCCCTGGACTGCTTACGGTCTTAGCCAAAGTTTCTGAACTTGACAGTAACTTTTTATGAACGCGCTGCAGGTGCCGTATAAGGGAGGATGTTCCTAGGTGGTTGACGTCCCTACCCCTACTTATTTCACCTTTACATATGGTACATATGGCAAGACAGTTGTTGTCCGGATTTGGATAGAAATATTGCCAGACCAAAGAGGTGGAATGTTTGGTCTTCTGCCCAGGCATGACCGTGATGGGCTTTTTCATCCCACGGACAACAACTGTCTCCCCCGGAGCCTGATTTAAACAAACCACATCACCATCAAAATCCTCCTCGCCAACTTCCTCCTCAGCGCCAGCTACACCAGTATCCTCAGCCTGTTGTACTTCAACAGTGACATCTTCAATTTGCATATCAGCAAGTGGACTGTGGGTGCTCCTTTCAGCACTTGCAGGGGGCGTGCAAATGGTGGAAAGAGCCACCTCTTCCCGTCCAGTGCTGGGAAGGTCAGGCATCGCAACCACCACCACACTTGGACTCTCCTTGGGGATTTGTGATATCTTCTTAGAAAGCACAGTTCTTCGCTGTGCTTTTGCCAGCTTAACTCTTTTGATTTTTTTAGTGGGAGGAGGGCTTCCATCGTCATGTGAAGCTGAACCACTAGTCATGAACATACTAGGGATCGACCTTAGCTGTTCATTGCCACTCCGTGTCGTAAATGGCATATTGGCAAGTTTACGTTTCTCTTCAGCTGATTTAAATGTCTTTTTCAAGGTCATTTTCCTGAACTTTGCCATTTGGGATTGTATGTGCCCTCTACTATGACATTGGGCATCGGGCTTGGCAGACGACGTTGATGGCATGTTATCGTCTATGTCATGACTAGTGGCAGCAGCTTCAGCACTAGGAGGAAGTGGTTCTTGATCTTTCTCTATTTAATTTTTATCGGAGAAAGTTTGGTCCTCCATTTATGTTATATCGATTTGATATATACGTGCGGCTAAACACAGAAAATAATTATTTTTTTGGTTTGGACTGGAGTGTACTTTCGGGGGTTACAGCACCCTTAACGGTCAAGCCAGCCGGCCCTTTACTTATGACACAGGCGCACGCTTGGCACTACTTTGTTGATGCACGTGCGGCTACTGCGCACACAATTCACAAACACAGAAAATAATTTTTTTTTTGGTTTGGACTGGAGTGTACTTTGGGGGTTACAGCACCCTTTAACGGTCAAGCCAGCCGGCCCTTTACTTATGACACAGGCGCACGCTTGGCACTACTTTGTTGAGGCACGTGCGGCTACTGCGCACACAATTCACAAACACAGAAAATAATTTTTTTTTGGTTTGGACTGGAGTGTACTTTCGGGGGTTACAGCACCCTTAACGGTCAAGCCAGCCGGCCCTTTACTTATGACACAGGCGCACGCTTGGCACTACTTTGTTGATGCACGTGCGGCTACTGCGCACACAATTCACAAACACAGAAAATAATTATTTTTTTGGTTTGGACTGGAGTGTACTTTCGGGGGTTACAGCACCCTTAACGGTCAAGCCAGCCGGCCCTTTACTTATGACACAGGCGCACGCTTGGCACTACTTTGTTGATGCACGTGCGGCTACTGCGCACACAATTCACAGACACAGAAAATAATTTTTTTTTTGGTTTGGACTGGAGTGTACTTTGGGGGTTACAGCACCCTTTAACGGTCAAGCCAGCCGGCCCTTTACTTATGACACAGGCGCATGCTTGGCACTACTTTGTTGATGCACGTGCGGCTACTGCGCACACAATTCACAAACACAGAAAATAGTTTTTTTTTGGTTTGGACTGGAGTGTACTTTCGGGGGTTACAGCACCCTTTAACGGTCAAGCCAGCCGGCCCTTTACTTATGACACAGGCGCACGCTTGGCACTACTTTGTTGATGCACGTGCGGCTACTGCGCACACAATTCACAAACACAGAAAATAATTTTTTTTTGGTTTGGACTGGAGTGTACTTTCGGGGGTTACAGCACCCTTTAACGGTCAAGCCAGCCGGCCCTTTACTTATGACACATGCGCACGCTTGGCACTACTTTGTTGATGCACGTGCGGCTACTGCGCACACAATTCACAAACACAGAAAATAATTTTTTTTTTGGTTTGGACTGGAGTGTACTTTGGGGGTTACAGCACCCTTTAACGGTCAAGCCAGCCGGCCCTTTACTTATGACACAGGCGCACTCTTGGCACTACTTTGTTGATGCACGTGCGGCTACTGCGCACACAATTCACAAACACAGAAAATAAATTTTTTTTTGGTTTGGACTGGAGTGTACTTTCGGGGGTTACAGCACCCTTAACGGTCAAGCCAGCCGGCCCTTTACTTATGACACAGGCGCACGCTTGGCACTACTTTGTTGATGCACGTGAGGCTACTGCGCACACAATTCACAAACACAGAAAATAATTTTTTTTTTGGTTTGGACTGGAGTGGACTTTCGGGGGTTACAGCACCCTTAACGGTCAAGCCAGCCGGCCCTTTACTTATGACACAGGCGCACGCTTGGCACTACTTTGTTGATGCACGTGCGGCTACTGCGCACACAATTCACAAACACAGAAAATAATTTTTTTTTGGTTTGGACTGGAGTGTACTTTCGGGAGTTACAGCACCCTTAACGGTCAAGCCAGCCGGCCCTTTACTTATGACACAGGCGCACGCTTGGCACTACTTTGTTGGTGCACGTGCGGCTACTGCGCACACAATTCACAAACACAGAAAATAATTTTTTTTTTGGTTTGGACTGGAGTGTACTTTGGGGGTTACAGCACCCTTTAACGGTCAAGCCAGCCGGCCCTTTACTTATGACACAGGCGCACGCTTGGCACTACTTTGTTGATGCACGTGCGGCTACTGCGCACACAATTCACAAACACAGAAAATAGTTTTTTTTTGGTTTGGACTGGAATGTACTTTCGGGGGTTACAGCACCCTTTAACGGTCAAGCCAGCCGGCCCTTTACTTATGACACAGGCGCACGCTTGGCACTACTTTGTTGATGCACGTGCGGCTACTGCGCACACAATTCACAAACACAGAAAATAATTTTTTTTTTGGTTTGGACTGGAGTGTACTTTGGGGGTTACAGCACCCTTTAACGGTCAAGCCAGCCGGCCCTTTACTTATGACACAGGCGCACTCTTGGCACTACTTTGTTGATGCACGTGCGGCTACTGCGCACACAATTCACAAACACAGAAAATAATTTTTTTTTGGTTTGGACTGGAGTGTACTTTCGGGGGTTACAGCACCCTTAACGGTCAAGCCAGCCGGCCCTTTACTTATGACACAGGCGCACGCTTGGCACTACTTTGTTGATGCACGTGCGGCTACTGCGCACACAATTCACAGACACAGAAAATAATTATTTTTTTGGTTTGGACTGGAGTGTACTTTGGGGGTTACAGCACCCTTTAACGGTCAAGCCAGCCGGCCCTTTACTTATGACACAGGCGCATGCTTGGCACTACTTTGTTGATGCACGTGCGGCTACTGCGCACACAATTCACAAACACAGAAAATAGTTTTTTTTTGGTTTGGACTGGAGTGTACTTTCGGGGGTTACAGCACCCTTTAACGGTCAAGCCAGCCGGCCCTTTACTTATGACACAGGCGCACGCTTGGCACTACTTTGTTGATGCACGTGCGGCTACTGCGCACACAATTCACAAACACAGAAAATAATTTTTTTTTGGTTTGGACTGGAGTGTACTTTCGGGGGTTACAGCACCCTTTAACGGTCAAGCCAGCCGGCCCTTTACTTATGACACATGCGCACGCTTGGCACTACTTTGTTGATGCACGTGCGGCTACTGCGCACACAATTCACAAACACAGAAAATAATTTTTTTTTGGTTTGGACTGGAGTGTACTTTGGGGGTTACAGCACCCTTTAACGGTCAAGCCAGCCGGCCCTTTACTTATGACACAGGCGCACTCTTGGCACTACTTTGTTGATGCACGTGCGGCTACTGCGCACACAATTCACAAACACAGAAAATAAATTTTTTTTTGTTTTGGACTGGAGTGTACTTTCGGGGGTTACAGCACCCTTAACGGTCAAGCCAGCCGGCCCTTTACTTATGACACAGGCGCACGCTTGGCACTACTTTGTTGATGCACGTGCGGCTACTGCGCACACAATTCACAAACACAGAAAATAATTTTTTTTTTGGTTTGGACTGGAGTGGACTTTCGGGGGTTACAGCACCCTTAACAGTCAAGCCAGCCGGCCCTTTACTTATGACACAGGCGCACGCTTGGCACTACTTTGTTGATGCACGTGCGGCTACTGCGCACACAATTCACAAACACAGAAAATAATTTTTTTTTGGTTTGGACTGGAGTGTACTTTCGGGAGTTACAGCACCCTTAACGGTCAAGCCAGCCGGCCCTTTACTTATGACACAGGCGCACGCTTGGCACTACTTTGTTGGTGCACGTGCGGCTACTGCGCACACAATTCACAAACACAGAAAATAATTTTTTTTTTGGTTTGGACTGGAGTGTACTTTGGGGGTTACAGCACCCTTTAACGGTCAAGCCAGCCGGCCCTTTACTTATGACACAGGCGCACGCTTGGCACTACTTTGTTGATGCACGTGCGGCTACTGCGCACACAATTCACAAACACAGAAAATAGTTTTTTTTTTGGTTTGGACTGGAATGTACTTTCGGGGGTTACAGCACCCTTTAACGGTCAAGCCAGCCGGCCCTATACTTATGACACAGGCGCACGCTTGGCACTACTTTGTTGATGCACGTGCGGCTACTGCGCACACAATTCACAAACACAGAAAATAATTTTTTTTTTGGTTTGGACTGGAGTGTACTTTGGGGGTTACAGCACCCTTTAACGGTCAAGCCAGCCGGCCCTTTACTTATGACACAGGCGCACTCTTGGCACTACTTTGTTGATGCACGTGCGGCTACTGCGCACACAATTCACAAACACAGAAAATAATTTTTTTTTGGTTTGGACTGGAGTGTACTTTCGGGGGTTACAGCACCCTTAACGGTCAATCCAGCCGGCCCTTTACTTATGACACAGGCGCACGCTTGGCACTACTTTGTTGATGCACGTGCGGCTACTGCGCACACAATTCACAAACACAGAAAATAATTTTTTTTTTGGTTTGGACTGGAGTGGACTTTCGGGGGTTACAGCACCCTTAACGGTCAAGCCAGCCAGCCCTTTACTTATGACACAGGCGCACGCTTGGCACTACTTTGTTGATGCACGTGCGGCTACTGCGCACACAATTCACAAACACAGAAAATTATTTTTTTTTTGGTTTGGACTGGAGTGGACTTTCGGGGGTTACAGCACCCTTTAACGGTCAAGCCAGCCGGCCCTTTACTTATGACACAGGCGCACGCTTGGCACTACTTTGTTGATGCACGTGCGGCTACTGCGCACACAATTCACAAACACAGAAAATATATTATTTTTTTAGCACTTGGGGGGAGCACCCCTGATGGACAGAGCACCCCCTGGACAACACTACAGCACCCCTTTAGGACTGGGACACTGCACAGGACTTTGGAGTGGACACAGCCCCTATGGAGAACTGACTGCACAACACAGTCCAGCCAGCCCCTATGGACTTTGAAGTAGTGGACACAGCCCCTATTAACAACAGCAGCACAGCACAACACAGCCAGCCCCTATGGACTTTGAAGTAGTGGACAACAGCAGCACTACACTACACTACACTACACAGCCCTAACTCCCACCCTCCCTCTTCACTGTCCACAGCCGAGTGAGAAAATGGCGCCGACGCGGGTACCTTATATAGGATCCAAAACCCGCGAGACTCGGAAGGCGGGATGATGACGTTTTGCCTCGATTTCAGATCCGAGTCAGGCGGGAAAAGTCGAGCCTGACTCGGATCGGCCTCGGATCGGGGGGGCTCGGGGGGGTTCGGATTTCAGAAATCCGAACCCGCTCACCCCTAATATACACACTGGGCCTGATTCAGAGCCGCTCGTAAGCAGCCGCTCGTTCACTCCGAGCGATGTTTGCCCAACTGCGCATGCGTACGGATCGTTATACGCATGCGCGAACCAGTCAGTGCGGTCGAAATTCATGTGCTCGCAAAATAGTGAATGCCTGATAATTTGAGTGACAGAAAGAGGCGTATGTGGGTGGTAACGGGGGAAGGTGCTTGAAAACGGGGATTGGAGATCCGAACGCAGGAGTGCTTAAAGGTCAAAACGGGCGTTTTATGGGTGTGCATAATTAATACAGCAGCGTCATTGACCACGTCACTGGGTTATTTTATAGTCAGAACTGCTCGCAAAATTGTGGTCGGAAAAACCTACCCCAAGAATAGCGAGCAGTTCATACCCTGGTCGATGTACTCGATTAATCTAATAAATAGCGGACATGACGTAGGATGCGAGCGGCCAGGGGGCGTATTTTTTCAAAAAACGACCGCAAGTTTGGTTCGCTCATTCAGACCTAGGGGCGTGAACAGACCGCAAAGAGCGAACGGTTGATTTGAATAGCCACCCCTATTTTCTGGACGAGCTAGCGCTAATTGCGTCCGGCTCTGAATCAGGCCCACAGTCAGATTTTCCTTCATATTTGTACAATAACGATTTTGAAAATCGCTCATTCGTTCATGTCTGAAAGAAAATCTGACGTGGGACTGCAACAATGAACGATGCGCGTTCCCGTTTATCAGATAACGATATCTGACATCTGATGTGTTACTTTGCAGTCAGATTTGGTTGATTTTCATTCATTTTAATAATGCCAAAAATCGTTCGTAGTTCGTAGTTCATGAAATAGTTGGTAAATTAGTTCGTTGTTTATCGTTCGTAGTTCATCGTTCATTGTTCTTCGTTCGTCTGACAGATCTGACCTTGTGTATGCACCATAAAGGTGCATACACGCGTACATTTTGTTGAACGATTTGTCGATAACGACGTCGGTTATCGTTAAATCGTTCAAAAAATCGTTCAGTTTATGAGTTATAAGTTCTAACAATGAACAGTAATAACAAATGCGCACTGCCATTTTTTAGTTTGTAGTTATCTTTCATCGTCCATTTCAGACTGTCCAACATGACGATTTTCATTGAGGGAAGGAACATTGGCCCTCATTCAGAGCCGCTCGTTAGCGGCAGTACGCTCGTTCCGAGCGATGTTTGCACATCTGCGCATGCGTACGCTTTTTAGTACGCATGCACGAACCAGTCAGTGCGGCCGAAAATCGTTTGTACGCTATATAGCGAGTGCCTGCTATTTTGAGTGACAGAATGAGGCGTATGTGGGTGGTAACAGGGGAAGGTGCTTGAAAATGGGGAGTGGAGATCCGAACGCAGGCGTGCTTAAAGGTCAAAATGGGCGTTTTATGGGTGTGTATATTTAAAACAGCAGCGTCATTGATCACGTCACTGGGTTATTTTAGAGCCAGAACTGCTCGCAAATATGTGGTAGCAAACACCAACCACAAGAATAGCGAGCAGTTCATACCCTTGTCGATGTACTCGATTAATCTAATAAATAGCGGACATGACGTAGGATGCGAGCGGCCAGGGGGCGTTTTTAACAAATAAACGAGCGTATGTTTTGCTCGTTCGTTCAGACTTAGAGGTGTGAACAGACTGCAATGTGCGTACGGATCATTTGAATAGCCACCCCTTGTTTTTAAACGAACGACCGCAAATAGCGAACGGCTCTGAATGAGGGCCATTATTCATTCATCGTTCAAAAAATCGTTCATTACACTTCAAAAAATCATTTTTCAAGGGAAAATCTGACGGAAAATCTGACAGAAAATCGCTGGTTACAAAATCGTTATGTGTGTATGCACCTTAAATTCTGTTCCTGTCTACAGTATTTTTACCCCGTGATTACCATCTCATAATGACAGCTAATGTGCATGCACAATCTTTTACAGTTTTTTAGACTTGACTTTTCCCAATGGAAAAAAAGTTGATATTTTGCCTTTGGTTAGTGGTTGTGCATAAGCTGTACGTACTGTGCCTGTGTGTTGACTTTCACAGTGTGATTAAATGCAAAGCACAAAGTCTTGTGTTTGCACAAGCCTTTCAGTAGCTGTCTTCCATTGACGGGTTAACGCCTCCACCCTCAATGGGCCTTCTTACAGCTCAATGGAGTCATTTGTACAGTATTTTCGGTAAAACATTTTTCATATCATGCAAGGATGCCTCTAAATACTGTATTACAATACTAAATGCAGTATGTGCAAATGCATTCCATACCTCTCAACCACATTTTTAATTAAAACTTTTTTCAATTAAAAATGTGGCTGTCAAGTAGAATGGGCATGCACAATTCAGTGCCCCTAGTAGTGGTCCCCCTTATGAAGGCCCCGATTAGTTCCCCTTATACAGGCCCCCAGTAGTTGTCCCCCATATGTAGTTCCCCTTACACAGTGCCTCCTGTAGTGGTCCCTCTTATGCAGTCCCCCATTAGTTCCCCTTATACAATGCCCCCAGTAGTGATCCCTCATATGCAGGCCCCCAGTAGTGAACCCCCATATACAATGCCCCCACTAGTTGTCCCCCTTATGCAGTGCCCCCATATACAGTGCCCCTTTTCAGTGCCCCCTGTAGGGGACCCCCCTGTGCAGTGCCCCCAGTTGTGAGCCCCTTATATAGTGCCCCCAGTAGTGCCCTCAGTAGTAGTCCCTCCTATACAGTGCCCTTTATATAGTTCCCCCAGTAGGAGTCCCCCTTGATGCAGTGCCCCCTGTAGTAGTCCCCAGTAGTGGTCCCCCACAATGCAGTGCCCACAGTAGTATCCCCCCAGTGGTAGTCCCCAGTAGTGGTCACCCATGATGCAGTGGCCACAGTAGTAACCCCCCAGTGGTAATCCCCAGTAGTATCCCCCCCAGTAGTGGTTCCCCCCTGAAGCAGTGCGCTCAGTAGTCACCCCCCCAGTAGTTGTCCCCAGTAGTGGTCCCCCCCCGAAGCAGTGCCCCCAGTAGTATCCCCCATCCAGCAGAAGTCTCCAGTACTGGTCCCCCCACCTGAAGCAGTGCCCACAGTAGTATCGCCCACAGTAGTGCCCCCAGTAGTAGTCCCCCTCTTTGTAATAGAGCACGCCCCCCCCCCGAAATACACACTAAAATGAAACAAAAGAAAAATACTTACATGTATCCACGCTCCTGCTCCCGCCACCGTCCGCACGTCCATCCTCCCGGGCCGGGCCGCTCTGCATTATGGGAGAGACGTCATGACATCATGATGTTTCTCCCATTACCACTGCAGGAGCCGGACGGAAGCCCGGCTCTTGCAGTGGGCGCGCAGCAGTCAATGAGAGTCTATCTGACTCTCATTGGCTGCTGATTCACACACACATCGCTGCCTCTTGGCAGTGATGTGTGTGCAGCAGCCAATGAAAGTCTGTCTGACTCTCATTGGCTGCTGATTAACACACGATGCACAGTCTGAGCCCACCTGCCACCCTCCTACTGGCGCTATTGGGCAAGCGCTCAGGGGGAGGCAAGGGACTCAGCTGTGCAGCACAGGACCGGCATTGGAAGCCTAGCGCCGGTCCTGTGTAAATGGGTAGCGCTGACCGCTCTCACTGCGGTCGGCGCTACACTGGCTAACTAGGGCGGGCCGACACCGTGGCCAGCGGCGCCCCCCCGTGCCACCAGTCCCACGGCGCCCAGGGCATGCACCCCGCTCACCCTGCCCTAGTTACGCCACTGCACTTACTTATCGGTTGATACACATAGATTTGTAGCACCGACAACAGTTGTTTTTCTGATTTGCTATTAAATACATTGGGCCCTTTAACAGTATCATAAAAATTAAGTAGAGTTTGCTACCAGCGGGATTTGATCATTAAAGATTCCAATAATTTTTCATTGTTCAGATCTTTTATTAATTCACATCCAGTTAGTGTTGTCAATCAGCCAGAGTTTGAGGATGAAAAAATTTTAAACTCTAAGAACGTTTAACTACAGATCCATTGTCTGAAAGGATGTTAGGGACCAAACTGAGGTCATGGTTTCCTGGAAATAGTTTGCTTGCAGAGTGGCTGAACAAAATATAGAGTTGAATGACAGAGTCCACGACTCTACCTGTCTCTGATCCATTTACCTGGGTTAGTAGCATTTCTCCTCCCCTGGACTGTTGCTGTCCCGGTATTAGGAGGAAGCTGGTTCACCAAATACTACTCCATTGGTTTCTTAGGCCTCAAATAGCTTTCTCCCTGTGTAGCTTGTGCTGGTTGTAGTTCCTGCTGACACAGTTGCTAAACTTGAGTTCCTTAGTATGTTTCATGTTTTTGATCTAGATTGACCTTGGATTTTACTACTTTGTCCTGTCCTGACTTTGACTCATCTTCTGAATGCTGTTTGTTTGCCTATAGCTCTGCCTTTCAGATTGTGTATTGACCTTTGTCTTGTCTGCCACCAGCCCTGACCTCAGTTTGTCCAGGACTATTCTATTATTCATGACAAACCCTGACCTTGTTCTGTTCACTGGACTTTAATTCAATCTGCCCAGGGTTGGACTGGCTCACAAGAGTACAGGGGAAATCCCCGGTGGGCCCCAATGCTTGTGGGCCCACCCCCCTCCTCTGAGTGTCAGGTCCCAGAAACATTGATCAGCATGGGGGCTTGGTTCCCTTCTATAGAAACTACACCAAGCCCATTGGTTAGCCAAGCATCTGTGGTGGCTGACCACACCCCCTCTGGCGGATCACCACACACTTTAAGCATGTGCCCCTACCACTGCATTCCCCCATGGGCCCTTCGTGTCCCAGTCCACCACTGAATCTGCCTGTCCTCAGTCGGTCAGTATCTAGCACTTGGCGCATCTACACTTATGCCACATAAAACTCCATTAGTGTCCCTTCCAACTAAATATTTCTAGCTATACCCTAAGTTAATAAGTTCCTAGTATCTGGAGCTTGAAAATCTGATGGGCATTGGTAAGAGTATTGAGCTTTATGGGAAAGGTTCTTTACTATAGTTAAAGAACTCCAGAATAGTTTCTAGGGAGCTTATTACCTCTCTACGGCCATTGCCTATTCCTTTGCTTATGTAACATTGTTTTTGCTCATACCTTTTACCGCTGATTATATATTAATTCACTGACCTGCCATAGTAAAATGATGGGCAACATTTCTTATTAATATCCATTGTCCTTTTTCCAAAGCCCACCAGCATTACTCTTTACTGTTGTATGTTAATGTATACTCCAGATGGCTTTTCCCTAGTTAAGTGTGTGTGTCTTCATTACTATGTAGAGTAACTGCATTCCATGGGTCGTCCAGGAAGGTCCTGATTTGATCCTTGGTAAGAATCTGAAAATTTTCCTCTTAGGGCCATATTCAATTAGAGGCGAAAAGCCTTTTTTGCCTGTTTTTTGAGAAAATTTCACCTAAAAAAATTTCACCATATTCAATTCCAGGACAATTTCGCCTAAGCGGAAACTCGATGCATTGAATTCTCCAAAAAAGTGCAAAATCTTTATTTTGGGGTGCAAATGTGGGGAAACGAGTCAGAACCCTTGGGACAGCCCCCAAAAAGACAAATCTGCAAAAAAAAAAACCTAAGAAAAACCCAAAAAAGACATGTCATTTTTGGGGTAGAAACTTAAAAAGTGGGGGGGACAAGCATAAAAACTAGCGAAATAGGCTTCTTGGGGGACTGCAAGGATGGGTCAGGTGTTTTTGGGATTGCAGGTGCATGCAGCAAGTGGGTTTTTCATGTTTTTTAAAAGTTCACTTTAGAGATATAAAACATGCTAGCACCCATTTTCTAGTAACCCAAATTTGATTGGACTACTTATTTTCACCAAAAAATACTGCTTAATGCTATTCTTTACCACTTTTACAAAGACGCTAATAGTTTACACAACTTAAGTACGCAAAATAGTTTTATTGGGGCTATTAGTACACATCTACAGTCAGGTGCATAAATATTGGGACATTGACAGAATTTTCATATTTTGGCCTCTATTCACCACCACAATGGCTTTGAAATGAAACAAACAAGATGTGCTTTAAATGCAGACTTTCAGATTTAATTTGAGGGTAATTACATCCAAATCAGATGAACGGTGTAGGAATTACAATGGTTTCTATATGTGCCTCCCACTTTTTTAAGGGGCCAAAAGTAATGGGACAAACTAAACAATCCTAAATCTAACTTTCACTTTTTAATACTTTGTTGCAAATCCTTTGCAGGCAATTACAGCCTGAAGTCTGGAACGCATAGATAGACATCACCAGACGCTGGATTTCATCCCTGGTGATGCTCTGCCAGGCCTCTACTGCAAATGTCTTCAGTTCCTGCTTGTTCTTGGGGCATTTTCCCCTCAGTTTAGTCTTCATCAAGTGAAATGCATGCTCAATCGGATTCAGGTCAGGGGATTGACTTGGCCATTGCATAACATTCCACTTTTTAGCCTAAAAACTCTTTGGTTGCTTTTGCAGTATGCTTCAGGTCATCTGCATTGTGAAGCGCCGTCCAATGAGTTCAGAAGCATTTCACTGAATATGAGCATATAATATTGCCCAAAACACTTCAGAATTCATTCTGCTGCTTTTGTCAGCAGTCACATCAATAAATACAAGGGAACCAGTTCCATTGGCAGCCATACATGCCCACGCCATGACACTACCACCACCATGCTTCACTGATGAGGTGGTATGTTTTGGATCATGAGCAGTTCCTTTCCTTCTCCATACTCTTCTCTTCACATCACTCTGGTACAAGTTGATCTTTGTCTCATCTGTCCATAGGATTTTGTTCCAGAACTGTAATAGCTTTTTTAGATGTTGTTTGGCAAACTCTAATCTGGTCTTCCTGTTTTTGTGGCTCACCAAAGGTTTACATCTTGTGGTGAACCCTCTATATTCACTCTTGTGAAGTCTTCTCTTGATTGTTGACTTTGACACATATACACCTACCTCCTGGAGAGTGTTCTTGATTTGGCCAACTGTTGTGAAGGGGTTTTTCTTCAACAGGGAAATAATTCTTCTGTCATCCACCACAGTTGTTTTCCGTGGTCTTCCGGGTCTTTTGGTGTTGCTGAGCTCTCCGGTGAGTTCTTTCTTTTTAAGAATGTTCCAAACAGTTGATTTGGCCACTCCTAATGTTTTTGCTATCTCCCTGATGGGTTTGTTTTGATTTTTCAGCCTAATGATGGCTTGCTTCACTGATAGTGACAGCTCTTTGGATCTCCTATTGAGAGTCGACAGCAACTGAATCCAAATGCAAATGTCACACCTAGAATCAACTCCAGACCTTTTACCTGCTTAATTGATAATGAAATAACGAGGGAATAGCCCACACCTGTCCATGAAATAGCTTTTGAGTTGATAGTCCCATTACTTTTGGCCCCTTAAAAAGTGGGAGGCACATATAGAAACCATTGTAATTCCTACACCGTTCACCTGATTTGGATGTAATTACCCTCAAATTATTCCTTATTATTAAGTCTGCAGTTAAAGAACATCTTGTTTGTTTCATTTCAAAGCTATTGTGGTGGTGAATAGAAGCCAAAATATGAAAATTCTGTCAATGTCCCAATATTTATGCACCTGACTGTATATTGATTTCCTATGTTAGTGCATCTTTTTCTGGGGTACAGACTGATTTCCCCAATTCTTTCAGTACTTTTCGCTTGTTCCGCATTCGCCTAATTCTGTTTTCGCCTGTTTTGCAATTGAATTAGGTGAAAAGCAGGGATGTGCATGGAATGATTTTGCCTCTGAAACAGGCAAATGAGGCGAAAAGTCGGACAGGTGAAAATGTTCTGACTTTTCGTATCTAATTGAATACCTGTCTTAGAGGTAAGATTTATGTAGGGGCACTGCCGTTGTTAGACTTTTTTTTTTTTCCAGATGCACAAAAAGTATTATATTTACAAACAAAATGAACATTGTATTTTTCAAAAGTATTTGTCAGAGGAATCTATACAAAGTTGCATGTGCCCAAACCACTTGGTGAAGCTGCTGAACCAGTCCGAAAGCAGGTTTATCTTCTATATGCTGGATGAAGGTCCTCACTGCAGCCTCTGGTGACTTAAAACAAATCCCATGCATTTTTGGGAACACAAATAAGTAGCAGGGGGCCAGGTCTGGACTGTATGGTGGATGGCAAAGCTCCTGGATGTGTTCATGGGCCAGAAAATTCACCACTTTCCTGTGCTTGTGGGCAAGTGCACTGTCGTGATGGAGAAGGGCACCATAAGCTTGGACGGCGCCTGGAAGTGACTTCCAGCACTTGCGTCAGGAATTGGTTGGCATACCGTCCCCACTAATGGCGCCCTGCTGCACGTGTGGTTCAGTAGCTACATGACTAGTCTGGTCCACAAAAACAGCCACCATCTGATTGGCCATGCTGTGCTCATGTTGGAACTTCTGTGGTGGCGCAACACCAACTGGGGTTCATTGGGCAGATGATTGTTTGGTCTTTGGGTCAAAGCTGTAGATCCAGGATTCATCACCACTGAAAATATCCCAAACAGAGTTTTAGCAACCATTACACCCCGGCCAGCATGGTGCAGCACCAAGTCACCTGGGCCTCCTTCTACTCTCAAGTCAGCTGATGGGGCATCCAGGGTGAAAAAACCTTGCTCAGGCCAAGCTTTTCATGGAGTATTGAGCAGATGAATCCCAATGAGATACCTATCTCCTTCTCTAACTGGGCCATGGTCACCCTGGCTTCCAACTCAACTATGGCCTGCACTGCAGCAACGTTGTTCTCAGTGATGGTGAACACAGGTCGGCCGCAGCACTCCTCGTCTTCCAGGGACTGTCTCCTGCGCCAAAATTCTGCAAACCACTCAAACACAGTGGTTCGGGACAGCGCTTCCTCTCCAAAAGCAGCTGGCAGTCGGTCAAAACTCTTCTGCATTCGCAGACCACTATTGTAGTCATAGAAGGTCATGGGTCTCCAGTGGCCTCTGTTGAGCTCCATAATGAGTTTGTGATGAAAGTGAACAGGTTGACTTCTTCAGTGTGCAGTGCTGCTTATATATGGTGCTGTGCCTTGAAATTACACAAGAACTTTAGTCAGAGAATTACATTTCACAACCAGACATTCAGAATGTGTCTACCTATGCACTACATTTCCGGAAACTTATTACACATCCATCCCAAAGCATATAGATTCCAGGGGTTACGGCAATAAAGTAAAGTTGCACTACTACTGAGGAAACATTTGTCCTAAAGTGACTTCTTTCACTATTTGGAGTCCTGAGGGTTGCTTCGTACAGTCAGTTATAGTATCGTGGGACTTCTCTCTGGCCCAAAAAACCGCAGTCTTATTAATTGTATTCCCACTCACACAATGCATTTACAAAATAAATCTGCTGCTTCTGTATTACAAAATCCCTCACTCGGAAGAATGGTGCTAATTAAGTATTGCTTCTGATTATCGGGAATCTGCGCTGCACAGGACCCATTCTGCGAGTGTGCAAAATGGGTCCTGCTAACACGCACACTAGCCCTTGAATGCCTCTGCCAGATTGACAGGCAGAGGCATTTAAGGGGCGGTTTGGGGATGGGGTCGGGCCCCGTTCCCGGAAACGGGGGCATATCTGCCCCGTATTCCGGGAGAGGCTAGCCTAGGATCTGCGTTGATCAACGCAGTATCCTGGGCTTGCAAGCCAGCCAGGCTGAGTAAGCTGAGGCTTACTTAGCTGTCCGGCTGCCCGGCGCCATCCACCATCGCGACCATCGATGGTTGCGATGGTGTTCCCAGCACTGCGACCTCCGTCGCAGTGCTGGGACAGCAAATGCAGTATGGAGTGTCATACACCTCCTGCTGCATTTGCATGATTGCAAGGATCACAATTGCAAAGCTGCCTGCGTGCACTACACACTACAGTATATGCCTGCGTGCAGCTTTGCAATTGCGTTTCTTGCTGTATCAGGGCCTATGTTTCTTTAAATTAGCCCATATGTGAAGCTTAGCTGCACATTTGCTTTTTGATTAAATTGTACTGCAATGTAATCCCGTTAACACACAATTAAAATAACATTTCCCATTAACGCACAATTGAAATAATATATTATGAAATGTACCTGTCTCTAATCTCTCTCCTTTTATTGTGACATAAACTGTTTTTCAAGTTGCCGCTTCTGTCTCCTGCCTCGATGTATTCAACCAATGTTCTTTACGTATTTTAGTCTATTCATGCAATGTACTGTCTTCTTTCAGACAGCTCGGTTAACAAAGAATGCTAATTTGGCAGTAAATGAGTTATCAGAATTGAGCTGTGGAAACTACAAATTATAATAGGGTATGTCTGTATAAACAATGGCATTTTCTCAGAAGGAAAGGGGTGGAAAAACACATTTAATTATGGCTTATGTCCTCTCCACACCAGGCAATAGGCTATTGATAGAGTGGCACTTATGTCTAATTATTCCTTTCATTCAGCGTGGCTTGCAGAGAATGCAGATGGCAGACTATACATACAGTTCTTGAACTTGCAACACTTATTACACCAGATGATAATTATCTGAGTCCTAGTGATGATTGCTTGTTACTGTATGTAGACAGAGAGCCTGATTAACTACGGAACGCAATTCCGCTAATATCAGTGGTGCTAATTAAATGTTTGCATTCACATCCTAACATAAGGACGCCCACTTCCCCTTACTCACATCCGTATACTAGGGCAACATAGCGAAACAATCGGTAACATCGAGTAACACTTGCACACACCCTGACCTTACTCAGAAATTGGTCACAGCCACACACGCTATCAGTGCTATGGCTGCTTATGGCCACGCAGTGGATAATTTATGCACGCCCCTGCAACAGCGTTGCAACGCACTGGCATGCCTGTGTTCCCCCGACCACTCTCCTGTCACCTCCCACAAACGGTACTTCCTGTCAATCACTCTGCCATGGGTCTGCGTATCCTCTGCTATTGCAGGCCCAATCGCAATGGCTAGATCACGCATGGGTAGAACGCACCAGTCGGCCGATTATGTGCGTATAACTGCATTGCTTGCTGAATCAGGCCCATAAGCCTTTGCCTAAAACTTGTATTGTGGATGCTCTGCTGATGCATGCAACACAGGATGAAGTACAGATATGCCCAGCTATATCCTTGCTGCTGGCATGGCAAATCGCACCACGCCAAGCGTGAGATGCACGCCCGCATTCGGATGTGCGCACTGTGTATGTGACTGTGCCTGCATAGGAATACATGGTGCGATCTCAGTGCGCGCCATAGCGTACTGTAGTGTATGCAGGCATGGGGAATTGCATGTCATGATGCGCGCGCATGTTTGTGGTGCGATCAGCCACAGTGTAACTGGGCGCTTCTGTATATGGAAAAAAAGAGTGGCAGTTACAGATGTGTCTGCTACATCTTTGCCGCTGATGCGGCTTGCCGCAGCACGCATGCCACGAGATGTGTGTCTTGTTTGTTCCCACAATCTACAGGACTCCATGGTGCAAACATTGCTGCAGCCTGGCGTACTGTGTCGCACACATGTCCTGCAAATCGCATGCCGTGATGCGTGCACACCTTTGTCCCCATACATTAGTATGGGGATGTAGAAATTAGGCTATTCATCAAATTCCGAAAATTATGTATTTTCGGTATTTCATGGTGTTACTATATGCCAACTTCAGATGGCGTATAGCCCCTGTAAGGCTACACAAGCTGCCATTTATGCGGCAGCTCGTGTAGCAGTGTGATATACTTACCTTCTCTAAGTGTGAGAAGCAGTGGCGGAACAGGAGAGTGGTGGGCCCAGGTGCAAAAATATGCTTTGGGCCCCCCATCCCCACCCCACCCCCACTCCACAAAGCAAAAGAAAAACTGAACACAGGAGATTACAAATGTAATTTATCCCTATTTGTATTAGTACTGTATTATTTTCTACCATTTTAGTTCCCTCCAATTCAAACTGACCCCCTTGCAGCACAATCTTACTCCCTCTGAGCTCACTGCCCCCCCCCCCCCGCAGCTCTCACTGCCCTCTAACAGCTCTCACTGCCCCCTTGCAGGACTCACTGCTCCCCTTCACAACACCTCACCCCTGACAGCTTACTAACCTCTTACAGCACTTACTACCCCTCACAGCTTAGTAACCTCTTACAGAACTTACTGTCCTCCTCAAATCACTGTCCCCCCTTGCAGCACTCATTGCCCCCCGCAGCTCATAGCACACACTGACCCCATCATAGTTCACTTGCCCCTCATTGCCCCCTGTCCCCCTTTGCCGTTTATAACCCCCCTAATAGCACACACTGACCCCCTTCATAGCACACACTAACCTTATCATATCTTACTTAGCCCTCATAGCCCGCTGTCCCTCCTTGCAGTTTATAACTAGATATGAGCGGGTTCGGATCTCAGAGATCCGAACCCATCCCAAACTTAGCGAACTGCGCCGAGATCCGAGTTGGTTTGTGTTTTCCCGCCTGACTTGGATCTGTAAACAAGGCAAAACGTCATCATCCCGCTGTCGGATTCTCGTGGGTTTTTTGATTGTATAAATGGTCCTGTGATCGCCACCATTTTCATTGTGGCTGTGGAGAGTGAAGAGGAAGAAGGGGCCTGTGCAGTTGCTGTGTGTTTAAGGGGCTGGCTACTGTTGTCACTTGTCAGGGGCTAGCTGCTGAATGTCCATACTGCATAGGGGCTGGCTGGCTAGTGTCACTTGTCATAGGGGTTGGCTGTTGTCCACGCCGTCCATACTAGGGCTGGCTGCTGTGCTGGGCTGTGCCTGTTGTCCATAAGGGCTGTGTTACTCCATATACTAGGAGATGTGCCGCAGACAGAAGAGGGGGCTTCAGTGGCTCCTGTGTCACTGCAGTCCATAAGGGGTTCTGCTGTGTTGTCCAGGCGGTGCTCTGCCATCAGGGGTGCTCTTCACCCCCAGTGTGTGTGTATTACCCACACTTATCAGCAACGTAGCTGCGCAGGGGTGCTGCCTGTGTTGTTTATCAAGGGGCTGCTGCCTCGTTCAGGGGTGCTCTCACCCCGCAGTGTAAAAAAAAATTTTTTTTTTTCTGTGTGTGTGTGCGTGCGTGTTAGCCACATTTATCAGAAACGTAGCTGCGCAGGGGTGCTGGGAGGAACTCTAGTGCTGCCTGTGTCATTTATCAAGGGGCTGCTGCCTAATTGTGGGGTGCTCTCCCCCCAAGTGCCAAAAAATATTAATCAAATCAATCAATCAATAAATGTGTTTTTCTTTTTGTGTGTATGCGCATTAGCCACACTTATCACCAGCAACGTAGCTGCACAGGAGTGCTGCCTGTGTTGTTTATCAAGGGGCTGCTGCCTCATTGAGGGCAGCAGCTCTCCCCCATGTGCCAAAAAAAAATTTATCCCATCAATCAATGTGTTTTTTTTTCTGTGTGTGTGCGCATTAGCACCACTTATCACCAGCAATGTAGCTGCACAGGGGTGCTGCCTGTGTTGTTTATCAAGGGGCTGCTGACTCATTGAGGGGTGCTCTCCCCCCCAAGTGCTCAAAAAAAAAAAATCTGCTGACTCATTGAGGGATGCTCTCCCCCCCAAGTGCTCAAAAAAAAAAAATCCAATCAATCAATGTGTTTTTTTTTCTGTGTGTGTGTGTGTGTGTGCACGTTAGCCATGACATCACAAATGCCTCAGTGGAGATTTGCATAAACATTTTTAAAAAGTGAAAATAGAGGATATGGTTTATAAAATGGAATAAAGTGGCTAAAATTGCGTTCTCTGATTATAGTGTCCCTACTCCCTACCCATGGCCCCTCTACCTGAATTTCAGCGAGTCAGAGGGGCAACACCATGCAACCGTATTCCAGAGTGCAGCTGCTCCTCCTGTAGCCCAGGTCAGAAGATGTTTAGAGTATGTGGTGATATGGACTAAAATGGAGCTCACATCCACTAAAGTGGACAATGAATCCCCAATCTAACAGGGAGCGCAGCTGTAATTTATACACAACACAGGATGGGATGACGATATAGGATTGGGTGATGGTATAATCTGGGGTGATGTATACATCACCTTCTTCACACAATATTCATTTGTTTCAGCTGGAATCCACCATTACAGGTGCCTCTGTAATTTTTCCACATAATTGACGGTAAAGGTCTTTCCCGTAGAATTTATAGTTAATTTTGATGGACATCATCTTTTCCACATTTTGGGGAAGTAGTCTCAGGCCGATCACTGACAAGGTTCCCGGCTGTGCTGTAAACTCTTTCTGAGTACTCACTGTAAGGTGGGCAGCTCAAATAAAGCAAATGCAGTTTTGTGTAAGGACCTCCAAATGCCTCTTTTTCCTGTCAGTAGTTATTTATATCTCTTCAGATCTGTGTTCGTTGGGAAGCAAAAACAATGTCTTCATCCCTTCTGGGATGAAATTTCACTCCCAGCAGCAGGTATGGTGCTCAAGAATTCTCAAGAAAGACACAACGTAAGACTTAAACCTTAAATCTGAAATGTTGCATTTGCTGCACTGTTCCGCTTGTCAACATATCTGCTCTGGTTAAGTTGACAGTGAGTACAACGGCAGTTTGAAGGCCACTAACTAACTAACTGGGCAGCACAGACGGTGTAGTTGTTAGCATTACTTCCACACAGCACTGAGGTTGTGGGTTCGATTCCCTCTTCGACCCTAACTGTGTGGAGTTTGTATATTCTCCATATGAGGGTTTCCGGGTGCACTGGTTTACTCCAACACTCCAAAAATATACTGGTAGGTTAATTGGGTCCCATCAAATATTAACCCTAGTGTGTGTGTGTGTATGTGAGCATGTGGTAGGGAATATAGATTGTAAGCTCCACTGGGGCAGGGACTGATGTGAATGGACAAATATTCTCTGTAAAGCACTACGTAATATGTGTGTGCTATATAAATAACTGGTAATAAATAATAAATAGCTAACCATGTTTTTTTAATGTCCCTGCACAGGTTGGGAAATACTTTTTATTTGGAAGCTTTGCAAAGGATTATTTAACAGTCAATTGTTTTACAAAGCAGTAGCACTCTTCCTGGGATGAAACTCCACTCCTAGCAGCAGAAGCAGGCACAGGATTCTCAAGAAAGACACAACGTAAGAACTTAAATCTTAAATCTTGCACTTGTCCACTTATCTGTGCTGGTTAAGTGGCAGCTTGGAGGCCACTAACTAACTATGTTTTTTTTAATTTCCCTGTACAGGTTGGTAAATGCTTTTTCATGTGGAAGCTTTGCAAAGGATTATTTAACAGTCAATTGTTGTGGAAAGCACTACTAGAAGTCTTTCTGGTCCCCTTCTGGGATGAAAAAAAATCCACTCCCAGCAGCAGCATGCCGCTCAAGGATTCTTCTGGGGCAAGGATTGATGTGAATGTGTCAAATTGTTTTTGTAAATGCCTCCCCTCCCCTTCTCTGTCATAAATTAATGAAATGAAATTTACTACCAATCAACCCTTCATGTCCCTGCCTTCACCTACATACATACTCCAACTCCCTCAGGCTTCTTTTGAATAATGAAAACCTTTGTGTCCTGATGTGCCATATTGAAAGTTGAACTGCCACGTGTTTGTGCCACCCACTCCTGCTGCTTAGCTTAGTCAGCCAGCTAGCTTGGTGCAAATTTTGGGCCTAAACTGGATGAAAACAATATACTGAGCTGTGAGGTGGTCAAAACTGACTGAAAACGAGTGGAAATAAATGTTACTGAGGTTAATAATACTGTAGGAACAAAAACAGGCCCATTTTATGTGATTATAGCTGTTTTTATGATAGCTTAAGAAAAAATCCAGATCCAAAACCAAAAACAAAACACGGAAAACCAGGGGAGATACAGATCATCTTTATTTATAACCACCTT
The DNA here is from genome assembly GCA_031769625.1 of Taudactylus pleione. Lineage (NCBI taxonomy): Eukaryota > Metazoa > Chordata > Amphibia > Anura > Myobatrachidae > Taudactylus > Taudactylus pleione. Next base: position 4,032,514 of record JAUIMM010000067.1, read on the forward strand.
AATAGCATACACTGACCCCATCATAGCTCACTTACCCCTCATAGATCGCAGTCCCCGTCACAGCTTATAGCCACCTAATAGCACACACTGATCCCTTTCACAGCTTACCCCCTGAAAAAAAACCCCGAAAAAATGACAGCTTTTCGGAATAGATACTTATGAAGAGGAGGAATGATGAATTCCTCCGGTGTTTAGGTAGAACTCCATGCCATTTCGAAACCTAATTACCTCCAATTAAAATTAAGTAATAATGAATAGACCCCTCAATACTCCGGTGGATCGGGCCGTCATATCGTCCACATCGGCAAATGTGTACCCAGTTTGGGTGGCCATGCACGTTCCCACAGGTCGTCCATCGGGTTGTTCCGTCATCCTGCACATAGGGCTGATGGCACAACGCAGATGGCGATGCCAGGCAGGCGAGGGGAGCCGGTGCCATAGATATCGGGTGGTCGGGCACCAGATCGTGTAATGTGTACTGGCCGCCTGATGTATTGACCCGTCAGCCGTCGATTCACTAGGCACACAGATCGGTAAGTGTGTACCCAGCTGTACCCCGTCAGGTGTGCAAAAAATCAGAAACAGGTGTCCCATCTCCAACTGATAACCACCAATAAGCACGGAAGTCTGCCTACATGCCCATGAAATGGATGTGTTTTGTGTAACTGTCTAGGGCTTGTGCCCAATAGGCAACACCATCTACAGATGGCATTGCTTACAGAAGCCTATAGGCACCTTTATGCAACAAATCCCCATAGAGGGATCCGAAGGATTCTTCTTTCACCCCACCACGGCTTGCATGTGTGCTTGCTAAAAACCTCATGTGCAATAGGAATCTCGGGTCATAAACTCTCTGCTTCTTCTATGCTGCAGCCTCCACTCAAATGGCTCCCATGCTCACAGCCTATAACTTGCCTCCACCACAGTGTGTCCAAGCGGGATGCGGTCAGAATGCTGACTGCTGGGATTCCAGCAATCAGAATACTGACGTCGGAATCCTGACACTTGTCAAAATACCTGTGTCGGCATCCTGACTGCTGGAATCCCAAAGGTAAGTACTGGGGTTAGGGTAAGTGTTAGGTTAAGGGGTTAGGCACTAGCGGGAGGGTTAGGTTTAGGCTGTGAAGGGAAGGTTAGGTTTAAGGGAGGGTTAGGTTTAGGCTGCGGGGGGGGGGTAGGTTTAGACTGCAGGAAGGGAAGGTTAGGCTTAGGCTGCGGGGAGGGAGGGTTAGGTTTAAGTACTGGGGGGAGGTTAGGTTTAGGCACTGGGGAGGGAGGGTTAGGGGTTAGGTTAGGCTTACTTACCTGGGAGCATCAGCATTCTAACCTGGCCGGGATTCTGGCCACAGGGATCCCGAGCGCCGGCATCCTGTACCCAACCCGTCCAGTCAACAGACAAATTCTGTACTGAGGCAACCTGCCAGGTGACTCGCTGGGCAGTTGCCCATGCTTTCACCACTCAACTCACTTGGATTAATTCAATGTGAAAGCTACATAGAAGACCTAAGTAAGTGTGCCAGGTACAAAATGTACATATGATATGAGGTTGGCTCAATTTAGATCGTCACCTGGACCCTCTTGGGAAAACCTATATAGAAACACTTTGAGACCTTATTTCTTTTTGATTAACTTGTAGTGTTGAGTTATCCCTATGGAACATTTTTGTATTAGCTTATTTCTACTTATTTCAAGTAGAGCAACTGTTTCTATTGTTTCTAACCTGCTCAGATAATACAGTAGATAAAGCACAGCATGGTTTCCTCCATACAGGGTGACAGTATTAATACTTTGAGGTTTTTCCATTTCCATATAGAGATGTTTGGAAGTATTACTAAAGTGCTGGTACTTCTGATACTATACAAAGTCTGGATGGAACCAGAGAAGCAACCATGGAATGTTTGCTCCAAGACAAAATGCTTCTTATTAATCCAGGCCCTGCCATCTGTCCAAGCAGGGAGGAAACCACGCACATCATAAGCCACATCAACAGCCTAAAACCTCTTTAGACTATTGACTAATTAACCTTGTGGTTACATCAATGATACAATGTAGCGGGTCCTGACCACATACAGCCAATCAGCGAGATGCTCCTACGTGGATGCTCATTGAATGGCTGGCGGCTCCTTCAATGACAGGGGCACACGTGTGCTCCGGTAACTTGCGTAGAGTAAAGCTATGTGTACATACATGTGTCCGCTTGGATTCAGGTACACTCGTGTTTTTATTTTAACTCTTTGGATGCCTACTTGGAGAAGAGGACATGAACTACGCATAGGAGGTGTGTATGGATTTTTTTTATAGGTACCCCTATGGATTACTTCGGATACTAGGTGAGTATGTGTGATAGTGAGTGTGAGTGTGCAGGTATGTTATAATAAAATTTTACTTTCACAGTGTATGTTGTGTTCATTTACATATTGCTTTGGTTGTGGAACTACAAGTGCCAGTGGGCCCATAATGCCCCGCATGCTGGTATTTGTGGTTTACACAACTAAAGACAATATTTAAACATTGACTTTACACTACACACTAACACTATCAACCCGACACCCACCGCCCTAGGCTGCCGGGGATAGCCCCGGGCTATCAGCCTAGGACAGGGGTGCCCTGGAGAGGGGGACCCCTTTATTGGAGGGGTCCCCAACTCCCCAGGGATCCCTTTCTTGGGCTGACTAGCGGTCAGGGCTGATGCGGCGGCTGGGGGGCCCGGTGAAAGGGCTCCCCTGGCTGTGGCATCATACCCTTGCTAGAAAGGGTCCAGTGCTGGTTTTAATTATCAGGGTACCCCTACGTCAATTTTTTCATCCTATAATTTAAACCAGGACTGGCCCTGCAGCCTGGTGGTACCTTATTTACGGTGGAACCCTACTAATTTTGTTCCCCGATATTTTAGGTACCAGGACAGGCTGGCAAGTCCGGGGCTGGTTATGCTTTGGGGGGGTGGGGACAGTATGTAATTTTTAAAATATTATTGAACCCGTTTTTTACAGGTCTTAAGACACAAGCAGCTTACACATATAGCACTGATATGTGCAGGCTGCTTGCTCGGATGAGTTTGGAATAGAGAAAACACTGCAATCTCGGGTGAGTAATCTCAACTAAACTCTCCTTAAACTCTCCTCTAAACTCACAATTTTGAGGAAAAAACTCGATCTGCTTCACCATCGAAAAACTCACTTTCACCTAAACTCACTTATTTTGCGAGTTGTTAAAGGGAAATCTCACTCGAGTTTTGGTGAAGCAAAGTGAGTTTAAAAACTAAAAAACTCGACCAAACTCGATTCTTAGTAGATTTACCCCCTAGCCTCAATATGTCATGCGGCACAAAATGCCCGGTGCGACTGAGCCGCTCTGAGATGTGTAGTGTACCATCCTTGTCCTTACATTTTGCATCGCAGATGCAACAAAACACCACTCACAGATATTTTGGGGGTCCTTATAAATATAAAATAATGATGATAATAATAATGATAATAAAAATAATAATAATAGTCATTATACTAGTGGTGTTCCTACTGTTCTGGTACTTTAGAACATCTGCAAAATCTATATGGAGCCAGAATATTAATTGTGGGTTTATAATTCTGTCTTCCTCTAGAAGATTACTTTCCTCATGAAGTCAATTTGGGAATGTTCCCAATTATGTAGCATCTCAGTGTAGAGAGGAGGAAAGGGCCTGATTCAGACCCATTCGCTAAGTTGCGAACGCACAATTAGGGCGATTATCGCACATTTGCGCATGCGTAAGCATCAAAGTACGCATGCACGAACCAGTCACTGCGTCTGGGAACCGTGCGCTCGTAGTACACAGACTGGACGCTACTTTGAGTGACAGCGCCATTTGTGGGTGGTAACAGGGGAAGGTGCTTGTGAATGGGGGAGTGGTGCTGCGAACGCAGGCGTGTCTGGCCATCAAAACAGAGTTTTATGGATGTGCATAATTAACAAAGACACGTCACTGTACACTGCACTTGGTTGTATTTTAGCCTGCAGTGATCGCAGTGCTTGCGGCGGAGTAGAGTCTACCACAAGGGCTGCGTGCAGCTCCGATCCCTCTCGATGTATCCGATTAATCACACACTTCCTGGAGATGTCGTGTACTAAGAAAGACAGGTGGGCGTCTTTACACTGGCATGCGTTCACTCTGCCGTCGCTCTCTAAGACATAGAGGGTGTCCTTCCACTAGACAGTGCGATCGTGGCATTTGCATACCCGGCCCCTTTTAGCTGCGTGAGAGCGCAGCTTAGTGTCCAGGTGTGAATGAGCTCCAAAGTGCAACAGAATTTGCAGCAGAACAAGTAAAGTCAAGGTTCTAGTAGTTTCCGGAATTCTTCAATTGAGAGGCGACGATGCTGATGGACAAATATACCCTGTTGCTTACCAAGAGTTTTTGGTTTGCACATACTGCACAAGCAAAGCAACCAGCATGTTGCTATTGAGCATCTTGTACATTAATTTTGGACTCTACCTGGATGGGACGGTCACAAAACCATCTGGAGGACCTCCAAGAAAGTGGCACTTTATATTTCGCTAATATTTTAATTAGGGGTGTGCACCGGCCACTTTTCGTGTTTTGTGTTTTGGTTTTGGATCTGGATCTTTCTTCGTGTTTTGGATCTGGATTGGTTTTGCCAAAACCACCCTTCCGTGTTTTGGGTTCTGGGTTTTGTGTTTTGGATCTGTATTTTTTTGAAAAAAAGCATAAAAACAGCTAAAATCACAGAATTTGTAGGTTTTTCTGCTCCTATGCTATTATTAACCTCAATAACCTTAATTTCCACTCATTTCCAGTCTATTCTGAACACCTCACACCTCACAATAGTGTTTTTATGTCCAAAAGGTTGCACCGAGGTAGCTGGATGACTATGCTAAGCGACACGAGTGGGCGGCACAAACACGTGACCCATCTAGGAGTGACACTGCAGTGGCAGACAGGATGGCAGTTAGAAAAACTAGGCCCCAAACTGTACATAATGCAAAGAAAAAAAGAGGTGCAAGATGGAATTGTCCTTGGGCCCTCCCACCCACCCTTATGTTGTATAAACAGGACATGCACACTTTAACAAATCAATCATTTCAGCGCCAGGGTCTGCCACACAACTGTGGCTGAAATGATTGGTTCGTTTGGGCCCCCACAAAACAAGCTGGCAATTAATGTGTCCCTGCACAAACTGGCTCTACGGAGGCAAGATGTCATCCTCATCCTCCTCATCCACCGATTCCTCACCCTCTTCAGTGTGTACATCCTCATCCTCACAAAGTATTAACTCGTCCCCACTTGAATCCACCACCACAGGTCCCTCTGTACCTTCTGGAGGCTGGTCTCCCTGGAAGAGCTGATAATTCATTTTGATGAACATCATCTTCTCCACATTCTGTGGAAGCAACCTCCTACGCCTTTCGCTGACAAGGTTCCCGGCTGCACTAAACACTCTTTCGGAGTACACACTGGAGGGGGGGCAACTCAGGTAAAATAGAGCCAGTTTGTACAGGGGCCTCCAAATTGCCTCTTTTTCCTGCCAGTACAGGTATGGACTTTCTGACATGCCTACTTGGATGCTGTCACCGATGTAATCCTCCACCATTCTGTCAATGGTGACAGTATCATATGCAGTGACAGTAGACATGTCAGAAATTGTTGCCAGGTCCTTCAGTCCGGAACAGATGTCCAAACTTGGTCCTGCCTGCCCTGCATCACCGCCAGCGGGTTGCTTAGGATACCTAAGTTTTTTCCTGGCAGCCCCAGTTGCGGGAGAAAATGAAGAAGGAGCCGTTGACGTGTCACGTTCCGCTTCAGCTGACAGTGTGTTCACCAGCAGGTCTTTGCACCTCTGCAGGCTTGTGTCGGCCGGAAAGAGAGACACCACATAGGCTTTAAACCTAGGATCGAGCACGGTGGCCAAAATGTAGTGGTCTGATTTCAACAGATTGACCACCCTGGCAAAGCGAATGAAGGGCTTCATCCACAAGTCCCACATGCCGAGCGGAATCGCTCCGTCTTAGCTCCTCCTTCACTTTCTCCAGCTGCTTCTGCAAAAGCCTGATGAGGGGAATGACCTGACTCAAGCTGGCAGTGTCTGAACTGACTTCACGTGTGGCAAGTTCGAAGGGCTGAAGAACCTTGCACAACACGGAAATCATTCTCCACTGCGCTTGAGTCAGGTGCATACCCCCTCCTTTGCCTATGTCATAGGTGGATGTATAGACTTGTATGGCCTTTTGCTGCTCCTCCATCCTCTGAAGCATATAGAGGGTTGAGTTCCACCGCGTCACAACCTCTTGCTTCAGGTGATGGCGGGGCAGGTTCAAGAGTGTTTGCTGGCGCTCCAGTCTTCGGCACGCAGTCGCTGAATGGCGAAAGTGGCCAGAAATTTTTCGGGCCACCCAAAGCGTCTCCTGCACGCCCCTGTCGCTTTTCAGAAAATTCTGCACCACCAAGTTTATTGTGTGAGCAAAACATGGGACGTGCTGGAATTTGCCCAGATGTAATGCCCGCACAATATTGGTGGCGTTGTCAGATATCACAAATCCCCAGGAGAGTCTAAGTGGGGTAAGCCACTGGGCGATGATTTCCCTCAGTTTCTCTAAGAGGTTGTCGGCGGTGTGCCTCTTACTGAAACCGGTGATACACAGCGTAGCCTGCCTTGTAACGAGCTGGCGTTTCTGAGATGCTGCTACTGGTGACGCTGCTGCTGCGTAAGGTGATACATCTACCCAGTGGGCTGTCACAGTCATATAGTCCTTAATCTGTCCTGTTCCACTTGTCCACATGTCCGTGGTTAAGTGGACATTGTGTACAACGGCATTTTTCAGGACATTGAGGACACTTTTTCTGACGTTTCTGTACAGTCTCGGTATCGCCTGCCTAGTGAAGTGGAATCTAGACGGGATTTGGAACCGGGGACACACTACCTCCATCAATTGTCTAAATCCCACTGCACTAATGGCGGATACCGGACGCACGTCTAACACCAACATAGCAGTCAAGGCCTCAGTTATACGTTTTGCTTCAGGATGACTGCTGTCGTACTTCATCCTCCTCGCTAAGGACTGTTGGAGGGTCAATTGTTTAGTAAAAGTAGTGGTGTTCCTACTTCCTCTCTGGGATGATGAACGACTCCCAGCAGCAGCAACAGCAGCAGCGGCTGCAGTAGGCGTAGCAATGCAGGATCCTCCGGAGGAATCCCGGATAGGAGAGTCAGTCATGCCAGTGATATGGCCTGCAGGACTACTTCCGATCCTGACTAAGGAGGAAATTGACGAGGAGGGAGTTGACGGTGTGGTTTGCAGGCGCTTGGATACAACAGGACAACGGGATTTAGGTGTCCCTGGACTGCTTACGGTCTGAGCCAAAGTTTCTGAACTTGACAGTAACTTTTTATGAACGCGCTGCAGGTGCCGTATAAGGGAGGATGTTCCTAGGTGGTTGACGTCCCTACCCCTACTTATTTCACCTTTACATATGGTACATATGGCAAGACAGTTGTTGTCCGGATTTGGATAGAAATATTGCCAGACCAAAGAGGTGGAATGTTTGGTCTTCTGCCCAGGCATGACCGTGATGGGCTTTTTCATCCCACGGACAACAACTGTCTCCCCCGGAGCCTGATTTAAACAAACCACATCACCATCAGAATCCTCCTCGCCAACTTCCTCCTCAGCGCCAGCTACACCAGTATCCTCATCCTGTTGTACTTCAACAGTGACATCTTCAATTTGCATATCAGCAAGTGGACTGTGGGTGCTCCTTTCAGCACTTGCAGGGGGCGTGCAAATGGTGGAAAGAGCCACCTCTTCCCGTCCAGTGCTGGGAAGGTCAGGCATCGCAACCACCACCACACTTGGACTCTCCTTGGGGATTTGTGATATCTTCTTAGAAAGCACAGTTCTTCGCTGTGCTTTTGCCAGCTTAACTCTTTTGATTTTTTTAGTGGGAGGAGTGCTTCCATCGTCATGTGAAGCTGAACCACTAGTCATGAACATACTAGGGATCGACCTTAGCCGTTCCTTGCCACTCCGTGTCGTAAATGGCATATTGGCAAGTTTACGTTTCTCTTCAGCTGATTTAAATGTCTTTTTCAAGGTCATTTTCCTGAACTTTGCCATTTGGGATTGTATGTGCCCTCTACTATGACATTGGGCATCGGCCTTGGCAGACGACGTTGATGGCATGTTATCGTCTATGTCATGACTAGTGGCAGCAGCTTCAGCACTAGGAGGAAGTGGTTCTTGATCTTTCTCTATTTTATTTTTATCGGAGAAAGTTTGGTCCTCCATTTATGTTATATCGATTTGATATATACGTGCGGCTAAACACAGAAAATAATTTTTTTTTTGGTTTGGACTGGAGTGTACTTTGTGGGTTACAGCACCCTTTAACGGTCAAGCCAGCCGGCCCTTTACTTATGACACAGGCGCACTCTTGGCACTACTTTGTTGATGCACGTGCGGCTACTGCGCACACAATTCACAAACACAGAAAATAATTTTTTTTTGGTTTGGACTGGAGTGTACTTTGGGGGTTACAGCACCCTTTAACGGTCAAGCCAGCCGGCCCTTTACTTATGACACAGGCGCACGCTTGGCACTACTTTGTTGATGCACGTGCGGCTACTGCGCACACAATTCACAAACACAGAAAAAAATTTTTTTTTGGTTTGGACTGGAGTGTACTTTCGGGGGTTAGAGCACCCTTTAACGGTCAAGCCAGCCGGCCCTTTACTTATGACACAGGCGCACGCTTGGCACTACTTTGTTGATGCACGTGCGGCTACTGCGCACACAATTCACAAACACAGAAAATAATTTTTTTTTGGTTTGGACTGGAGTGTACTTTCGGGGGTTACAGCACCCTTTAACGGTCAAGCCAGCCGGCCCTTTACTTATGACACAGGCGCACTCTTGGCACTACTTTGTTGATGCACGTGCGGCTACTGCGCACACAATTCACAAACACAGAAAATAATTTTTTTTTAGGTTTGGACTGGAGTGTACTTTCGGGGGTTACAGCACCCTTAACGGTCAAGCCAGCCGGCCCTTTACTTTTGACACAGGCGCACGCTTGGCACTACTTTGTTGATGCACGTGCGACTACTGCGCACACAATTCACAAACACAGAAAATAATTTTTTTTGGTTTGGACTGGAGTGTACTCTCGGGGGTTACAGCACCCTTTAACGGTCAAGCCAGCCGGCCCTTTACTTATGACACAGGCGCACGCTTGGCACTACTTTGTTGATGCACGTGCGGCTACTGCGCACACAATTCACAAACACAGAAAATATTTTTTTTTAGGTTTGGACTGGAGTGTACTTTCGGGGGTTACAGCACCCTTAACGGTCAAGCCAGCCGGCCCTTTACTTATGACACAGGCGCACGCTTGGCACTACTTTGTTGATGCACGTGCGGCTACTGCGCACACAATTCACAAACACAGAAAATAATTTTTTTTTTGGTTTGGACTGGAGTGTACTTTCGGGGGTTACAGCACCCTTAACGGTCAAGCCAGCCGGCCCTTTACTTATGACACAGGCGCACGCTTGGCACTACTTTGTTGATGCACGTGCGGCTACTGCGCACACAATTCACAAACACAGAAAATAATTTTTTTTTTTGGTTTGGACTGGAGTGTACTTTCGGGGGTTACAGCACCCTTAACGGTCAAGCCAGCCGGCCCTTTACTTATGACACAGGCGCACTCTTGGCACTACTTTGTTGATGCACGTGCGGCTACTGCGCACACAATTCACAAACACAGAAAATAATTTTTTTTTGGTTTGGACTGGAGTGTACTTCGGGGGTTACAGCACCCTTTAACGGTCAAGCCAGCCGGCCCTTTACTTATGACACAGGCGCACGCTTGGCACTACTTTGTTGATGCACGTGCGGCTACTGCGCACACAATTCACAAACACAGAAAATAATTTTTTTTTAGTTTGGACTGGAGTGTACTTTCGGGGGTTACAGCACCCTTTAACGGTCAAGCCAGCCGGCCCTTTACTTATGACACAGGCGCACGCTTGGCACTACTTTGTTGATGCACGTGCGGCTACTGCGCACACAATTCACAAACACAGAAAATAATTTTTTTTTGGTTTGGACTGGAGTGTACTTTCGGGGGTTACAGCACCCTTTAACGGTCAAGCCAGCCGGCCCTTTACTTATGACACAGGCGCACTCTTGGCACTACTTTGTTGATGCACGTGCGGCTACTGCGCACACAATTCACAAACACAGAAAATAATTTTTTTTTAGGTTTGGACTGGAGTGTACTTTCGGGGGTTACAGCACCCTTAACGGTCAAGCCAGCCGGCCCTTTACTTATGACACAGGCGCACGCTTGGCACTACTTTGTTGATGCACGTGCGGCTACTGCGCACACAATTCACAAACACAGAAAATAATTTTTTTTTGGTTTGGACTGGAGTGTACTTTTGGGGGTTACAGCACCCTTTAACGGTCAAGCCAGCCGGCCCTTTACTTATGACACAGGCGCACGCTTGGCACTACTTTGTTGATGCACGTGCGGCTACTGCGCACACAATTCACAAACACAGAAAATAATTTTTTTTTAGGTTTGGACTGGAGTGTACTTTCGGGGGTTACAGCACCCTTAACGGTCAAGCCAGCCGGCCCTTTACTTATGACACAGGCGCACGCTTGGCACTACTTTGTTGATGCACGTGCGGCTACTGCGCACACAATTCACAAACACAGAAAATATTTTTTTTTTTGGTTTGGACTGGAGTGTACTTTGGGGGTTACAGCACCCTTTAACGGTCAAGCCAGCCGGCCCTTTACTTATGACACAGGCGCACGCTTGGCACTACTTTGTTGATGCACGTGCGGCTACTGCGCACACAATTCACAAACACAGAAAATAATTTTTTTTTTGGTTTGGACTGGAGTGTACTTTCGGGGGTTACAGCACCCTTAACGGTCAAGCCAGCCGGCCCTTTACTTATGACACAGGCGCACGCTTGGCACTACTTTGTTGATGCACGTGCGGCTACTGCGCACACAATTCACAAACACAGAAAATAATTTTTTTTTTGGTTTGGACTGGAGTGTACTTTCTGGGGTTACAGCACCCTTAATGGTCAAGCCAGCCGGCCCTTTACTTATGACACAGGCGCACGCTTGGCACTACTTTGTTGATGCACGTGCGGGTACTGCGCACACAATACACAAACACAGAAAATAATTTTTTTTTTGGTTTGGACTGGAGTGTACTTTCGGGGGTTACAGCACCCTTAACGGTCAAGCCAGCCGGCCCTTTACTTATGACACAGGCGCACGCTTGGCACTACTTTGTTGATGCACGTGCGGCTACTGCGCACACAATTCACAAACACAGAAAATAATTTTTTTTTGGTTTGGACTGGAGTGTACTTTCGGGGGTTACAGCACCCTTTAATGGTCAAGCCAGCCGGCCCTTTACTTATGACACAGGCGCACGCTTGGCACTACTTTGTTGATGCACGTGCGGCTACTGCGCACACAATTCACAAACACAGAAAATATATTATTTTTTTAGCACTTGGGGGGAGCACCCCTGATGGACAGAGCACCCCCTGGACAACACTACAGCACTCCTTTAGGACTGGGACACTGCACAGGACTTTGGAGTGGACACAGCCCCTATGGAGAACTGACTGCACAACACAGTCCAGCCAGCCCCTATGGACTTTGAAGTAGTGGACACAGCCCCTATTAACAACAGCAGCACAGCACAACACAGCCAGCCCCTATGGACTTTGAAGTAGTGGACAACAGCAGCACTACACTACACTACACTACACTACACTACACTACACAGCCCTAACTCCCACCCTCCCTCTTCACTGTCCACAGCCGAGTGAGAAAATGGCGCCGACGCGGGTACCTTATACAGGATCCAAAACCCGCGAGACTCGGAAGGCGGGATGATGACGTTTTGCCTCGATTTCAGATCCGAGTCAGGCGGGAAAAGTCGAGCCTGACTCGGATCGGACTCGGATCGGGGGGGCTCGGGGGGGTTCGGATTTCAGAAATCCGAACCCGCTCACCCCTAATTTTAATAGATTCAATAAAAGTTAATTTTTAAGATTTATCACATTGGGTCACTAGTTATGAGAATTCATAGCAACATGTTTTCATAATTAATAGTCCGTGAGTGCCCCTCTTTGGAACACTTTTTCTTTGTCTTTAGTATATGTATTCTCTTGTTCCTGGGTGCACCCCCCTCTAAATTATAACTAATTATAACCATATTAATATGATATAGGGGAAGGACATTACATCATTACATAGGTCAGTGCGGACAACCCTTTAGCTTTGTACACCATGAGGCTGTAATGTGAGCTACCTGTATATGTGATCTGTGTACACCAAGAGGGTGTAATATGTACTATATGTAATCTGTATACACCATGAGGCTGTAATATGTACTATATGTAATCTGTGTACACCATGAGGCTGTAATATATACTATATGTAATCTGTGTACACCATGAGGCTGTAATATGTACTATATGTAATCTGTGTACACCATGAGGCTGTAATATGTACTATATGTAATCTGTGTACACCATGAGGCTGTAATATGTACTATATGTGATCTGTGTACACCATGAGGCTGTAATATGTACTATATGTAATCTGTGTACACCATGAGGCTGTCATATGTACTATATGTAATCTGTGTACACCATGAGGCTGTAATATGTACTATATGTAATCTGTGTACACCATGAGGCTGTAATATATACTATATGTGATCTGTGTACACCATGAGGCTGTAATATGTACTATATGTAATCTGTGTACACCATGAGGCTGTCATGTGTACTATATGTGATCTGTGTACACCATGAGGCTGTAATATGTACTATATGTAATCTGTATACACCATGAGGCTGTAATATGTACTATATATGTAATCTGTATACACCATGAGGCTGTAATATGTACTACCTGTATATGTAATCTGTGTTCACCATGAGGCTTTAATATGTACTATATGTAATCTGTGTACACCATGAGGCTGTAATATGTACTATATGTAATCTGTGTACACCATGAGGCTGTAATATGTACTATATGTAATCTGTATACACCATGAGGCTGTAATATGTACAGTACTATATGTAATCTGTGTACACCATGAGGCTGTAATATGTACTATATGTAATCTGTGTACACCATGTGGCTATAATATGTACTATATGTAATCTATGTATACCATGAGGCTGTAATATATATTATATGTAATATGTATACACCATGAGGCTGTAATATGTACAGTACTATATGTAATCTGTGTACACCAAGAGGCTGTAATATGTACTACAGGTATATGTAATCTGTGTACACCATGTGGCTATAATATGTACTATATGTAATCTGTGTATACCATGAAGCTGCAATATGTATTATATGTCATATGTGTACACCATGAAGGTGTAATATGTACTATATGTAATCTGTGTAAACCATGAGGGAATATATGTATTATATGTGATCTGTGTACACCATGAGGCTGTAATATATACTAATTGTAATCTGTGTACACCATGAGGCTGTAAGAGAAACCGAAAGATTGCATAAGAAAAGAGGTGTTTTAAACCTCTAGGATGGGGGCAGGCATGTATGCAAATTACTTGTGGGAGTTAGCCTATGGCAAGCAGGGGTTTGTAACAGGAACATTATATAGTCGGCTAAAAGTGTGGGCCAAAGCCTCTTTGTTCCAGATTCTGGTCAGTGACAGAGATTAGCAGTGTTTAAGTTTGATTACATTGGTGATTGTTTTCTTTTGTTTTGCTTTATTTCTTATTGTATATCTCTATCCCTGCTGTATTCTCTCTCCCTATTCTGCTGTCATTTCTTTCTTCACAGTTTATTTTTCATCTCTCTTTTTTCACTGATTAAAGCCTGCCCCTGTTTATGGCCCTGTCCCTCTTGATGCATGCCCCGTCCCCGCCGCTGCGTACCCCCTCCTGCCCGCTCTGTTTGGCCATAATGTGAGCAGAGCTCACGCTGGCGCCGTGGAGCGGCCTCTGCAGGCGGATCCTGCTCCCGGCGCCGCAGCTGATAGGACGCGGGGCACACACCAGCGTAGGGGAACGGCCTCTGCCGCGAACACGGCAGATTCCGTTCCCATCGCGGCTCTTGCTGGGGATCGGCGTCGCGGGGTGGCCCCTGCCGCGTTTGCGGCGGGTGGTGCCCCCGGCGCCATTGCTGATAGGCGGCAGACTACGCATCGGCGCCCGGCTCTGCTGAGCCCGGGCCCGGCCGTGGATCCTGCTGCAGGAGCAGATAGGTGCCCCCGGCGCCATTGCTGATAGGCGGCGGAGTACGCGCCGGTGCCCGGCTCTGCTGAGCCCGGGCCCGGCCGTGGATCCTGCTGCAGGAGCAGATAGTCACGGCCGGGAGCGCACCGCGTCAGCGGCACGCGGGTGCGCTCTCACATCCGACACCCGGGACATAACCTCCTTAAAAGGAGGAGGTCCAGGCAGGGAGGTAGGGCAGAGCCCAGTGTTCATAGAGGGTCATCCTTACCTAGGGGCCTCCCCGTTCCCCGCTCACAGCGGGGCGACCGCCATGTTAGTGAGCGGGGGGTGGGGCTTAGTTGACAGGGCAGCCATTTTACAGCCAGTTTGTCCCCAGCTCCTGTTGTTACCGAGTCTGGGGCTCAGGGCCCTAGTGCTAGTGGGATGACGCCAGCTCAGTCAGCCCCTGTAGTTTTGGGTATTGTCGCCCTCCCCCCATTGCTGCGCAGCCAGAACCCTCAGCCATCGTGTCAGCCTGACCAACTCTGGCTGCTGTGTTTGCCCCATTTTTAGCAGCTCCGCCAGCTGTTAATTTGTATAGCCAAAATGTCGCGCCTGCTAACGTTAACCCCGCAAGGGCGCAAGGGGGGTCGGAGGTAGAGCAGTTGGCGCAAGCATTGAGAGCTATTGCCCCTAGCTTGGTCCAGCAAAGTGTAGTCACTACAGCACCCTCCCTTCCGATGAGTCAGGGTGCTGGTCAGGGCGGTGCAGATGTTAGGTGGCCTGCCGCAGAGGCGGCAGCGGGTGTCCTTTCCCCTTTTTTAGATGACGTCGTCAACGAAGGGGAGCTTGTGGACGAGGATGTCAGAGAAAGGCCGTCTGGATTTTTCCTCTGATACCGTGACATCGGAGGGTTCAGGTGGGTCTTTCTCAGACTCTAGTTCTTTGACATTTTCTTTTGCTTCCTCTACCTCTAACGCGGACAGCGCTGGCAGAGTGCGCAAGAGAGCAGCAACATATGCAAAATTGGAGGCAAGGCGGCGCTCGAGGCGTAGGCAACGCATCCCTAAGCGTAAGCTGATAGAGAAGGGTTTGGAAGGTTCTGCAGGGGTTCACTGTGACAACACCGCTGTATTGCAAGGTTTAAGGGCACCTTGCCGCAGTAAGATACGCAAGGGAGTCTATGTGGATATTTTTGCTCTTACGGAGAAAACTAAGAAGGCGTTTAAAGCAGCTAGGGCAAAGGGCGGAATAGGTTTGGAAGCGTTCAAGTCTTACAATTAATGGGTTGGCCGGTTTTTGCATTTTCTTGGCTTGATATTTGGAGACGCGTCCAGAGGAGCACTTGAACGTCATTAGGTACCTGCATTTAATTCACAGCATGCAGTTATTCGCAAGGGTCATGGCTTGGCGCGCTTACGATGAAGAATTTAATCGCAAGCAAGATGGCAGACAGGTGATGGATCTAGGCTGGAAGGAGGTGGAGGTATTGCTGGAGGTCACACAGCCTTTGCGTCCTGCGTATGAGGGGTACAACGCGAACAAAACTGATAGTTTGGTTCGTCAGGGCCAATAGCAGGCGTTTGGGGTAGGGGTGAGCGGGTTCGGATTTCTGAAATCCGAACCCCCCCGAGCCCCCCCGATCCGAGTCCGATCAGAGTCAGGCTCGACTTTTCCCGCCTGACTCGGATCTGAAATCGAGGCAAAACGTCATCATCCCGCCTTCCGAGTCTCGCGGGTTTTGGATCCTATATAAGGTACCCGCGTCGGCGCCATTTTCTCACTCGGCTGTGGACAGTGAAGAGGGAGGGTGGGAGTTAGGGCTGTGTAGTGTAGTGTAGTGTAGTGTAGTGCTGCTGTTGTCCACTACTTCAAAGTCCATAGGGGCTGGCTGTGTTGTGCTGTGCTGCTGTTGTTAATAGGGGCTGTGTCCACTACTTCAAAGTCCATAGGGGCTGGCTGGACTGTGTTGTGCAGTCAGTTCTCCATAGGGGCTGTGTCCACTCCAAAGTCCTGTGCAGTGTCCCAGTCCTAAAGGAGTGCTGTAGTGTTGTCCAGGGGGTGCTCTGTCCATCAGGGGTGCTCCCCCCAAGTGCTAAAAAAATAATATATTTTCTGTGTTGTGAATTGTGTGCGCAGTAGCCGCACGTGCATCAACAAAGTAGTGCCAAGCGTGCGCCTGTGTCATAAGTAAAGGGCCGGCTGGCTTGACCGTTAAAGGGTGCTGTAACCCCCGAAAGTACACTCCAGTCCAAACCAAAAAAAAATTATTTTCTGTGTTTGTGAATTGTGTGCGCAGTAGCCGCACGTGCATCAACAAAGTAGTGCCAAGCGTGCGCCTGTGTCATAAGTAAAGGGCCGGCTGGCTTGACCGTTAAGGGTGCTGTAACCCCCGAAAGTACACTCCAGTCCAAACCAAAAAAAAAATTATTTTCTGTGTTTGTGAATTGTGTGCGCAGTAGCCGCACGTGCATCAACAAAGTAGTGCCAAGCGTGCACCTGTGTCATAAGTAAAGGGCCGGCTGGCTTGACCGTTAAGGGTGCTGTAACCCCCGAAAGTACACTCCAGTCCAAACCAAAAAAAAAAATATTTTCTGTGCTTGTGAATTGTGTGCGCAGTAGCCGCACGTGCATCAACAAAGTAGTGCCAAGCGTGCGCCTGTGTCATAAGTAAAGGGCCGGCTGGCTTGACCGTTAAAGGGTGCTGTAACCCCCAAAGTACACTCCAGTCCAAACCAAAAAAAAAATTATTTTCTGTGTTTGTGAATTGTGTGCGCAGTAGCCGCACGTGCATCAACAAAGTAGTGCCAAGCGTGCGCCTGTGTCATAAGTAAAGGGCCGGCTGGCTTGACCGTTAAAGGGTGCTGTAACCCCCGAAAGTACACTCCAGTCCAAACCAAAAAAAAATTATTTTCTGTGTTTGTGAATTGTGTGCGCAGTAGCCGCACGTGCATCAACAAAGTAGTGCCAAGCGTGCGCCTGTGTCATAAGTAAAGGGCCGGCTGGCTTGACCGTTAAGGGTGCTGTAACCCCTGAAAGTACACTCCAGTCCAAACCAAAAAAAAAATTATTTTCTGTGTTTGTGAATTGTGTGCGCAGTAGCCGCACGTGCATCAACAAAGTAGTGCCAAGCGTGCGCCTGTGTCATAAGTAAAGGGCCGGCTGGCTTGACCGTTAAGGGTGCTGTAACCCCCGAAAGTACACTCCAGTCCAAACCAAAAAAAAAATTATTTTCTGTGTTTGTGAATTGTGTGCGCAGTAGCCGCACGTGCATCAACAAAGTAGTGCCAAGCGTGCGCCTGTGTCATAAGTAAAGGGCCGGCTGGCTTGACCGTTAAAGGGTGCTGTAACCCCCAAAGTACACTCCAGTCCAAACCAAAAAAAAAATTATTTTCTGTGTTTGTGAATTGTGTGCGCAGTAGCCGCACGTGCATCAACAAAGTAGTGCCAAGCGTGCGCCTGTGTCATAAGTAAAGGGCCGGCTGGCTTGACCGTTAAAGGGTGCTGTAACCCCCGAAAGTACACTCCAGTCCAAACCAAAAAAAAATTATTTTCTGTGTTTGTGAATTGTGTGCGCAGTAGCCGCACGTGCATCAACAAAGTAGTGCCAAGCGTGCACCTGTGTCATAAGTAAAGGGCCGGCTGGCTTGACCGTTAAGGGTGCTGTAACCCCCGAAAGTACACTCCAGTCCAAACCAAAAAAAAATTATTTTCTGTGTTTGTGAATTGTGTGCGCAGTAGCCGCACGTGCATCAACAAAGTAGTGCCAAGCGTGCGCCTGTGTCATAAGTAAAGGGCCGGCTGGCTTGACCGTTAAAGGGTGCTGTAACCCCCGAAAGTACACTCCAGTCCAAACCAAAAAAAAATTATTTTCTGTGTTTGTGAATTGTGTGCGCAGTAGCCGCACGTGCATCAACAAAGTAGTGCCAAGCGTGCACCTGTGTCATAAGTAAAGGGCCGGCTGGCATGACCGTTAAGGGTGCTGTAACCCCCAAAAGTACACTCCAGTCCAAACCAAAAAAAAAATTATTTTCTGTGTTTGTGAATTGTGTGCGCAGTAGCCGCACGTGCATCAACAAAGTAGTGCCAAGCGTGCACCTGTGTCATAAGTAAAGGGCCGGCTGGCTTGACCGTTAAGGGTGCTGTAACCCCCGAAAGTACACTCCAGTCCAAACCAAAAAAAAAATTGTTTTCTGTGTTTGTGAATTGTGTGCGCAGTAGCCGCACGTGCATCAACAAAGTAGTGCCAAGCGTGCACCTGTGTCATAAGTAAAGGGCCGGCTGGCTTGACCGTTAAAGGGTGCTGTAACCCCCGAAAGTACACTCCAGTCCAAACCCAAAAAAAATTATTTTCTGTGTTTGTGAATTGTGTGCGCAGTAGCCGCACGTGCATCAACAAAGTAGTGCCAAGCGTGCGCCTGTGTCATAAGTAAAGGGCTGGCTGGCTTGACCGTTAAAGGGTGCTGTAACCCCCGAAAGTACACTCCAGTCCAAACCAAAAAAAAATTATTTTCTGTGTTTGTGAATTGTGTGCGCAGTAGCCGCACGTGCATCAACAAAGTAGTGCCAAGCGTGCGCCTGTGTCATAAGTAAAGGGCCGGCTGGCTTGACCGTTAAAGGGTGCTGTAACCCCCGAAAGTACACTCCAGTCCAAACCAAAAAAAAAATTATTTTCTGTGTTTAGCCGCACGTATATATCAAATCGATATAACATAAATGGAGGACCAAACTTTCTCCGATAAAAATAAAATAGAGAAAGATCAAGAACCACTTCCTCCTAGTGCTGAAGCTGCTGCCACTAGTCATGACATAGACGATAACATGCCATCAACGTCGTCTGCCAAGGCCGATGCCCAATGTCATAGTAGAGGGCACATACAATCCCAAATGGCAAAGTTCAGGAAAATGACCTTGAAAAAGACATTTAAATCAGCTGAAGAGAAACGTAAACTTGCCAATATGCCATTTACGACACGGAGTGGCATGGAACGGCTAAGGTCGATCCCTAGTATGTTCATGACTAGTGGTTCAGCTTCACATGACGATGGAAGCCCTCCTCCCACTAAAAAAATCTAAAGAGTTAAGCTGGCAAAAGCACAGCGAAGAACTGTGCTTTCTAAGAAGATATCACAAATCCCCAAGGAGAGTCCAAGTGTGGTGGTGGTTGCGATGCCTGACCTTCCCAGCACTGGACGGGAAGAGGTGGCTCTTTCCACCATTTGCACGCCCCCTGCAAGTGCTGAAAGGAGCACCCACAGTCCACTTGCTGATATGCAAATTGAAGATGTCACTGTTGAAGTACAACAGGATGAGGATACTGGTGTAGCTGGCGCTGAGGAGGAAGTTGGCGAGGAGGATTCTGATGGTGATGTGGTTTGTTTAAATCAGGCTCCGGGGGAGACAGTTGTTGTCCGTGGGATGAAAAAGCCCATCACGGTCATGCCTGGGCAGAAGACCAAACATTCCACCTCTTTGGTCTGGCAATATTTCTATCCAAATCCGGACAACAACTGTCTTGCCATATGTACCATATGTAAAGGTGAAATAAGTAGGGGTAGGGACGTCAACCACCTAGGAACATCCTCCCTTATACGGCACCTGCAGCGCGTTCATAAAAAGTTACTGTCAAGTTCAGAAACTTTGGCTAAGACCGTAAGCAGTCCAGGGACACCTAAATCCCGTTGTCCTGTTGTATCCAAGCGCCTGCAAACCACACCGTCAACTCCCTCCTCGTCAATTTCCTCCTTAGTCAGGATCGGAAGTAGTCCTGCAGGCCATGTCACTGGCATGACTGACTCTCCTATCCGGGATTCCTCTGGTGGATCCTGCATTGCTACGCCTACTGCTGCCGCTGCTGCTGTTGCTGCTGCTGGGAGTCGTTCATCATCCCAGAGAGGAAGTAGGAACACCACTACTTTTACTAAACAATTGACCCTCCAACAGTCCTTAGCGAGGAGGATGAAGTACGACAGCAGTCATCCTGAAGCAAAACGTATAACTGAGGCCTTGACTGCTATGTTGGTGTTAGACGTGCGTCCGGTATCCGCCATTAGTGCAGTGGGATTTAGACAATTGATGGAGGTAGTGTGTCCCCGGTTCCAAATCCCGTCTAGATTCCACTTCACTAGGCAGGCGATACCGAGACTGTACAGAAACGTCAGAAAAAGTGTCCTCAGTGTCCTGAAAAATGCCGTTGTACACAATGTCCACTTAACCACGGACATGTGGACAAGTGGAACAGGGCAGACTAAGGACTATATGACTGTGACAGCCCACTGGGTAGATGTATCACCTTACGCAGCAACAGCAGCAGCGTCACCAGTAGCAGCATCTCAGAAATGCCAGCTCGTTACAAGGCAGGCTACGCTGTGTATCACCGGTTTCAGTAAGAGGCACACCGCCGACAACCTCTTAGAGAAACTGAGGGAAATCATCGCCCAGTGGCTTACCCCACTTAGACTCTCCTGGGGATTTGTGATATCTGACAACGCCACCAATATTGTGCGGGCATTACATCTGGGCCAATTCCAGCACGTCCCATGTTTTGCTCACACAATAAACTTGGTGGTGCAGAATTTTCTGAAAAGCGACAGGGGCGTGCAGGAGACGCTTTGGGTGGCCCGAAAAATTTCTGGCCACTTTCGCCATTCAGCGACTGCGTGCCGAAGACTGGAGCACCAGCAAACACTCTTGAACCTGCCCCGCCATCACCTGAAGCAAGAGGTTGTGACGCGATGGAACTCAACCCTCTATATGCTTCAGAGGATGGAGGAGCAGCAAAAGGCCATACAAGCCTATACATCCACCTATGACATAGGCAAAGGAGGGGATATGCACCTGACTCAAGCGCAGTGGAGAATGATTTCCGTGTTGTGCAAGGTTCTCCAGCCCTTCGAACTTGCCACACGTGAAGTCAGTTCAGACACTGCCAGCTTGAGTCAGGTCATTCCCCTCATCAGGCTTTTGCAGAAGCAGCTGGAGAAAGTGAAGGAGGAGCTAAGACGGAGCGATTCCGCTCGGCATGTGGGACTTGTGGATGAAGCCCTTCATTCGCTTTGCCAGGATTCCAGGGTGGTCAATCTGTTGAAATCAGACCACTACGTTTTGGCCACCGTGTTCGATCCTAGGTTTAAAGCCTATGTGGTGTCTCTCTTTCCGGCCGACACAAGCCTGCAGAGGTGCAAAGACCTGCTGGTGAACACACTGTCAGCTGAAGCGGAACGTGACACGTCAACGGCTCCTTCTTCATTTTCTCCCGCAACTGGGGCTGCCAGGAAAAAACTTAGGTATCCTAAGCAACCCGCTGGCGGTGATGCAGGGCAGGCAGGACCAAGTTTGGACATCTGGTCCGGACTGAAGGACCTGGCAACAATTTCTGACATGTCTACTGTCACTGCATATGATACTGTCACCATTGACAGAATGGTGGAGGATTACATCGGTGACAGCATCCAAGTAGGCATGGCAGACAGTCCATACCTGTACTGGCAGGAAAAAGAGGCAATTTGGAGGCCCCTGTACAAACTGGCTCTATTTTACCTGAGTTGCCCCCCCTCCAGTGTGTACTCCGAAAGAGTGTTTAGTGCAGCCGGGAACCTTGTCAGCGAAAGGCGTAGGAGGTTGCTTCCACAGAATGTGGAGAAGATGATGTTCATCAAAATGAATTATCAGCTCTTCCAGGGAGACCAGCCTCCAGAAGGTACAGAGGGACCTGTGGTGGTGGATTCAAGTGGGGACGAGTTAATACTTTGTGAGGATGAGGATGTACACACTGAAGAGGGTGAGGAATCGGTGGATGAGGAGGATGAGGATGACATCTTGCCTCCGTAGAGCCAGTTTGTGCAGGGACACAATTGCCAGCTTGTTTTGTGGGGGCCCAAACGAACCAATCATTTCAGCCACAGTTGTGTGGCAGACCCTGGCGCTGAAATGATTGGTTTGTTAAAGTGTGCATGTCCTGTTTATACAACATAAGGGTGGGTGGGAGGGCCCAAGGACAATTCCATCTTGCACCTCTTTTTTTTCTTTGCATTATGTACAGTTTGGGGCCTAGTTTTTCAAACTGCCATCCTGTCTGCCACTGCAGTTTCACGCCTAGATGGGTCACGTGTTTGTGCCGCCCACTCGTGTCGCTTAGCATAGTCATCCAGCTACCTCGGTGCAACGTTTTGGACATAAAAACACTATTGTGAGGTGTGAGGTGTTCAGAATAGACTGGAAATGAGTGGAAATTAAGGTTATTGAGGTTAATAATAGCATAGGAGCAGAAAAACCTACAAATTCTGTGATTTTAGCTGTTTTTATGCTTTTTTAAAAAAAAATACAGATCCAAAACACAAAACCCAGAACCCAAAACACGGAAGGGTGGTTTTGGCAAAACCAATCCAGATCCAAAACACGAAGAAAGATCCAGATCCAAAACCAAAACACAAAACACGAAAAGTGGCCGGTGCACACCCCTAGTTTGGGGGCATATGCTTCGTTTTTAATAATTATACCTGTACGCAGGGACGAAAATTTAGTTTTCATCACCTCTGCTTGCGATGTGGTGGCAACCAGCCAGCTGCCAAGTGTTTCAAAGTGGGTGCCCAGCAGCAACCTGCTCAGCCAGCAAAAGGCGCTAGGGCTAAGTAAAGCTCCTTCCCCTGTCCGTGTCCCAGCGATTGCGAAATGTTTGATTTGGTACCCGGTCCTGCAGGACGCAGAATTTTATTAGAAGGGTTTTCATTTACATATTTGCAGGGATGTTGACACAGTCTCCCCTAGGAATTTCAAGTCTGCGTTTGAGTTGCACCACATGCTTAGGGAGAGGGTCGATGGTGAAGTTAGCTTAGGGCACATGGCGGGTCTTTTTGCAGAAACCCCCATTAGGTATCTTGTTGTTTCCCCGGTGGGTGTGGTTACCAAGAAGATTCCAGGAAAATACAGGCTCATTCGGCATCTCTCTTATCCACCAGGCTCGTCAGTAATGATGCCATACCATTGAGGTTTCCTCGGTGGTGTACCAGTCAATTGACGAAGCTTTGGACATGGTTAGGTGTTATGATCCGGGCACACTGTTGGCTGGGATAGATGTTGAGTCAGCTTTTCGCCTACTTCCATTACACCCAGAGTCATTCAGATTTATGGGTTTTTGCTTGGACGACGGATATTACATAGACAAGTGCTTGCCTATGGGATGTTCTGTGTCATGTGCGTTTTTTGAGCGATTTAGCACTTTTCTACACTGATGCGTGGAGTTTTCTTGCGGTGGTCATGGGATAGCCCACTATCTCGATGTCTTTCTGTGCATCGGCCCTTCCTGTTCAGATAGATGTAGTGATGTGTTGTTTTCTTTGCAAGCGCTGTTTTTTCATTTTGGAGTTCCCGTTGCTGCGGACAAAATTGAGGGCCCTTCTTGCTTGTCATCCCTCCTGGGCCTATTAAACTTCGCCTGTAAGGTCATACCAATGGCAGAGTTTTTTCCGCGTAAGCTGGGAAGGGCCACGGCTGGGGTCGCTAAACCGAGACATTTGCTACATTTAACCTCAGAGATTAAGCGGGACCTCTCTGTCTGGGTTTCGTTTCTTCAGGATTTTAATGGCGTTCGGTTGGATGTCTCCAGCCGCTGACAATTTGCGGCTGCAGCTGTTCACCGACGCAGCAGGCGCCACAGGGTTCGGATGCTACCTCGATGGTTCCTGGTGTGTTGGTCGTTGGCTGGAGGAATGGGTGGGAAAGGGTTTGACTAAGGTCTTGCTCCTTCTCTAACTTTTCCCATAATGGTTCCCTTTGAAATCTGGGGGAAACGGTTACGCAATCGCAGCATCATTATCAGGTGTGACAACCTGGGCGTGGTCCATGCGACCAGTCAGAAATGCGCGGCTTCCCTGCTGGTTTTGCGTTTGCTAGCGCAGCTGGTGCTCACATGTTTGCGCTGTAACATCATGTTTAAGGCATGACACGTTCCTGGGATGGAGAATGAGATAGCTGATGCGTTGTCACGTTGTCAGTGGCCTAAATTCCAATGTTTGGCCCCTGGTTCTGACGCTGCGCTTTGCCCCTCTTATTTTTGACAGAGTGATCAAGCCGGCATGGGGGGCTTAGCAGAACAGTCTCTAGCCTTCTCCACATTGCGAGCATACCGTCAGGCATGGAATGAACGGGAAAATTATTCCCGTAGCAGCAGGCAGGTAGATAAGAGTCTGTATCGTTCGATGCTTTCTTTTATTTGGAGTCTCCATTTGGCTGGCAGATCCAGGGCTTCGGTTACGCGCTCTTTGGCAGGCATTGCTTTTTATTGTAAGTTGAAGGGACAGCCTGACTTTTTACAAAAAGCGTTCTGATCATGAAGGCTTTAAAGGGTTGGGCACGGGTCTCCCGGCCAGTAGCTGACCGTAGGAAACCTGTGGACGCTCATTTGCTTCCAGCAGTATTGGGGGCAGTTCACGAGTTGCTCTTACCGAGTACGAGGCGGTCCTGATCCAATTGGCGTTTTCAATGGCTTTTCACGGCGCCTTGCGGGTATTCAGAGCCGGTTGCATCTTCCAAATGGGTTGATGACACCATGCTCCTCTCGGATATCTCGGTCAATGTAAAGTACGTGCTGTGTTAGGATACGGCGGTCAAAGACCGACCAGGCTGGTAAGGTTGGTGGATCTCGTTGAGTGCGTCTAAGGATGAACGGATCTGCCTTGTGGCACTAGCGATGTGCTACGCATTATTACGGCCGGATGTCCCTGGTTCATGGCTCATGCATTTGGACAGGACTCCGCTTACCAAATACCAGTTTGGTCGGTTTGGAAGAGGTGTGTATCAGGTTTAGTCCTCCTGCCTCAGGATTTTGGTACACACCCGTTTCGGATCGGAGCCGCAATTTCGCCGGCAGCTGCGGGTTTCTCGGCATCAGCACTTCAGGCCCTGGGATGTTGGAAATCGGATAGTTTTATAAAGTTACATTAGACCTAGGCGTTAAGGTCCTCTGTTTAAAATCATGTCACAGTGTGTTCTGGTGACGTTTATATTTTATGCTTGCCTGCTTTTTTGTCATATCTCATGTACTGTCTTGTCTTGTCTGTTACCCCTGTCCATCCTACTCGGGATTAGCTACTCGCCATTGCTGGCAATGGGAGTCTTGAGGGATTTTACAATTTTTACCTGAACTGACGGATTCAATTCGGCTATTCTCAATCATTTAATTAGGCCATAGTCCATCCCTCAGCAGGTTTTTATTTTACCTCTTGCCGAGTTCACCTGTTTTTTCCCAATTCCCCCCCACCCATTCTTCCCCTTTGTGTCTTCTGTTTGTCAAAGCCACTTTAAATAGTAAAGTCGGCGACCAATAGAAAATTTTTCTTTTTGGCAGATACTCACTTATGTTCTATCAGATCCCACTAATACACCATAAAATGTTATTGTTTTATGACAATTACTAATTTTTATTTACTGCTTTCCTCCACCTTTAGGATTGCTCTTTGACACGCAGGACATTTGGGTGATAGGCCACTCATATATTTTTTGGGCTGCTAGGTTTATGAGTTCAGATCAAGCTCAAATTTTTGAATATTCAGCTAGGGTCCATTGGATAGTTTCCAGAGGTATGAGATGGCATTCCTTTTGTCCTAAACTGTTAGAGTATGCAAGGCTTTTTGGTAGGCCACGTATTTTGGTGGCTTATTTAAGAGGCAACGACTTAGGGCAGAGGTCCACTGTAGAATTACGAGTTGATATTGTCAATGATTTGGTGGGGTAGATTTAGTTATATGTATAGACCTGATGGAGTTCATTTAACAGAGGAGGGTTTGTCATTGTTTATTGGGGATCTTTTTGAGGAGTTGGCGTTATTGGGGTAGTACTTGGTATGGTGGCGGTGCGGCGGTTCTATAAGCAGAACCTTGCTGTGGCGGGAAAGAACGGCAGGTCGCCAGTCCGGGTGCAATTATGATTTAAGGGCGCTACCTTCGTTGACTGGTAGTTGGCTGTACCAACCTAACGGGGGGCAGTATCACCACCTAAACGGGTGGGAAGTCAAGATGGGGGTGAGCGTTACCTTTTGTTGTTGACATGATTTACATGGTTATGTGTATGCACTCTGGGCGATCTACGCCTGCTATGCCTTTTGTTGTTTGTGTGTGGGCATAGCAGATCTGGCTGATTTCTGGCCGTCCTTTCTTTGCCACCATACATCCTTAAATAAATAATAAATAAATAATAATTATTATTGCTCCAATAAATCGCCATCAAGTTATCTGCCAAATCCACGTCTCAGTGTCTTTATTTTATCTTAGTATGATAAGTGGTTTGCACACATGACAACACCTCATCCGATAGAAGGTTTAGAGAAACCGAAAGATTGCATAAGAAAAGAGGTGTTTTAAACCTCTAGGATGGGGGCAGGCATGTATGCAAATTACTTGTGGGAGTTAGCCTATTGCAAGCAGGGGTGCGGGTTTGTAACAGGAACATTATATAGTCGGCTAAAAGTGTGGGCCAAAGTCTCTTTGTTCCAGATTCCCCACCCTCCCTCCCCTATAAATTTTGTATGTGGTGGGTTTGGTTTTGGGTGGCGGGAAAGAACGGCAGGTCGCCAGTCCGGGTGCAATTATGATTTAAGGGCGCTACCTTCGTTGACTGGTAGTTGGCTGTACCAACCTAACGGGGGGCAGTATCACCACCTAAACGGGTGGGAAGTCAAGATGGGGGTGAGCGTTACCTTTTGTTGTTGACATGATTTACATGGTTATGTGTATGCACTCTGGGCGATCTACGCCTGCTATGCCTTTTGTTGTTTGTGTGTGGGCATAGCAGATCTGGCTGATTTCTGGCCGTCCTTTCTTTGCCACCATACATCCTTAAATAAATAATAAATAAATAATAATTATTATTGCTCCAATAAATCGCCATCAAGTTATCTGCCAAATCCACATCTCAGTGTCTTTATTTTATCTTAGTATGATAAGTGGTTTGCACACATGACACCTCATCCGATAGAAGGTTTAT
Source organism: Taudactylus pleione (assembly GCA_031769625.1). Taxonomy (NCBI): domain Eukaryota; kingdom Metazoa; phylum Chordata; class Amphibia; order Anura; family Myobatrachidae; genus Taudactylus; species Taudactylus pleione. The sequence goes on from JAUIMM010000067.1 coordinate 4,059,741, forward strand.
ATGTATTATATGTAATTTGTACTACCTGTATATGTAATCTGTGTACACCATGTGGCTATAATATGTGCTATATGTAATCTGTGTATACCATGAAGCTGCAATATGTATTATATGTCATATGTGTACACCATGAAGCTGTAATATGTACTATATGTAATCTGTGTAAACCATGAGGCAATATATGTATTATATGTGATCTGTGTACACCATGAGGCTGTAATATGTACTAATTGTAACCTGTGTACACCATGAGGCTGTAATATGTATTATATGTAATTTGTACTACCTGTATATGTAATCTGTGTACACCATGAGGCTGTAATATGTACTATATGTAATCTGTGTACACCATGAGGCTGTCATATGTACTATATGTAATCTGTATACACCATGAGGCTGTAATATGTACAGTACTATATGTAATCTGTGTACACCATGAGGCTGTTATATGTACTATATGTAATCTGTGCACACCATGAGGCTATAATATGTACTATATTTATTCTGTATACACCATGAGGCTGTAATGTGAGCTACCTGTATATGAGATCTGTGTACACCATGAGGCTGTAATATGTACTATATGTAATCTGTATACACCATGAGGCTGTAATATGTACTATATGTAATCTGTATACACCATGAGGCTGTAATATGTGCTACCTGTATATGTAATCTGTGTTCACCATGAGGCTGTACTATGTACTATATGTAATCTGTATACACCATGAGGCTGTAATATGTACTATATGTGATCTGTGTACACCATGAGGCTGTAATATGTACTATATGTGATCTGTGTACACCATGAGGCTGTCATATGTACTATATGTGATCTGTGTACACCATGAGGCTGTAATATGTACTATATGTGATCTGTGTACAACATGAGGCTGTAATATGTACTATATGTAATCTGTATACACCATGAGGCTGTAACATGTACTATATGTAATCTGTGTACACCATGAGGCTGTAATATGTACTATATGTAATCTGTGTACACCATGAGGCTGTAATATGTACTATATGTAATCTGTGTACACCATGAGGCTGTAATATGTACTATATGTGATCTGTGTACACCATGAGGCTGTAATATGTACTATATGTAATCTGTGTACACCATGAGGCTGTCATATGTACTATATGTAATCTGTGTACACCATGAGGCTGTAATATGTACTATATGTAATCTGTGTACACCATGAGGATGTAATATGTACTATATGTAATCTGTGTACACCATGAGGCTGTAATATGTACTATATGTGATCTGTGTACACCATGAGGTTGTAATATGTACTATATGTAATCTGTGTACACCATGAGGCTGTCATATGTACTATATGTGATCTGTGTACACGATGAGGCTGTAATATGTACTATATGTAATCTGTATACACCATGAGGCTGTAATATGTACTACCTGTATATGTAATCTGTGTTCACCATGAGGCTTTAATATGTACTATATGTAAACTGTGTACAACATGAGGCTGTAATATGTACTATATGTAATCTGTGTACACCATGAGGCTGTAATATGTACTATATGTAATCTGTATACATCATGAGGCTGTAATATGTACAGTACTATATGTAATCTGTGTAAACCATGAGGCTGTAATATGTATTATATGTAATTTGTACTACCTGTATATGTAATCTGTGTACACCATGTGGCTATAATATGTACTATATGTAATCTGTGTATACCATGAAGCTGCAATATGTATTATATGTCATATGTGTACACCATGAGGCTGTAATATGTACTAATTGTAATCTGTGTACACCATGAGGCTGTAATATGTATTATAAGTAATTTGTACTACGTGTATATGTAATCTGTGTACACCATGAGGCTGTAATATGTACTATATGTAATCTGTGTACACCATGAGGCTGTCATATGTACTATATGTAATCTGTATACACCATGAGGCTGTAATATGTACAGTACTATATGTAATCTGTGTACACCATGAGGCTGTTATATGTACTATATGTAATCTGTGCACACCATGAGGCTATAATATGTACTATATTTATTCTGTATACACCATGAGGCTGTAATGTGAGCTACCTGTATATGTAATCTGTATACACCATGAGGCTGTAATATGTACTATATGTGATCTGTGTACACCATGAGGCTGTCATATGTACTATATGTAATCTGTGTACACCATGAGGCTGTCATATGTACTATATGTGATCTGTGTACACCATGAGGCTGTAATATGTACTATATGTAATCTGTGTACACCATGAGGCTGTAATATGTACTATATGTAATCTGTGTACACCATGAGGCTGTAATATGTACTATATGTAATCTGTGTACACCATGAGGCTGTAATATGTACTATATGTAATCTGTGTACACCATGAGGCTGTAATATGTACTATATGTAATCTGTGTACACCATGAGGCTGTAATATGTACTATATGTGATCTGTGTACAACATGAAGCTGTAATATGTACTATATGTAATCTGTGTAAACCATGAGGCAATATATGTATTATATGTGATCTGTGTACACCATGAGGCTGTAATATGTATTAATTGTAATCTGTGTACACCATGAGGCTGTATTATGTATTATATGTAATTTGTACTACCTGTATATGTAATCTGTGTACACCATGAGGCTGTAATATGTACTATATGTAATCTGTGTACACCATGAGGCTGTCATATGTACTATATGTAATCTGTATACACCATGAGGCTGTAATATGTACAGTACTATATGTAATCTGTGTACGCCATGAGGCTGTTATATGTACTATATGTAATCTGTGCACACCATGAGGCTATAATATGTACTATATTTATTCTGTATACACCATGAGGCTGTAATGTGAGCTACCTGTATATGAGATCTGTGTACACCATGAGGGTGTAATATGTACTATATGTAATCTGTATACACCATGAGGCTGTAATATGTACTATATGTAATCTGTATACACCATGAGGCTGTAATATGTACTATATGTAATCTGTGTACACCATGAGGCTGTAACATGTACTATATGTAATCTGTGTACACCATGAGGCTCTAATATGTAATATATGTAATCTGTGTACACCATGAGGCTGTAATATGTACTATATGTAATCTGTGTACACCATGAGGCTGTAATATGTACTATATGTGATCTGTGTACACCATGAGGCTGTAATATGTACTATATGTAATATGTGTACACCATTAGGCTGTCATATGTACTATATGTAAACTGTGTACACCATGAGGCTGTAATATGTACTATATGTAATCTGTGTACACCATGAGGCTGTAATATGTACTATATGTAATCTGTGTACACCATGAGGCTGTAATATGTACTATATGTGATCTGTGTACACCATGAGGTTGTAATATGTACTATATGTAATCTGTGTACACCATGAGGCTGTCATATGTACTATATGTGATCTGTGTACACCATGAGGCTGTAATATGTACTATATGTAATCTGTATACACCATGAGGCTGTAATATGTACTACCTGTATATGTAATCTGTGTTCACCATGAGGCTTTAATATGTACTATATGTAATCTGTGTACACCATGAGGCTGTAATATGCACTATATGTAATCTGTGCACACCATGAGGCTGTAATATGTACTATATGTAATCTGTAAACACCATGAGGCTGTAATATGTACAGTACTATATGTAATCTGTGTACACCATGAGGCTGTAATATGTACTATATGTAATCTGTGTACACCATGTGGCTATAATATGTACTATATGTAATCTATGTATACCATGAGGCTGTAATATGGATTATTTGTAATATGTGTACACCATGAGGCTGTAATATGTACTATATGTAATATGTGTACACCATGAGCTGTAATATGTACTATATGTAATCTGTATACACCATGAGGCTGTAATATGTCCAGTACTATATGTAATCTGTGTACACCAAGAGGCTGTAATATGTACTACAGGTATATGTAATCTGTGTACACCATGTGGCTATAATATGTACTATATGTAATCTGTGTATACCATGAAGCTGCAGTATGTATTATATGTCATATGTGTACACCATGAAGCTGTAATATGTACTATATGTAATCTGTGTAAACCATGAGGCAATATATGTATTATATGTGATCTGTGTACACCATGAGGCTGTAATATGTACTAATTGTAATCTGTGTACACCATGAGGCTGTAATATGTATTATATGTAATTTGTACTACCTGTATATGTAATCTGTGTACACCATGAGGCTGTAATATGTACTATATGTAATCTGTGTACACCATGAGGCTGTCATATGTACTATATGTAATCTGTATACACCATGAGGCTGTAATATGTACAGTACTATATGTAATCTGTGTACGCCATGAGGCTGTTATATGTACTATATGTAATCTGTGCACACCATGAGGCTATAATATGTACTATATTTATTCTGTATACACCATGAGGCTGTAATGTGAGCTACCTGTATATGAGATCTGTGTACACCATGAGGCTGTAATATGTACTATATGTAATCTGTATACACCATGAGGCTGTAATATGTACTATATGTAATCTGTATACACCATGAGGCTGTAATATGTACTATATGTGATCTGTGTACACCATGAGGCTGTAACATGTACTATATGTAATCTGTGTACACCATGAGGCTGTAATATGTACTATATGTAATCTGTGTACACCATGAGGCTGTAATATGTACTATATGTAATCTGTGTACACCATGAGGCTATAATATGTACTATATGTGATCTGTGTACACCATGAGGCTGTAATATGTACTATATTTAATCTGTGTACACCATGAGGCTGTCATATGTACTATATGTAATCTGTGTACACCTTGAGGCTGTAATATGTACTATATGTAATCTGTGTACACCATGAGGCTGTAATATGTACTATATGTAATCTGTGTACACCATGAGGCTGTAATATGTACTATATGTGATCTGTGTACACCATGAGGTTGTAATATGTACTATATGTAATCTGTGTACACCATGAGGCTGTCATATGTACTATATGTGATCTGTGTACACCATGAGGCTGTAATTTGTACTATATGTAATCTGTATACACCATGAGGCTGTAATATGTACTACCTGTATATGTAATCTGTGTTCACCATGAGGCTTTAATATGTACTATATGTAATCTGTGTACACCATGAGGCTGTAATATGTACTATATGTAATCTGTGTACACCATGAGGCTGTAATATGTACTATATGTAATCTGTATACACCATGAGGCTATAATATGTACAGTACTATATGTAATCTGTGTACACCATGAGGCTGTAATATGTACTATATGTAATCTGTGTACACCATGTGGCTATAATATGTACTATATGTAATCTATGTATACCATGAGGCTGTAATATGTATTATATGTAATATGTGTACACCATGAGGCTGTAATATGTACTATATGTAATATGTGTACACCATGAGGCTGTAATATGTACTATATGTAATCTGTAAACACCATGAGGCTGTAATATGTCCAGTACTATATGTAATCTGTGTACACCAAGAGGCTGTAATATGTACTACAGGTATATGTAATCTGTGTACACCATGTGGCTAAAATATGTACTATATGTAATCTGTGTATACCATGAAGCTGCAATATGTATTATATATCATATGTGTACACCATGAAGCTGTAATATGTACTATATGTAATCTGTGTAAACCATGAGGCAATATATGTATTATATGTGATCTGTGTACACCATGAGGCTGTAATATGTACTAATTGTAATCTGTGTAAACCATGAGGCTGTAATATGTATTATATATAATTTGTTCTACCTGTATATGTAATCTGTGTACACCATGTGGCTATAATATGTACTATATGTAATCTGTGTATACCATGAAGCTGCAATATGTATTATATGCCATATGTGTACACCATGAGGCTGTAATATGTACTAATTGTAATCTGTGTACACCATGAGGCTGTAATATGTATTATATGTAATTTGTACTAACTGTATATGTAATCTGTGTACACCATGTGGCTATAATATGTACTATATGTAATCTGTGTATACCATGAAGCTGCAATATGTATTATATGTCATATGTGTACACCATGAAGCTGTAATATGTACTATATGTAATCTGTGTAAACCATGAGGCAATATATAAATTATATGTGATCTGTGTACAACATGAGGCTGTAATATGTACTAATTGTAATCTGTGTACACCATGAGGCTGTAATATGTATTATATGTAATTTGTACTACCTGTATATGTAATCTGTGTACACCATGAGGCTGTAATATGTACTATATGTAATCTGTGTACACCATGAGGCTGTCATATGTACAGTACTATATGTAATCTGTGTACGCCATGAGGCTGTTATATGTACTATATGTAATCTGTGCACACCATGAGGCTATAATATGTACTATATTTATTCTGTATACACCATGAGGCTGTAATGTGAGCTACCTGTATATGAGATCTGTGTACACCATGAGGCTGTAATATGTACTATATGTAATCTGTATACACCATGAGGCTGTAATATGTACTATATGTAATCTGTATACACCATGAGGCTGTAATATGTGCTACCTGTATATGTAATCTGTGTTCACCATGAGGCTGTACTATGTACTATATGTAATCTGTATACACCATGAGGCTGTAATATGTACTATATGTGATCTGTGTATACCATGAGGCTGTAATATGTACTATATGTAATCTGTGTACACCATGAGGCTGTCATATGTGCTATATGTGATCTGTGTACACCATGAGGCTGTAATATGTACTATATGTAATCTGTGTATACCATGAGGCTGTAATATGTACTATATGTAATATGTGTACACCATGAGGCTGTAATATGTACTATATGTAATCTGTGTACACCATGAGGCTGTAATATGTACTATATGAAATCTGTGTACACCATGAGGCTGTAATATGTACTATATGTGATCTGTGTACACCATGAGGCTGTAATATGTACTATATGTAATCTGTGTACACCATGAGGCTGTCATATGTACTATATGTAATCTGTGTACACCATGAGGCTGTAATATGTACTATATGTAATCTGTGTACACCATGAGGCTGTAATATGTACTATATGTAATCTGTGTACACCATGAGGCTGTAATATGTACTATATGTGATCTGTGTACACCATGAGGTTGTAATATGTACTATATGTAATCTGTGTACACCATGAGGCTGTCATATGTACTATATGTGATCTGTGTACACCATGAGGCTGTAATATGTACTATATGTAATCTGTATACACCATGAGGCTGTAATATGTACTACCTGTATATGTAATCTGTGTTCACCATGAGGCTTTAATATGTACTATATGTAATCTGTGTACACCATGAGGCTGTAATATGCACTATATGTAATCTGTGCACACCATGAGGCTGTAATATGTACTATATGTAATCTGTAAACACCATGAGGCTGTAATATGTACAGTACTATATGTAATCTGTGTACACCATGAGGCTGTAATATGTACTATATGTAATCTGTGTACACCATGTGGCTATAATATGTACTATATGTAATCTATGTATACCATGAGGCTGTAATATGGATTATATGTAATATGTGTACACCATGAGGCTGTAATATGTACTATATGTAATATGTGTACACCATGAGGCTGTAATATGTACTATATGTAATCTGTATACACCATGAGGCTGTAATATGTCCAGTACTATATGTAATCTGTGTACACCAAGAGGCTGTAATATGTACTACAGGTATATGTAATCTGTGTACACCATGTGGCTATAATATGTACTATATGTAATCTGTGTATACCATGAAGCTGCAATATGTATTATATGTCATATGTGTACACCATGAAGCTGTAATATGTACTATATGTAATCTGTGTAAACCATGAGGCAATATATGTATTATATGTGATCTGTGTACACCATGAGGCTGTAATATGTACTAATTGTAATCTGTGTACACCATGAGGCTGTAATATGTATTATATGTAATTTGTACTACCTGTATATGTAATCTGTGTACACCATGAGGCTGTAATATGTACTATATGTAATCTGTGTACACCATGAGGCTGTCATATGTACTATATGTAATCTGTATACACCATGAGGCTGTAATATGTACAGTACTATATGTAATCTGTGTACGCCATGAGGCTGTTATATGTACTATATGTAATCTGTGCACACCATGAGGCTATAATATGTACTATATTTATTCTGTATACACCATGAGGCTGTAATGTGAGCTACCTGTATATGAGATCTGTGTACACCATGAGGCTGTAATATGTACTATATGTAATCTGTATACACCATGAGGCTGTAATATGTACTATATGTAATCTGTATACACCATGAGGCTGTAATATGTACTATATGTGATCTGTGTACACCATGAGGCTGTAACATGTACTATATGTAATCTGTGTACACCATGAGGCTGTAATATGTACTATATGTAATCTGTGTACACCATGAGGCTGTAATATGTACTATATGTAATCTGTGTACACCATGAGGCTATAATATGTACTATATGTGATCTGTGTACACCATGAGGCTGTAATATGTACTATATGTAATCTGTGTACACCATGAGGCTGTCATATGTACTATATGTAATCTGTGTACACCTTGAGGCTGTAATATGTACTATATGTAATCTGTGTACACCATGAGGCTGTAATATGTACTATATGTAATCTGTGTACACCATGAGGCTGTAATATGTACAATATGTGATCGGTGTACACCATGAGGTTGTAATATGTACTATATGTAATCTGTGTACACCATGAGGCTGTCATATGTACTATATGTGATCTGTGTACACCATGAGGCTGTAATTTGTACTATATGTAATCTGTATACACCCTGAGGCTGTAATATGTACTACCTGTATATGTAATCTGTGTTCACCATGAGGCTTTAATATGTACTATATGTAATCTGTGTACACCATGAGGCTGTAATATGTACTATATGTAATCTGTGTACACCATGAGGCTGTCATATGTACTATATGTAATCTGTGTACACCTTGAGGCTGTAATATGTACTATATGTAATCTGTGTACACCATGAGGCTGTAATATGTACTATATGTAATCTGTGTACAGCATGAGGCTGTAATATGTACTATATGTGATCTGTGTACACCATGAGGTTGTAATATGTACTATATGTAATCTGTGTACACCATGAGGCTGTCATATGTACTATATGTGATCTGTGTACACCATGAGGCTGTAATTTGTACTATATGTAATCTGTATACACCATGAGGCTGTAATATGTACTACCTGTATATGTAATCTGTGTTCACCATGAGGCTTTAATATGTACTATATGTAATCTGTGTACACCATGAGGCTGTAATATGTACTATATGTAATCTGTGTACACCATGAGGCTGTAATATGTACTATATGTAATCTGTATACACCATGAGGCTATAATATGTACAGTACTATATGTAATCTGTGTACACCATGAGGCTGTAATATGTACTATATGTAATCTGTGTACACCATGTGGCTATAATATGTACTATATGTAATCTATGTATACCATGAGGCTGTAATATGTATTATATGTAATATGTGTACACCATGAGGCTGTAATATGTACTATATGTAATATGTGTACACCATGAGGCTGTAATATGTACTATATGTAATCTGTAAACACCATGAGGCTGTAATATGTCCAGTACTATATGTAATCTGTGTACACCAAGAGGCTGTAATATGTACTACAGGTATATGTAATCTGTGTACACCATGTGGCTAAAATATGTACTATATGTAATCTGTGTATACCATGAAGCTGCAATATGTATTATATATCATATGTGTACACCATGAAGCTGTAATATGTACTATATGTAATCTGTGTAAACCATGAGGCAATATATGTATTATATGTGATCTGTGTACACCATGAGGCTGTAATATGTACTAATTGTAATCTGTGTAAACCATGAGGCTGTAATATGTATTATATGTAATTTGTTCTACCTGTATATGTAATCTGTGTACACCATGTGGCTATAATATGTACTATATGTAATCTGTGTATACCATGAAGCTGCAATATGTATTATATGCCATATGTGTACACCATGAGGCTGTAATATGTACTAATTGTAATCTGTGTACACCATGAGGCTGTAATATGTATTATATGTAATTTGTACTAACTGTATATGTAATCTGTGTACACCATGTGGCTATAATATGTACTATATGTAATCTGTGTATACCATGAAGCTGCAATATGTATTATATGTCATATGTGTACACCATGAAGCTGTAATATGTACTATATGTAATCTGTGTAAACCATGAGGCAATATATAAATTATATGTGATCTGTGTACAACATGAGGCTGTAATATGTACTAATTGTAATCTGTGTACACCATGAGGCTGTAATATGTATTATATGTAATTTGTACTACCTGTATATGTAATCTGTGTACACCATGAGGCTGTAATATGTACTATATGTAATCTGTGTACACCATGAGGCTGTCATATGTACAGTACTATATGTAATCTGTGTACGCCATGAGGCTGTTATATGTACTATATGTAATCTGTGCACACCATGAGGCTATAATATGTACTATATTTATTCTGTATACACCATGAGGCTGTAATGTGAGCTACCTGTATATGAGATCTGTGTACACCATGAGGCTGTAATATGTACTATATGTAATCTGTATACACCATGAGGCTGTAATATGTACTATATGTAATCTGTATACACCATGAGGCTGTAATATGTGCTACCTGTATATGTAATCTGTGTTCACCATGAGGCTGTACTATGTACTATATGTAATCTGTATACACCATGAGGCTGTAATATGTACTATATGTGATCTGTGTATACCATGAGGCTGTAATATGTACTATATGTAATCTGTGTACACCATGAGGCTGTCATATGTGCTATATGTGATCTGTGTACACCATGAGGCTGTAATATGTACTATATGTAATCTGTGTATACCATGAGGCTGTAATATGTACTATATGTAATCTGTGTACACCATGAGGCTGTAATATGTACTATATGTAATCTGTGTACACCATGAGGCTGTAATATGTACTATATGAAATCTGTGTACACCATGAGGCTGTAATATGTACTATATGTGATCTGTGTACACCATGAGGCTGTAATATGTACTATATGTAATCTGTGTACACAATGAGGCTGTCATATGTACTATATGTAATCTGTGTACACCATGAGGCTGTAATATGTACTATATGTAATCTGTGTACACCATGAGGCTGTAATATGTACTATATGTAATCTGTGTACACCATGAGGCTGTAATATGTACTATATGTGATCTGTGTACACCATGAGGTTGTAATATGTACTATATGTAATCTGTGTACACCATGAGGCTGTCATATGTACTATATGTGATCTGTGTACACCATGAGGCTGTAATATGTACTATATGTAATCTGTATACACCATGAGGCTGTAATATGTACTACCTGTATATGTAATCTGTGTTCACCATGAGGCTTTAATATGTACTATATGTAATCTGTGTACACCATGAGGCTGTAATATGCACTATATGTAATCTGTGCACACCATGAGGCTGTAATATGTACTATATGTAATCTGTAAACACCATGAGGCTGTAATATGTACAGTACTATATGTAATCTGTGTACACCATGAGGCTGTAATATGTACTATATGTAATCTGTGTACACCATGTGGCTATAATATGTACTATATGTAATCTATGTATACCATGAGGCTGTAATATGGATTATATGTAATATGTGTACACCATGAGGCTGTAATATGTACTATATGTAATATGTGTACACCATGAGGCTGTAATATGTACTATATGTAATCTGTATACACCATGAGGCTGTAATATGTCCAGTACTATATGTAATCTGTGTACACCAAGAGGCTGTAATATGTACTACAGGTATATGTAATCTGTGTACACCATGTGGCTATAATATGTACTATATGTAATCTGTGTATACCATGAAGCTGCAATATGTATTATATGTCATATGTGTACACCATGAAGCTGTAATATGTACTATATGTAATCTGTGTAAACCATGAGGCAATATATGTATTATATGTGATCTGTGTACACCATGAGGCTGTAATATGTACTAATTGTAATCTGTGTACACCATGAGGCTGTAATATGTATTATATGTAATTTGTACTACCTGTATATGTAATCTGTGTACACCATGAGGCTGTAATATGTACTATATGTAATCTGTGTACACCATGAGGCTGTCATATGTACTATATGTAATCTGTATACACCATGAGGCTGTAATATGTACAGTACTATATGTAATCTGTGTACGCCATGAGGCTGTTATATGTACTATATGTAATCTGTGCACACCATGAGGCTATAATATGTACTATATTTATTCTGTATACACCATGAGGCTGTAATGTGAGCTACCTGTATATGAGATCTGTGTACACCATGAGGCTGTAATATGTACTATATGTAATCTGTATACACCATGAGGCTGTAATATGTACTATATGTAATCTGTATACACCATGAGGCTGTAATATGTACTATATGTGATCTGTGTACACCATGAGGCTGTAACATGTACTATATGTAATCTGTGTACACCATGAGGCTGTAATATGTACTATATGTAATCTGTGTACACCATGAGGCTGTAATATGTACTATATGTAATCTGTGTACACCATGAGGCTATAATATGTACTATATGTGATCTGTGTACACCATGAGGCTGTAATATGTACTATATGTAATCTGTGTACACCATGAGGCTGTCATATGTACTATATGTAATCTGTGTACACCTTGAGGCTGTAATATGTACTATATGTAATCTGTGTACACCATGAGGCTGTAATATGTACTATATGTAATCTGTGTACACCATGAGGCTTTAATATGTACAATATGTGATCGGTGTACACCATGAGGTTGTAATATGTACTATATGTAATCTGTGTACACCATGAGGCTGTCATATGTACTATATGTGATCTGTGTACACCATGAGGCTGTAATTTGTACTATATGTAATCTGTATACACCCTGAGGCTGTAATATGTACTACCTGTATATGTAATCTGTGTTCACCATGAGGCTTTAATATGTACTATATGTAATCTGTGTACACCATGAGGCTGTAATATGTACTATATGTAATCTGTGTACACCATGAGGCTGTAATATGTACTATATGTAATCTGTATACACCATGAGGCTATAATATGTACAGTACTATATGTAATCTGTGTACACCATGAGGCTGTAATATGTACTATATGTAATCTGTGTACACCATGTGGCTATAATATGTACTATATGTAATCTATGTATACCATGAGGCTGTAATATGTATTATATGTAATATGTGTACACCATGAGGCTGTAATATGTACTATATGTAATATGTGTACACCATGAGGCTGTAATATGTACTATATTTAATCTGTAAACACCATGAGGCTGTAATATGTCCAGTACTATATGTAATCTGTGTACACCAAGAGGCTGTAATATGTACTACAGGTATATGTAATCTGTGTACACCATGTGGCTAAAATATGTACTATATGTAATCTGTGTATACCATGAAGCTGCAATATGTATTATATATCATATGTGTACACCATGAAGCTGTAATATGTACTATATGTAATCTGTGTAAACCATGAGGCAATATATGTATTATATGTGATCTGTGTACACCATGAGGCTGTAATATGTACTAATTGTAATCTGTGTAAACCATGAGGCTGTAATATGTATTATATGTAATTTGTTCTACCTGTATATGTAATCTGTGTACACCATGTGGCTATAATATGTACTATATGTAATCTGTGTATACCATGAAGCTGCAATATGTATTATATGCCATATGTGTACACCATGAGGCTGTAATATGTACTAATTGTAATCTGTGTACACCATGAGGCTGTAATATGTATTATATGTAATTTGTACTAACTGTATATGTAATCTGTGTACACCATGTGGCTATAATATGTACTATATGTAATCTGTGTATACCATGAAGCTGCAATATGTATTATATGTCATATGTGTACACCATGAAGCTGTAATATGTACTATATGTAATCTGTGTAAACCATGAGGCAAGATATAAATTATATGTGATCTGTGTACAACATGAGGCTGTAATATGTACTAATTGTAATCTGTGTACACCATGAGGCTGTAATATGTATTATATGTAATTTGTACTACCTGTATATGTAATCTGTGTACACCATGAGGCTGTAATATGTACTATATGTAATCTGTGTACACCATGAGGCTGTCATATGTACTATATGTAATCTGTATACACCATGAGGCTGTAATATGTACAGTACTATATGTAATCTGTGTACGCCATGAGGCTGTTATATGTACTATATGTAATCTGTGCACACCATGAGGCTATAATATGTACTATATTTATTCTATATACACCATGAGGCTGTAATGTGAGCTACCTGTATATGAGATCTGTGTACACCATGAGGCTGTAATATGTACTATATGTAATCTGTATACACCATGAGGCTGTAATATGTACTATATGTAATCTGTATACACCATGAGGCTGTAATATGTGCTACCTGTATATGTAATCTGTGTTCACCATGAGGCTGTACTATGTACTATATGTAATCTGTATACACCATGAGGCTGTAATATGTACTATATGTGATCTGTGTATACCATGAGGCTGTAATATGTACTATATGTAATCTGTGTACACCATGAGGCTGTCATATGTGCTATATGTGATCTGTGTACACCATGAGGCTGTAATATGTACTATATGTAATCTGTGTATACCATGAGGCTGTAATATGTACTATATGTAATCTGTGTACACCATGAGGCTGTAATATGTACTATATGTAATCTGTGTACACCATGAGGCTGTAATATGTACTATATGAAATCTGTGTACACCATGAGGCTGTAATATGTACTATATGTAATCTGTGTACACCATGAGGCTGTAATATGTACTATATGTGATCTGTGTACACCATGAGGCTGTAATATGTACTATATGTAATCTGTGTACACCATGAGGCTGTCATATGTACTATATGTAATCTGTGTACACCATGAGGCTGTAATATGTACTATATGTAATCTGTGTACACCATGAGGCTGTAATATGTACTATATGTAATCTGTGTACACCATGAGGCTGTAATATGTACTATATGTGATCTGTGTACACCATGAGGTTGTAATATGTACTATATGTAATCTGTGTACACCATGAGGCTGTCATATGTACTATATGTGATCTGTGTACACCATGAGGCTGTAATATGTACTATATGTAATCTGTATACACCATGAGGCTGTAATATGTACTATATGTAATCTGTATACACCATGAGGCTGTAATATGTACTACCTGTATATGTAATCTGTGTTCACCATTAGACTGTAATATGTACTATATGTAATCTGTGTACACCATGAGGCTGTAATATGTACTATATGTAATCTGTATACACCATGAGGCTGTAATATGTACAGTACTATATGTAATCTGTGTACACCATGAGGCTGTAATATGTACTATATGTAATCTATGTATACCATGAGGCTGTAATATGTATTATATGTAATAAGTGTACACCATGAGGCTGTAATATGTACTATATGTAATATGTGTACACCATGAGGCAGTAATATGTACTATATGTAATCTGTATACACCATGAGGCTGTAATATGTACAGTACTATATGTAATCTGTGTACACCATGAGGCTGTAATATGTACTACAGGTATATGTAATCTGTGTACACCATGTGGCTATAATATGTACTATATGTAATCTGTGTATACCATGAAGCTGCAATATGTATTATATGTCATAATGTACACCATGAAGCTGTAATATGTACTATATGTAATCTGTGTAAACCATGAGGCAATATATGTATTATATGTGATCTGTGTACACCATGAGGCTGTAATATGTACTAATTGTAATCTGTGTACACCATGAGGCTGTAATATGTGTTATATGTAATTTGTACTACCTGTATATGTAATCTGTGTACACCATGTGGCTATAATATGTACTATATGTAATCTGTGTATACCATGAAGCTGCAATATGTATTATATGTCATATGTGTACACCATGAAGCTGTAATATGTACTATATGTAATCTGTGTAAAACATGAGGCAATATATGTATTATATGTGATCTGTGTACACCATGAGGCTGTAATATGTACTAATTGTAATCTGTGTACACCATGAGGCTGTAATATGTATTATATGTAATTTGTACTACGTGTATATGTAATCTGTGTACACCATGAGGCTGTAATATGTACTATATGTAATATGTGTACACCATGAGGCTGTCATATGTACTATATGTAATCTGTATACACCATGAGGCTGTAATATGTACAGTACTATATGTAATCTGTGTACACCATGAGGCTGTAATATGTACTACAGGTATATGTAATCTGTGTACACCATGAGGCTATAATATGTACTATATTTAGTCTGTATACACCATGAGGCTGTAATGTGAGCTACCTGTATATGTGATCTGTGTACACCATGAGGCTGTAATATGTACTATATGTAATCTGTATACACCATGAGGCTGTAATATGTACTATATGTAATCTGTATACACCATGAGGCTGTAACATGTGCTACCTGTATATGTAATTTGTGTTCACCATGAGGCTGTGCTATGTAATATATGTAATCTGTGTATACCATGAGGCTGTAATATGTAATCTGTGTACACCATGAGGCTTTAATATGTACTATATGTAATCTATATACACCATGAGGCTGTAATATGTACAGTACTATATGTAATCTGTGTACACCATGAGGCTGTAATATGTACTATATGTAATCTGTGTACACCATGAGGCTATAATATGTACTATATGTAATCTGTGTACACCATGAGGCTATAATATGTACTATATGTAATCTGTGTACACCATGTGGCTATAATATGTACTATATGTAATCTGTGTATACCATGAAGCTGCAATATGTATTATATGTCATAGTGTACACCATGAAGCTGTAATATGTACTATATGTAATCTGTGTAAACCATGAGGCAATATATGTATTATATGTGATCTGTGTACACCATGAGGCTGTAATATGTACTAATTGTAATCTGTGTACACCATGAGGCTGTAATATGTGTTATATGTAATTTGTACTACCTGTATATGTAATCTGTGTACACCATGTGGCTATAATATGTACTATATGTAATCTGTGTATACCATGAAGCTGCAATATGTATTATATGTCATATGTGTACACCATGAAGCTGTAATATGTACTATATGTAATCTGTGTAAAACATGAGGCAATATATGTATTATATGTGATCTGTGTACACCATGAGGCTGTAATATGTACTAATTGTAATCTGTGTACACCATGAGGCTGTAATATGTATTATATGTAATTTGTACTACCTGTATATGTAATCTGTGTACACCATGAGGCTGTAATATGTACTATATGTAATATGTGTACACCATGAGGCTGTCATATGTACTATATGTAATCTGTATACACCATGAGGCTGTAATATGTACAGTACTATATGTAATCTGTGTACACCATGAGGCTGTAATATGTACTACAGGTATATGTAATCTGTGTACACCATGAGGCTATAATATGTACTATATTTAGTCTGTATACACCATGAGGCTGTAATGTGAGCTACCTGTATATGTGATCTGTGTACACCATGAGGCTGTAATATGTACTATATGTAATCTGTATACACCATGAGGCTGTAATATGTACTATATGTAATCTGTATACACCATGAGGCTGTAACATGTGCTACCTGTATATGTAATTTGTGTTCACCATGAGGCTGTGCTATGTAATATATGTAATCTGTGTATACCATGAGGCTGTAATATGTAATCTGTGTACACCATGAGGCTTTAATATGTACTATATGTAATCTATATACACCATGAGGCTGTAATATGTACAGTACTATATGTAATCTGTGTACACCATGAGCCTGTAATATGTACTATATGTAATCTGTGTACACCATGAGGCTATAATATGTACTATATGTAATCTGTGTACACCATGAGGCTATAATATGTACTATATGTAATCTGTGTACACCATGTGGCTATAATATGTACTATATGTAATCTGTGTATACCATGAAGCTGCAATATGTATTATATGTCATAGTGTACACCATGAAGCTGTAATATGTACTATATGTAATCTGTGTAAACCATGAGGCAATATATGTATTATATGTGATCTGTGTACACCATGAGGCTGTAATATGTACTAATTGTAATCTGTGTACACCATGAGGCTGTAATATGTGTTATATGTAATTTGTACTACCTGTATATGTAATCTGTGTACACCATGTGGCTATAATATGTACTATATGTAATCTGTGTATACCATGAAGCTGCAATATGTATTATATGTCATATGTGTACACCATGAAGCTGTAATATGTACTATATGTAATCTGTGTAAAACATGAGGCAATATATGTATTATATGTGATCTGTGTACACCATGAGGCTGTAATATGTACTAATTGTAATCTGTGTACACCATGAGGCTGTAATATGTATTATATGTAATTTGTACTACCTGTATATGTAATCTGTGTACACCATGAGGCTGTAATATGTACTATATGTAATATGTGTACACCATGAGGCTGTCATATGTACTATATGTAATCTGTATACACCATGAGGCTGTAATATGTACAGTACTATATGTAATCTGTGTACACCATGAGGCTGTAATATGTACTACAGGTATATGTAATCTGTGTACACCATGAGGCTATAATATGTACTATATTTAGTCTGTATACACCATGAGGCTGTAATGTGAGCTACCTGTATATGTGATCTGTGTACACCATGAGGCTGTAATATGTACTATATGTAATCTGTATACACCATGAGGCTGTAATATGTACTATATGTAATCTGTATACACCATGAGGCTGTAACATGTGCTACCTGTATATGTAATTTGTGTTCACCATGAGGCTGTGCTATGTAATATATGTAATCTGTGTATACCATGAGGCTGTAATATGTAATCTGTGTACACCATGAGGCTTTAATATGTACTATATGTAATCTGTGTACACCATGAGGCTGTAATATGTACTATATGTAATCTGTGTACACCATGAGGCTATAATATGTACTATATGTAATCTGTGTATATCATGAGGCTATAATATGTACTATATGTAATCTGTGTATATCATGAGGCTGTAATATGTATTATATGTAATATGTGTACACCATGAAGCTGTAATATGTACTATATGCAATATGTGTACACCATGTGGCTGTAATGTGTACTATATGTAATCTGTGTACACCATGAGGCTGTAATATGTACTACCTGTATATGTAATCTGTGTACACCATGAGGCTGTAATATGTACTATATGTAATCTGTGTACACCATGAGGCTGTAATATGTACTATATGTAATCTGTGTACACCATGAGGCTGTAATATGTACTATATGTGATCTGTGTACACCATGAGGCTGTGATATGTACTATATGTAATCTGTGTACACCATGAGGCTGTCATATGTACTATATGTAATCTGTGTACACCATGAGGCTGTAATATGTACTATATGTAATCTGTATACACCATGTGGCTGTAATATGTACTATATGTAATCTGTATACACCATGAGGCTGTAATATGTACAGTACTATATGTAATCTGTGTACACCATGAGGCTGTAATATGTACTATATGTAATCTGTGTACACCATGTGGCTATAATATGTACTATATGTAATCTATGTATACCATGAGGCTGTAATATGTATTATATGTAATATGTGTACACCATGAGGCTGTAATATGTACTATATGTAATATGTGTACACCATGAGGCAGTAATATGTACTATATGTAATCTGTATACACCATGAAGCTGTAATATGTACTATATGTAATCTGTATACACCATGAAGCTGTAATATGTACAGTACAATATGTAATCTGTGTACACCATGAGGCTGTAATATGTACTACAGGTATATGTAATCTGTGTACACCATGTGGCTATAATATGTACTATATGTAATCTGTGTATACCATGAAGCTGCAATATGTATTATATGTCATATGTGTACACCATGAAGCTGTAATATGTACTATATGTAATCTGTGTAAACCATGAGGCAATATATGTATTATATGTGATCTGTGTACACCATGAGGCTGTAATATGTACTAATTGTAATCTGTGTACACCATGAGGCTGTAATATGTATTATATGTAATTTGTACTACCTGTATATGTAATCTGTGTACACCATGTGGCTATAATATGTACTATATGTAATCTGTGTATACCATGAAGCTGCAATATGTATTATATGTCATATGTGTACACCATGAAGCTGTAATATGTACTATATGTAATCTGTGTAAACCATGAGACAATATATGTATTATATGTGATCTGTGTACACCATGAGGCTGTAATATGTACTAATTGTAATCTGTGTACACCATGAGGCTGTAATATGTATTATATGTAATTTGTACTACCTGTATATGTAATCTGTGTACACCATGAGCCTGTAATATGTACTATATGTAATCTGTGTACACAATGAGGCTGTCATATGTACTATATGTAATCTGTATACACCATGAGGCTGTTAAATGCACAGTACTATATGTAATCTGTGTACACCATGAGGCTGTTATATGTACTATATGTAATCTGTGTACACCATGAGGCTATAATATGTACTATATTTATTCTGTATACACCATGAGGCTGTAATGTGAGCTACCTGTATATGTGATCTGTGTACACCATGAGGCTGTAATATGTACTATATGTAATCTGTATACACCATGAGGCTATAATATGTACTATATGTAATCTGTATACACCATGAGGCTGTAATATGTGCTACCTGTATATTTAATCTGTGTTCACCATGAGGCTGTACTATGTAATATATGTAATCTGTGTACACCATGAGGCTGTAATATGTACTATATGTAATCTATATACACCATGAGGCTGTAATATGTACAGTACTATATGTAATCTGTGTACACCATGAGGCTGTAATATGTACTATATGTAATCTGTGTACAACATGTGGCTATAATATGTACTATATGTAATCTGTGTATATCATGAGGCTATAATATGTACTATATGTAATCTGTGTATATCACGAGGCTGTAATATGTATTATATGTAATATGTGTACACCATGAAGCTGTAATATGTACTATATGTAATATGTGTACACCATGAGGCTGTAATATGTACTACCTGTATATGTAATCTGTGTACACCATGAGGCTGTAATATGTACTATATGTAATCTGTGTACACCATGTGGCTATAATATGTACTATATGTCATCTGTGTATACCATGAGGCTGTAATATGTATTATATGTAATATGTGTACACCATGAAGCTGTAATATGTACTATATGTAATCTGTGTAAACCATGAGGCAATATATGTATTATATGTGATCTGTGTACACCATGAGGCTGTAGTATGTACTAATTGTAATCTGTGTACACCATGAGGCTGTAATATGTATTATATGTAATTTGTGTACACCATGAGGCTGTAATATGTATTATATGTAATCTGTGTACACCATGAGTCTGTAATATGTATTACATGTAATATGTGTACACCATGAGGCTGTATTTTATATTATATTTATTATAAAAGATTTATAGACGATGTCTTTAATTTGGGTAGGTGATGAGGAGTCCTTTAACACCATGGTTTTGAGCCTAAATAGCCTGTGTAACCCAATTCGCTTCACCTCGGGCCATAAATGGTCAATACAGTAATTTTCTTGATGTCACAATATGTAAGAGCATCACTGGGTTGGAATATACTGTGTTTCAGAAACCTACTGATAGAAATACCCTTTTATGGGCAAGTAGTCATCATCCAAATGCACTGAAGTCAAATCTACCAATCTCACAGTTCCTACGCATTTTGAGGAATAATTCTGACCATAATTTGGCTGAAATTCAAATACAAGAATGTTGTGAGAGGTTTAAGGAGCATGGTTACAAGGACTCACTGATTAAGAGTAGTCTAATAAAAGCCAGGAGATGTTTCTCTGACATACATCCCCCCGTCTAGGAGTGAAGTGGACAATGACAAAAGACTTATTCTAAACACTAGATGTGATACCAACCTTAAAGAGGTTTAGAGGTCTATTAAGAGAAATTGGCCTATGTTAGCCACCGATCAGGCTTTTAAAAAACTAAAGAGAGCACCACCACTTTTGTGTATAAGTAGAAGTCCAAATTTAAAGGATCTCTTATTACGACCGAATATGCACCAGAGAAGCACATCTGATGATAGCTGGTTGATCCAGAAGAATGGATATTACAGATGCCTAAGATGTACTACATGTAGATCCATGCTGACCGGGAGATTTTTCTGCCATCCACATAACGGAAAAAAGGTCTACCTCTGGAAGTGCTTGACCTGCCAGTTGGACCATGTTGTATACTTTCTTACTTGTCCACGCATATTAATGTATGTTGGCAAGACAGTGAGAACATTCCGTGAATAGATGAATCAACATCGTTCTTCAATCCAATTGGCAGACTACAATGGAACCTCTGACAATCCGGTGGCAGTGCATTTCCTAAGAAATGGACATCAGATTTCCTCTCTTAAATGCATGATAATTGAATGGATTCCACCTTTGATAAGGGGTGGTGACTGAGAACTGATCCTATTGAAATGTAAGGCCAAGTGGTGTCGAAGTCAGATGATTGGATGAGATCAGTATGACAATTAATATCTATAGATGCTATCGTCCTTTGTCTGATAGCTTGTGACTGGCATGTTACTGTGTGCCAGTGCGAATACACACACACATACACAGACACATATGCAAATACAATACACAGACACACATATGCGAATTCCACACACAGACGCACATATGCGAACGCATACATATAAAATGGTTGCCACACATTATAGATAATAATCAGAGTTATTAAAGATATTGTTAGCTAATAATTAAGATGTAAGATGTACTTAAAATGGATCTAAGGTTCAGAATACAGTGGACATGTCATGTTTGGTATCATACTAAATCCTTGTTTACTTGCAGATATCCGTTTCTATCAGCAAAGAAGTCGCATCATGCATACGCTAGTTATGGATGATAGGGAGTTATTGAGTAGAATGTTGTTTCTTGTATGTAGTGTTGTAGCCAGTTTTAACACGTTCTTTGGTGGGAAAATGCACAATAGAGACTGTTGGAGAACTGACCCATACCCCTGATGACACCGTATGAACTGACCAGTGACCAGATTGACCAGAAGCAAGAACCAATGAAAACCTGCCAACTTGTCCCTTGTTATCTCTGTAACCTGGACCGTATATAGACTTGTGTACTGGCTTCAGTGTACAGTCATCTTCTTTGCGACCGCAGACTTCTGGACTGAATGACTGTATACTGGGACCAGTGCGCATGCGTATGTATCGGCTGTACTTATTGTTTCTTTTATTGCTTTTTACTCTAATTGTTAAATTTATATTGTGTTACCCCTTTTTACATAAAATAACTTTTTGTGCTTTGGAACCACACGATTAGACTGGAAAGCAATTATTTTTCAATAGCATCTGAATGGCATTAATAGAGGATACATCATTTAGAGAAAGGGCTAAATGAACTAAGGGGCTGATTCAAACCCGCTCGCGAGCGCAGGACGCTCGCAAGCGGGTCAATGGTGCCGAATTGCGCATGCACACGATGGAGGGAGGTCCGTCGTGCGGATGCGCGAGACCCGAATAATGACGGCCAAGCCGTCGTTATGGGTCTCGCACCAAAGGGGGCGTGCTGTCGATGGTGAGTGACAGCACGCCCCCTTTGCTGGGCGTGCGGGGGGCGTGGCTGCCAGACGGAGGCGTTCCCATGGGAACGCCTACCGTCTGAGTCCGGCCCCACTGACATCAGTAGTGATGTCAGTGGGAGTGATTTTGGCTCTGAAAGAGCCAAAATCACTCCAGGGCTTGCGGTCACCGAGACCTTACCGCAGGGTCTCGTCGCAAGCCCGATGGTCGCGATGGTCTTGACCATCGCGACCATCATCATGGACGCTCGCTATAGCTGTGGGTGGTAACCCACAGCTATGCGAGCGTCCATGAGGCCGCTCCAAGTTGAGGGAGGAGGGCCCTGATTCAGAGCGTCCGGCTCTGAATCAGGCCCTAAATTCATTGTCTATGTTCATTTAAAAATCTTGAGGCTAAAATTATGGCTCCCATGGTGTATGGACTCGGCACTTTAAAAGCGAGTGAATATTCTACATGCTAAATAAGAGTTAGTAATGGTAGCCTGAATAGATTAAGTGTTTATGTTTTTTGATATGATGTTTTAAATATTTTATATTGTGATTTGTGTGCTTTAAGGGGACTTTATACAAATGACCAACGTAATTACTTTAATATGGTTTAAGTGATGGAGCCCACTAGAGGAGAGACTGGTGCTCTAGTGATCAGTCTCCGGTTCCTGTGTTTCACCTGCCTATGCGTTCCATAACGCAGGCATGTTGAGTGGTGCCCTTCCGGTTATGGTATTTCCGGTTCTGCATTTCCGGTAGCGGAATTGCTGGAGTTCAGCGAACACTGCCTAAGGGAATGAGTATTGCTGAGTTTATTAAGGAGAGAAGATGGGTGAGCTGGCTTGTTTTTATTTTGAAAACTGTTTATTGAAGATTTCAATCAATCAGAACTTTGCACATACAATGTTGATTTAAAAGACATATACAATAATTACTGTCCCCTTTTTATTTTTTTAACAATAAAGTAGAAATAAAGATAAGAAAGCATGGAGAAAACCATAAAATAAAATAATAAAATGAAATAAAATAAAGTAGAATAAAACAATACGTGTGCCACGCAGTGGTATCTCAGTTGCTATAACAAGGAATGCAGTCTTGTAAGAGTTAATTGTTACCAGCATGTTTTCGCTAAAAATTCCCATGTCATACTCGGGTCAAAACTTGTAATATCAGAAAGTATAAGTATAGGTCTAAGCACTTAAACCCCTAAACCAGGCACCTATCCATATAGGAGGTAGAAAAGAAGAAGTATTGAAAGTGTAATTAAACGAGTAATCAAACAATTTGTCTCTGTAAGAACCATTCCGTATGTTCGAATACCTTCCAGATGTTATCTTGTAAGTGATCAGGTAACTGGGCTATATATATTTCCCATTTTTTGGAGAAGGCCAAAATACCTCTTTCTATATCATACGTGGCCATCCGCCTCTCATGATATAGCACGTCTAGCATAACAGTTTTCCACTCAGCCAACGTAGGTGCCGAACTGGAAATCCAATGTTTGAGGATCAAATGTTTAGCTACTGTGACCACAACAGTCAACAGGGGTTTCCAAGGTTGCAAAGGATGGATTTTCTCCCACGAGGAGAATTCCGCAAATAGGAATGGCGCAGCTATTTTGGGTAACCGTACGTGTAGCATGGAATTTATGTGCTCCAATAATTTGTTCCAAAATTTAGCTACTTTACCACATTGCCACAAATTATGGGATAGCGAGGCTTCGGACTGACCACACTTAATGCAATTGCCCGAATCAGAAGGAACAAAATACTTCCTTTGGATAGGAGCTAAATAAGTACGATTTAAAGTACGGATGTGTACCTCCTGTAAACGAGCAGATTTACGGGCTGGTAAAATCTTGTCTAAACAATCGATAATTGATTCAAATTCCGGTAAATCGGTTAATTCTAATTGCCATGCCTGGATGGTGGATGACCACGTCTGAGGAGACGCTTCGACTAGATGAGAGTATAGGTGTCTAATACGAAATTTAATTAGTTTGCATGTAGATAATATTGATAATAATACATCTGGGGGGCTAGAGGTGGTCAGAGGGGGATCCAAGGATTGAAAGTAATGGCGGAGTTGCAAAAACATGAAAAAATGTGCTTGGGGGATATCATACCTCTCCCGTAAATCTGAAAAAGAAAGGAGATGGCCACCTGGATCAAATACTTCTTTAATAGACATTATGCCTTTCTGATACCAAGTTCGAAATTTTGAGTTAGTGAGAGAGGGGATGAAAGAAGGGTTACCCCAGAAAGGTATATAAGGAGATGAGAAAGGGCTCCTCTTTAAACTTTTATTTATAGTAATCCATGCTCTATAGGTATCCCAGAATAATATATTAGATCTAATCCCTGAGGGAATTTGTGTAGTAGGGATGTGAAGTAGAGCTGCTGGTGCATACGGATGGAAAAGGGCTTCTTCTAGAACAGGATCAGTGAAGTTACTAGTGTGTAACAGCCAATCTGTTATATAACGAAAGAGGGCAGATCTGGCAAACCCCTCAATATGTGGCATGCCAAGTCCACCTCTAGTTTTAGGTAAATAAGTGCGGGAACGGCTCATCCTGGGTTTACGATAGTGCCAAACAAATTTAGAGAAGGCCTGCGTGCATAGTAAAGCATCAGCCTTCGTGATCATAATAGGTAGCATTTGTAACAAATTCGCCAACTTGGGAAATATTACGAGCTGGCTTGTTTATATCTATTTATTTTGCCCCATAGGTGTATCTTTATATATACTAAAGGTGATGTTAGGTTAAGAAGCGGCATATAGTCACTATGATGTCACTTCCGGTAGTGTCCCATGTGGGTGAATCTGAGATGTAAGTTCCTATGCCAATAGCGGTATCCAGGATTGCACCACAAATGTGATTAAGAGTTTAGAGGCATACAATTATCTGAAGCCCAACTGGGACTAACACCATTGCAACACCCTTGAGGTAATCATTTATCATATCAATATCTAAAGTGGGCCCTACAGGCTGTCAAAGAGCTTGACCCTATAAAGGGAGACAGCAAGTGTACTAACATTTATCCCACAATGGTCAAGATGTCTATGTATATGTGAGAAAAAGTTTTAAATGTGATTTTATGTATGTTCTTTTTTTAAATAAAACTGTGTACTAAAAGGAAAGAAGGTTATAGGTTGTATTTTGGTGAACTCAGGGACTGATTCAGAGCCGGACGCTCTTTCAGAGCGCTCACTCTGAATCAGGGCGTTTTGGGTTTTTTTGGAACGGCCTCCTGGCTGCTTGCATAGCTGTGGGTGACCACCCACAGCTATAGCGAGCGGCTATGATGATGGTCGTGATGGTCAAGACCATCGCGGCCATCGGGCTTGCGACAAGACCCTTGTGGTAGGGTCTCGTTCATCGCAAGCCCCAGAGGGCTTTCGGTTCTAACAGAGCCGGAAGCTCTCCAATGACATCACTCGTGATGTCAGTGGGGCCGCCCCCAAACGGCCGCCTCCTCCGTTTGGGCAGCCACCCCCCTGGCCCGCCCACCAAACGGGGCGAGCTGTCACTCAACATCGACAGCTCGCCCCCTTTGGTGCGAGACCCGGAGTGACAGATTGCCCGTCGCTAGTTGGGTCTCGTGCATGTGCACGACGGAGCCACCTCCGTCCTGCACAAGCGCTGTGGGCCACCATTGACCCGGTTGCGAGTGCTCAGCGCTCGCGACCGGGTCTGAATCAGGCCTTCAGGTTGAAAAGATATCATAGCAGGCCCGATAGGAGGAATATAAAATTCATCCTAATCACCTTACTCTACTGTAATAGGGACAAAAAAATATACTATACGAAGGGGGAATTGGATCCCATATAGAGTTGTATAATCCAGTTTAGGCGCTCCCCAAAAAACAACATTATTTATACCCGAGTGCCGGATAATTGTCGGTGTATATATACAGTATATATATATATATATATATATATATATATATAGGGCCTGATTCAGAGCCACTCGTAAGTGGCAGCTCGTTCGCTCCGAGCGATGTTTGCCCAACTGCGCATGCGTACGGATCGTTATACGCATGCGCGAACCAGTCAGTGCGGCCGAAATTCATGTGCTCGCAAAATAGCGAATGCCTGCTAATTTGAGTGACAGGATGAGGCGTATGTGGGTGGTAACAGGGGAAGGTGCTTGAAAACGGGGAGTGGAGATCTGAACGCAGGCGTGCTTAAAGGCCAAAACGGGTGTTTTATGGGTGTGCATATTTAAAACAGCAGCGTCATTGACCACGTCACTATGTTATTTTATAGCCAGAACTGCTCGCAAAATTGTGGTAGCAAAAACCAACCACAAGAATAGCGAGCAGCTCATACCCTGTTCGATGTACTCGATTAATCTAATAAATAGCGGACATGACGTAGGATGCGAGCGGCCAGGGGGCGTAGTTTCCCAAAAAACGACCGCAAGCTTTGTTCGTTCGTTCAGACCTAGAGGCGTGAACAGACCGCAAACAGCGAACGGTTCATTTGAATAGCCACCCCTATTTTCTGGACGAGCGAGCGCAAATAGCGTCCGGCTCTGAATCAGGCCCATAGTCCACAATAGGTACAGCGGCACTCAGGAGACTACGCTTTTTGTGAAGTCTCCTGAGTGCCGCTGTACCTATTGTGGACTATACAGAGGGGAGTGGTCTCCGCCTCACTGAGGGCACATGGAGCCAGACATTTACCCAGTTGGGGATTTATGGAGTGCCGGGTCTTTCTTATGTATTTATATATATATATATATATATATATATATATATATATACAGTATATACTGTATAATCTGCACAATTCATGATGTGCATTGATTTTCGAGTGGAATAAAAAAAACCATAGAGTTCAGTACATAACACTTAAGGCCATATTCTGCTGGACGAATGTGAAAATTTTGCATCTAAATTAGGCAAAAACAGCATTCTGGTGACCGGTTTGTGAAAGGCACTGGAAAGGCAGCATTGAGCCATGGAGAAATGTGTCTATCGAAATACCAAATAAAGCCACAATAAAGTAATAAAACGTATTGTGGGGTGCTTTGCCAGTTGCTTATATAATGAAGAAAAATAAATAGATATAAATAACAAAATAAAAGAAATCATAACCACATGTAACAAATGAAATGTTACCAGGATTAATTCCAGCAGAACATTCTATTCCCCCTCGGCAGCTTTCCTGGTATCTGCCGTTCCAATCTTCCACTGACTGGTAAGTTCTTGTATATATTTCATCACTGTCAGGCAGAACGCCAATCACAAAGAGTACAATGGTCTTCTAATAAGATGCTATATATGTATGTATGTACAGTATATGCATTGTGGTTATCTTTATTTGGACCTGTACTTTGGGTACCAAGTTATTATAGGGTCTATGTACTAAGCCTTAGAGAGAGATAAAGTGAATGGAGATAAAGTATCAACCAATCAGCTCCTAACTATCATTTTTCAAATACAGCCTGTAAAGTGACAGTTAGGAGCTGATTGGTTGGTACTTTATCTCCTTCCACTTCATCTTTCTCCAAGGCTTATTACATAGACCCCTATTTAACCCTTTGCAAATGTTGCATCTGTTACACCAAGTATATGTTTTTCTCTTTTAGTCTACCGAAGTGAGGCTTTGGATGGCCGCTGGCACTGAGAAAGCAAGTCTACATTTTATGAAATAAAAATAACATTTCCTGCAATTAAATTATGTAGTTCTGCTTGAAATCAGCGGTGTAACAGTGGTAGTGTCCCCTATCCAGTGCCCCCAGTGGTAGTGCCCCTTATGCAGAGCTCACAGTAGTGGTGCCTCTTATGCAATGCCCCCTTGTAGTAGTGCCTCCTGTAGTAGTGGCCCCTGTAGTAGTGCCCCCAGTGGTAATGCCTCTGTAGTAATGCTCCCTGTATTAGTGCCCCCAATAGTAATGTCCCCTATAGCAGTGCCCCCTGTAGTAGTGTCCCCTGTAGTTGTGCCCCTGAGTGGTAATGCCCCTAGTAGTACTTCCCCCTGTACTAGTTATGCCCCCTGCAGTAATGTCCTTAATAATAAAGACCCCTGCAGTAATGCCCCCAATAGTAATGCCCCCTGTAGAAGTAATGCCACCTGTAGTAATTCCCCCTGTATTAATGCCCCCAATAGAAATGTCCCCTGTAGTAGTCCCCCCAGTGTTAATGCCCCTGCAGTAATGTCCCCAATAGTAATGCCCCCTTTAGAAGTAATGCCAACTGCAGTAATGCCCCCAATAGTAATGCCCCCTGTAGAAATAATGCCTCCTGTAGTAATGCCCCTTGCATTAATGCCCCCAATAGCAATGCCTCCTGTAATAGTATCAACAATAGTAATGCCCCCTGCAATAGTGCCCCCAATAGTAATGCCCCCTGTAAAAGTGCCCCCAATAGTAATGACCCCTGTGATAGTGCTCCCAATATTAATGCCTCCTATAGTAATACCCCCTGTAATAGTGCCCCCAATAGTAATGTCCCCTGTAGTAGTGCCCCCCAATAGTAATGTCCTCTGTAATAGTGCCCCCAATAGTAATGTCCACTATAATAGTGCTCCCAATTAAAATGCCCCCTGCAGTAATGCCCCCCTGTAATAGTGCCCCCTGCAGTAATGCCCCCTGTAGCAATGCTACGCACACACACAAAAAAAAATCCCACAATGCTTACCTTACCTTAAACCCCGCTCCTGCGTCCGCTTGGTTGCTTTTCGGAACTATGGAAGAGACGCCATGATGTCTCTCCCATAGTGCCCGTAGGGGGAGCCAGAGCTCAGGACTGAGCTGCAGCCTCCGGCTGCTGCTGCGGGGAAGGAGACGGGCACCCGCTGGTAACAAAAACTCAGCGGGCACCCAACAAATGGAGCCTCCCTGCAGCGCCGGGTTGAGGTGGTTCCGTCTCCAATTGAAGTGACGGAACGCAGTTCTGCCCCACTCTGGCCCACTTTAACCCCTGCCTGTACTATATAACCACACTACCTTCCTACACTACATCACTACACTACTGTACATCCCCACACTATATCTCTACACTACATCACTACACTACATTCCCACACTATTGGGGAGATGCATTAAACCGTGGAGGGATATAAAGTGGAGAGAGATTTGGGAGATTTATCAAAGCTTGGAGAGTGACAAAGTGGCGAGAGATAAAGTACAAGTCATTTAGCTCCTAACTGTCATTTTTCTAACGCAGCCTGTAAAATGGCAGGAGCTGGTTGGCTGGTACTTTATCTATCTCCCCTTTATACCTCTAAAGCTTTAGAAAATCTCCCCCAAGGTAGCAACCAATCAACTTCTGTCATTTTTTTTTTTCAAACACAGCCTGTAACATGACAGTTAGAAGCTGATTGGTTGGTACATAGTGGTGTATTCATCAATTCATCATCACTTCATTATAACAAAAGCAGATTAAGTTTTCGGGCCATTCCTCAAAAAGGTAATGCAGGAGATAACACAGGCATCAAGTTAGTATTTTAACTAACGAACGGACCCCAATAATTAACATAATGAATAGAGCCCTTTATCTCTCTCCAATTTATCTCTTCCCATGGTTTGATACATCCCACCCTATATATCCACACTACATTAC
Source organism: Taudactylus pleione (assembly GCA_031769625.1). Taxonomy (NCBI): domain Eukaryota; kingdom Metazoa; phylum Chordata; class Amphibia; order Anura; family Myobatrachidae; genus Taudactylus; species Taudactylus pleione. The sequence continues at coordinate 4,091,407 of JAUIMM010000067.1, forward strand.
TGTACTTCCTCCTCCTACTACATCACTACACTTCTTCCCCACACTACATCACTACACTACATCACTACACTTCTTCCCCACACTACATCACTACACTACCTCCCCACACTACATCACTACACTTCTTCCCCACACTACATCACTACACTTCTTCCCCACACTACATCACTACACTTCTTCCCCACACTACATCACTACACTTCTTCCCCACACTACATCACTACACTACATCACTACACTTCTTCCCCACAGTACATCACTAAACTACATCACTACACTTCTTCCCCACACTACATCACTACACTACCTCCCCACACTACATCACTACACTTCTTCCCCACACTACATCACTACACTTCTTCCCCACACTACATCACTACACTTCTTCCCCACACTACATCACTACACTTCTTCCCCACACTACATCACTACACTACATCACTACACTTCTTCCCCACAGTACATCACTAAACTACATCACTACACTTCTTCCCCACACTACATCACTACACTTCTTCCCACACTACATCACTACACAACATCACTACACTTCTTCCCCACACTACACTACATCACATCACTACAGTTCTTCCCCACACTACATCACTACACTTCTTCCCCACTACATCACTACACTTCCCCACACAACATCACTACACTTCTTCCCCACACTACATCACTACACTACTCTACATCACCACACTTCTGCCCCACACTACATTACTGTATCATTGCACTACCTCCTCCTACTACATCACTACACTTCTTCCCCACACTACATCACTACACTTCTTCCCCACACTACATCACTACACTACCTCCCCACACTACATCACTACACTTCTTCCCCACACTACATCACTACACTTCTTCCCCACACTTCATCACTACACTACATCACTACACTTCTTCCCCACACTACATCACTACACTACATCACTACAGTTCTTCCCCACACTACCTCCCCACACTACATCACTACACTTCTTCCCCACACTACATCACTACACTACCTCCCCACACTACATCACTACACTTCTTCCCCACACTCCATCACTACACTACATCACCACACTACATCACTACACTACTCTACATCACCACACTTCTTCCCCACACTACATCACTACACTACTCTACATCACCACACTTCTTCCCCACACTACATCACTGCACTACTCTACATCACCACACTTCTGCCCCACACTACATTACTGTGCTGTATCATTGCACTACCTCCTCCTACTACATCACTACACTTCTTCCCCATACTACATCACTACATTACATTACTACACTTCTTCCCCATACTACATCGCTACACTACATCACTACACTACATCACCACACTTCTTCCCCATACTACATCACTACACTTCTTCCCCACACTACATCACTACACTACTCTACATCACCACACTTCTTCCCCACACTACATCACTACACTACGTCACCACACTACATCACCACAGTAGCTCCCCACAATACATCACTGCACTATATATTACTACACTACCGTCCTCACTCCCCTAGTGAGAACATTAGAACATCCCCTGCACAGTCACTCTGCTCTATGCATGTGGAGCAGCAGAATACAGGGAGGCTGTATCAGGCAGAGTAGAGGAGAGGGGGCGGGTCTGGTCCAGGGGAGGGGAAAAGTTGATGGATAGAGGGCAGCAAAGTAGAAGAGCAGGAGGGGAAACGGATGGGAGGGATTACTTGGTATGTCTAAAAGGATTAAATGGGATGTCCTAGAGGAGGGACCAGCCACTACATCAGAGGTGGGATGCAGGGTGTGTGAGAGGCAAGTGAACTGACAGTGTCCAATGTCAGTGTTGTTGCTGGCAACATAAAAATAAAATAAAGTAGTTAAATGTAAGACTTTATTTTATCTTTATTTTTGTGGGGCCTATTCATCATTGATAAATGGCCTGGTAACCATGCGCATATTTTACTTACCGGGCCATTCATCATATGGGGTCCAATAGGACCCTCTGATATTCAGCAAATTCCGAAAACTTTTCCAAAAACAAGCGCCATCTTCAGGCGACGCTTGCTCCTATAGGAAAGAGTTCCGGGGATGCGAAGAGGTATCATAGCGGATCCCTCCGCCGCCTTCTCACGGACTCCCCGGAAGCTGTGCGAATGCGTGACCTTGGGTCACGCATGCGTAGGCGGGCCGACGGGGAGGAGGTAAGTATTGCGATACTAACCGAGGGGACAGCTGCTTATTGGAGAGGCTGCCCCCCGCACCGGAGCAGTGATGAATTGCTCCGGTGTAATCTATCCCCCGCTGCGAGTTGGATACTTAAGTGTCCCTCGCAGCAACATCAATACTAAATGATTGGAGACCATACGACCTTCGATGATGAATAGGCCCCTAAGTGTGGTGGATACAAATAAAACTTCTAAAATACTATACCATGGGAGCGGATATTCTTTGTATCCACATGATCTGTAAGGGATCTGTTTGAAGATGTAAGGAGAACCCTGGTTCCATAAAGAGCATTTCTGATGAGCCTGAGAATCATTATATTGCGGTAAACATATTACTTAATTCCTCAATCTTAAAAATCTATTTATTACACTAGAGAGATCTTAATTTTCACCCTTTCTTATATATATTGGAGGGAGTATGAGACAGCAAGGGAGTGCAAGATCCTGAAAAAATGGTCCTATAAACACTCACTTTCCCAACAAGGAAAAGTAAAAAAGAACCAGCACTCACGTTTAGATGAATAAAGATAGGTTTATTCACATGGTCCAAAGAAACAGGAAACAGCAGCAGCTGCAGCAGTCCGACGTCCGTTTCAACTGATGCTTCTCAGTCTTCCTCAGGGGCCCCTGAGATGGGGGAGAGAATGGGGCAGAAACAAGGGGAGCTGTATAAGGGGCAGGTGGATAAAGATGGAATCATATGCTGCCAGGACTAGAACCTGAGCTCCTGGCATGTCCTAATTCTCTCAGGTGGTTCTGCAGGGTGCCATTCCAGGAACCATGCAAGCCAAATGCAAGTTCCCCTGAGATAGCGATGGTGTAGCCCCCCTTATGCTGGGCAGCCATACACTATGAAATTATTTTGCCCCTGTGAGCAACAGATGGTCGAGTGTGTCATCTATTTTGCATTAAAGTACCCTATCTATGCTTATTTTTTCATGCTAAAAGGTGGGATCCACTATCCTCAAAAATTAGGTAAAATCTCAGAAAATACCGGTTCTGAGGTTTGACCGCATTCCTCATATGAATCAAGCTTTCCTGAACTTATTCCCAACAGGCACTGGCATCTAAAGATGGCATTGCCTAAGAGAAGTCTATGGGCTTCTTTTGAGAGACTTCCTCATGAGGGATCCAATAGGATTCATGCCATGGTTCCCCCGTGGCTCATATACCTGGAAGTCCTCACGATGCAAAAGACAGCTCTTATCGGAAGAGCTGTCATTTGCATAAATCTTCATGCATACGACATTACTAAACACCGCTACGCATGCGATTAGTGATGGGATGCATCACATTCAAAATGCAGTGCTTGATGCATCCCGCTCTATTGGCTTGGTTCAGATCCGTACTCAAATGCCATTGCAGCTGCGATAATATGCTAATGACTCACCTGCCGTCCAGTGCTTAGAGACACCCACTGTAAACATCTCACATACGCCGCTCACGCACAAAACCAGAAACATTGAACGCAGATCAGGCAGTCATAAGACTTCTGAGTAAGTCGAAGGTGCCGCAGGCACAACATGTCTCTAGACACACAGAGGGCTCTCCTTCTGAAAGCAAGGACGCAGTGGCTAATTTATGCACTCCCTGAAAATAGTGTTTAAAAGATCTGACAAACCTGCATTTTTCTAACCACTTCCCGTTACCTCCCCTAAATGTTTACTGTCACAAACACTTGAAGGGATAGTGGTTACTTGCCTGTACTTTGGGAATGACTAAGACCCAGTACAGAGACGCAGATTCTAACGTGCCGGTGCTATTCACCAGGGACACTCCGCAAGGAAGTTTGGACTTGGTTGCGTCCAACACACAGGTCGCATCAGTCTGACTTGGTTCTGTAGTACAGGTGCCAGTGTAGACCTGAGCGCAGTAGTAGTCAGCTAGCTGGGTCAGAACCAGATGGACAAAGTGGTGCCATGGATCAGACAGAAACAGGTCACAGAGAATAGCCAAGGTCAAAACCAGATATCAAGTGCAGTACCAGGGAGAAGACCGAATAAGTTCACAAGCAAAGCCAAGGTCAGGAATGTAGGGATCACTAGTAGTAGGAGTATGGTTTGGGAGCCTATACTCTGGCACTGTCAAGTGCCCAGAGACTCCCTCTTATAGGAAGGAGTTTGAATCTTTCTTCAAAAGTGACATCATGTTTGGCGCTCCAATCACTTTAAATTTTACACAGGGCGGCGCGTGTGCTACCAGGGGAGCCACGGCCACCTGCACTTTGCCGCTGGATGCCAGGGGGAAGCCAGATTACACAGCAGTGGGTACCGAGAACTCCCCACCCTCTGCCCTGCTGCTGACCAGTGGTGCCGGACTTGGCAAAGTGGGTGCCTGTGTCTGGCGCGCTGTGACATTACCCCCTCCTCTAGGGGTGGGCACTGAACACCCCACAAATGGCTTGCCAGGGAACTTCTGGTGGAATTTCCAAAGAAGTTGACGTGTGTGAATACCTGAGGACATGACCTAACAGCGTTCTTCATGACCAGATCCTTTCTAGTCCACAAGGAATTGAACTGTACCTCGAGAGATTCTAGAGTCTACAATTTATTTCACCTCATATTCCTCTTGATGATCCACTGGAGTAGCCAAAGGAGGATCGCAGGGTGTCGAAACCTGATTGAGAACCATCGGTTTCAGGAGGGAGATATGGAAAGCATTCTGTATTTTAAGCGTTCCGGGCAGTGTCCGATGGCACGCCACCTGGTTAATCACTTGGTGGATCTGAAAGGGCCCAATGAACCTGGGAGCAACCTTTATTGTGGGCACCTTCAATCGCAGATGTTTGGTTAACAACCAGACTCTGCCCCAGGACTTAGTAAAGAACTCTTCTTCCTCTTCCTGTCCACAAGCTGTTTGTGTCTAGAAGAGGCCTTGCAAAAATTCTACTGTACATCTCTCCAAATATTGAGAAAAGGTTCACTGTATCCTGGATAACTGGAAGTGAAACCGATCGGAAGGCAGGTAACAATGGTAACAAAGGATGCAGGCCGCACTGAATGAAAAAGGGAGAGTGACCCGATGCCTTGTGAAACAGATTATTACTCGCTCCATGTGACCATTGCTTTGAGGGTGATAGGCTGATAAGAAGCTCAAGTTAACTGCAAAGCACTTACATAGTGACCTCCAGAATCTTGATGTAAATTATACTCCGCGTACAAGATGATGTCCTTGGGGAACCCGTGCACCCAAAAGATTTCTCTTATGAATGCTTCAGCCAGTTTCAGGGCTGAGGGTTGGTCATTTAATGGAACAAAATTAGCACTCATGGAAAATCTGTCCACAACCACCCAGATGGTATTGAAACCTTGGCAAGATGGTAGATCAGTGACAAAGTCCATGGATATATGGGACCAAAGACGATCAGGCACTGATAGTGGACATAGATGCCCCGAGGAATGGTGAGGTCAATTTCTTCTGTTGGGCACAGGTAGTACAAGCTGCTACAAAGTCTTTGACATCACAACATATAGTCGGCCACCAATAATTCTTGAGGATTAGCTCCAGAGTATGCCCACTGAAGTAGCTTAGTCTGGAGTTCGGGTGCTATGAATGTTTTCCCCGGCAGAATCTTTACTTTGTTGATAACTGCCACAAAGCAAGCAGGGTTACGAATGGGCTTGTCTTCCCTTACTTTGTCCACCTCAGCAGAACTGAATGCATGGGAAAATGCGTCAGTTTTGATGTTTTTTTAACTGGGCGGTAGGTAATCACCCGATTGAATCATTCGAAGAATAATGACCATCTAGACTAATGGTAGTTTAGGCAGTGAGCTGTTTTGAGGTATGTCAGGTTCCTGTGATTGGTATAAACAGAATAGGCGCTGAAATAAAACACTGCTTTAGAAGGATGAAAGCTTCTTCTGCCTCAGGAGGACAAACCGGGTGTCTTGACCATTCTTGATAAGAGCAGTGATGGGAGCTGCGATAAACTAGTAGTTCCTGATGAACTGATGGTAGAATATACAGAAACCCAGGAAGCATTGTATTGCTTTCAACCCAATCGGACGAGGCCAGTTGACAATGGCGGTGAGTTACTCTGGATCCATCTGAAGGCAAGAGCCTGAAATTATGTAACCCAGGAAAGTCAGCTTTTGCGCAAAGGAGCATTTCTCTAGCTTGCAGAAGAGCTGGTTAGTCCGGAGTCGTGACAGTACTTCACATACTGTACATGTTGATGATGGCTCACTAAGATTTCAATAAAATATCAGGATGTTGTCTAGATATACCACCACATATTACCTGAAGATATGATTCATGTAGTTTTGGAAAAAAACAGTAGCATTGCTTAAACCAAAAGGCATGACTAAGTACTCGTAATGGCCGTCACGAGTGTTGAAGGCCGTCTTCCACTCATTCCCAGAATGGATTCTGATTAGATTGTAGACCCTGGAAGGTCTAGTTTGGTAAAAATCTTTGCCACTTTTTTTCAATTGTAGAGCTCCAAGGGTTAAGGTATGGGAAATTGATCCTTGATGGTAATGGCATTCAGGCCCCGGTAATCAATGCACGGTCTCAGGCCTCCATCTTTTTTCTTCACAAAGCATAGACCAGCTCCTGTGGGTGATTTGGACTACCTGATGAACTCGTGCTCAAAGTTCTCCTAATTGTATTCTGACACCGCCTGGGTCTCAGGAAGCGAGAGAGGAAACACCCTTCCACGAGGGGGGCATTTTCCCTGGTTATATATAGTCTGTAACGCAGTCCCACTCCTGATGAGCTGGAAGCATCTCGGCTGCATTTTTACTGAATAAATCCTTGGAGGACTAATACGGAGCTGGAAGAGGGTCTTCTGGAGAGATGACTGAACTCCGAATGACACGATGTGGAGGGTTGATAGATGGCAAGCATAACTGATGGCACTGGGATTCCCAAAATAGGATTGAGGTGCACTCCAATCTAAAGTGGGAGCATGCATGCAAAGCTACGGAAGACCCAGGATAATCGGACTCACGGATGACAGGATTATTTAGAACAAGATTAATTCCTTATGAAGGGTGCCAACTTGCATGGTGACTTCTGAAGTCCTGGAGTGGATGGTAGCCGTAGGAATTTTTTTTCCGTCCACTCTGATAATACAGAGAGGAACCTGTAAAGGCATACTAGGAATTTTCCTAACTCCTGAACTTTCTTGGCACCCGAATCTAAAAAGGCCTTAGGAATTTCAGAAGGTTTCTCTTGAGGTAAAGTAAACATTGTGTGCTGAATGCACCTAATCTGACCACCCCTCCATCAGTTAGGCCTTTTTGTTTCCTGGGCGCTTAGAACAGCCAGTGAGAAGGTGACCTGGTTCGCCACAGGATAGACACAGCTTGTTCTTGAACCTCCTTTCCCTCTCTGTGGCAGGGAGACGTGACTTCCCGAGTGGCATGGGCTCTTCAGGAGGAACAACAGGAGCTGTGAAATGAGGAGCAAGCTTGAAATGGAAGTACTGTGATTGTTCTCTCTCTTGCCCTCTCTCTATGATGATGGTCTACATGGATACATAAGGATATTAGGTCATCCAGGGATGTTAGGTAGCTCTCTGGGTGCCAGCACATCTTTAATTTGCTCTGAAAGCCCCTGCATAAATACAGCTACCAGGGCTTTGTAATTCCACCCTAGCTCAGAGGCAAGGGTTCTGAATTGTACTGCATACTGGCCTGCGGACTGGTGGCCTTGTCTTAATTGCAGAATACTTGAGGCAGTGGAAGACCAACGGTCGCTTCTCTCCTGCAATGGAGAAGCCTAGTGTTCCCGCTAGGCTGTTTTAGCAGGGCGTGGTGCCCTGCCCTCCTTCTGGAGGGCAAAAAGCACCCTGCCCTCCAGGAGGAGGGCAAAAAGCGCCCTGCCCTAACAGCCTGCGGGAGCCGTTCTCACCCGCGGGACGCAGTGTCCCGCGGGTGGACAAACATGCGGTGACCCGGTCACCGCCGGGGAATAGAGCGCCCGGCGTCTATTCTCCCTTTCTGCAGCGCTTGGGGGCTGCCCGGCATGTCCGTAAGCGCCGGGCACGCCCCCAAGTATGACGAAAAGGGGGACGCGTCTTATAGACACGCCCCCTTTTCGTAACCACGCCCCCTTTTCGGACGCGCGCACAACATTGCCCTCTCTAGCTCCGGTGCCCTGCCTGCCGCCGGAGCTAGAGGGAACACTAGGAGCCCATGCTAGGGCCGGACTGGACAACAAGGAAATAACGTAAGCCATCTTAGTTCTTTCAGAAGAAAAATTTGCAGCCTGACCCCGAACTGGATAAACCACTGATTCAGAAATCCATGACAGCTCTTGGGGTCACCATCAAACTTTGAGGGATTCGGAATTCGTAGGGAGGTGGAAGCTTTGGTAACTGGAACAGATACCACAGAAGATAGCGCAGACTGTACTGGAGGTAACTGATTGGTACTGACTTTCTGCATCACTGTCTGTAGACACTGCATGATATGGGCTTGATTTCGCTCTTGCTTCTCAACTCTAGCAAGAAGATTTTCCAGTAATTCCTGTGGTGAGAGTTTACCAGCGACATCCATGTTTTTTTGGGCCAGAATATTCTGTCACAAACACTCAGATGGATAGTGGATTCTTGACTGTACTTTGGGATTGCCTAAGACACAGTACAGAGCCACGGAGTCTAACGTGCTGAAGGTATTCACCTGGGATCCCTGCAAGGAGGTTTGGACTTGGCTGCATTCGACACAGAGGACGTGTCCCTCTGATTTGGGTCCCTAGTACAGGTGCCAGTGTACAATGGAGTTTAGTAGGGTATGTAGTAGCATATGTGGTAACCACTTTTTACTAACGACCCCAAGTGTGGTGTGATACAAAGAGTACCTTACTCGTCTGGTTTATCCCTTGGTTCTTGTAAGTCATCAGGCGTTATTACTGGCAACAAAAGTATTTTACCAAAGGAATTTACAGACAATGCAAGAATTTATTGTCAAATAACAATGTAATATCAAGTTTTATGACAATTATTATGGTTCAGCAATTAGAAATATAATTCTTATTATACACTTTGAACAAGCAAATGACCTTTGGATCCATAAAGTTTTATTTGAGCGGGAGTTCTGGAACTTAAGATCAGACTGCAAAACAAGGGTTAAATGCAGGCATACATATCACATAACATTCACACATACTGGCAAGTGTGAAGCAAAAATAACCTTCAGTTAGTTTGTGCGCAAACAAGGACAATTTTGCCTACCCTTCTGTTGCATGCAAGAGATTGTCTAAATAGAGTCCTGATCACATGACCTCTCTTGCAAGTTTATTACACTAAGTTCAATGGAAAGTGCCATTATGTCCTTGTTTAAGGGGTAGTTCATTGGCATAAACACACAGCAGTAAAGCACCATCACTGTAGTATAATACATAGATATCTATATATATATTCACAACAGTACTTATTTTCACCATTTAATATGTACATATATGAAGTTACATATAACCAATAACTAGTTAGGTGGAAGAAAGGGCTCTCCCTGTTTAAATACTGGGGTGCCACATACTTCCCCGCTAGAATGATGCCTGTCCCCAGGCATCGGCCCATACCAACAAGTTTATGTAACAGTGTTTATAAACATCATCATCCAGGTACAATCTATCCTAGTGGTAAAACACCTTTGTTGCGCTTTCTAGACCTGCATATAGCCTGCTGCACCCTAAACATGAACTCCTCACCACTTATAGTGGTGTACCCACTATTTGGGCCATGTTCCTCTGGAGAAAGAGATGTCACGACCCCTTTATCTTCATTAGGGGTATCTACAGGGACATTAGACTCCAACCGTGACTTAATCAAATCTGGGCTATGGGGTTTAAGGGACCCCGATCCCTCTGTTGTGGCCATGTGAATCACCCTTTCAATGTCTCTTTCCCGGTCAGTGGTACTTATATTTGCCTGATTGAGGTAGGCCATACTAGTATGGATATTTTCCATTCTAGATTCACTCTCAGGTACTGGCTCTGGAGAAAGTTGTGTCCTCCCTATATTCCTCCAACCCTGCTGCACTGTCTCACCCAAGTTCTCCACAAATTTTTCGTCTGTTCATTCCGATAGTTCACTCTCCACTTGGCCATCAAGGTATTCTTTGTCTGTGTCCATATGATCTTGGTAAATAGGGTGGTAGGTTGCGATTTGTCTGGTAAGGCCATTGCTGATTTGTACTTTCTACCACACTTTCCGCTTCTCTAGGTTCCTCTCTATGTTTGGAGTAGTGGTAGTCTTGCTGGTAATTACATGGAGAACCTCTGTGATGTGAATGGCGCCAATAACGCTTGCGAACTGTTGCATATCTGCTGCCTTGAACTGGAAAGCCACCAGGATCGGTCACATTTGCTGCCTGCAGGCCATTTCTTCCCTCAACAATATCAAACTCTACCGTCTCTCGCTCTCCCAAATTGCGGAAGTACTTCCTGGGATTGTTCTTTTTGATAGCTGTGTAATGGATGAACACGTCTTCCTTGATGTCATCCCGGTTGATGAATCCATATCCTCGTCGCATGTGGAACCATACAACATTCCCTGTAATCCTTCTTGCACTGATTGATGTAACATTCTCTGCAGTTAGCGTGTTTGCAAATTTTATTTGGTTCTGTATTCCTGGGCTCGAACTCGCATCTCTGGATTGCCCTTCCTCCATTTGTAGACCCATTATTTCTGTCACTCCTGTGGGCTGGTCCTCAGGCTCTCTCTGGCACAATAGCGTTCAATGTGGCCGCTTTGCCAGCAACCTCTGCAGATGGGCCTCCCTTGTGAGTCGAATTGATCTGTTGTGCATCGACCTGAATCTCGTGGGATATCCCAGTTTGATCGGTTTCTCCTGTCATGGTCTTGGTGCCACTCTCTACGCCTGGCTCCAGCTTGTTCCTGATGGATCTCTTTCACCTCTCGACCCAGCTCTGACATATTTTGCATTAACTCTGTGATTTTACTTGTAAGAACTCCAATCGGATCGTGACCAGACTGTACTTGTTGTGTGGACGTCCCCTTAGCAGTTAAGGGTTCAGGTCTCAGGATTTGGCTGACCTCACCCCAGTTCTCATCTTCTAAATGTTCTAAAGATTCGTGATCTTCAGGGTCGGCATTCTGGTTTAGACCAAGGATCTGCAACACCTCCTCCTTAAACTCAGAGAAAGAGCATTCCGGATTCTGACGTCTCCACATTCTCAATTGGGAACGTGTCGCTTCTCCTTTCGCCCCTTCAATAAATAAGTTGATGAGGGTTTCATCTTCTTGTTGTGCCTCTCGTGGTTCTAAGGCTTGAATTGTACGCATGGCTTCCTGTAGGCCCAGGGCAAACTTCCTTAATGACTCCTGAGGTTTTTGTTTTCTAGCATAAAGACGACCTTTAAGTTCTGACAGGGAGTGTGAGTCAAAGATGCTGGCTAATTTTTTAAATATGGCTTCCACCGTTTCACGTTGTGCATCAGACCACGCTTTGACCTCACGTCATTCAGACCCTTTCAGTTGTCCAAGCAAGATCTCTACTCTTTGCGCGTCGCTCAGTGGGTATAGCCTAAACATAGACTGCATTTTGTCTTTAAATTCTTTGAATGTACTCGTACCTGGTGTACGTGCATCTCCCGAGTATGTCGGTAGCCATGGGACCCCAAAATAATGCGGCATGGTAATAGGTGAAGTCTCTGTCATTGGTAACCTCCTTCTGTTGGGTGAGGCAGTTGTTGCAGGTAAAAATCTTCAGCCTGACATTGATGTAGAAGATTGGGGTTCTGACATCTTGTCTCTTGTAGTTTGCTTCGATCCTGTTTGCGGACGCCAAGTTGTGGTAACCACTTTTTACTAACAACCCCAAGTGTGGTGTGATACAAAGGGTACCTTACCCGTCTGGTTTATCCCTTGGTTCTTGTAAGTCATCAGGCATTATTACAGGCAACAATAGTATTTTACCAAAGGAATTTACAGACAATGCAAGAATTTATTGTCAAATAACAATGTAAATATCAAGTTTTATGACTATTATTTTGGTTCAGCAATTAGAAATACAATTCTTATTATACACTTTGAACAAGCAAATGACCTTTGGATCCATAAAGTTTTATTTGAGCGGGAGTTCTGGAACTTAAGATCAGACTGCAAAACAAGGGTTAAATGCAGGCATACATATCACATAACATTCACACAACTGGCAAGTGTGAAGCAAGAATAACCTTCAGTTACTTAGTGCGCAAACACGGACAATTTTGCCTACCCTTCTGTTGCATGCAAGAGATTGTCTAAATAGAAGTCAATGTTTGCAAACGGTGCCTGGGATAATTACTGTGGTTGCAGGTATCATTTCTCCTAGCAGTGCTGCAGTTGGACTGTACCAAGTGACAAAGTTAATGTCTCCTGTCTTTTATCTGTCCTTAATGAACTCAGTTGTAGATACTTGAATAAATGGCTGCTGTTTATTCCTGACTCCCTCCAAAAGTCTCACAGATGATTTACACTGGATTGTGGGTTTGAAATGCTTGAACAGCAGCAAAAGATATATATACAGACTCTGTTTGTGCTGATATGGGGAGGATGAGTTACTCACTGCAAGGCTTCATATCACCATTATAATCTCCATTGCCTGCGAGGTGTGGTGCGGGGTGCAGTGATCTAAGATTCTGACAGACCTGCTCTGCACTTCAGCCATCCGGATAGAAGACTCTCCTTCTACTCACGACAGCTCTCCTCACAGCTCTGTCTTCCCACCTAACAGGCTCCGCCTCCTCAGTTCACAGGTCAGGCTGCTCTGCCTGCTCCTCTCTCACTCTGGGCTCTCATTAACTTAAACAGGAGGGAGTGCCCCCTAAAACTCAGTTGGAAGAGTCCTGATCACATGACCTCTCCTTCAAGTTTATTACACTAAGTTCAATGGAATGTGCCATTATGTCCTTGTTTAAGGGGTAGTTCATTGGCATAAACACACAGCAGTAAAGCACCAACACTGTACTATAATACATAGATATCTATATATATTCACAACAGTACTTCTTTTCACCATTTAATATGCACATATATGAAGTTACATATAACAAATAACTAGTTAGGTGGAAGAAAGGGCTCTCCCTGTTTAAATACTGGAGTGCCACACATACTCATAGTCAGCTAGCCTGGGTCACAACCAGACAGACAACGTGGTGCCATGGATCAGACAGAAACAGGTCACAGAGAATAGCCAAGGTCAAAACCAGATATCAAGCGCAGTACCGTGGAGATGACCAAATCAGGTCACAAGCAAAGCTAAGGTCAGAAAAGTAGGGATCACTAGTAGTAGGAACGCTGGAGTATGGTTTGGCAGCCTATAATATGGCATTGTCTAGTGCCCAGAGACTCCCTCTTATAGGGAGGAGTTCGAGTCGTGCCTATCCCTTTAAATTTAACACAGGTCGGCGCGCATGCCACCAGGGGAGATGCGGCCTCCTGTACATTGCTGCTGGAACCGGGGGAGGAAGCCAGAACACACAGCAGAGGGCATCGGGGACTCCCGGCACGCTGCCCTGCTGCTGACCAGCACTGCCGGAAGCAGTCAGTGTGTGCCGGTGTCCTGTGCTCTGTGACATTGACTTCCTGTCACTCACTTTAAATCCTCTGTGTGTCCATGATCGCTAAACAATTGCTGTGCATGTGCTGTGCGGTTTTCATGCATGTGCAATGGCTAACAATCGCTTAATCTGCTTAAATATCGGCATTGCATGCGGATCTGAATCAAGCCCTATCTCTTTAGCATATTGTGCTATGTCAGAGATTCCCAAACTCTACCATTGCAGTCCATGTTTTAAGGATATCCATGCTTGAGCACAGGTGACTTAATTAGTGCCTCAGTCAATTTGATTTAACCAGCTGGAATCAAACATGGATAGCCTTAAAACCTGGAGTGTAATGGCGGAGTTTGGGCACCTTTTGTGCTATCTTGATGTTATTACTTACTGTATGCTGATGTTATTAATGATGCTGCTGTAATTACCCTGTAGTAATGAGAGAAAATTAAAGCTCTAGCATAAGCACATGGCAAGCAGGGGAATTCAGGAGTCTTTGCTAGGTTTCATAGTTAATTTATTTTTTTTATTTGAAGCATTTCAAAGTGACCACAATGTACTATTAACAATACTTTAAGTTAATGATTAACAAAGTACCTAATAGCATTTTTTATTACTAGTGGTTAAACTAATTGTTCTTCTGAGTCACTTTTTACCTGGAAAATGCGAGATTTTAAAATGTGTTGCGCATTAAGGGCCTGATTCAGAGCCGGACGCTATTTGCGCTCGCTCGTTCAGAAAAAGGGGCCGACTATTTAAATTGAGCGCTCGCTCTTTGCGGTCTGTTGACGCCCCTATGTCTGAGCGAACTAAACATGTGCTCACTATTTTGTAAAGACGCCCCCTGGCCGCTCGCATCCTACATCATCTCCGCTATTTATTTGATTAATCGAGTACATCGAAAGGCGTCTGAACTGCTCGCAGTGCTTGTGGTTGGTTTTTCCTACTGCAATCATGCGAACAGTTCAGGCTAAGAAACAACCAAGTGACGTGGTCGATGACGCTGCTTTGTTAATTATGCACACCCTTAAAATGCCCGTTTTGACCGTTTGGCACGCCTGCGTTCGGATCTCCACTCCCCGTTTTCAAGCACCTTTCCCTGTTACCACCCACAAACGCCTCATCCTGTCACTCAAATTAGCAGGCACTCGCTATTTTGCGAGCACTTGATTTCCGACCGCAATGACTGGTTGGCGCATGTGCATTACGACCCATATGCATTAGCAGATGTGCGAACATCGATCGGAGCGAACAAGCGGCCGCTTACGAGCGGCTCTGAATCAGGCCCTAAGCACCTAAAGGATTTGGTGCAAAGATACGATTTATTCTATGAGAATTAATTTAACAAGCTCAGCACACATACTGCAAGCCTATTAAAAAAAAATATAGTAAACTCTATTAAATAGAAAAATTATGTAAGCAAATTATTATGTGCAAACATCTTTTCTGATGGCTTTCGCCTTGCGTCATTTTCTTTTGCCAAGCACCTGCACTTAGGATTTTATAATGGTGTAGTTTTAAAGTGGTGCAAAAAGGAAGGGACACTTTCACCAACCAGAAATCTTGGGTACAGTGGGTAAAACTGGATGCCGTCACCCCTCATAATGTCGACACAATGTTGACATTTATGACATTGACTTTGTTGATATGTCAACATTTGCAGACTGTCGACATTTTCAAACTGCCATGATCTGAAATGTCGACATGTGAATTTTCAACATTCTGCAGAATGCCGACATTAGGGTTAGGCTGCGGGAGTAGAGGATTAGGGTTAGGCTGCGGGAGCAGAGAATTAGGGTGATGCTATGCAAGCAGAGGATTAGGCTGCGGGAGTGGAGGCTTAGGGTTAGGCTGCAGGAGCAGAGTATTAGGGTTAGGCTGCGGGAGCAGAGGATTAGGGTTAGGCTGTGCAAGCAGCGGATTAGGGTTAGGCTGTGGGAGTGGAGGATTAGGGTAAGGCTGCAGGAGTAGAGGATTAGGGTTAGGCTGCGGGAGCAGAGAATTAGGTTTATGCTACGCAAGCAGCGGATTAGGGTTAGGCTGTGGGAGCGGAGGATTAGGGTTAGGCTGCGGGAGCAGAGGATCAGAATTAAGGTGTGTACACACGGGACGATCTGTACCACCAATGACATGATAGATATCTTTCAGTGTGTCATCCTGCCACAACTCTGAACATGTGTCACTCACCGAGGGTTGTACTAATCTCTTCTTCTGGGCAGAGAGGTGAATTGCAAAATTAACACTGTAAATATCACTTTACACTTCCAACAATGAATATATTTCAAACAATATACACACAAGTAAAGTAGGTAACACTTTACAATAATCAGTTTTATTAGACAGGAACTCCGGAACTGGAGCTATGAATGGAAAAGTTATTATGTGACAGAATTAACAATAACAATACATGTCATTTCCAAATAACATTGCTTCATAAATAAACATTCTCCCACTTTCAATTTTACCTTGCTAACTATCTACTAGTAGAGATAACAATAAGATAACAATGAATATTTCTAACTCAACTTATCGTTAACTTTAAACCTTAGGTCCGGATTAATTTGTAACTTTCCTTTACAGTCTACACTTATTGCCCAAATTACTGTCGGTGGTGCACATTCGAGGTAATGGACAGTTTGACAAACTGAAGAGTATTAACTGAATCCTGAGCTTCCTGACAGCTGATGTCGTGCTTAATAATAATGTCAAGTTATTACGTTTCTAACAATCCTGAGCTCAACTTTATGATATCAAATCACTCTGATGTGATGAGGCTGAGGCATTAATGGGAATTTACTGTTTCTTTACTTCGATTTCCTGAATCCGGACTTTTATTAGTTACTTTCTAACAAGCGGTATATATACAGTCAAAACAATTAATTAAATTTGATCACCGTGTGTGGGTGGCTTATTAAACAGTTCTCTCCTGCTATGAAGGTATTTCACAGTAACTCTCTACCTTCTAGCTAACAAGGGGCTATCTGAGCACTTCTATCCTGGCTTTGTTCAGTGAAGAAGTTTTCTGTTACTTTTGGGGCTCATATATGCGGAGAAGTGATTATAAAACAGTCTCTATATCACTGCCTAATAACTTCTAGCCTGCTTTTGTCTAGGTAGTTATTTCTCAGTCTCTGAATGTTATCTTCTGTATCTTCTAACAAATGCTGCAGCAGGGGGGTAAAGTAATTTGTCCCCTAGTACTCACAGATCAGAGCCTGTTATCTCCCCTTCAATCGGCAGGGATTCCATGCAGAAGCAGTGACAGCTCCTGCTGTCACTCACTGGAAGCCAGACACTCCCCTCCAGCTCTATTGGAGTCCGGAGTCCGCCTCCTCTCACCAGGCCACGCCCATCAGTCCCCTCCGGTCGCTGATAGACAGCTGTGCTTCAACCCCCGGCTGTTAGTGATCGATCGGGAGGCGGGTCAACAGGCCTGGCTCCACCCACCTAATGGCCGCCGGTATGCAGGGTGAACCACCGCACTGAGATCTCCGGCACAGCTCCGCTCTCCGCACCCCAGTCGCACAGTCACCTGCAGAGGATCTCCCCAACCGACGCCACCAACGGTCAGTCCACCTATTTAACTCTGGTGCTCTTGTACCCGGATGTTTACCGCTGGGGCCGCGGGACAGCATCCCCACACTCATGCCGGCTCCGCACCCGCCACTCCAGTGCCCACTGACACCAATGCACCCCAATGCAAGGCTGCATATGTTTCACAATAAAATCAATGGGGCATACATGCTCCCAAGGGAATGCACCAATCCCAACACCCAGTCCTCTAGTGGGGTATCACATACTTCTTTGCTTGAATTTTGCATGTCCTCACGCAATTAGCAATTGTCAAAGTTCATTAAAGAATAGTTTGTTAACATATTTTTCATGAAACATATTTACAAGGAATACATATAATCATATCATACAATTTGTATCAGAATGTTACCATTAAAAGTAGGAATTTTAGCATCTGTATCTGTGAGGTAGAATTCCTTTGGTAGTTCGTTCTGACCTTCTCATCACAGATGTAGGATCTGAGATAATATGACTCTCTATTGACACATCACATTCTGAAAAATTTGACATGGGAGTAAATTCCTTACTAACAAGACTTGGAATATTGCCCACAACAGGCCACAACATATGCATGGGGTTAATTAGGGTAACATCAAGGGGCTGTCCAGTTATTAACGTCAACCTCTCTGCCTCATTGTCTTTCTCATCTTCATGTAAAGGGGCCGAATGGATGCATTTCTTAAGTTGGTTTCGATGGACCACCAGAGAGTAACGTCCATCATTCTTGGTGATTTGGTATACAGCAATATCAGGTCTTGGTATCTCAGTTACAATGTAAGGGGTTTTATCCCAATGACTATCCAGTTTGCTACATCGTTGGTTGTTTTTCTTCCAAACAGTATCACCAATAACCAAAGGTGTGGCCAAAGCGTTTTCATTATAATGTTCAGCTTGTCCCTGTCGCACCTGGTCCATTCTTTGGCCTACAATAGTTTGCGCCTCTTTCAATCTTCGTCTGTGTTCTCTACCCCGTCAGTCTGTGGAATTATTTCCTGAGCAACCTCTTGAGGTACTTCCAATCTTACATCCACTGCCAATTTGCCCTCCCGTCTGAACAGTAAATAGAAAGACGTGTATCCAGTCGAACTGTGCTCTGTATTATTGTAGAGTAAGGTGATCTCTGTCAGTAGTGTAGGCCACTCCTGTCGTTCCGGCGATGGGATAACTCTCAGCATATTTATCAAGGACTGATTCATCCTTTCACATAGGCCATTACAGTGCGGGTGGTAGGCAGTAGTCCTCAATTTTCTGCATCCGTATAAGTCACACAATTCTTTGAACAATTTTGACTCGAATGTGGGTCCCTGATCTGTTAAGATATTTTCCAGATATCCGTAGGGGCGCACCAATGCCCTCCAAAATATTTCAGCTGTTGTTTTGGCTGATAAATCTCGAACAGGGAGAGCCACTGCAAATTTGGAAAAATGATCTATCATTGTTAGTGCATACTGATATCCGGTTCGACTGGCCTCCAATTTCACATGATCAATGCATACTAATTCCAGAGGATGACTGCTGACGATGGGATGTAATGATGCTTTCTGGTTAATCCGTGATTGCTTTCGAATGGCACAGTTGAGACAATTTTTGCACCATCTTTCGATATCCTCACGCATGCCAATCCAGAAGTAGCGCTTACGTAAGTGGGCTTCCAATTTTTGGGTACTGAAATGACCCGACTGGTCATAATATGCCTGAAGAAGGAAGTGGGTCTTTTCACGAGGTATGATAATCTGAGTGGTAGGACAGTGTGTTTTAGGGTTGACACTACGGCGGATTAAGAGACCTCTTTGAATCCCAAGGCGCTCTCTCTGTCTCCACAGCTTCATAAGTTCAGGATCCGTGTCCAGTCTCTCTTGTTTCGTTAAAATCTTTTTAGAGTGTAAGAGAGTCTTTAGTTGAGAAAGTAGTGGACTCTCTTCCTGTAGCTGTCTCCACTCCACAAGAGGTTCTTCTTTAGCCATTTCTTGACATTTACCCTTAGATGGGGAATTAACTTTTGCTGACACTGATTGCTGATGGGTAAATAATGCATAGAAGGCTGGCATCTCCACTTCCTTCCACTGATCTTTCTCTTCTTCTCTTTTGCCCTCGTGAGGAAGTCGACAACGCGTCTGCATTAAGATTACTTTGCCCACTTCTATATTTAATGGTAAATTGGTAGTTGGCCAATCGCGATGCCCACCGTTGTTCCAGTGCTCCCAGATGGGCAGTTGGCAGATGGGACAGTGGGTTGTTGTCTGTAAAAGCTATAAAAGGGGTGGCTGCCAAGTAATATTTACATTTCTCGGTGACGGCCCAGACCAAAGCCAGAAATTCTAGCTTAAAAGCGCTATAATTGGAGTCATTACGTTCAGTCCTTCTTAAGCTTCTACTGGCGTAAGCGATGACACGCTCTTGTCCATTCTGCATCTGAGATAGAACAGCTCCTAATCCTTGGTTACTGGCATCTGTGTGTAGAAGGAAGGGCTGACTATAATCAGGGTAGGCCAACACTGGCGTTTCAGTCAACAGATGTTTTAGCTGATCGAATGCGGCCTGCTGCACCTCTGTCCAAACCACTGGGGCATTTTTACTGTGCTTAATATTAGAGATTCCACGAAGTAGTTCATGCAGAGGGGCTGCAATCTCAGCAAACTTCTTCACGAACCTCCTATAATATCCGAAAAACCCCAGGAATCTGCGTACTTCTTTAAGAGTCTTTGGAACTGGCCAATCTCGAACGGCTGAAATTTTCTCTGGATCCGGGGTAACTCCTTCTTCGCTCACAACATGCCTAAGGTATTGTACACTGGTCTTCAAGAGATGACATTTGGAAGGCTTTACTTTGAGGCCGTATTCTGCCAGCCTGACGAAAACCTCCCGGAGGTGCTGTAGATGTTCATGGTAAGTCTTTGAGTAGATTATGATGTCATCTAAATACAATAAGACCATTTCGAAGTTCTTGTGGCCCAAACAGTGTTCCATCAGTCTTTGAAAAGTTCCCGGGGCATTACATAGGCCGAAGGGCATCCGATCAAATTCATACAATCCCATTGGAGTAATGAATGCTGGGTTTTTTTCTATCTTCAGGTGCCATTGGGATTTGCCAGTATCCACTTGTTAAATCGAGTGTCGAGAAGTAGGTTGCTGATTTCAGTGCTGTTAAAGACTCCTCTATTCTGGGCAATGGATAGGCATCTTTATGGGTAATTTGATTCAATTTCCAGTAATCTACACAAAAACGTAGACTCCCATCTTTCTTTTTCACAAGGACCATAGGTGCTGCCCACGGGCTATGGCTTTCTCGTATAACTCCCATGGCTTTCATCTCTTCTAACATTTTACGGACCGGCAGATACAATGCTGGTGCCAGAGGTCGGTGTCGCTCCCTAATGGGAGGGGCGTCTTCCGTCGGAATATGATGTTGAATATGGACGACTCTCTCTAAATCGGATGGGTTCTTGCTGAAAGTGACGGAATTCTCCTTCACTACACGCAAAACACCTTGTTTCAGTTCTTCTATTGTGTCGTGGTCCCCGACTTCAATCTCCTCCCACCATGCAAACTCTTTTTCACTTCCTTGGTTCTTCTCAGCTGTTATGCTCATTTGAATTGTGTCTGAAACGGGGTCAATTACATCTTGAAAGGTAGTCCAGGTCAATTTTGCCACTGGATGGTTACGATATAACTTCACTGTATAATCATGAGGATTGAGAATCCTCATCGGAACTCTTCCTTTCTCTACAGTGACTAGAGCACGGGCTACTACCACATCATCTCTGGAAGAAATAATACAAGGTTCCACTAAAGCATAATAGCTTCTTCCTTGAGGACCACAACGAGCTTTTCCCCAAACTATGGTTTCTGTATTAGGATGTAAGATCACTGGTCTTGGGTCGTAATTCTTACTTTTCCCACGTCTCCTGTGGGGCTGACAAACTGCTTCTGATTTTTAAGAACTTTAATGGTCTTTTGCATAACCTGTCGAGCTACAGGGGATGCATTGGACAGCTCCGTTGTCAGGGCAGTGATTAGTTCCTCTAAACAATTTTGTAGTACGTTCATCCCTATTATAATAGGCGGCATAGTATCATCATCTACTTTTGTGATAAAACAACCTTGACATGATAGGTTAACTTTTCCGATCTTGATATTGGCTTCACAGTACCCTTGGTAGGAAATACTCATCCCATTGCTGGCCATTAGTTGCATCCAAGCAGGTGGTGGGGGAATCATTTCTTTCTCACCCCACAGTTGTTGAAAGGTCTTTAATTGAATGGTTGTTTCTTGAGATCCGGTGTCAAGGGTGGCAGGAACTTCAATCCCATCAATTTGGATTCTGATAATGGGGCATTGTCCCACATAGCGGGGCCACCAATCTTCTCGACGCGGACTAATTCCATCTGTTCCCCCCAAGGAGTGGTCTCCGGCCTCGGGGTGCTGGCGTTTAAAGTCTCTCGGTTACACACCCGCTCCACATGGCCACTTCGGTTACATCTCCGACAAATAGGCCTTCCCTGCGAATCAAAGCGGTCAGTTGGTCTATGCCCTCTCCCTTGAGGTGGTTCCCACGAGTCATTCTGAGATCTACGTCTCTCTGTTCGCCAGCTGGATTCAAATCGCTCTTGAGGTTGACATTGGATTAACTTCTGTAGTCCTTAACTAATTTCAGTCACGCCCAAGGTAAGTTCCTCCATCTGTCCCTTTGGTGCATTAATAGGGTCTGGTGCTTGAGTCTGTGCGCTTTGGACTATAACATTTTTTATCTGGGATAAGTCTCCTGAAGTAGAATAATTAGTTGCAGAATCGAAGTTTCGTTCTTGGTATCCCGGCATTTCAGGGAAAGATGTTTCTTTAACATGAGTATGGCCAACCATCTTAATGGCTGCTTCCTTGAAATCCAGAAATTCACTATTAGGCATTTGCATCTGCAAGAGACGTAACTGAGCTCTAACAGTTTCACAGCTGGTCCCTTCTATAAATTGATTTACTAGCGTTTCGTTTACTCTTCTCATTTCAGTATCGTCAATTTCTTGAATAGATCGTAAAGCTTCTTGTAGACTTAACGCAAAGTCTCGAAGTGATTCTCTGGGCTGTCGTTTTCGGCCATAGAACCGAGACTTTAACTCTGCTATTGTATTAACATCAAATGTTGTTGCTAATCTTTTAAATATTTTATCTACAGTATCTTTTTCTTCTGGAGGCCAAGAGGTCACCTCCCTTAATGCTGATCCTTTAAGTTGACCGATTACGATCTCTACTTTCTGCTGCTCAGATAGTGGATACAGGCGGAACATAGACTGAATCTTCATTTTAAATTCTCTATATACATTTGAATTTATCCCGCCTATATCTCCCGAGAACGTGGGGAGCCATGGGGCCCCAAAATAATAGGGCAATGTAATGGGGTTAATATTAGCCATGGCTGGACGCACGTTTGATGAATCTCCTATCGACATGCTGTATTAAGCTTTTCCTTCACCTTCTGTTCTGCTAATCCTGTTCGTGGACGCCAATTTCTGTCACTCACCGAGGGTTGTACTAATCTCTTCTTCTGGGCAGAGAGGTGAATTGCAAAATTCTCTAACACTGTAAATATCACTTTACACTTCCAACAATGAATATATTTCAAACAATATACACACAAGTAAAGTAGGTAACACTTTACAATAATCAGTTTTATTAGACAGGAACTTCGGAACTGGAGCTATGAATGGAAAAGTTATTATGTGACAGAATTAACAATAACAATACATGTCATTTCCAAATAACATTGCTTCATAAATAAACATTCTCCCACTTTCAATTTTATCTTGCTAACTATCTACTAGTAGAGATAACAATAAGATAACAATGAATATTTCTAACTCAACTTATCGTTAACTTTAAACCTTAGGGCCTGATTCAGAGCCGGACGCAATTAGCGCTTGCTCGTTCAGAAAAAAGGGGTGGCTGTTCAAATTATCCGTTCGCTCTTTGCGGTCTGTTGACGCCTTCATGTCTGAACGAGCGAACAAAACTTGCGGACGTTTATTTGAAAAATACGCCCCCTGGCCACTCGCATCATACGTCATGTCCGCTATTTATTAGATTAATCGAGTACATCGAACAGCGTATGAACTGCTCGCTATTCTTGGGGTTGGTTTTTCCTACCACAATTTTGCGAGCAGTTCTGGCTATAAAATAACCCAGTGACGTGGTCAATGACGCTGCTGTTTTAATTATGCACACCCATAAAACGCCCGTTTTGACCTTTAAGCACGCCTGCGTTCGGATCTCCACTCACCGTTTTCAAGCACCTTCCCCCGTTACCACCCACATATGCCTACTCTTGTCACTCATATTATCAGGCATTCGCTATTTTGCGAGCACATGAATTTTGACCGCACTGGTGGTTCGCACTTGCGTATAACGATCCGTACGCATGCGCAGCTGGGCAAACATCGCTCGGAGCGAACAAGCGGCCGCTTACGAGCGGCTCTGAATTAGACCCTTAGTCCGGACTAATGTAACTTTCCCTTAAAGTCTACACTTATTGGCCAAATTACTGTCGGTGGTGCACATTCGAGGTAATGGACAGTTTGACAAACTGAAGAGTATTAACTGAATCCTGAGTTTCCTGACAGCTGATGTCGTGCTTAATAATAATGTCAAGTTATTATGTTTCTAACAATCCTGAGCTCAACTTTATGATATCAAATCCTTCCGATGTGATGAGGCTGAGGTATTAATGGGAATTTACTGTTTCTTTACTTCGATTCCCTGAATCCGGACTTTTATTAGTTACTTTCTAACAAGCAGTATATATACAGTCAAAACGATTAATTTAATTTGATCACTGTGTGTGGGTGGCTTATTAAACAGTTCTCTCCTGCTATGAAGGTATTTCACAGTAACTCTCTACCTTCTAGCTAACAAGGGGCTATCTGAGCACTACTATCCTGGCTTTGTTCAGTGAAGAAGTTTTCTGTTACTTTTGGGGCTCATATATGCGGAGAAGTGATGATAAAACAGTCTCTATATCACTGCCTAATAACTTGTAGCCTGCTTTTGCCTAGGTAGTTATTTCTCAGTCTCTGAATGTTATCTTCTGTATCTTCTAACAAATGCTGCAGCAGGGGGGTAAAGTAATTTGTCCCCTAGTACTCACAGATCAGAGCCTGTTATCTCCCCTTCAATCGGCAGGGATTCCATGCAGAAGCAGTGACAGCTCCTGCTGTCACTCACTGGAAGCCAGACACTCCCCTCCAGCTCTATTGGAGTCCGGAGTCCGCCTCCTCTCACCAGGCCACGCCCGTCAGTCCCCCCCGGTCGCTGATAGACAGCTGTGCTTCCACCCCCGGCTGTTAGTGATCGATCGGGAGGCGGGTCAACAGGCCTGGCTCCACCCACCTAATGGCCGCCGGTATGCAGGGTGAACCACCGCACTGAGATCTCCGGCACAGCTCCGCTCTCCGCACCCCAGCCGCACAGTCACCTGCAGAGGATCTCCCCAACCGACGCCACCAACGGTCAGTCCACCTATTTAACTCCGGTGCTCTTGTACCCGGATGTTTACCGCTGGGGCCGCGGGACACTGTGCAACTGAGCATGTGGTGCTCCAGCATCCCCACACTCATGCCGGCTCCCGCACCCGCCACTCCAGTGCCCACTGACACCAATGCACCCTAATGCAAGGCTGCATATGTTTCACAATAAAATCAATGGGGCATACATGCTCCCATGGGAATGCACCAATCCCAACACCCAGTCCTCTAGTGGGGTATCACATATGCAAAGTTGACGATATCGTCCAAATTGGCCTGCATGCACGGACGATCATAGATATCATTATCGTTCATGCGGGAACGCGCATCGTTGGTTGTTCACTGCATAAAAATGAACGATATGAATGATATATCGTTAAACAATATTGTTATTGTTCATAATGTAATGATATATCTGTCCATGTGTACGCACCTTTAGGCTGCGGGAGCAGAGAATTAGGGTTAGGCTGCGGGAGCAGAGGATTAGGGTTAGGCTGCAGGCTCGGAAAGTTACGCACTAGGGGGAGGGTTAGGGATAAACTGTAGGAGGAGGGGTTAGGATTAGGGTTAGTGTTACTCTCACAGGTGAATGAAAGACAGAAGTCACCATCACCTGACAGCCGAACCACAAAGACACGCTAGCAGGTAAGTGAGCGCAGTACAATAGAGAATGTTTTGTCGACATTATAATCATGTTGCCATTTAATCAGTGACAACATGATAAATACCAACATGGTCAATGTCGATATGGTAAACATGTTGACATGCCGCATGTCGACATTACGTTTATGGGCATCTCAAGGATCCGGATTAATCAAGATGTCTCAGGTAGGAATACCTGTGGGGACAAGTGTATGACCAGGAGACATCTTGGTCATACACTTGGAAATTTGAGATGCCCATATACTGTACCACGCCTGTTTAATTCTATTATAGACCCATCTTGTGCTTTGGTTACATGCTATTTTCCCTATATGCCTGTGTAAAGAAAGCTTTAAGTAAGGATAATACCAAAAGGGCTCCCCCTGATGGAATAACATCAAAATAGTTATATTTAAGTTGTTTTTTAAACTGCAGTAGCCGCAGGGCACTAGGACCCAGTGGCTCACTCCACGGAGGAGCGACCTCCAACCCACCGGCCCCTGACTTTCTCCCAGCATGGGGAGCCCCATGAGACCCACAGATACACTTTATCACCACTGTATAGGCTCATGAAGTGTAAATTGCCCATCACCCCAAAACAATTAGCATAGTTAGAGTCCAATATTTTACATTAAATGCAAACCGTCCCCTTTAATACAATAAATGAATGCTCACAGAGCTGCTTGTTACATACAGTAGTGTGGGCAGTCCAAGTCTATCCAACAGACTAGTGGGGTACCACATATAAACAGTGAATGGTGAAATCACAGTAATATTATAGGGAAGGGCTAGTGCTTACAAGATATCTTAAAAATTGAAATCCCCTTAAATAAACAGTTAAATCAAAAATTATTTTTTTAAAGCTCCCTTTCCTGGGAAGTAAACCATGCCCCCCCCCCCTTCCCCCCTCCCTCGGCTCCTACATTCCCAACTTGGCAGGGCTTCAGTGAAAAGCCATACTGGTAAAAGCACAGTTTGTACAGCTGTGCAATACCACTTAGGGCCTGATTCAGAGGTGGGCACTGCTGCTCCCGCTGGTGCGTCTGTTGCCGGAGTTACGGCTGCGATAATATGCAAATGCTAGTATCAGCCCTCCCCTGGTGCACTAGTGTGCATATGAATGTGCAAGCACTGAAATGCCCACTTTCAGTGTCTCTGCGCACTGTGGTGCCCCCGGTGATTCATGACCACCATCAGTGCATCATCATGTGCAACATCGCCACTTGCACCAGCCCTAACGCAGGTGTAGTTTCTCTAAACGGACATGGCCTTTACGCAGGGTTGCCGATATTCTGGCTGCCTCTTCCGGGGGGAGCAGCCAGACCGGCCATTGCAGGGGGCGTGGCCAGCATAGGAGGCGTGGCCTGGCAGGTTTGTGTATGGAGCGGGGGCATTGGATCATGTCATTTTGGCCTGGGTCGGGACAAAATGATGTGATTCAGCGCGATTTGTGTCATCGGCCTCCCTCGCTGCGGGGGTTTCTCTTATACCCGTGGGGGCGGAGGGGTTGACAGCCATCGGGAGGCTTGCCTGCCTTTCTGGGGGGCTGGGAGCAGCACCCGATTTTCGGGAGGCTCCCGGACGAATCTGGAGGGTAGGCAAATATGCCTTTATATACAAGTCATAACATTACCCTATAGCAGGATAACAGAAAAAACTCCTTTGTGGGGGCACTCTTATCATTTAGATCCAGAAAAATAACATATAAAACATAGCTTTTATTAATTATGCACCTAAAATGCGAGAGAGTTTAATTCATCACATATACAACACAAACAAAACATGCACTGCGGTATTAGTAAAGAATAATTAACCACAGAAAAATTATCTTAATCTATTATTTACCAAATAAACATATTTTCATTTGAAATGCAATTTTAAGTATCTTATTGCATTGGTTCCCCATACTAAAACTGAATGGAAAAAAGAATGTGAAATATTAGATATGCTCATCACCAAAATGTATTAATATTATATAGCAACTGGGCTATAGATGTATATAGTTACAAGTAGAGATGTGCGCCGACCCTCGTGTTTTGGTTTTGGATCTGGATCTCCCCTCGTTTTGGATCTGGATTGGTGTTGCCAAAACCTCACCTCCGTGTTTTGTTTTCGTGTTTTGGTTGTGGATCTGGATTTTTCTTAAAAAAGCCAAAAAAACAGCAAAAATCACATAAAATGGGCCTTTTTTTGTTCCTACAGTATTAATAACCTCAATAACATTTATTTCCACTCGTTTCCAGTCAGTTTTGACCACCTCACAGCTCACAAGGGGACCAGGAAGAGTGCTTTCCAAAAATAAATAAACAACTGACTTAAATAATGCTTTGCAAATCTTCTATAAAGGCATTTCCTAACCTGTACAGGGACATAAAAAAACATAGTTATTTAGTGGCCTTCAAAATGCCGTTGTTCCCACTGTCCACTTAACCATATGAGATATATTGTGAACAAGCAGAACAGAGCAGCAAATGCAACATTTCAGACCTAAGGTTTAAGTATTACGTTGTGTCTTTCTTGTGAATTCTTTCTTGAGCGCCATGCCTGCTTGCTGGGAGTTGATTTTTTTCATCCCAGAAGGGGACCAGGAAGCGTGCTTTCCAAAAATAAATAGAAAATTGACTTAAATAATCCTTTGCAAACCTTCTGTTCTGTAACGTAATTTCCCAACCTGTACAGGGACATTAAAAAACAAACACAGAGTTAGTTAGTGGCCTTCAAATTGCCATTGTTCCCACTGTCCACTTCTCTTAGATATGTGAATGTTAGAATAGAATGTAGAAGGCCAAAAATTGGGTGGACCACACATGGCTGATTGATCAACCATGGCAACTGGATTAGTGTCATAAGGAAGAGGAGGCTGCAAACTGGGTGTCATGTTATGAGTTGACCATATTGGGTATGTTGCAGTTAAGGGATCAGGCTGGTAATCATCAGTGGACACATTAATTTATTATAGTTGTTGTTATTTTGGGTTGCCATCTCCTGAAGGGTGTTTACCAACAGACAGAGACTACCTACCTATCAGCTCAGGCATAGACACTTCCTGAGGAACAGAGCTCTATTCTCTGGAGGGAAGCCAAATAGGTGGGAGCCCATGTTCCAACATCTGAAGCTCTTATTTCTCCACATCATCTATGATAGAAGAAAAAAAATGTCAATGGGGACATCTAGCTCCTCTTTCTGTACCCTGCTTACCCTTTTTGGATAGGAAGCCCAGGATGGATGGTTTGGAAGAAGAAGGCCTATCAACAGGGGGATGGTCATTATCAAGATCTGGTCCCCCCAGTGAGTGTAGTCTGGGAGGTATTGGTTGGCATCCAGGCAGCAGAATAACAAAGGCCTCCATGTTGTCTGTGCTCACTATTCCGTATTTCAGTATGCGATTCAGGTAGGAATAAAGTCGGCTACAGAACACAGTGACAGAATCACTGGCCAAATACCATCCATGAATTCCCAGACAGATTCCGGACAGATGAATCCTTTGCTTGTAATAATCTTTGGTAATTCCTGGCAAAGGTGGGTGTTATAACCAGACACTTTGAAGGCTGTAACTTTGAACTGCTTTATAGAAAACATGTAATGAAACCTTTCCACACTGCAGAATATGATGAAGAAATCCCTTGAAGTTCAGCACCTAGGGCATCTTTTTTCATGTTCTCTGAGGCCTTTCCTGACTGTGAAGAAAGATTCTCCACACTGTAGTCTTCCATTGTGACTTTTTAATGGTGATTTCAATTTTGTCCACTGGCTGAGATCCATCTCATCTGAGGGTTGGGTTTTCCCCATGCAAATGAGATAATTCACATCCAGAAGGTGACTCTTATATTTAGCCGTGGTGTTAGTCACTCTTTTGGCAGAATTAGGCTTTAGTTTTTTACAAATATAGACTTAAGTTTTTTAGAACATATAACTTATAACATATAACTGTTAGGATAACATTTCTGCTATGTTTAAGATGAAAAAAATCAACTAACCCAATAACTTAAAAAAAAGTTTTCATTGCAATATTCATGCAGCCCCTTGACAGACAGCAGCACAGCAACCCTGCGCAGCTATGCCGATGACAGGTATGGCTGACACGCACAATAAAAATTGTTTATTTATTATTTTGGACAGCAGCCCCTCGACAGACAGGAGAACAGCACCCCTGCTCAGCTACGCCAATGACAGTGACAGCCAGGTGTTAAATTGATCATAAATTAATTAAAAGACAATTCATTGGGTGCAGCCCCTGGCTGTTAAATTGATCATAAACTAATTAAAAAATAAATCATTGGTTCCTAAACCAACCATAACATTAGTTTAAAATGTCAGGCAGCAATTCCCCAAACAGCACATAATGGAAAGGAAAAAGGTGCAAGATAGAATGTCTTTGGGGCCTCCCACCCACCCTTATGTGGTATACGAAACAGGACAGTTTAACAAACCAGTCATTTCATCAACAAGGACTGCCAATTGTGGCTGAAATGATTGATTTGTTTGGACCCCCATAAAACAAGCTGCCAATGTGCATTGGACATGGAAATGAAAATGATCCCATACACAAACTGGCTTTACATTACAAGTTGTCCTCATCCTCATCATTCCCATCAGTGTGCACATCCTCTCCTTTACACAATATTAATTTGTCCCCGCTGGAATCCACCATAGGCGCCTCTGTAAGTTTTTGTTGTAATTGTTGGTAGAGGTCTTCCTCGTGGAATTTGAAATTCATTTTAATGAACATCATCTTTTCCACATTTTGAGGAAGTAACCTCCTACACCGATCACTGACAAGGTTGCCAGCTGCACTGAAAACTCTTTCGGAGTACACACTGGAGGGTGGGCAACTTAAGTAATGCAAAGCCAGTTTGTGTATGGGACTCCAAATTGCCTCTTTTTCCTGTCAGTACTGAAAGGGCCTGTCTGACATGTCTATTAGGATGTTATCTCTGAAATAGTCCTCCACCATTCTGTGAATGGAAACTGTATCACACATAGTCACAGTAGAAGACATGTCACTAGTAGGCAGTTGAAACTGAAGGAGGAGATGATGGCGTTTCACATGCGGCTGCAGCTGACAATTTTTTGACCAACAGCTCTTTGCATAATTTTAGATTTTGGTCTTTTGGAAAAAAACTCACAATGTAGGACTTAAACCTAGGATCCAGAATGGTGGCCAAAACATATTTTTTAGATTTCAATAGATTGACGCTTCTTGATCCTGGTGAAGTGGATCAAGGGCTTGATCCGCCAGTCCGACATACTTTGCGCAATCGCTCCGTTTCAGCTCCTCCTTCAGTTTTTCCAGCTGTTTTTGCAAAAGTCTGATAAGGAGAATGACCTGACTCAAGCTGGCAGGGTCTGAACTAACATCACGTGTGGCAAGTTCAAAGGGTTTGAGAACCTTGCACAACACGGAAATTATTCTCCACTGTGCTTGAGTAAGGCGCATTCCCCCTCCACGGCAAATGTCATAGTCCTTTGTATAGGCCTTTTGCTGTTCCTCCATCCGCTGAAGCACATAGAGGGTAGAATTCCACCGAGTTACTACCTCTTGCTTAAGCTGATGGAAGGCCAAATTTAACAGTACCTGCTGGTCATGCAATCTTCGATAAGCAGTCGCCGAATGTCTAAAATGTTCGGATATTTTGCGGGCCACCGAGAGCGCCTCCTGCATGACCGTGTCAATTTAAAAAAAAATGTTGCACCACCAAATTAATTGTGTGAGCAAAACATGGGACATGTTGGAATTAGCCCACATGTAATGCTCTAATAATATTGGTGGCATTGTCCGAAATCACAAATTCCGAGGATAGTCCAAGTGGGGTAAGCCATTTAGCAATGATTTCCCTGAGTTTTTCTAAGAGGTTCTCAGCGGTATGCCTTTTAGTGAAATCAGTTATACAAAGAGTAGCCTGCCTCTGTATCAGCTGTCTTTTGGTAGATATTGCTGCTGCTGTTGTAGGCAATACACCTACCCAGTGGGCTGTCACAGTAATGTAATCCCTAGTTTGCCCTGTCCCACTTGTCCACATATCAGTGGTCAAGTGAACAGTGGGTACAACGGCATTTCTGAGGACATTAATAAGGTTTTTTTTTAATGTCCTTGTACAGACTTGGAATTGCTGTTCTAGCGAAGTGGAATCTGGAAGGGATCTGGTAGCGAGGACACAGGACCTTAATTAACTGTTGAAAACCCACTGCAGTAATGGCGGATACTGGACGCACATCTAAGACCAGCATAGCTGTTATGGCGTCAGTAATCTGCTGTGCAAATGGGTGATTGCTGTCATACTTGTTTGCCCTTGCAAACGATTGTTTGACAGTTAATTGTTTTTTAGAGGATACGCTACAAGTAGTCTTCTTCCCGGTCCCCTTCTGGGATGAAGGTCCACGCACAGCAACAGCAGCAGCAACAGGAGTAGTCATCAAGGATCCTTCTAAGGAATCACGGATAGGAGAGGAGTCAATCATGCTTCGAATACCAACATTGGATGCAGCAGGACTATTTCCGATGACGAATGAGGATGTTGGTAATGCAGGTGTTGGTGATGGAGATCGAGGGCGCTTGGATCTCACAGAGAGGGAGCAGGTAGGTGACACTGGACTTGTTACTTTTTGAGTTTTGGAACTTGGCGATGTACACTTTGATATTTGATGAATGCGCTCCAAGTGACGTAACAAGGAGGAGGTTCCTAGGTGGTTTAGGTCCCTCCCTCTACTCACTCTTGCATGGCAACGGGCACATACTGTATGGCTTCACAACTGTTGTCCGGATCGGGATGGAAATAATTCCACACGTGAGAAGTAGATTTTTTTGTCTTTTGTCCCGGCATGACAACAATGGGCTTTGGCTTTTTCAAACCATGGGCAACAGCTGTTGCCTTACTTACACAAAGGACATCCTTGGCATCAACATCCTCATCACCAACATCTTCATCATCAACATCCTCATCATCCTTAGCGCCTTCAACTACCAAAATATCCTCCTCCTCCATGTGCAATTCCACAGAAGCATCCTCAATGACCACGTGTGCAAGATGTTGACTGCCCTTCCCCACATTTACAGAGGGCACACAAATGTTGGAACTTTGTGATCCTCCAGTACACTAGTATTTAGGTCGGCTCACACATGGCAACCGCGGACACACTTACACTCTTCTCGAGGATTTGTGATTTCAATTTCTCAGGGCACACAATTGGTTCTTCTGGAGCTGTCTTAACAACTTCCAAATTTTTTATTGGACCACCACCACTACTACTACAAGCAGAAGCGCTATCAGAATCAGCAGTCTTCATAAAGAAATGCCAAGGCCTTATCCTTTCCTTACCACTTCATATAGTGAATGGCATATTGCCTATTTTTTGTTTATCTAAATGCAAATATCCTTTCAATTTTTTTTTTCTTAACTTCAGTAAAAGTAGCTTTACCATATCGATGGCGTGACTTAAGCCCTGATGCATGGGCCTTCATAGAGGACAAGGAAGTTGACAGTGGCAGGTGGGGAGTTTGACTAGGGCGGTACACCTGTCAAACCGTAACGCAGGTGTCCTAAGGCGAGCTCAGGGAGGAGGCAAAGCCCTTCTGCTCTACGGGAGGTTTTTGCCCTCCCTGAGCTCGCCTTAGGACACCTGCGTTACGGTTTGACAGGTGTACCGCCCCAGTGGCTGTGGCGGCAGCTACAACATGTGGTTCTTGGCCTTGCTCTCCTGTCATGTGACAGCTCTCCATATTTTCTGCAGTCTTGAAGCAGTGTCACAATCACCAATAGTGTAGCCAAGGTGCGGTTACAAAATTCACACACGTGCAGTCGTGCGCACACACAAAAATATTAGAAAAAAAGACAAATGATGATTTTTATTTTTTGTCAGCTCCAGAAGAACTTGGCCCCAGAGCTATGATTGATCATGACTGGAGTCGGGCAGCACTAGGTTGCAACTTGCGTTGCTGGCTGGATCTTGTGCGCTACTGCGGTTAAGCCTAACATGCACACACACACACACACACACACACACATAGAAAAATACAAAAGACACTTTGATTGATTTTTTTTTCTTTACTATATTTTTTTTGGGAGTCCAGAACTTGGGTCCAGAGATGGACACAACACAAGCCCAGGACACAGCAGACAGCACAGATGGATCAGCACAGACAGCACAGTGACAGCACCGTGACCAGAGACCAGAATGGATCAGCAGACAGCACAGTGATAGTGACAGCATCATGACCAGAGACCAGAATGAATCAGCACAGACAGCACAGAGACAGTGACAGCACCGTGACCAGAGGCCAGAATGGATCAGCAGTCACCAGCCCAGGACACAGCAGATAGCACCAGCACCTCTCCCAGCCCTACACTACCCACCCTCCCTGTTCAGTCTCCACAGCCTGAGTGAAATGGCATCCGTCGCGTTGTCCCTTATATACTGCATTGATCATAGAGACGAAAGCTCGTGAACCGCGGGATTTCCGACTCTATCGTTTTGCCTCGGTTTCGAGATCCGACCAGGCGGGAAACTCCGAGCCTGCTTGGATCCGACTCGGTTATGCTAAATTCTAGTGGGTTCGGAACTCTGGAAACCGAACCCGCTCATCTCTAGTTACAAGCTATATCAGAAACCGGTGTCTGTAGGATTACCCTTTTAATAGTATGCTCAGATCTACCATTGGATAAGCCCTAATTGATATATTTATACCCACTAATGTCATTCATAGAGTATAAATCAGGATCATTAGTATCCATAGAGTGCACCAGATCACATTCTTAGTTTATAAGCGATTCATTCAATCCCTATGATATATGTCTCCTATGTTCTTTCGGGAACAAGGAGTATCAGCGGTGCACAGCTGATCCCCCCCTCCGGCGTCTGGTTACCCCTGAAGAATCCGCGCAGACCCTTTCAGTGCCGATGGGCACACAAGTAACACAGTAAGTTAAATAACACCCGAGTACTGCCCTGGCTGTGAAGGGAGCATCTTCTTTTTCAGCTCTGCGGTATACATGCTTTGCAGTAGTACTTTTTTATTTCAGTGTAAGCTTATCTGATAGAGGAGTGTTTGATATATGCTCTGTCTGCACTGGCTCTAACAAAAGCGGGCATATGTACATACGAATAATGGCAAACTGTGATGAAATAGCAGGTTATTGATATGCTACAATGTATGTATATTTACAAGAAATAATACTGGAATCTCTAATGTGCATGCTGTGCCTGTTCTTTCATGTAGACCTGCTGAGATAACTCAGAAAGAACATAGGAGAAATATATCATAGGGATTGAATGATTCTCTTATACACTAAGAATGTGATCTGGTGCGCTCTATGGATACTAATGATCCTGATTTATACTCTATGAATGACATCAGTGGGTATAAATATATCAATTAGGATTTATCCACCAGTAGATCTGAGCATAATATTAAAAGGATAACCCTCCAGACGCCGGTTTCTGATATAGCTTGTAACTATATACATCTATAGCCCAGTTGCTATATAATATTAATACATTTTGGTGATAAGCATATCTAATATTTCGCCTTCTTTTTTCCATTCAATTTTAATATGGGGAACCAATGCCATAAGATATTTAAAATTAAAATATGTTTGTTTAGTAATTAATAGATTAAGATAATTTTTCTGTGGTTAATTATTCTTCACTAATACCACAGTGCATGTTTTGTTTGTGTTGTATATGTGATGAATTAAACTCTCTTCCATTTTTTAAGTGCATAATTAATAAAAGCTATGTTTTATATTTTATTTTTTTGGATCTAAATGATAAGAGTGTCCCCAGAAAGGAGTCTTTTTCTGTTATCATGCTATACAGGGTAATATTAGTTGACTTGTGTATTTTGTTATTACTCCTGGGGAGCATCACAAACCAGGTTATGGGCAAAGGTGTTTTCCCTCTGACAATAATTAATATGTTGGTTTCTATATACGTGTAACTTAATCTTCATCCTGTGCAGAGTTTCCCTTTGTTTGTCTTACAAGTATGCCTATGGGCTCTATTTACCACAATCCGCATTTGTAATGCAGATTGTAGTGTGATATTATCGACTGAATTCGAGCGTCTCCCAGAATATATGGGAGACTCCTGAAGTGAAGTGGGTGGTGCTGCTGCTCGATGACGCCCACTATCATAACCTCTACACAATGTAACAGCGCCGTTTTCAAGGAAAATTACCCCGTCATTTCCTGCCCCACCTGGCACAGTATCAAAAATCACAGCATTGTACTGTACAGTGGTGTACGGGAGCATCATGACACAATTCTCTGCTCCAAGTCCCCTACCCACACCCGGGAAAAAGTTTACAAAGTTGGTGTAAAGTAGAGATGTACGGTTCGGTTCTCCAGAAATCCGAATCCACCCGAACTTCGTGAATCCGGGTAAATCCAAGACGCAGTTGTAATCTCCTGGGGAGATCCGGATAAATCCGAGTCGCGGTTCTAATCGCCTGGGGAGATCCGGGTTAAATCCGAATTTCGGGTTGTGGATTGCATAATTTACATGATTTTAGCTGTTTTTAAAACCTTTTATCTATTTTTTATTTAACAAATCCAGATCCAAAACCAAAACACTTGAGGGTGGTTTGCAAAAACAAATCCAGATTCAAAACCTTGAAGGAGATACAGATCCAAAACCCAAAAACAGGGGTAGGCGCACATCCCTAGTGTAAAGTAGGGGTGTGCACCGGCCACTTTTCGTGTTTTGTGTTTTGGTTTTGGATCTGGATCTTTCTTTGTGTTTTGGATCTGGATTGGTTTTGCCAAAACCACCCTTCCGTGTTTTGGGTTCTGGGTTTTATGTTTTGGATCTGTATTTTTTTTTAAAAAAGCATAAAAACAGCTAAAATCACAGAATTTGTAGGTTTTTCTGCCCCTATGCTATTATTAACCTCAATAACCTTAATTTCCACTCATTTTCAGTCTATTCTGAACACCTCACACCTTACAATAGTGTTTTTATGTCCAAAATTTTGCACCGAGGTAGCTGGATGACTATGCTAAGCGACACGAGTGGGCGGCACAAACACGTGACCCATCTAGGCGTGATACTGCAGTGGCAGACAGGATGGCAGTTTGAAAAACTCTCCTGCACACCCCTGTCGCTTTTCAGAAAATTCTGCACCACCAAGTTTATTGTGTGAGCAAAACATGGGACGTGCTGGAATTTGCCCAGATGTAATGCCCGCACAATATTGGTGGCGTTGTCAGATATCACAAATCCCCAGGAGAGTCTAAGTGGGGTAAGCCACTGGGCGATGATTTCCCTCAGTTTCTCTAAGAGGTTGTCGGCGGTGTGCCTCTTACTGAAACCGGTGATACACAGCGTAGCCTGCCTTGGAACGAGCTGGCGTTTCTAAGATGCTGCTACTGGTGACGCTGCTGCTGTTGCTGCATAAGGTGATACATCTACCCAGTGGGCTGTCACAGTCATATAGTCCTTAGTCTGCCCTGTTCCACTTGTCCACATGTCCGTGGTTAAGTGGACATTGGGTACAACGGCATTTTTCAGGACACTGAGGACACTTTTTCTGACGTTTCTGTACAGTCTCGGTATCGCCTGCCTAGTGAAGTGGAATCTAGACGGGATTTGGAACCGGGGACACACTACCTCCAGCAATTGTCTAAATCCCACTGCACTAATGGCGGATACCGGACGCACGTCTAACACCAACATAGCAGTCAAGGTCTCAGTTATACGTTTTGCTTCAGGATGACTGCTGTCGTACTTCATCCTCCTCGCTAAGGACTGTTGGAGGGTCAATTGTTTAGTAAAAGTAGTGGTGTTCCTACTTCCTCTCTGGGATGATGAATGACTCCCAGCAGCAGCAACAGCAGCAGCGGCAGCAGGAGGCGTAGCAATGCAGGATCCTCCGGAGGAATCCCGGATAGGAGAGTCAGTCATGCCAGTGACATGGCCTGCAGGACTACTTCCGATCCTGACTAAGGAGGAAATTGACGAGGAGGGAGTTGACGGTGTGGTTTGCAGGCGCTTGGATACAACAGGACAACGGGATTTAGGTGTCCCTGGACTGCTTACGGTCTTAGCCAAAGTTTCTGAACTTGACAGTAACTTATTATGAACGCGCTGCAGGTGCCGTATAAGGGAGGATGTTCCTAGGTGGTTAACGTCCCTACCCCTACTTATTCCACCTTTACATAAGGTACATATGGCAAGACAGTTGTTGTCCGGATTTGGATAGAAATATTGCCAGACCAAAGAGGTGGAATGTTTGGTCTTCTGCCCAGGCATGACCGTGATGGGCTTTTTCATCCCACGGACAACATCCCACGGACCAACAAAAGTTTGGTCCTCCATTTATGTTTTATCGATTTGATATATACGTGCGGCTAAACACAGAAAATATTTCTTTATTTTTGCTGGAGAGTAGTGCACTCTCTGGGTTACACCAGCCTTTAAGAAATGAGCCAGCCGGCTCTTTACTTATGGGACACAGGCGCACGCTTGGCGCTGCTCCTTTGTTGATGCACGTGCGGCTACTGCGCACACAATTCACAAACACAGAAAATAATTTTTTTTTTGGTTTGGACTGGAGTGTACTTTGGGGGTTACAGCACCCTTTAACGGTCAAGCCAGCCGGCCCTTTACTTATGACACAGGCGCACGCTTGGCACTACTTTGTTGATGCACGTGCGGCTACTGCGCACACAATTCACAAACACAGAAAATATTTTTTTTTTTGGTTTGGACTGGAGTGTACTTTGGGGGTTACAGCACCCTTTAACGGTCAAGCCAGCCGGCCCTTTACTTATGACACAGGCGCACGCTTGGCACTACTTTGTTGATGCACGTGCGGCTACTGCTCACACAATTCACAAACACAGAAAATATATCTTTTTTTGGTTTGGACTGGAGTGTACTTTGGGGGTTACAGCACCCTTTAACGGTCAAGCCAGCCGGCCCTTTACTTATGACACAGGCGCACGCTTGGCACTACTTTGTTGATGCACGTGCGGCTACTGCGCACACAATTCACAAACACAGAAAATATTTTTTTTTTTGGTTTGGACTGGAGTGTACTTTGGGGGTTACAGCACCCTTTAACGGTCAAGCCAGCCGGCCCTTTACTTATGACACAGGCGCACGCTTGGCACTACTTTGTTGATGCACGTGCGGCTACTGCGCACACAATTCACAAACACAGAAAATATATATTTTTTTGGTTTGGACTGGAGTGTACTTTGGGGGTTACAGCACCCTTTAACGGTCAAGCCAGCCGACCCTTTACTTATGACACAGGCGCACGCTTGGCACTACTTTGTTGATGCACGTGCGGCTACTGCGCACACAATTCACAAACACAGAAAATATATATTTTTTTGGTTTGGACTGGAGTGTACTTTGGGGGTTACAGCACCTTTTAACGGTCAAGCCAGCCGGCCCTTTACTTATGACACAGGCGCACGCTTGGCACTACTTTGTTGATGCACATGCGGCTACTGCAAACACAATTCACAAACACAGAAAATATTTATTTTTTTGGTTTGGACTGGAGTGTACTTTGGGGGTTACAGCACCCTTTAACGGTCAAGCCAGCCGGCCCTTTACTTATGACACAGGCGCACGCTTGGCACTACTTTGTTGATGCACGTGCGGCTACTACGCACACAATTCACAAACACAGAAAATAATTTTTTTTTGGGTTTGGACTGGAGTGTACTTTGGGGGTTACAGCACCCTTTAACGGTCAAGCCAGCCGGCCCTTTACTTATGACACAGGCGCAGGCTTGGCACTACTTTGTTGATGCACGTGCGGCTACTGCGCACACAATTCAAAAACACAGAAAATCTTTTTTTTTTTGGTTTGGACTGGAGTGTACTTTGGGGGTTACAGCACCCTTTAACGGTCAAGCCAGCCGGCCCTTTACTTATGACACAGGCACACGCTTGGCACTACTTTGTTGATGCACGTGCGGCTACTGCGCACACAATTCACAAACACAGAAAATATATTAATTTTTAAGCACTTGGGGGGAGCACCCCTGATGGACAGAGCACTCCCTGGACAACACTACAGCACCCCTTTAGGACTGGGACACTGCACAGGACTTTGGAGTGGACACAGCCCCTATGGAGAACTGACTGCACAACACTGTCCAGCCAGCCCCTATGGACTTTGAAGTAGTGGACACAGCCCCTATTAACAACAGCAGCACAGCACAACACAGCCAGCCCCTATGGACTTTGAAGTAGTGGACAACAGCAGCACTACACTACACTACACAGCCCAGCCAGCCCTAACTCCCACCATCCCTCTTCACTGTCCACAGCCGAGTGAGAAAATGGCGCCGACGCGGGTACCTTTTATAGGATCCAAAACCCGCGAGACTCGGAAGGCGGGACGATGACGTTTTGCCTCGATTTCAGATCCGAGTCAGGCGGGAAAAGTCGAGCCTGACTCGGATCTGCCTCGGATCGGGGGGGCTCGGGGGGGTTCGGATTTCAGAATCCGAACCCGCTCACCCCTAGTGTAAAGGTTTCCGTACCTTGACGGATCTGGCAATATTTGACACTGTGCTTACATTTGCTTTTCACGTGAGCAGAAACGATTGTATTCTGTCACAGTTTTTATTTCAGTGCCTTCATTTTGAATTTGTGTTATGATTTTTGCTATATACGTATACATTATTCAGCATTTTGCATGGTACTGACGCCTAATATACTATTTGTGCACGCGCTGATGTGTTTCCCCCAAATGACTAAATATTACGTCTTGGTGATAAATGCACTTTAGGCTGTGTCTATTCTCTCTGCAACACTTGTGAGAGCAGATGCTCCAGTATGAAGTAATCCCTAGAGCTGTGTATCGTTTTCTTAATGCGAACATTCAGTTCTTACAATGAGTCAGACAGTGTAGATGCAATTTTAAAATAACATTTTTATAGATTCAATATGTACATGGTTCTAGTCATCACACAGGACCAGCGTCATGGTTCTGTGAATTTTTGTTGATTTGTTTTAGAGATTGTATTCACAGTTATTTTATATGTAATGCGCACAGCATGGGATCCAGTGTATTATGGGTTTGAGTGTATTTTGTCAACATTTCTAATGCCGAGATGAGAATGTCGTATAGCTGACTTGTAGTATGGTGACATGCCTATGTAGCACACCACCAAGACTCTGTATTCCTACCCATGCTGAGGTGCCCCTACAAAAATGTGAAGGTATAAGGTGCCCCCTGCCATTGTCTAATATAGGCTATGATTTCATTTTCTCTTTGGGGTTCAGGGACCTTTTTTCACTGACCCCCTCAGCGGCGGTGGACATTAGGGGACAGTGAGTACTGTGGCAGGCTCAAGGATTCAACTAGAGAAAAACGTCAGTTGGTGGCTGCGCTGAGAGCAGAGCTACGGTTCCTTTGGATGCCATGAGGAGAGCGGCTGGAGGATAAAGCAGCATATATAGGAAGAGAAGCCCAGCGGTGAAGTTGTAAGTCCCAGCTGATCACTGCCCACCAGGCACCATCCCAGCAGACTCAGCAACAGAAGGTATGGGACAGAGACCAGGGGCACGGCCTAGGTGAGAGGCACACACCATTACATTACAAGGCAGTTAGTGTGCAGCCAGGGGCATAGGGAGAGCGGCTCCAGTGGAGCGCAAGCTGCAGGCGCCGAAAATATTAGAGGCCGCGCCGCAGCCTGACCGGCACCTACCGCCTGGCCGCCCGCAGCTGTCTACTCAGTGGCAGCCCGAGCCGCGTTAGCTTTCTTTCTCCCTCCAGACCCCGAGCTGTGTATGTGATGTATGACACCAGATGGGCGGGGACTGCACTGCACAAGGAAAGGAGACTGGGGAAGAGGAGCTGCCCGGGACTCACCGATCCACCATGGATGGCACCATCCAGCAGGGGCAAGTGAACTGAACTGTACACTGCCAGGCTGACACTGGGGATGGGGAACAGGAAGTGCGGTGGTATACACTACAGTGAGCGCAGGCGGTACGCTATTTCTTGGAGGAGGGGGGAGGGGATACAGTTAGAGGCACAGAGAGGAATAGGGGGTACAGAGAGGAATAGGGGGCACCGATAAAGGGACAGAGGGGAATAGGGGGTACAGAGAGGAATAGGGGCACCGATAGAGGCACAGAGAGGAATAGGGGGTATAGAGAGGAATAGGGGCACCGATAGATGCACAGACAGGAATAGGGGGTACAAAGAGGAATAGGGGCACCGATAAAGGCATAGAGAGGAATAGGGGGTACAGAAAGAAATAGGGGCACCGATAGAGGCACAGAGAGGAATAGGGGGTATAGAGAGGAATAGGGGCACCGATAGAGGCACAGAGAGGAATAGGGAGTACAAAGAGGAATAGGCGGCACCGATAGAGGCACAGCGAGGAATAGGAGGTATAGAGTGGAATAGGGGCACCGATAGAGGCACAGAGAGGAATAGGGAGTACAAAGAGGAATAGGGGGCACCGATAGAGGCACAGAGAGGAATAGGGGGTACTGATAGAGGCAGAAGGCTGCACATATAAAAACATGGAGAGGAATATGGGGTACAGACAGGCTGAAGAGGGTATAGTTAAAGGCACAGAAAGAATAGGGCATCAAGACTGAGGAAGAAGGGGGTACAGATAGAGACAAAGGGGCAGAAGGGAGCACAGATAGAGGCACAGAGAAGAATAGAGGGTACAGATAGAGGAACAGAGAGGCAGAAGGGGGCACAGAGACAAAGAGTCAGTAGGGGGTACATATAGAGGCACAATACATTAATTAATTTTGTACAAAGGTCACTTGATTTAAAAAGAAAAATGGTGTGGCAGCATGTGGGTCTGGACTCAGAGGGTGGACTGGACGTCTACTGGATCGGATGTACCAACTGGCCGACACCAATAGGGTAAATGTCAGTAAAAATGACATGCTGGGCTATACTGACCATGCAGAGGCAGATCAAATGGGGAAGTTATCTGAATCTTTAACTTTCCTGGGACTCCATGAAATGATAATCCAGCTCTTCCGTCCGGACTGTCCAAGCAACCTTGAAACACACACTGTCAGTGTGTCAATTTGTGTGTGACAATGAGACAGACTGAGAGTGCTGTGCCGTGAGTAACTGCTGGAGGCATGTTGACTACGTCCACTTTACCAAAATTCAATGTGGGGGGGGTGTATGGGTGCTAGCATAGGCATGCTCCGGGCACCATGGCTCCATGCTACCCCTCTGTGTGCAGCGGCTAGAAGGACAGACCCACAGAGGGGAACAGCCAGCAGTAAGAAGGAGCAGCACCCCTGACAGGCTCCATCAGCTCTGAGCACATTGCAGACAGCAGGAGAGGTATAGCAGCGTTGAACCCTGACATCACACACCAGCTGACCAAAGGTACAGTTTGCTAGAGACCGGCCGTATTGTTAGTGTTTATATACTTACAGGAAGGGGTGTTTCTATAATGGGTGCAGGGTGTCCGCACACGCTGCACCCATAGTATTACTTAGCTTTCTGGATGCCCACGTCGGTGCGGGGGTCCGGCGCTGTAAAAACGACTGGAAAACGGTTGCCGTGGCCATTTTCCCGTCGTTTGCGCATGCGCAGTAGAGGGAAAGTGGCCGCCGCGCCCAATTTCCCGGTGACCTGCGCATACTCTATAGACTCTGGGTGCGAGTGGCCAGAGTCTATAACTCCGGCACTGGCTCAGTGCGCTGCCGGCCGGCGGACAGAGAGGAGGGGGCCCATGTCGGAGACAGCACACGGGCCCCCTCCTCTCTAGAAACGCCCCCTGCTTACAGGTATTGTTGCTGTGAAATTTACTGAAACCATTACAGTGGCACTTGTAGCCTAGTAATAGTAAAGTGCATAAAAGTGTTCTTACCAGACTAAAGAGAGTCTAAAGAGATGCTATAATAAAGCTATTTGTTTTGGTTATATCTGTTTTATAAAACAACAGAGAAGATACAGTAGCTGTCCAGTTTCAGTTTAATAAAATTTGTTATTGCACTTAAGGTATGATTTATTAGCAAATGTGAAAACCATATGATGTTGTAAACAAATGTAGATGCTTAATTTGTCATTCTAACATTGTTAGGAGAGACTTCGTCATGAATAAAATGTCTTCTTCAGTTGGAGCATACCGATGTGGCACTCTCTGTGTTAAAATATCCTCCTGGTAGTTACAGTAGATGAACCTGTGTTAAACAAACAAGCTACTAAAACCGGGTAAGGCGTTCAATCAGTACACCACACTCAAGGCTCTATTTATTAACATTCTTTTTACTAAAATAAAGTCAAAAATGGTGTTTTCACACCCTTTTCACATTACTATAAGGCAATTGGAGTAGAATTCGTAAAATTCTACTCCAACCTCTAAGTAC
Organism: Taudactylus pleione; assembly: GCA_031769625.1. NCBI lineage: Eukaryota > Metazoa > Chordata > Amphibia > Anura > Myobatrachidae > Taudactylus > Taudactylus pleione. The sequence continues at coordinate 4,135,175 of JAUIMM010000067.1, forward strand.
AGTATCACTTATTTTTAGTAAGCAGATTGCATTTCCCATAATTGTAATGGGAAATGTGATCCAACCAGAGATACTAAAAATAAATTGTGAAAAAAATAAGTAGGGCTCTATTTACTACAAACCGCATTTGTAATGCAGATTGTAGTGTGATATTATCGACTGAATTCGCAATGCGAATTCAGGCAATATCACAGGGATTTACTACAAATCCCTTGCAGGGACAGAGCTTGCGATAAAGCTCAGTCCCTGCGAATCCCCTCCGCACACTAGTCACGGTATTTTTGCACAAAATACCATGACAAAGTGCCCGCGCATGCGCCGACCGGCCGCTGCTGCAGCCTCCCCCGGCACTAAGCCCCACCCACGTCATTAGGCCCCGCCTCCCGTGACCCCCCCTGGACCCCACCTCCCTTAATAGCACTTACCTGCAGTCATCGGTGCTCCGGTGATGTCTTCTATGCCTCTGGTCAGCTGATATCCCATACTGCACTGGGACCCGATCACCTGATGCCCGGGCCGCAGTGCACCATGGGAGACCAGCTGACCGGAGGGGAGTCATCACCGGAGCCCCGACCACCGGTCCATGGACTCAGGTAAGTAAATTTTTTATTTTTATTTTAGCAGAGATCAGCTTGCGGTCTGTGTAGCCCACACAGCTGATCACTGGGACCGGCTCCGGGCTCTGCTCTGCCTTTTAGAGCAGAGTAGGAGCCCGGTAACTGGGGGAGACCCTGGATGACGCCACCTCCAGGTGGCATTATTATCACAGGGCTTTCCTCTGTGTTTTTTTACAATTTATTTTTAGTAACTTTGGCCCTGATTCTGAGCCGGACGCTCTGACCAGAGCGCTCGCTCTGAATCAGGGCCCACCTCCATAAATATGGAGCATCCTCCTGGACGCTCGTATAGCTGTGGGTCAATACCCACAGCATATAAGAGCGTGCAGGATGATGGTCGCGATGGTCTTGACCATCGCGACCATCGCCACTGCGAGCAGAAGCCTGCGGTTGAGTTTCTCAACCGCAAGGCCAGGAGTGATTTTGGCTCTATCAGAGCCAAAATCACTCCCACTGACATCACTAGTGATGTCAGTGGGGCCGGCTTCAGACGGTAGGCGTTCCCTTGGGAACGCCTCCGTCTGGCAGGCACGCCCCCGCCACGCCCACCAAAGGGGGCGTGCTGTCAATCAACATCGACAGCACGCCCCCTTTGATCAGACACTACGAGCGAAGGACTTTAGCGAAGGAAAGTCCTTCGCTCGTCGCGTCTCGCGCATGCGCACGACGGAGCTCCCTCCGTCGTGCGCATGCGCAGTGCAGACCATCGACCCACTTGCGAGCGGACAGCCGCTCGCGAGTGGGTCTGAATCAGGGCCTTTGGTCGGATCACATTTCCCATTATTATGGGAAATGCGATCTGCTTACTAAAAATAAGTGATACTTAGGGTTTGGAGTAGAATTTTACGAATTCTACTCCAATTGCCCTATAGTAACTATAGGTGATACTAAAATAATGTGAAAAGGGTGCGAAAACACCCTTTTTCACTTTATTTTAGTAAAAATAATGTTAATAAATAGAGCCCTTTGTGTCTGTGCACCTGAGAAACCCAGCTGCTATCAATGACACTCCCGACACTCCCAGAACACAACCATTTTTGGATGCTCACTTCAAGCCGCCTCCCAGTCACTACCCAGGAACACCCATAACTTTGCCGCCCCATTTCTGATACCGTCTCTACTGATCGCAATGGAATCGTTGAGCGTACACTGGGTGAAATGCATACGTCATAGGGGTTTTCAAAACTTTTCACCCTTTTTCACTTTATTTTAGTAAAAATAATGTTAATAAATTGAGCCCCTAGGGAGGCCCTGTGATAATAACGCCACCTGGAGGTGGCGTTATCCAGGGTCTCCCTCGGTTACCGGACTCCTACTCTGCTCTAACGGGGAGAGTAGAGCTGGGAGTCGGCCCCAGTAATCAGCTGTGTGGTCTAAACAGATCATATGCTCTTACACTGTAAAAAAAATAAAAATAAATTAACTTAACTGAATCAGAGGGACCGGTGATCGGGTCTCCGGGTGATGTCCTCCCTCCGGTCAGCTGGTCTCCCATACTGCACTGCGCCCCAGTCATCAGGTGATCGGGTCCCAGTGCAGTATGGGATATCAGCTGACCGGAGGCTGGAGGACATCACCAGAGGCCCGGATCATGCAGGTAAGTGTAATTAAGGGAGGGGGGGGGGCGCGCGGGTCTGCAATCGTGGGGTCAGGGCTTAGCTTCGGGGGCGGGACTTAGCGCCAGGGGGTAGCACCGGCGGCCGGTCGGCGCATGTATTTTTGCAAAAATACCGTGACTAGTGTGCGGAGGGGATTCGCAGGGACAGAGATTTATTGCAAGCTTTGTCCCAGCAAGGGATTTGTAATAAATCCCTGTGATATTGCCTAAATTCGCCATGCGTATTCAGTCAATAATATCACTCTACAATCTGCATTCAATATGCGGATTGTAGTAAAGAGACCTCAGTCATCAATACTTACCTAGGTATTACACTTTGACATTCATCTTGTCGACACTGATGAAATGTCGACAAGCTTAGAATGTCAACACAATGTTCCTGGTGGCCCAGCGGTGTCTTCCAGGCTATGAAAGGAAGGACAAGAAAAGAGCTTCTGCTTTAGGATGAGACCAGCAACCGCTGCACTGATATCATAGACATCACAGTGCAACCCCAAACAGGCCCTACTCTGTGAGAGAGCGGGAGGGAGAAGGGCAGTACCCCACTGGGTATGTGTGGGAATTAGCCACCCAGAGCTGCCTGGAGGTCCCACCGTGCTCCGCTGAGAACCCCCATGTGTAGACACACATTTTTGCCTTCGGTTTTATCAACACTGAGCTAGTTCTGTGTGAGAGTCAGTTCTGTCTATAATAGGCTGGCCCGGGGTGATGTCATTTAGCTCCACCCACCAGATGAGTGCAATGTGGATAGCTGGCGTTGTGTTATAGTTTTACCCAAATGCATGAGCTTAAGATGTTATAAATGTGATCAATAGGTAAAGTAGTTCACTTGCACAATACGCATATACCACATACTATGGAGATCTACTCAACGTGCTACATGCAATAATCACTATAATTAAACACATATAATATATTATGAATGCCTGCTTATCATGCAGCATACAATAATCACAAAGTTTGAAATATGGGCCTGATTCATTACGGATCGCAATTGCAACCGTGTATGTATCGCAATGCGCATGTTAGCATGGCGATTGCACTGAGATCACACACGCAGATAGAAAGCCATCGCAGAGTGAGTGACGGAACATCAGCGTTTCGGGGTGGTGACGGGGGAGTGGTTGGAGAAACGCAGGCGTGCCTGTCCGTTTGAACGCTGTTGCATGGGCGTGCATAAATTAGCCACTGTGATGGCATACGCAGCTTGTGTACTCAATGCGAGCAACGAGGTTAGCAATTTTTGAGTAGAGTCAGACCTACTGTAATTGTGCGTGAGGGGCCGATGTTACCGATGTATACGCAGGACTGAGAGGTATTACAGATGTGAGATAACGGTAGGGGGCATCTCTATGCTGGCTGGTCGACGGCTTTGCGATTGCATTCATTAGCATATTTTCGCAGCAGACCTGCATACATAATCGCAGCCGCCATTACAATTGCATTCCGTAATTAATTAGGCCCTATATTCACAAGATGTTACACGGTCACTGATAATTAAATAATATGACCAAAATTTACAGATTGGGGTTTATTTATCAAGCAGTGATAAACATAGTGAAGCGGACCAGTGGAGAAGTTGCCCATGGCAACCAATCAGCTTTGAAGTAACATTTAAGAAGTAGAGTCTATAAAATAATAGGTAGGAGCTGATTGGTTGCCATGGGCAACTTCTCCACTAGTCCACTTCACTAAGTTTTTCACTGCTTGATAAATAAACCCCATAGTTGGATAGGTTAGAGCCAGATAGAAGGAGGTATATGTACACTGATTATCGAGCATATTAAACCCCATAAAGAAGATAGGGGCAAATGAATATTACAGCTAGATTTTAGAATGAAGAATTGTTACTGGAAACATCATTCATGGAGGAGTGGTTAGCTGACAACAAAGGATTATACATAAAAGTTCTTACACAGAGACAATAATGAGATTAAATAAATAAAAAATAAAATAAGTACATTTACGCCTTTTTGGAAATGTTGATGTATTAACTTGTTATCTTTCAGATGTAGGTATCTAATATTGATAATGAATATAAAGTTCTGATTTTAAATATAAAAGCATGAAAGTGGGTGCTATATTCAAGTGAATAAATAATTAATATGAGGTATTATTAAGGTGTATGTGTTAATGTAATAGGAGGGTAAAAGTTTTGTGGAGATAAGAATTGAGTGAATCATTACTGTATGTGTATAATAGAAAAATAAGTATGTAAGGTAAAGAAAAAGACACCAAGGCAGTCATGTGTGAAATAAATGTGGGAAAAGAGATATAATTGAATTGAGATCTGGTGTAATGGTCAGTTATAAAGAAGAACTTGTGAGGTGACGGAAATTCCAAATAATACGGGTAAGAGTAGAGTATAATAATAATATCCAGATTCAACATTGGAAAGTAAAATGGGGAAGAGTATAGTAAGCATAGCAATATCCAGTATCATGATAGGTCTATATGTGATCCACTGAGAGATCAAATAAATAGCATAGTATAATTACAGAGAGTAAACAAATGAGTGAGGCCCCATATACACAGGGCGATTTTTTGAAACGATATGAACAATATATCGTTCAAATAGCCAGTGTGTACGCACTATGCGATGAATGATGCGCGCTCCCATGGGTCGTTAACGATATCCCCAGTTGCCTGTACATGCAGCCCAATCTGGGGATATCATTAACGATGCCATGCTTCCGAATGCACCCCCCTGCCGTCGTTCATCGTTGCCGGCATCGGCAAGTGTGTATGCACTTACCGATGACGGCACCCGTCGCTGACGATATCACAAATACAGCATATCATCCAGTGTGTATGGGGCTTAAGATCTGGTTGGGCCCCTTTAAATATGACAGGTTAATAAAAGTTTCTCAGGTTGTAAGAAGAGACTATAATTGATTTGTTCATTAAAACCGTATTGTGACATACTTCCCAGTCTGAAGAGAACGCTTTATGAATACTTGAGGATATGTCTGAAGAAAATAAAACCACGGAAACCACCACACACACAAAAAAAGATCAATTTACAAGAAAATAAATCTACCTTGTACCCCCCAAGAAAATGTTTGCCCTGAAGTTTGTATTCAACTTAAAAACAAATACCACTACCCAAATGGTAACCTCAGTTACCAGAAAGAGAAAGCCATCAAAGAATTGAGAGACTTGAAAGATGTGGTCATAAAACCTTCTGATAAAGGAGGAAACACAATGATATGGTCTAAACACATATATGCGGGAGGCCTGGAAAGAGTTGAAAGATCCTAGATGCTATCAGAGATCCATCTTCAACTCTGCGGATAATAGTAATATGCTGTATTTATATAATATATAATATAAATTTAGAAACATGAGACTGAGATCAAAGCCTCCAGAACATGAACATCAACATCTCAAGGTAGAACACCCAAAAACTCCAACCATCTACTTAGTACTACATTATATTACTGAAAGGATGTAGTCAGCATCCCGGTGTGCGGGATGCCGACGGTCTAAATATCGGCGCCGAAATCCCGACAGTTTCGGAACTGCCGGCATCCTGAAGGTAAGTATTATAGGGTGTTAGGGGGAAGGTTAGGGTGCAGGGTTAGGGATTGGCATTATAGGGAGGGTTAGGGTTAGGCACTAATGGGGGAGGGTTACGTTTAGGGTGCGGGGAGGGGGAGGTTAGGTTTAGGCACCGGGGAGGGAGTGTTAGGTTTAGGGTGAGGGGAGGCGAAGGTTAGGTTTAGGCACTAGGGGGGGAGGCTAGGGTTAGGCACTGGGGAGGGAGGGTTAGGGGTAAGGGTTAGTCTTACCTTCTTTCCTTATGGGTGTCGGAATTTTGACTGTCGGTATGCCTCTGTTGGTATTCTGACCAGCGGCATCCTGACCACCAGAATCTCATACCCATCCCCTATACACAAGTATAGAACACAAACTGGGCATAGCAACAGTCAGATATTTTCTCAAAACTTAGGGTCTGGACAATTTCTAGGAACTACTATTGGAACATCTTCACTTTGTTTTACATAAAAACTTTTACACATTTAGTCATCAATTTTTCTGGCAAGTGAGGGTCACAGCTATGGGAGTAGCGTGCGCTCCCTTTTATGTACATTTATTTTTAGGATGGTGGGAATGCAGAAAAGTTTTCAACTGTAACAATGACCATCATATGAAACGTGATTGCAGTAAAGATGTCCTAATAAGATTCAATCATTCTTTTAACAACAAAAAGCTCAATCTCAAACTCACATATGACATAAGTGAGGTAGAGATCACATTTTTGAACCTCACCATCTACATAGACTATAACAACTTGTTAGCGACAAAACTTCACAGGAAAAAAACAGCAACCAACAGCCTCGTCTACAGTACCAGCTCTCATTTTCCCCCAACAGTGGGAGATTTTCTGGGACTAAGATACAGCTGTTCAGCAGACGTAGTGGGCGATTCAGACGCAGACGCTGAGCCGCGATAGCTCGCATCCAAAAGGGGCCGGGTATGCAAATTCCACGATCGCACTGTCTGGTGTAAGGACGCCCTCTATGTCTTAGAGAGAGATGGCAGAGTGAGCGCATGCCGGTATAGACGCCCACTTTTCTTACTTAGCACACGTCATCTCCAGGAAGTGTATGAATAATTAAACACGCCTGCGTTCGCAGCACCATTCACAAGCACCTTCCCCTGTTACCACCCACAAACGGCGCTGTCACTCAAAGTAGCGCTCAGTCTTTGTGTTACGAGTGCACGATTCCCGATCGCAGTGACTGGCTTTCACACGCGCACAGCGACGCGTACGCATGCACAGACGGGCGGCAATCGCCCATAGCGCGTGTCTGCTGCTTAGCGAGCCGGTCTGAATCGGGCCCAAAATTTTTAAAGAAAATAGTTTGGAATTGGCAATGAGAATCTAGGAGAGAGGATACACTGCCAGATCAATTAAGATAGCACAAACTAGATAAGAAGGTTTCAATGAGCTGGAAAAGATCACCCAATCTCCATGACTACCTGGTTCGGAGACAATTTGTAAAACCATCCCTGAAAAATCTAAAGTGAAAGGCACCTTTCTGTGTGGAATGTACAAGGCATGTGGGCACATCCACAAGACAAAAAAAACATTGTTGACAAAACTGGTAATCTCTGAATCAAGGCACCAGTCCCCACTGCTGCTCCATTACGTGAGTGGTCTGTGCAGAGCATCAGTGGTGGAGGGATCTGCACATGGAACAGCAGAGTCTGGAGCTGTTATGGACACCAGCATCCTGACCCACATCACAGCAGGTAGGAACCTTGGAGGGAAGAGAGTGATGTGATGACAAGTCTATGGGAGGGAGAGTGGAGCGGTTAGGACCAGTGGCGTAACTTCATCCCAGGTGTCCGGAGGCAAGATAAATGTTGGTGCCCCCCCAAATTAAAATGTACCACCCCCCCAGCACCTATGCCAGACCCAGCTGCCGCCCCCCTATGCAGTTCCCCCAGTAGTGGTCCCCCAGTGCAGTGCCCTATGTAGAGGCCCCCCTATGCAGTGCCGCCTATGTAGTGACCCACAGTAATGGTCCCCCTACGCAGTACCTCCAGTAGTTGTCCCCCTTTGCAGTGCCCCAATAGTAAGCCCCCAGTAATGCCCCCTGTAGAAAGCCCCCAGTAATGCCCCCTGTAGTAAGCACCCTGTAGTGCTCCTAGTAATGCCCCCCGTAGTAAGCCCCCAGTAATGCCCCCTGTAGTAAGCACCCTGTAGTGCGCCTAGTAATGCCCCCCGTAGTGAGCCCCCAGTAATGCCCCCTGTAGAGAGCCACCAATAATGCCCCCTGTAGTGAGCGCCCCCCCCCCCGTGAGCGCACACACACATACAAAAAAAATAAAAAAATACTTACCTGAAACCCTGCTCCAGTGCTGCTGCCTTCCGTCACCGGCGCCCGCTCCTCGGAACTATGGGAGTGAAGTCACTCCCATAGTGCATTGCGGGACCCGGAAGCGGAGCTTAGGAGTGAGCTCCGTTCCTCTGGCTACCGCTGGGGGAAAAGAAGGGGCCGGGCACCCGCTGGTAACACACTCAGCGGACGCCCGGCAAATAGGGGGCAAATAGGATCAGCGGCGCTCCATCTCCATAGCAGTGCCCGGAACGACCCGGGGGACAAGGGAGCCAGGTGCCCCCTTAAAGGCTGGAACCTGGCGGCAAATGACTCCATTGTCTCCGGGAGTTCCGCCACTGGTTAGGACCACCTGGACATGCAAATAGCTGCATGATGTCACCAAAGGGTAAAACATGACATTTGCAATGGTGACCAATATAAGGTACTCTTTATAGAATTGCTGTTATGCAGTAAAAATAAAAGAAGCATATCCTGCTTACGGTATTTTACCAGGCTACATACTCAGATGCCATATCCATAAACACCAAATTTATTGTGATCACACTTTGTTGCCTTTATTTCACATTATATAAGAGGAAACTGAATTGTAGTTTTATGTTAAGCAGAAAAAGTAATAAATAGTCCCTATTATATTATAAATTGTTGATTATAATAAAATAACACAGACTTATATGAGCAAACAGTAGGAGTCTGTATATTGTTACTGCCTGGCATTACACATTTATGTGAAATGCACACAACAAGCTCAGAACATGGACCTCATTCAGAGCCTGAAGGAGGGCGGCCGCTTTTTTTTTTTTTTTTTAGCCGGCCTAATGGCCGCTCGCTAAGCTCTGGGTGACCACCGAGACCATCGGGCTTACGACGAGACCCTTGTGGTAGGGTCTCGTCTGCCGCAAGCCCCAGTGAGCTTCCATCTCTAATAGAGCAGGAAGCTCACTACTGACATCACGAGTGATGTCAGTAGGGCCACCCGCAAACGGCAGGCGCTCCTTCAGGAACGCCTCCATTTCTCCAGCCACTCCCCCTCCCCGCCTACAAAACGGGGTGAGCTGTTAATCTACATCGACAGCCGCCCCCCTTGTAGCGAGCCCCGGAGCAAATTTCTCACTCGCTCCGGGGCTTGCGTACGCGCGGCGCATGCGCAGTGCGCTTGACCCACTTGCGAGCGTTTAGCGCTTGCGAGCGGGTCTGAATGAGGGCCCATGTACTAAGCCTTGAAGAGAGATAAAGTAAAGACAGGAGCTGATTGGCTGGTACTTAATTTCCCTCCACTTTATTTCTCTCCAAATCTAGTACATAGGGCTTGATTCAGACCTGCTCGCTAGGCTGCGTTCGTTCATAGCAGCCAATGTGCGCATGCGTACACATCGCAGTAAGCGAACTAGTCCAGGCGATCGGGAAGTGTTCGCTCGCTGCCCACAGACAGTGCCCTACTGCTCCACGGGAGGTTTCTGTCCTCCCTGAGCTCGCCTTAGGACACCTGCGTTACGGTTTGACAGATGTAGACTGAGTGACAGGACAACCCATTTGTGAGTGGTAACAGGAGTTGGGTGAAGGAAATGGGGGAGTGGTTGTGCGAATGCAGGCGTGGCTGAGCGTCTCAGTGCCGTTCCAGAGGCGTGCATAATTATCACAGAGCGTCATAGTAAATGTCACTTGGTTGTATTTCACACTGAAGCACTCGGAGTGCTTGCGGGTGGGTATGGTCAACCATAAGTACTGCAATCGCATCCGATGGTAATCGATATACCGATGGCTGCATACACTTCCTGGAGATGACGTGCATTAGCGGGTGTCTTAGTAAATTTAGCCTGTGTGTCTCATTATTGGCACCCATTATAGTCCACCTCCCCATGTAATTCATGCAATCAACCATACACAAGTGAAGGCCCCCATATATCAGAGATTGATTGCAGCAATTGTGCAATTTGCAATCGATTGTGTATAAAAATCTTTCCCTTTTTCAATCGATTGTGGCAATTCTGCAAACTGTAATTGATTGAAAAAGGGAAAGATTTTTATACACAATCGATTGCAAATTGCACGATTGCTGCAATCAATCTCTGATGTATGGGGGCCTTTAGATAACATCAATAAGCATTAGTGCCTATAATGTTTGCCCCATCTCACTGATTTAAGCCAAGGTGTCATATATGAGAGGCAGAGCGGTGGCAGTGGTAGGGATATATGTGAAAAAGGAATCTGTAATTGGGGGCTTATGGTGTATGTTCAGCCAAGGGCCCCAAATCGTCCTCATCCACCACTGACAACAGGTACGATTTTAGAACCTCACTGGAAAGGAGACCTGTATACTGTAGGTTTCCTGTCAATCAAGTTATGGAATTTAAAACCTGTAACGTTCCTGTTTTATAATCTCCTGTACTTATTTCTTCCAGGTAGAGCGTGGGCACTTTGGAAAACATTAGAGGAATTAAAGCGCACCATCAGATATAAGAACATGAGCCTCAGGCCTCTCTGGGAGGGTCACTGATCTTAGTCACAAGTGATGGAAAGATGCCTCACTTTCCACTAATCTTTTCACAACATTTGCAATACAAGGAAATCAGCATAAAAGAAATGTGTAGTATTCTGTGTTAGGAGAATGACAGAATGCATTTAATATGCCTGACGGGTGTTTAAACCCGAGGGCTGGGTCAGCACACATGGGCAAGACAAGGTAACTAATTTAGTGGTTGTGCTTGTTGTGAGGTGTCTTTCACTTTAATTTGGCAGAGTGAGGAGCGTGGAGTTTAGGGCGTGTTTTGCAGGTATAAGATTACTTCTGTGGAAGCTTCTAGTTCTCTTGAATACTGTTCATTGTGCTCTCCCTCCCTAGTAATTGTCAGCTACAGGAACAGGAGGGGATTTAGTCAGCATCCCGGCGTGCGGGATGCCGACGGTCTAAATAGCGGCGCTGAAATGCTGAAGGTAAGTATCAGGAGTTAGGGGAGGGTTAGGTTTAGGATTAGGGTTAGGCACTAGGGGGAGGGTAAGTATCAGGAGTTAGGGGAGGGTTAGGGTTAGGCACTAGGGCGAGGGTTATGTTTAGGGTGTGGGGAGGGAAGAGTTAGGTTTAGGCACTAGGGGAGGAGGTTAGGTTTAGGCACCGGGGAGGGATGGTTAGAGTTAGGGGTTAGGGTTAGGCACTAGGGGGAGGGTTAGGGTTAGGCACTAAGGGGGAAGGGTTAGGTTTAGGGTGTTGCCAAGGGGGAGTCTAGGTTTAGGCACCAGGGGAGGAGGTTAGGTTTAGGCACCGGGAGGGACGGTTAGGGTAGGGGTTAGGGTTAGTGCTACTATAATTACTTATGGGTGTCGGGATTCTGACTGTCAGCATGCCGCTGTTGGTATTCTGACCAACGGCTTCCCAACCACCGGGAATCCATACCCAACCCTGGGAAAGAATGGCTACAGTGCTTGTCTTGCTATAGGTATCGAGATGCTCTCCCCACCAGTACACAGGTTATGCTCATTGTACTCTACTGGAATCAGCAGCGCTACTGGTCCAGGTGGGCCTTTGTGTTTGTACTGGGAAGGGAGTTGGATACATTGAATGGAATGTGTTGGGTTAGCAGAAGGCGCCCATCTAAGCCTGGTGTGTTCTGTTTTTGGCAGGTGGTGATACTGTGAGTCGGGCTGTTCTTTCTTCGCTGTCATACTTTCCCTATTTTAATTAACATCATGAATAAATGAAATAAAGCTGACCCCTTTTCCCAGTCAATATATGCCTCCGTGTCTTTATTTTTAGAGTATAGTTAGTTATATGATTTGATAACTGTAGTGGCAAGTGTGTGCTGACATCAGCCAATAGGGTCCCTGAATCCCACAAACAAGGCTCCATGCCAGGAGGAAGGATCCCAACACAGGAATGCAAAAGCTTTGGGGACTACTTTTGGGGGAAAAAAAACTGTTACACAAGAAGGTGAAAACATTTTTTAGGGTCCCCTGCAATGCTTCTTTGTACCCATGAAAATGACAATAGCAACACTTAAAACAAAATTAATGGTTTGTGGTTCTTTCCCTGTTTTTTTTTTGTCATTCTTGAGCTGCAAAATAGAAAATGCAGGTAAAATGGGCAAATAAAAATGAAGGTTTTGTGGGACTATTGACCTCTCCTCAGTTTCCCCAAAGTAAGAATGATAAATGGGGATACGGTCAATATCCCGATAGTTGGGATGCCGGCGCCAGAATCCTGACACCTGTCAGAATCTCAATGCCGGCATGCCAATCGACGGCATAAGTAGCGGGGTTAGGGGGATGGTTAGCAGTAGGGTTAGAGGTTACGGTTAGGCACTAGGAGGAGGGTTAGGCACTAGGGGGGAGGTTTAGGGTGCGGCGAGGGGAAGGTTAGGTTTAGGCACTGGGGCAAGGGTGTATTGATAATGGGTGCAGGGTGTGGGGTGCACATGGGCCTTCGAGTCCAGGGGGGCCCGCACCGTACACCCTGCACCCATATTATTTAAAACTTACCTCTCTGAGGTCCCACTCCGGGTGTCAGCGCTGTACAAAAAGCCAGAAAAATGGCAGCGGCGGCCAAATTTCTGGCAGTTTTGCGCATGCGCAGTAGACTCCGGGCACACTCTAGTGCCCAGAGTCTACTAATGCTCCGGTGGCCGGTCAGCAGCATCAGTCGACCACTGGGAAGAGAGGAGGACTGCACACGGACCCCCTTTTCACTAGGGGTGGAGGGTTAGGGTGTGGAGAGGGGGAGGTTAGGTCTAGGCACTAGGGGTGAAGGGTTAGGTTTAGGTTGTGGGGAGGGGGAGGTTAGGTTTAGACACTGGGGGGTGGGTTAGGTTTAGGTTGTGGGGAGGGGGAGGTTAGGTTTAGACACTGGGGGGTGGCTTAGGTTTAGGCACTAGGGGTGTAGGGTTAGGTTTAGGGTGCGGGGAGGTTAGGTTTAGGCACGAAGGTGGGATGTTAGGTTCAGGCACCGGGGAGGGAGAGTTAGGGCAGGGGTAGGATACTGACCAACAAGTGTCAGTATACTAACCCTCATAGGATGCCGATGTCGGGATCCCAAGCTCCGGCATCTCATACCCAACCCGATAAATGAGACATAAAATAATAACCACTTGGCATGGTCACTTTGCTTTCAACCATGCAAGGCTGCTCGTTAACTGACATGGTTGCAAAAATGCAACTAGTGAGAAATGCCCATTGAGCTGCTGCTGGAGCCCCTCTGTATCGCTGCACCTTCCCCCAGTATCTGCCATACAGTCAATCACTGCTGATTGGGCAGCCTGGCAAGAGCCCCCACTGGGTGACTGCAGAGAGGATCAGCCTATGGGGAAATGTAAATGAAGCAGCCATCAGCCCCCCTGTGTATACCCAGTGGCTGCAGAGGAACATTCTCCAGGGAAATGTAAAGCTGCGATGGCCTGATTATCGATAGTCCGATATTTCCTTGGTCGATATATTAAAAAATAGATAATAATGTTATGTGTTTCAAAAATTATTAATATTTTTTCTAATAAAAATCATGTTGGATAAGTTTTAAATAGATGTTCTTGACCTAATTCAATAATTTAAAGAAACTCCAATCTATGAGCATTTTTGGAAAAAAATATTAGCCAGTTAAATTAACTGGCTAATATTACAAAAGATATAAACAGAGAACTGAATGCATTTAAAATCGTACCAGTAGCATACCTCCAAACATTTGCAGGATGCAAATAGGGACACCTGCGTGCCGAAGGCGTGAGTGCTCCTGAATAGGGGCATAACCTACCCGTAAAAGGGGCGTGGCCTAGCGTCACACCCCATTTGCATCACTAAGGGGCCTGCCCAAAATCTCTGGGATGCTGGGCTGCCCCTGGGCTTCTTCTCCGTGCTGTGAATAGATGCAATGCGCATGCGCACAGCATCTATTCTCGCTCTACATGCATGCTGCTCTGCATAGATGTATGCTTCTCCCAACTCCCCCCCCACCGCGGGACACTGCGGCCCGCGGGTGGGACAGCGGGACAGTCCCAAAAAAACGGGACTGTCCCACTGAATGCGGGACAGTTGGGAGGTATGCAGTAGACCATCAGTATAATACTAGGGGAGTACATCTAGTTGCTTTATATAAAATGTGTAAAGGAATGGGGTGTATTCCTGTACTCAGGGCCATAACTAGGGTAGTGTGACCAGTGCACAGAGCACCACAGGGCAGGGGGCACTGTTTGGGCCTGTCACTTTACCAGTTTATTATCATTCTCACTTGTAGCTTCCTTTTCTTTTATCCCCAGCATCACCTAGCCTCCCCTATCTCTTCCCTGGCCCTTCCCCATGAGGCCATGGCCATTTTTCAGGTGCACTATCTCATGTCCCTATTTAAAACATGGAGGGGGGGGCGCCAATGCTCTCTCTGGCACAGGGCACCAAAAAGTCTAGTTACAGCTCTGCCTGTACTGTCACTGTGTCTGTGCAGGGAGGTGGAGGAGATGCAGTAATTAGGTGGTTTCTAGGTCGAGTGTCTGAACTGAGGATTGGGATGTTCTAGTCACAGGTGCATTCACTCTCTGGTATAAATAATCCTGACTTCCCACCTCATTAACGTGATACACCAGACATCGGCTCCTGTCATCTATGATTTGTTAGCCTTCAGATACCAGTCTTGTTACATATGTTATACTGTAGACAGCACATGGCAATTATAAAGTATCTCACTGGGTAACAGAACATCTGCAATTACAGTATCATATAAAGGGTGACACTTTAAAGGAGCATACACAGACACAACGATTTATTAAATGAACGATTTTAGTAAACGATTTTCGTTAATTTTTTCAAGGGAAAAATTAACAAAACTCGTTTATTAAAATCGTTCATTTACTAAACGAAATGAACTATTTTGAACCACAAACGATTTTTGCATATTCCCTTACTGAAAATCCTTGAGTTGGTCAGTCTGACTGAACTACAAACTACAAACTACAAACGTGAACGCGCATGAACGATAATCGTTCATTGTTTTAACTCAGAAAGTGAATGATTTTTTAACGATTGAACGATAAACGATATCGTTATTGATAATTGTTCAAAAAATCGTGTGTGTATGCACCTTTAGTGATAGTTTTTTCTTATTAGTGCTATTAGATTGTAAACTGCTGAGATTTTTTAAATGTTCTGAGGAGGACAAGTGCAGATGTTACCCATAGCAACCATCAGATTTTAGCTATCATTTATATAGTACAGTGGTTCTCAAACTCGGTCATCAGGACCCCACACAGCTCATGTTTTCCAGGTCACCCAGCAGGTGCACAGTTGTATTCATTACTCACTGAGATTTTAAAAAATGCACATGTGGAGATAATGATGTCACTTGTGATTGTGTGAGGCGACTTGAAAAACATGCACTGCTTGGAGTCCTGAGCACCGAGTTTGAGAAACTGTGATCTAGTACATTTTATTGCACAATCTGATTTAAAACTGTGAGGAAGGCGCGGCCTTTGCTAACTATAAATACATTGTTAAAATAGAGTTGGTTAGTTACAGTATGTGTGGCCAGGGCAATTGAGAAAACCACGGAACCCAGGTACGGGAGAGGGGATGGGCAAATACGGGAGGGATAGCCACTCCCCCTTCAAAAAAAAGATCAATGTAAAATAGCATGCATGGCACCGCACCCTACAAAGGGGGGAATTTGTCCTCCTCAGCAGCTAGCTCAGGCCCCCACCAGGCCCCACCAATGGGCCTTGGCCTGTATATTTAATACCTGCCCCTCCCTCCCCTCAGCAACCCTGTGTGTTGCAGCATGCAACATATTGTAGTATCTGTATTGCATGCAAAAATAAAAAAGGTTGCACACTTAGGGCTCTATTCATCATGTTAATTATTGGGGTCCGAACGGCCCACAGGTCACATATGTGTGTATGCGCACAAGAGCCCCGGCGTCCTGCGGAAGGAGCTGGATGGGGGGGAGGGATCCCAAAGGATCCCTTTTCGCGACCCGGGACTCCTTCCCATAGGGAAGGAGCAGGTAGCGGGAGCACTCGCCATCGGCAAATGCTCCTGCAATCAAGCTCCAAAAATATTGTATTTTCAGAACTTGATGAATTCTGTCCCCGTACTAGTGTATGGGGATAGCGGGCCATTCTAGGAGACAAAGGTAAGCAGGAGATATCTGTGATACTAGTGTATGGAGACAGCGGGCCATTCCGGGAGAGAAAAGTAAGCAGGAGATATCTGTGATACTAGTGTATGGGGACAGCGGGCCATTCCGCCAGAGGAAGGTGAGCAGGAGATAGCTGTGATACTAGTGTATGGGGATAGTGGGTCATTCCGGGAGAGAAAGGTAAGCAGGAGATATCTGTGATACTAGTGTATGGGGACAGAGGGCCATTCCGGGAGAGGAAGGTAAGCAGGAGATATCTGTGATACTAGTGTATGGGGACAGCGGGCCATTCCAGGAGAGAAAGGTAAGAAGGAGATATCTGTGATACTAGTGTATGAGGACAGCGGGCCATTCCGCCAGAGGACGGTGAGCAGGAGATAGCTGTGATACTAGTGTATGGGGACAGCGGGCCATTCCGCCAGAGAAAGGTGAGCAGGAGATAGCTGTGATACTAGTATATGGGGATAGTGGGTCATTCCGGGAGAGAAAGGTAAGCAGGAGATATCTGTGATACAAGTGTATGGGGACAGCGGGCCATTCCGCCAGAGGACGGTGAGCAGGAGATAGCTGTGATACTAGTGTATGGGGACAGCGGGCCATTCCGCCAGAGAAAGGTGAGCAGGAGATAGCTGGGATACTAGTATATGGGGATAGTGGGTCATTCCGGGAGAGAAAGGTAAGCAGGAGATATCTGTGATAGTAGTGTATGGGGGCAGCGGGCCATTTCGGGAGAGGAAGGTAAGCAGGAGATATCTGTGATACTAGTGTATGGGGACAGCGGGCCATTTCGGGAGAGGAAGGTCAGCAGGAGATATCTGTGATACTAGTGTATGGGGACAGCGGGTCATTCTGGGAGAGAAAGGTAAGCAGGAGATATCTGTGATACTATTGTATGGGGACAGCGGGTCATCCCGGGAGAGAAAGGTAAGCAGGAGATATCTGTGATAGTAGTGTATGAGGACAGCGGGTCATCCCGGGAGAGGAAGGTAAGCAGGAGATATCTGTGATACTAGTGTATGGGGACAGCGGGCCATTTCGGGAGAGGAAGGTCAGCAGGAGATATCTGTGATACTAGTGTATGGGGACAGCGGGTCATTCCGGGAGAGAAAGGTAAGCAGGAGATATCTGTGATACTAGTGTATGAGGACAGCGGGCCATTCTGGGAGAGAAAGGTAAGCAGGAGATATCTGTGATACTAGTGTATGGAGACAGCGGGCCATTCCGGGAGAGAAAAGTAAGCAGGAGATATCTGTGATACTAGTGTATGGGGACAGCGGGCCATTCCGCCAGAGGAAGGTGAGCAGGAGATAGCTGTGATACTAGTGTATGGGGATAGTGGGTCATTCCGGGAGAGAAAGGTAAGCAGGAGATATCTGTGATACTAGTGTATGGGGACAGAGGGCCATTCCGGGAGAGGAAGGTAAGCAGGAGATATCTGTGATACTAGTGTATGGGGACAGCGGGCCATTCCAGGAGAGAAAGGTAAGAAGGAGATATCTGTGATACTAGTGTATGAGGACAGCGGGCCATTCCGCCAGAGGACGGTGAGCAGGAGATAGCTGTGATACTAGTGTATGGGGACAGCGGGCCATTCCGCCAGAGAAAGGTGAGCAGGAGATAGCTGTGATACTAGTATATGGGGATAGTGGGTCATTCCGGGAGAGAAAGGTAAGCAGGAGATATCTGTGATACTAGTGTATGGGGACAGCGGGCCATTTCGGGAGAGGAAGGTAAGCAGGAGATATCTGTGATACTAGTGTATGGGGACAGCGGGCCATTTCGGGAGAGGAAGGTAAGCAGGAGATATCTGTGATACTAGTGTATGGGGACAGCGGGCCATTTCGGGAGAGGAAGGTCAGCAGGAGATATCTGTGATACTAGTGTATGGGGACAGCGGGTCATTCCGGGAGAGAAAGGTAAGCAGGAGATATCTGTGATACTAGTGTATGGGGACAGCGGGTCATCCCGGGAGAGAAAGGTAAGCAGGAGATATCTGTGATAGTAGTGTATGAGGACAGCGGGTCATCCCGGGAGAGGAAGGTAAGCAGGAGATATCTGTGATACTAGTGTATGGGGACAGCGGGCCATTTCGGGAGAGGAAGGTCAGCAGGAGATATCTGTGATACTAGTGTATGGGGACAGCGGGTCATTCCGGGAGAGAAAGGTAAGCAGGAGATATCTGTGATACTAGTGTATGAGGACAGCGGGCCATTCTGGGAGAGAAAGGTAAGCAGGAGATATCTGTGATACTAGTGTATGGGGACAGCGGGTCATTCCGGGAGAGAAAGGTCAGCAGGAGATATCTGTGATACTAGTGTATGGGGACAGCGGGTCATTCCGGGAGAGAAAGGTAAGCAGGAGATATCTGTGATACTAGTGTATGGGGACAGCGGGTCATTCCGGGAGAGAAAGGTAAGCAGAGGATATCTGTGATATCTCCTACTTTATGAAAAAAAGAAGACAGGGTATTCTTATTGAGGGGCACTCATGGACTATATTGTCTAGTGACCCACACCGCATATTAAAACATATCTTTTATTGGATCCTTAAAATAAGGTCAGCAAAATATTTTTTATTTTTATTATTATTTTATTAATTATCATAAAAGGGGGTATATAAGTGATTTAAAAACCAGTGTTTACCACAAACGTAATTGATATTTTTCGTCTGTTATAAATGGTATTTGTCACATTCATTAAGTAGTAACTTAAAGTGGGATGCAATTAAATCATAATGTCTCGGTCCCCATTTATCATTACTCATAAATATTATCTGTGTGATCTGCTGCTCATGTTCTATCTATTCCAATTGTAGCCACAAGTGAAAATGAATAAATTCAGTACCATAAATAGTAGTTGTCATAATCAAGATGTATCATGACCAAAACCAATTGTAGTATACAGATCCGCCAATGCTATATAGTCAAGATTTCTCTAAATCCCACTCATCAATATGTTGTATATAGTACAAGAGCTTCCACCTCTGGAACGTAATGATAATATTCCAAAATAAGAGTGAATTAAATTGTACGGTGTGTGAGGAGATTGTTCTAAATAACTTGATCCCACAATATAAGGGATAGTATCATGATATCGCTATGCTTGACTAGATTGGCAGTTGTGTCAGTCACACATAAGCTACATATAGTTGCTTCTGTATCTGGAGCTATCCAATTGCACAACTTAACGCTTTGTGATCACCCAATAACCAGCTCAAATCCCAACTCTCTACTGGGGTTGTAATCTCACCATTAGGGATTCATTGGTTACATATCTGTATATAGTTTAGGTGATAACCTATATTAGTTGTTCCTATAGGAGTCAGTACGATTGACAGCCGGACGTGAGCCCGGCAGTTCAAATCCCGATGCCGGCAGCCCGATGGAGGAGATCCCGACAGCGGAGGTAAGTTTACTATTCCTAACCCTCTCCCCCCCACCCAAACCCTAACCCACCTTTAGGGGTACCTAACCCTAACCTCCCCCCTTAGTGCATAGCCTTAACCTTCCCCCGTTAGTGCCTAAACCTAACCCCCCCTCCCCGCACCCTAAACCTAACCCTCCCGGGTGGTGCCTAACCCTAACCTCCCCCCGTTAGTGCCTATACCGAACCCCCCTTCCTGCACCCTAAACCTAACCCTCCCGGGGGATTACCTAACCCTTACCTCCCCTCTTAGAGCCTAAACCTATCCCCCCCCTTCCCCTAGCCTAATCCTCCCCGGGGGAGTGCCTAACCCTAAATCCCCCCGGGGGGTCCCTAAACCTATCCCCCCCCATCCCTGGCTACGTGGATACTTATCGATCGGTCTGGCGTCCTGTCGGAGTTCCGGCGCCGGGATTAACATAGGTGTCGGTATTTCGACGCCTATGTTAGATCCCTTACCGGGATTACACTGTCGGTATTGAGACCAGCGGCCATGCGTCCACTGGTCTCATAACTACATACTGTTCTTATATACTGAGTGATTTTAAGCAGGAGATTGTTAATACCTACTAATCATATATTTGCCTGCTATCATCAATTAACGTCACTCCTAGATACAGATTAATTAGATGGTTATATGTTGTTCCATACAAACATAGACACAATGTAGCTGTGCCTTTGCGGTGGGGAATTATATCAGATTATACAATGATACAATTGTATTCAGATACAATGTTGTAACCATCATATCTTTTTACACTGTGGCACAGTTATATCCAGAAATCATTGTTCACTGGTAATGCAGTTTATGTATGTGAACATCACAGGAGGATTACCTAACTTGATCTATATCAGTGGGTAGCGTATATAAGATACACCAGTGTTGGCTAACCTTGACACTCCAGCTGTTATGGAACTACATAATCCAGCATGCACTGCTACAGTTTTGCTATTAGGGCATGCTAAAACTGTGGCAGGGCATGCTGGGATATATAGTTCCACAACAGCTGGAGTGTCAAGGTTAGCCAACACTGAGATACACCATGAATCACCCGTCTGTCAGCAGAGGCATCGTGGGTATGGTAATACAACTTATTCCCTACTGATAATCATTATGTGAGGCATCCGTAAAACATTTCAACATATAAATGTGATTATGTGGAAACACAATTAAAATCATACAGGACATGCCAAACAGTGCGTGGCCTACGGCATCCTGATGCATGTTTTACTACTACAGCTTAATCATTAATTAATTAATTATCTCCTGCTTTACCTTCTTGATGAATGGCCCGAAAACGTAATTTCTACAATTGCAGGTGAAAATGTTCACGATCAAGCATGGCCGCGGGTCGTTCACCGCCAGGCCGGCTCCAGGGGTCGGGGGACTCTGTGCCAGCCATTTAGAGTGAGCAACAACATCGCGTGTATGCGATCAAAATAGGGGCTTGGCCTAATTACCATAGGCCACGTCCCCTACGTGACGTTATTTGGAGGCGTGCCCGCATGGTACGCCTCCAAATAATGTCAGGCTGGGGGGAACCTCACCAGCTGGGCTTCCCCCAGCCCTCTCCCATCACTGAATGGATGCTGCGCGCATTCAGACTCCGGGATCCAGCACCCCAACCTCCTGATTTGACCACCCGCGGGCCACTTCGGCCCACGGGTGGAACAGCGGGACAGTAATGTCCTGCTGAATTTGTCCCATTGTGCAGCGCAGCAGATGGGACAATGTAATGAACAATGCCATGCTGCTAAATGCAGCATGGAATGACACATTGTGCTGTCGGCCACTGCATCGTGTAGTGTGTAGGGACAACGCATTAAGCCATCGCTGGGTACACACAATGCTTAGCGTGTACCCAGCATAGGTTGGGCACCAGTGCGCCATGATGGCCAGCCCATCAAATCAGACAGACTTTCTATAACCGCTTTTACACCAATATTCCGGGCCTGACCCGGAGTTTGAACAGGGTTCCAATCCGGATCAGACCCAGGATATTCCTGAGTTAGCTCCGTTCACACCGGAGGAGGATCTGCATTGACCCGGCTTTTCCAGCGTTGAAGTGGATGGTTGGAGATGACATCATGTCAAGGCGCGACTTGAGCAGGGCCAATCGGCCGGCATCCGGCGCGCTGCTCGTCATCGTGACCCGTAGCACGCCAGTTCACACTGCAGGGTTTCACTGGTTACTCCTGTGTTAAACCCTGCAAGTTACCTGGGTTGGATTGCCGGGTCACTCGACCCGGCAATCCAACCCTTTCCCCTATTACACCAAGACGCTACCCGGGTTACACTTGCAATAACCCGGGTTTTAGTTCCGGTGTAAAAGGGGTATAAATGAACAAAGCAAAGAAAGGAATAATAACAAAAAAAGAACAGCTCTCGTAAATTCGTAATAATTACAAATGAACAATATTTAACAATAAAATCCCGAACTAAATGATATATATTAGTGAGATAACTAATTACTGAATATGTGATAAGTATAGAAGCATCTATATCCCTCTTGTGTATCATACAGTAACCAATAATCTCAGTGACATGAAAATTCATGTGTACAGATAATAACATAGGTAATAGGAATTCACTTATGTCAGCAATCGAAAAAACAACTAAAAATCAGCAATTATTAATTAAGTAGATGAAAAAGTGTTTGTACAGTGGAGATGCTTTGCAAACCAGCATGCCTGCAGCATGATGAAACCCTCTCCCAGTCAAGATGCAATGAGTTTGCAAAATTCTTTGCAGATAAAGTATCCTCCATCCGGGCTGGAATCCCCACAGTGCCATCAAAGGAGTGCCAAACTACCAAGCCTGCCAAGGTAAGCCACCAAAATTTCTGTGGACTGGATGGCACAGTCCTTAGATGGTTCAAATCATTTCTCACTGGCAGGTCACAGAGAGTTTCTTCTGGAGTAAACTCTTCATCACCAGTGTCACTTCCATGCGGTGTCCCACAGGGTTCTATACTATCTCCCATGCTTTTTGCAGTATACATGCTGCCACTGGGTGAAATAATCAGACGTCATGGCCTGGTTTACCACTGCTATGCAGATGATACACAACTGTACCTGTCCTTTGCTCCAGGTACAAATGACCCAATAACAACCCTAAATGGCTGCCTAGCTGAGCTTCAGGAGTGGATGAGTGCCAGTTGGCTGCGACTGAACCCTGATAAAACAGAGGTTCTTATGATAGGTCACAGGACAGGGCTACAGCATAGCCAACCAACAGGACTTACGCTTGGGGGTTCAGAATTACAAAACACTAAACATGTGCGGAATCTTGGTGTTGTCCTGGATAGTGGCTTGACACTTAAACATCAGGTATCAGCCACAATCAAATCCTCATTCTTTCATCTGAGGAACATAGCCAGAATCAAGCACTTAATTCCCTCAGAAGATCTGCCTAAAGTCATACATGCATTTATATCATCACGCCTAGACTACTGCAACGCCCTCTACCTCGGTCTCCCAGCAAAAGAATTACACCGCTTGCAGATGGTACAAAATGCAGCTGCCAGGCTATTAACCAACCAGCCCCGTTCCAGCCACATAACACCCATTCTCTACTCCCTTCACTGGCTGCCTGTCAGATGGCGAATTGCTTTCAAGATTGGATTAATAACTTACAAAGCTCTTCATGACCATGGCCCAGGGTACCTGAAGCAGCTTCTGATTCCCTACTGTCCCACTCGATTACTGCGATCCGTTGACGAAGGACTATTAACAGTACCTAGAATCTCACGGAATTCGTCTGGGAGTCGAGCTTTCAGTTTTGTGGCTCCAACCTTATGGAACTCACTTCCCCGCACAGTTCGAGAGGCCTCCACTCTAGAATCCTTCAAAAATAGACTCAAGACTCACCTATTCACCCAAGAATTTCACTAATGTCCCTTGTTTAAGCTTGTTTTGTATTTTGTACTGTAAATGTAAAGCACTTTGAGTCCTTTAGGAGAAAAGCGCTATATAAATAAAATTATTATTATTATTATTATTATTATTATTATTATTATTTATTATTAGATTGTAAACCTGAACTCAGGACTGCCTGAAGCGCAAATGTGAGTGACTTTCGCACTGGATTCATCTGATTTCACAGAAACCCAGCCATGTGCATCAAAGACAAAGTGTACACTATCTAATAGCACATCTGCTTATGTCAGTTACTGTACATCACATCCACCTTCTCCCCTCCCCCACCCACCCTCGGTTCATACTCCGCCATTACCGAGGAGACACGTCTCACTTGACTCTCTCAACATTATTCCCTCTCACCCGCTCCCTCTCCCAGTGCTCACCTGTACCTAGCTCACCTGTACCTAGCTCACCTGTACCTAGCTCACCTGTACCTAGCTTACCTATAGCTCACCTGTACCTAGCTTACCTATAGCTCACCTGTACCTAGCTTACCTATAGCTCACCTGTACCTAGTTTACCTGTACCTAGCCCACCTGTACCTAGCTCACCTGTACCTAGCTTACCTATAGCTAGCTCCAGGGCTGCCATCAGAAATTGTGGGGCCCAGTACTGACAAAATAGGCAGGGCCCCCCAGGGAGATGGGACAGAGGTGGGCGGAGCTACAGCGGGGGGGGTGGGGTGGAACATCAATTGGTGTGCAAACCAGTTTAAAAATTGCTGTAAATCCACACACACAAAACCAGAATCGTATTATATATATATATAAAAATATATATATATTTAGAAATCAACATCGATTCTAATATATATATATATATATATATAATTAAATATATGTGTATATATATATATATATATATATACACGCAGCACACCCACATAATATCCACTGAAAAAGCCGGATCCACAGTAATAAGCCAGAAGGAAGGGTAAGTGTAAAAGTGTAGGACGCAGGGCAGGGAAAGCAGGCTGGACAAGGGGGAGGGGACAGGGAAGGCTGGCTGGACTAGGAGTGGGGCAGGGTAGGCTGGTTGTATTAGGGGGATGGGCAGGGAAGACTGGCTAGACTGGGGGGTGAAGGGAAGTCTGGCTGGCTGGCTGGACTGGGGGGGAGGGCACAGGGCAGATAAGGCTGTAACAGGGGGGGGGCATAAAGCAGGGAAGTCTGAGTGAAACAGGGGTCGGGAGCACATGTGAAGGTTAGGGATTACCTTGTTTAGTGGTTTGTTCATCTGGCTGCGCTGGTGCAGCCAGCCAGGTACAAGCAATGCTTTTCAATATGGCGGGAGATGGGGGCCCGGGTGCCAGCGGTGCTGCACCGGCAGCCAAGGTCCAGGTATGGCAGAGAGAATTTATATAAAACGCTGCAAGGTATTTAAAATATAGCGCCAGGCCGCGAGCCAATCACAGCTTGCGGACCGGCAGCCAATTAGGTACGGCTCTGATTGGCTGCAGTTCCGCAATCTCAAGTTAGCTTGCGGCCGCCAGCATTGTATCTATCCCTGGCTGCTGGTGAAGCATCGCTGCTACCCAGGCCCCCCTCTCACTCTCCTCCCTCTGGGCTCGGGACTCAAGGCCCGGCTGTCCCCCACTGATGGCGGCCCTGCCTAGCTCACCTGTACCTAGTTTACCTGTACCTAGCTCACCTGTACCTAGCATATCTGTACCTACCTTACCTGTACCTAGCCCACCTGTACCTAGCTTACCTGTAACTAGATCACCTGTACCTAGCTCACCTGTGCAACTAGTCTCTCTATACTGACTGGCACATTCCTTTTTGGTAAATGAGCCTGTGGGCAGAGGACAGCATAGATGTGATGGTGGGACTACCGGTCACTTATATGTTCTCATATACAGTATGTAGCTGTGTTAGGGTGTACTATGATGTTACATGGTCACATTCAGTTCTCCAGGTACAGAAGTGATGTGCAGTGGTCAGCAGTGTCCCACGGATATATTAGAGCTCATGTGCTTATGATTCAGTATAATGGTACTCTGGCTGTGTCACTTTTATATTGCGTTTGTAATGCCTGCATTGCAATTTGCTACCATGTCACATTGTAATCTGCAAGATCCACTGATAGTAAAAAGATGAGTTCAAATAAATAACAGGATAATTACAGCGATTAAACAATTGAAAAAGGTCTGGTTGGGCTCCTACAAATATGACAGGTAAGTTACTCAGGTTGGTAAGAAGAGACATTGGGGTCAATCCTATTAGGTGCGAATTGTGAGTAGCGAGTTTGTTTCTTGAGACTTCGCCCAAATGCGCTTCCCCGATAATTCTCCAATCCACTTAAAAATGCCTAATTGTGGTACTCGCAGCAGAGGTTAGCGAATTGACTGCCAAATGCGAAGTGAGAGAAGTGCATGAAAAAGTGACCCTCCTGGACTACCCAAAATTGATAATTTTGTTAGCAGCACCATATAGAAGGCTGTCTGTGGGCATTAGGAAAGTACTGAAGGTTTTTTAATGTTGTCAAATGGCTGATTTGTGCTTTTTACATTTTTTTTTTAAATTATAAAAATTTTATAAAAAAAAAAATAAAAAAAAAACTTTTTTCGTGTAATCTCAAATGAATTGATCAAAAAATGCAAAAAAAGTAGGAAAAAAATTGATTTTTGGCGTGCTTTGAAAATTAAAAAAAAAATGATAAAAAAAACCAATTCTTTTTCAATTTAAAAAATATTGTAATTAAATTTGGGGTGCCTAAACTAATGAAAAAGTTGATTTGGGGTAATTTGAGGCCATTTTTTAACCCCCCAAAATATTGGACTAATTAAGCTAAATGGAAACTTCCAATTGCCTAATTAGTCATTAGGGGGGTGTCCAAGTGGTTCAGCATGGTGTTCCGACATTTTAACTTTAAAATAAAGAATTTCCTTTCCATCTCTCAGGGAGCTGCGAATGGAAAAATGTGAATTCAGGGCCTGATTAAGCAAGGATCGCAATAGGAAAGCTGCACGCAGGCAGCTTTGCTATGTGATCCTTGCAATCATGCGAATGCAGTAGGAGGTCGCAGTGCTGGGATCACCATCGTGATCATTGGTGGTCGATGGTCGCAATGGTGGAAGGCACCGGGCGGCTGGCCAGCTGAGTATGTCTCAGCTTACTCAGGCGGCCGGCTTGCGAGCCCAGGAGACTGCGTACGTCCACGCAGTCTCTGGACTGGCCACTTCCAGAAAATGGGGCGGACACGCCCCTTTTACGGGAATGCCAGTCAACCCCGTCCCCGCACCGCCCCTTAAATGCCTCTTTCTGTCAATCAGGCAGTCATTCAAGGGCTAGCGTGCGTGTTAGCAGGTCCCATTCTGCTGAATACGCCCCTGAGTCACTCTGACTGGTTCAGTGCGAGTTGCTAATTGGATTGCAAAATTAATTCACTGTGCGAATTTGAAGAGAAAACAGCAACTCGCACCTAATTAGATTGACCCCATAGTATGTTTGGAGACTTAGCATTTCCCCGCCCCTAATCACAGCACAGCTGCATAATGGCCATTACACTTGTAAATTGACTTCAAGCGCTTATTTCACTTTTCATATGCATGGCGCAGAAGGCAGAACAGAAAGTGCCTCAAAGTGCCTACCCGCCCCACCACTCTGGGATATACTCTACTCACCAGCCAGGTCGCCCAAGAGAATAGTCTATGTGCCCTGGGAACGGGGGGTGTCCCTGTGTTGTTTCCAGCGCACACCAATGGGAGATATACTATGATGTGTGGAGGGAGGGGGACTATAATGTGGGATTTCGTGGGGGAGGGGAGTGAAGGGAGTGAAGCGAGTGTATTAGTCTGGGGTGGCCGAATACCTTACTCAGGCCTTGCAAATGGGGAAGCAACATGTTACCTTACATTTCAAAAAAACTTCTCTGTTAATGGCCCGGTTTAATTAATATACCACACACAATTTGTTTTGAATTTTCCACCCACAGCCTATACGAGCGTGCAGGTTGATGACCGCGATGGTCTTGACCATCGCGACCATCGCCACTGCGAGCCGGAGCCTGCAGTTGAGTTTCTCAACCGCAAGGCCAGAAGTGATTTTGGCTCTATAAGAGCCAAAATCACTCCCACTGACATCACTAGTGATGTCAGTGGGCCGGCTTCTGACGGTAGGCGTTCCCTTGGGAACGACCCCGTCTGGGAGTCACGCCCCCGGCACGCCCACCAAAGGGGGCGTGCTGTCAATCAACATCGACAGCACGCCCCCTTTGATCAGACACAACGAGCGAAGGAAAGTCCTTCACTCGCCGCGTCTGGCGCATGCGCACGACGGAGCTCCCGCCGTCGTGCGCATGTGCAGTGCACAACATCGACCCACTTGCGAGTGGACAGCCGCTTGCGAGTGGGTCTGAATCAGGCCCTTAATACGCAGTATGAAAATTCATATTTTACACAAAAAGGGACCTGCTTACAAGTCTAATAGAATTGCAATCATTATGCAGAATGGAATAAACTGTGCTATGCACTTGGTTGATAATGAAAAATAGGGACGTTTCCAAGCCTATTTCAGGGGTAAATCTTTAAAAATTTATATCCATTGAGCATTGGCTTTACTATCTGCAAGCTGAGACGCGAGACTCGCGGTCCCGCTGGATATTTGCCGACAGCTGGAGTAGAGGCTTGGATCGAGACGCGGCCGGATCAGCATCACCTAACTATAAAGGAGCCGCTACACTTCCATCTCTCTCCAAGTACATCAGCCTCTTCACTCACCTGAACGGGTTCTCACCTGCCTGGATGTGGACTAAGCAATTCGTAAGGTAATCCCCTATGACATTCAGGACATGCAGCTCTATGGAGCCTATTACGATTGAACATCAGTTTATTTAACCCATGGTGAGATCAACGATTATTTACTGCAGATGTGGATATACATGGAATAACGCACATCTATATTTTGGATGACAACAATTGTCCATATAATACTATTTTTTTTTGGATCCACCTCCTCCAGCGATCCTTTTTTATACATATAAATATATCAACCTATTGGCAAAATGTGTTTATTCATTTTATATTGATTGTTAATTGTTTGTGATTATTAATTTGGCTTTTACATTGACCGGTCAATTGAATTATAATAGTAAAAATATTTATATATTATAATCTGTGTTAGTGGTGATTCGTTCACATCAGTCCTCTTGGAGACACATTTACATTAGGGCAGATATTCATACTTTTTAACATTTTCTGATACACCTGGTTCCCAGGTGTATTTATGTGTTGCTACAAGCACATCGATTTAATCTGCTACTTATTCATATGATTATTCTGATGGTTTCAAACATTTTTTATAAACAATACATTATATATTAGCGCTGGGTATTGTTTCTTTGTTTATTGCAAATCCTTAAAACCCTGGATAGTTCCTGTAAATTATGCCTCTTTTCCACCAAAAATCCGGGTCCGACCTGGGTTTTTGGACATGGTTCCAAGGCCCTGATTCAGAGCCGCTCGCAAAAAGCAAGCGCTCGCTCTGAATCTGGACGGCCGCTTGTGGTAGGGTCTCGTCTGCCGCAAGCCCGAGTGGACTTCCTGCTCTAATAGAGCAGGAAGCTCACTACTGACATCACTCATGATGTCAGTAGGGCCGCCCCCAAACGGCAGGCGTTCCTTCGGGAATGCCTCCGTTTGGCCAGCCACTCCCCCCCCTCCCCGCCTACAAAACGGGGCGAGCTGTCGATGAACATCGACAGCCTCCTCATCTTGTAGTGAGTCCCGCAGCAAGTGATTTCCCGCTCGCCGCGGGGCTCGCGCAGTGAGCATGCCGCGCGTGTGCACTGCCCAGGCATCGACCCACTTCTGAATCAGGCCCCAAGTTTGAACCCAGGTCAAACCCAGGTCAGACACCGTTTACACAGCACCATCGTTCAGTCACCAATCAGCTCAATTTAAGCATGACCAAAGTCGGATAACCCGATTTGCGCCGTTTACACTGCACCATTACCCAGCTCCATCCTGGGTCCAACCCTGGTAGCTACCTGGGTTGGATTGCTGGGTCACTTGACCCGGGTTATTTTTCAGGGACCCTTTTACATTGAGCTGCGACCCGGGTAGACCCAGCAATAACCTGGGTTATCGCAGCAGTGCAAAAGGGGTATTAGATGTAAGTAGTGTTATACATAAAAGAGGACTTTTTACTGTAATCCAGGGTCATTCTGCACTCTACCCCTTCTAGCTACTCTACCCCAAATATATTGTCTAAATATATTGTCTAAAGCTGGGTGCACACCTGGACGACAGGTTGGCTGTTTGCCCCACCCGCTGACCTAACAATTGTTAAGTGCATGCACACTTACCAATCATTCGGCAGATGTGTCTGCGCTGACATAACAACTGGGCGGGCATTTAAATTCTCTTGCCCAGTTGGGATGTCAGTCCCTGCAGAAAGTGTACGGATGGTCGCCCGTACACACACTCAGATATGCCAATATCGACATCGGATTTGCTGCAGGACAGATGCGATATTTCTATGAATGACGTCGTTCACAGATATATCGTCTACACACACACGGTGATGCACTACAGATATATCGCATGTTCAATGGAATGGACAATATATCTGTCATTGTGTACCCAGCATTAGTCTAATCCAGGCCTGGCCAATCCGTGGCTCTCCAGCTGTTGTGAAACTACAAATCCCAGCATGCCCTGCCACTGTTTTAGCATTCCCTAATAGCAAAACTGTGGCAGGGCATGCTGGGACTTGTAGTCTCACAACAGCTGGAGAGCCACAGGTTGGCCAGGCCTGGTAAATCCATTTGGTTAATCTAATGAATGAATTATGCATAATGGCCATTCCTGCAAAAGTTATATCAGCTGAAGAGTTTGGTTCCTTATAACAAGTACACAGGTAACAAGTACACAGGTAACATGTACACAGGTAAACAGGACTAAGCACAAATAATGCTCATTCGCTATCTGAAAATCTGTGGGTGAGTTCAGCAAATCCTGCAAGTGTTACATTCTGATAATAACTCGCCTGAAACAGGTGTTAAATTATATCCAGATAAATGGCCTGTAGGCTTTTTCAGGAGCAACTAGCTGGAAATTGCTGCATGATTCATCCTAAACGACTTCTACCAACAAGTATAGATAGCTGAGATAAACCTGTGATTTATGGGAACATTTTTCTGTGCAAGTCCTTCCCATTGAAGTGTTTTACAAAACCACAGCATGCAGACAGAACAGAGACTCACAGAAGCACAGTCTAAAGCGCAACGCAAGGCCCTAAGGAGGACAGTGCAGCCGGTGCGGTGTTATCAGCTGAACTCATCTTCTGCTGCAACCCGCGCCTTGCTCTGGCTCATCGCTACTGCACTGTGTGGGGAGAGACGTTATGTCTTCTCCCACAGTGCTGTGGGATCTGTTCTGCCGCTCTGAGCCTATCTAGGACCTATCTAAGATGCTCCGAGCAGTAGGTTAGTGGTATGGAGAAAATGATCCAACCCTCCCTCCAGCTGGGGTTCTTAGTCAGACGAGTTGAGCACCACTCAGGGGGCGGATATAGCACAGGGCACAGCGGCACCCTGTTATGGGCCTAGCGCAACGCAAACACTTTTTTGTGTCATCCCCACAACTGATTTACAGGAATAAGCCCCTTTGTCTGGGAAGGCACGTAGATTTCCTGCCCAAGATGGCAATATCTGCTGGACTGCAACAGTTTGGATGGATAAAGCACATCCCTCACTAGTCACTACCCATATACACATACAAACTCTCGTGGGACAATCTATACAGGAATAAATGGGTTAGAAGCAGGACTTTTCCCTGATATGTGGTAGGCGTACTGTCAATTGCTACCAATAGACCTTTATGTCTCCCACCTCCCTGATGTAGTGGAAAATTGGTTTTAATGGGGTGTAGCCTGTACATTCCAATTGCGCTCTTGTAGAATTTTGGGCTACATTTTTAATCAACATAATAAATAGTTCTAAGATTACATTATCTCGTAATTGCTTTAACATTACATTATACATTTTTCTGTTGCTAATACTGTAGTATCAGTCATACAATAAATACACTTTTAATAATAACAAAAACTATCAATGCTATTTCATAATGATTAAACCTAATTTCTACTTTACTGGTATTTACTACAGGGGTAAATCTAAATAGGTACACACACATATAGCAGTGGTTCCCAAACTGGCGCCGTGGCACCCTGGGGTGCCTTGGGACACTTGCAGGGGTGCCTCAGTTTGGTGGTCCAGCACCAAATCAAATGATTTATGGTCAATGTAAAGTAAATATGTGGACAAACAGAAGCACAAACCTGTCACCCACCACCATATAATAACTGAGCCTAAGGATGACAGGTCAGAACAATTTATTTCACTTTACTAAAAAAAATTCTGAATTTCTCAATAACAAACTTTTGGCTTAGGGGTGCCGTGAAAATAATGTTGATACTCTAGGGAGCCGTGATTCAAAAAAGTTTGGGAACCACTGGCATATAGTATATATAGAGTATGTGTAATAGATTTACCAGTCTTGGTATGCAGGCATACTACGCAGGCCTTGGTGTGCATAGTGCGGTATGAGGCCAAAGGACGAGCGTGTTTCACCACCCAAGAGTGGTATATCTTTATCTACATTATAAGATGGCCCCTGTTGTGACAAAAAGTTCTACGTGGAGATGATTTAGGGTGAGACAGATACCGAATAGGAGATAAAAATAGTTTAGAATAGGCTGTTTAATTTTAATAATTTTAAATGAATAAAGCGTTTGACTCGATAACAGTGGAAGTGAATAAAGTGGTTGAACATTCAGAATAGGTTGTTTAAACAATTGAACATTATTGACTACCGTCACTGTCCATTTTGGAGAGAAAACATATTGAGCAGTGAATTGTACTTGCAGCAAGTGCTTAGTGCTTCTTCAGTGCCAAGGCTGGCATGTCTACTCACTGTTTGCTGCGCTGGATCTGAAGTGGCTGCTCAGGTAAGTCATGAACGCGTTCTTTGAAGAGATCACCGCTGTACCAGTAATCTTTGGTGAGGATTGATGTCAGGTCCTTTGCGTTATGTAGTAATTTTGACATTTCTTAAATTTTTTTTCTGTCGGAGAGGCACTGATGTGCTGTTTTCCTGTGAGCAGTGCCTCAGTGAGAGATGTTATTGTTTACACATGTGTAGTGATAAGGCTGTGGTGCTGTGATGAGGTTTTAGGGAAGTAGATCAGGCCTGCAGAGGTGTGCGATCATTGGTACAGTATCTAATGCATGGCTTTGTGATCCAGTGTGTCCAATCATGTTTGTGGGATTCCTGTCATTCTGTCATTATACCACACCATTTTATTATATATATATATATATATATATATATATATATATATATATAGACATATATATAGTTAGTTATTGTTTATTTTTAAAAGGTGACAGATAATCTGCTGTGTTATTTGAATGGGAAAAAATCAGCAGTGATGCGATCAGCATACAACTCTGAATCAGGGCAGCTAGAATCTGCTAGGTTGTAATAGCAACACCTCCACTTTTTAGAAGGTTGATACATCTGCCCGTTATTTAATAATATTCTAAAAAGAACATTGTATTAATCATACATAGACAATGTAACAAATTAGAATACTGGAGACTGGATACCAAGAAGTAATAATGTAGAAGTACTGTACATCACTTCATCGCAAACCAGCTCGATGGGGTGTAAGTCTGGAGACTGTGCTGGCCCACCATGATTTGAAGCCTACTGTCTTTTCCTGTAAGGTAAATCTGACATACTGTAGCCTGACATAGCCTGGAGGTATCTTTTGTGTTATTGTCTTGCTGAAGAATAGACCCTTGACCAACTAGGCGTAGACCAGGGGGCATTGCATGACGCTATGGTAGCCCTTTTGGTTCAGTGTGCCAGTCACTCTGTGCAAGTCACCAATTTGGGATCCAGCAAAAAAGCCCCAGGCCATTACTCTTCCTCCCCCATGTTTGGCAGCTGATGTCATCGGAGATCATTTACTAATTTTATTTTATTTTTTTAACCTTTACCGCCTACCTTTATACCATTTCATGTTATTCACTGGACTTGAAATGTTTAAATTTAAAACAAAAACTGGAAAAATGGGGTTGTTGTAAAATTTTTGGCATTCCCTGTCCACATCCTCTGTCCTCATCCCTGCTATACTTACCCTCCACTCGGCTGTCACACCTCACCCAGCAGTGGGAGCCATTGATCAGTACGTGTACCGCATGTCATGTCAGAGACATGACAGCCATCCTCAATTAGTATATAGAAAGACGCTGGCAATTGCGCAATTCATATTATTGCGCCTATTTAAAAGAAATGTAAACTTATACCTGCCTGTTCTCACGAAATTGACCCAGAGACACTCAAATTTGAGGACTTCCAAGAGAGTAGACCATCCTCTTGGATCCACCAATTCCACAGACAAGTGAGTCGTCCGGGTGCTCGATGACGCTATTTGCAGAGAACCGTTTTATTATAGCCCTGACCCCTCAGCAGGGATCGGTATGAAGGACCGCCTGACCTATGCCCGGTGGTTCAAATCCCGACACCAGAAGACCGGCAGGACTGAAAATCCCAATAGGTAAGTATAGTAACTACACCTAACCCTATGCCCCCCCTAACCCTTAGCAGTGCCTAACCCTAACCTGCCCCCCTAGAGCCTAAGCCTAACCCCCCCTTTAAGTGCTTAAACCTAACCCCCCCTTCCCCACAGCCTAAACCTAACCCTCCTGGGGGGTGCCTAACACTAACCACCACCCGGGGGTGCCTAACCCTAACCCCCCCTTCCCCTAGTCTAACCCTAACCCTCCCAGAGGGATGCCTAACCCTAAGTCCCCTGGGAGCCCTGAAACCTAACCCTCCCCCCACGGCTGTCCGCGCACTGCGCATGGCTCATCTTCGTTCCGTTACGCCGGGCACCGGGCTCCCGGTGTAGGAATAATGATAGGCGTCGGTATTTCGTTGCCTGTCATTAGTCCCCTGTCGGGATTAGACAGTCGGGAAGCTGGCGGTCGACATTTCGACCGTCGGCTTCCTGACTGCATACCCCTCAGCACTGTACTGCAGGGGGCAGAGCTGTGATTCACAGTGCCACTCCACCTGCAACTCTCACCTTGGCCTCTCTCTCCGGTATCTCCCCGGTGCCTAGGCATTGGTAAGCATGTATAAACTTAAGGAAATAATTAAAGATTGTGCAAAAATTGCACAAACGTGTCAGTTTCTTGTTCCCTCTTTGCCTTTCCATTTCATTTGTTTGATGCAGAATATTCTTATTTTAAAAGCCTAAAGTACAGTAGATACTTTATTATCCTTCTGAATCTGTATTCTCCAGACTCCAATGAAAGGACTCAATTAGGTTACAAAAATAAATCACATGTAGTGAAAATTCTTGAGAAGACTGTGACCCTTTCATGGGCTAACCAGTGAAGAGTATGACATGTGTGCACGACACGCACATACCCCATGAATTGATGATGATTAGATTTAGTTTTGGAACAGCTCAGGAATTGTGTGGTAGCGCATGACCTAAATGAGTAACAGATACTCCTGTTTGCTTATTGCAAGGAAAATTCATTTAAGACAAATATTTCAATAAACACTTATTGGTGGGTTTGTTTTTGTGTCTTATTTGCAAAATCGTTTTTTTCAGGGGTCTGGATTGCAGGCATTACAGGTCAGGGGCCAGGGCCGTAACTAGGGGTGTGAGACCAAAGCGGCCGCACAGAGCGCAGGGGGCGGCACCATCGCTTCCCTGCAGCTTGTGGCTGCAGAGTGCCTGGAACGGCATGCAGTCAGGAAGCCGACGGTCGAAATGCTGACTGCCAGCTTCCCAACTGTCTAATCCCGGCAGGGATCTAATGATAGGCGTCGAAATCTCGACGCCTATCATTATCCTTACGCCGGGAGCCCGACGCCCGGCATACCGAACGAAGATAAGCTGGGTCGCGGGGGTGGGGGGGGGAGAGTCAAGATAGGGGCTCCCGGGGGGGACTTAGGGTTAGGCACCCCCCCGGGAGTGTGGGGTTAGGCTAGGGTAAGGGGGGGTTAGGGTTAGGCTCCCCCAGGGGATTTAGGTTTAGGCAGCGGGGAAGGGGGGGGGTTAGGTTTAGGCACTTACAGGGGGGGATAGGCACTTGGGAGGAGGTTAGGGTTAGGCACCCCTAAGGGAGGGTTAG
The DNA here is from genome assembly GCA_031769625.1 of Taudactylus pleione. Classification (NCBI taxonomy): domain Eukaryota; kingdom Metazoa; phylum Chordata; class Amphibia; order Anura; family Myobatrachidae; genus Taudactylus; species Taudactylus pleione. Next base: position 4,170,868 of record JAUIMM010000067.1, read on the forward strand.
GGTTACGGGAGGGTAGGGTTTGTAATAGTAAAAATACTTACCTGTCGGGGTCTTCTGCTGCCGATCTTCCGGCGTCAGGATGCGTCGGGCGGTATTTCATACTGATCCCCTGGAACGGCACCCTGCAGCCAGTATCTTTGCAACAATGGCAGACACCTTGCCATAATTATAGCTGCCTGTAGCGTCTTGAAGAAGCTCTGGGCACTGCAATAGTGATTTAGAGATGGACGGTATTTCACAGCCGCAGGGAAGCACCTGGGCAATACCATCCAGCTAAAATGCAACAGCAGACACCTCCTGCATGCATCTGCGATCCGAGTGCAGCGTCCGTAGACAGTGCCTCGGATCCCCATCACCATGCTTTGGCCAGAATACAGTACGTAAGCTGAAACTTACTCAGCCTGGCCGTCAGAACTGTACAGCTGTGTACAGGAAGTCTGCAATGACGACACAGATCGTGAGCTTGGCACGCCTCTAAAACTGGGGTGATATGCCTCCATTTTGGAAACCAGTCCTTGTGCCCACCCCAACACATGAATCATGCTTCGGCTAAGGGGGGGACTGTGAGCACTCATGTAAGACCCATTCTGCACATGCGCAGACCCTAACAATCGCAACTTTCGGGTTTGAGAACATCTCTGAATCAGGCCCAGTATTCCATAGGAACAGAGAAACTCATCAGCCCCTAGATAGTGCTTAGGTTAGGATCAAGCCCATAAACTCTGTACTGTGAGGCAGCAATGCTAATCACTGCATCATCACATTGCCTATAACCAGAGCCATAACTAGACTTTTTGGTGCCCTGTGCCAGAGAGAGCATTGGCTCCCCCCCATTTTTTAAATAGGGACATAAGATAGTGCTAGAATTGCCCCTAGGTGGGGCTATACATGCTCCTATGCACACACTTACACTAGGGGTGAGCGGGTTCGGATTTCTGAAATCCGAACCCCCCCGAGCCCCCCCGATCCGAGTCCGATCCGAGTCAGGCTCGACTTTTCCCGCCTGACTCGGATCTGACATCGAGGCAAAACGTCATCATCCCGCCTTCCGAGTCTCGCGGGTTTTGGATCCTATATAAGGTACCCGCGTCGGCGCCATTTTCTCACTCGGCTGTGGACAGTGAAGAGGGAGGGTGGGAGTTAGTGCTGTGTAGTGTAGTGTAGTGTAGTGCTGCTGTTGTCCACTACTTCAAAGTCCATAGGGGCTGGCTGTGTTGTGCTGTGCTGCTGTTGTTAATAGGGGCTGTGTCCACTACTTCAAAGTCCATAGGGGCTGGCTGGACTGTGTTGTGCAGTCAGTTCTCCATAGGGGCTGTGTCCACTCCAAAGTCCTGTGCAGTGTCCCAGTCCTAAAGGGGTGCTGTAGTGTTGTCCAGGGGGTGCTCTGTCCATCAGGGGTGCTCCCCCCAAGTGCTAAAAAAATAATATATTTTCTGTGTTTGTGAATTGTGTGCGCAGTAGCCGCACGTGCATCAACAAAGTAGTGCCAAGCGTGCGCCTGTGTCATAAGTAAAGGGCCGGCTGGCTTGACCGTTAAAGGGTGCTGTAACCCCCGAAAGTACACTCCAGTCCAAACCAAAAAAAAATTATTTTCTGTGTTTGTGAATTGTGTGCGCAGTAGCCGCACGTGCATCAACAAAGTAGTGCCAAGCGTGCGCCTGTGTCATAAGTAAAGGGCCGGCTGGCTTGATCGTTAAGGGTGCTGTAACCCCCGAAAGTACACTCCAGTCCAAACCAAAAAAAAAATTATTTTCTGTGTTTGTGAATTGTGTGCGCAGTAGCCGCACGTGCATCAACAAAGTAGTGCCAAACGTGCGCCTGTGTCATAAGTAAAGGGCCGGCTGGCTTGACCGTTAAGGGTGCTGTAACCCCCGAAAGTACACTCCAGTCCAAACCAAAAAAAAAATTATTTTCTGTGTTTGTGAATTGTGTGCGCAGTAGCCGCACGTGCATCAACAAAGTAGTGCCAAACGTGCGCCTGTGTCATAAGTAAAGGGCCGGCTGGCTTGACCGTTAAGGGTGCTGTAACCCCCGAAAGTACACTCCAGTCCAAACCCAAAAAAAAATTATTTTCTGTGTTTGTGAATTGTGTGCGCAGTAGCCGCACGTGCATCAACAAAGTAGTGCCAAGCGTGCGCCTGTGTCATAAGTAAAGGGCCGGCTGGCTTGACCGTTAAGGGTGCTGTAACCCCCGAAAGTACACTCCAGTCCAAACCAAAAAAAAAATTATTTTCTGTGTTTGTGAATTGTGTGCGCAGTAGCCGCACGTGCATCAACAAAGTAGTGCCAAACGTGCGCCTGTGTCATAAGTAAAGGGCCGGCTGGCTTGACCGTTAAGGGTGCTGTAACCCCCGAAAGTACACTCCAGTCCAAACCCAAAAAAAAATTATTTTCTGTGTTTGTGAATTGTGTGCGCAGTAGCCGCACGTGCATCAACAAAGTAGTGCCAAGCGTGCGCCTGTGTCATAAGTAAAGGGCCGGCTGGCTTGACCGTTAAGGGTGCTGTAACCCCCGAAAGTACACTCCAGTCCAAACCAAAAAAAAAATTATTTTCTGTGTTTGTGAATTGTGTGCGCAGTAGCCGCACGTGCATCAACAAAGTAGTGCCAAGCGTGCGCCTGTGTCATAAGTAAAGGGCCGGCTGGCTTGACCGTTAAAGGGTGCTGTAACCCCCGAAAGTACACTCCAGTCCAAACCAAAAAAAAATTATTTTCTGTGTTTGTGAATTGTGTGCGCAGTAGCCGCACGTGCATCAACAAAGTAGTGCCAAGCGTGCGCCTGTGTCATAAGTAAAGGGCCGGCTGGCTTGACCGTTAAAGGGTGCTGTAACCCCCGAAAGTACACTCCAGTCCAAACCAAAAAAAAATTATTTTCTGTGTTTGTGAATTGTGTGCGCAGTAGCCGCACGTGCATCAACAAAGTAGTGCCAAGCGTGCGCCTGTGTCATAAGTAAAGGGCCGGCTGGCTTGATCGTTAAGGGTGCTGTAACCCCCGAAAGTACACTCCAGTCCAAACCAAAAAAAAAATTATTTTCTGTGTTTGTGAATTGTGTGTGCAGTAGCCGCACGTGCATCAACAAAGTAGTGCCAAACGTGCGCCTGTGTCATAAGTAAAGGGCCGGCTGGCTTGACCGTTAAGGGTGCTGTAACCCCCGAAAGTACACTCCAGTCCAAACCAAAAAAAAAATTATTTTCTGTGTTTGTGAATTGTGTGCGCAGTAGCCGCACGTGCATCAACAAAGTAGTGCCAAGCGTGCGCCTGTGTCATAAGTAAAGGGCCGGCTGGCTTGACCGTTAAAGGGTGCTGTAACCCCCGAAAGTACACTCCAGTCCAAACCAAAAAAAAATTATTTTCTGTGTTTGTGAATTGTGTGCGCAGTAGCCGCACGTGCATCAACAAAGTAGTGCCAAGCGTGCGCCTGTGTCATAAGTAAAGGGCCGGCTGGCTTGACCGTTAAAGGGTGCTGTAACCCCCGAAAGTACACTCCAGTCCAAACCAAAAAAAAATTATTTTCTGTGTTTGTGAATTGTGTGCGCAGTAGCCGCACGTGCATCAACAAAGTAGTGCCAAGCGTGCGCCTGTGTCATAAGTAAAGGGCCGGCTGGCTTGACCGTTAAAGGGTGCTGTAACCCCCAAAGTACACTCCAGTCCAAACCAAAAAAAAATTATTTTCTGTGTTTGTGAATTGTGTGCGCAGTAGCCGCACGTGCATCAACAAAGTAGTGCCAAGAGTGCGCCTGTGTCATAAGTAAAGGGCCGGCTGGCTTGACCGTTAAAGGGTGCTGTAACCCACAAAGTACACTCCAGTCCAAACCAAAAAAAAATTATTTTCTGTGTTTAGCCGCACGTATATATCAAATCGATATAACATAAATGGAGGACCAAACTTTCTCCGACAAAAATAAAATAGAGAAAGATCAAGAACCACTTCCTCCTAGTGCTGAAGCTGCTGCCACTAGTCATGACATAGACGATAACATGCCATCAACGTCGTCTGCCAAGGCCGATGCCCAATGTCATAGTAGAGGGCACATACAATCCCAAATGGCAAAGTTCAGGAAAATGACCTTGAAAAAGACATTTAAATCAGCTGAAGAGAAACGTAAACTTGCCAATATGCCATTTACGACACGGAGTGGCAAGGAACGGCTAAGGTCGATCCCTAGTATGTTCATGACTAGTGGTTCAGCTTCACATGACGATGGAAGCACTCCTCCCACTAAAAAAATCAAAAGAGTTAAGCTGGCAAAAGCACAGCGAAGAACTGTGCTTTCTAAGAAGATATCACAAATCCCCAAGGAGAGTCCAAGTGTGGTGGTGGTTGCGATGCCTGACCTTCCCAGCACTGGACGGGAAGAGGTGGCTCTTTCCACCATTTGCACGCCCCCTGCAAGTGCTGAAAGGAGCACCCACAGTCCACTTGCTGATATGCAAATTGAAGATGTCACTGTTGAAGTACAACAGGATGAGGATACTGGTGTAGCTGGCGCTGAGGAGGAAGTTGGCGAGGAGGATTCTGATGGTGATGTGGTTTGTTTAAATCAGGCTCCGGGGGAGACAGTTGTTGTCCGTGGGATGAAAAAGCCCATCACGGTCATGCCTGGGCAGAAGACCAAACATTCCACCTCTTTGGTCTGGCAATATTTCTATCCAAATCCGGACAACAACTGTCTTGCCATATGTACCATATGTAAAGGTGAAATAAGTAGGGGTAGGGACGTCAACCACCTAGGAACATCCTCCCTTATACGGCACCTGCAGCGCGTTCATAAAAAGTTACTGTCAAGTTCAGAAACTTTGGCTCAGACCGTAAGCAGTCCAGGGACACCTAAATCCCGTTGTCCTGTTGTATCCAAGCGCCTGCAAACCACACCGTCAACTCCCTCCTCGTCAATTTCCTCCTTAGTCAGGATCGGAAGTAGTCCTGCAGGCCATATCACTGGCATGACTGACTCTCCTATCCGGGATTCCTCCGGAGGATCCTGCATTGCTACGCCTACTGCTGCCGCTGCTGCTGTTGCTGCTGCTGCTGGGAGTCGTTCATCATCCCAGAGAGGAAGTAGGAACACCACTACTTTTACTAAACAATTGACCCTCCAACAGTCCTTAGCGAGGAGGATGAAGTACGACAGCAGTCATCCTGAAGCAAAACGTATAACTGAGGCCTTGACTGCTATGTTGGTGTTAGACGTGCGTCCGGTATCCGCCATTAGTGCAGTGGGATTTAGACAATTGATGGAGGTAGTGTGTCCCCGGTTCCAAATCCCGTCTAGATTCCACTTCACTAGGCAGGCGATACCGAGACTGTACAGAAACGTCAGAAAAAGTGTCCTCAGTGTCCTGAAAAATGCCGTTGTACACAATGTCCACTTAACCACGGACATGTGGACAAGTGGAACAGGGCAGACTAAGGACTATATGACTGTGACAGCCCACTGGGTAGATGTATCACCTTACGCAGCAACAGCAGCAGCGTCACCAGTAGCAGCATCTCAGAAACGCCAGCTCGTTACAAGGCAGGCTACGCTGTGTATCACCGGTTTCAGTAAGAGGCACACCGCCGACAACCTCTTAGAGAAACTGAGGGAAATCATCGCCCAGTGGCTTACCCCACTTAGACTCTCCTGGGGATTTGTGATATCTGACAACGCCACCAATATTGTGCGGGCATTACATCTGGGCAAATTCCAGCACGTCCCATGTTTTGCTCACACAATAAACTTGGTGGTGCAGAATTTTCTGAAAAGCGACAGGGGCGTGCAGGAGACGCTTTGGGTGGCCCGAAAAATTTCTGGCCACTTTCGCCATTCAGCGACTGCGTGCCGAAGACTGGAGCGCCAGCAAACACTCTTGAACCTGCCCCGCCATCACCTGAAGCAAGAGGTTGTGACGCGGTGGAACTCAACCCTCTATATGCTTCAGAGGATGGAGGAGCAGCAAAAGGCCATACAAGCCTATACATCCACCTATGACATAGGCAAAGGAGGGGGTATGCACCTGACTCAAGCGCAGTGGAGAATGATTTCCGTGTTGTGCAAGGTTCTTCAGCCCTTCGAACTTGCCACACGTGAAGTCAGTTCAGACACTGCCAGCTTGAGTCAGGTCATTCCCCTCATCAGGCTTTTGCAGAAGCAGCTGGAGAAAGTGAAGGAGGAGCTAAGACGGAGCGATTCCGCTCGGCATGTGGGACTTGTGGATGAAGCCCTTCATTCGCTTTGCCAGGATTCCAGGGTGGTCAATCTGTTGAAATCAGACCACTACATTTTGGCCACCGTGCTCGATCCTAGGTTTAAAGCCTATGTGGTGTCTCTCTTTCCGGCCGACACAAGCCTGCAGAGGTGCAAAGACCTGCTGGTGAACACACTGTCAGCTGAAGCGGAACGTGACACGTCAACGGCTCCTTCTTCATTTTCTCCCGCAACTGGGGCTGCCAGGAAAAAACTTAGGTATCCTAAGCAACCCGCTGGCGGTGATGCAGGGCAGGCAGGACCAAGTTTGGACATCTGGTCCGGACTGAAGGACCTGGCAACAATTTCTGACATGTCTACTGTCACTGCATATGATACTGTCACCATTGACAGAATGGTGGAGGATTACATCGGTGACAGCATCCAAGTAGGCATGTCAGACAGTCCATACCTGTACTGGCAGGAAAAAGAGGCAATTTGGAGGCCCCTGTACAAACTGGCTCTATTTTACCTGAGTTGCCCCCCCTCCAGTGTGTACTCCGAAAGAGTGTTTAGTGCAGCCGGGAACCTTGTCAGCGAAAGGCGTAGGAGGTTGCTTCCACAGAATGTGGAGAAGATGATGTTCATCAAAATGAATTATCAGCTCTTCCAGGGAGACCAGCCTCCAGAACGTACAGAGGGACCTGTGGTGGTGGATTCAAGTGGGGACGAGTTAATACTTTGTGAGGATGAGGATGTACACACTGAAGAGGGTGAGGAATCGGTGGATGAGGAGGATGAGGATGACATCTTGCCTCCGTAGAGCCAGTTTGTGCAGGGACACATTAATTGCCAGCTTGTTTTGTGGGGGCCCAAACGAACCAATCATTTCAGCCACAGTTGTGTGGCAGACCCTGGCGCTGAAATGATTGATTTGTTAAAGTGTGCATGTCCTGTTTATACAACATAAGGGTGGGTGGGAGGGCCCAAGGACAATTCCATCTTGCACCTCTTTTTTTCTTTGCATTATGTACAGTTTGGGGCCTAGTTTTTCTAACTGCCATCCTGTCTGCCACTGCAGTGTCACTCCTAGATGGGTCACGTGTTTGTGCCGCCCACTCGTGTCGCTTAGCATAGTCATCCAGCTACCTCGGTGCAACCTTTTGGACATAAAAACACTATTGTGAGGTGTGAGGTGTTCAGAATAGACTGGAAATGAGTGGAAATTAAGGTTATTGAGGTTAATAATAGCATAGGAGCAGAAAAACCTACAAATTCTGTGATTTTAGCTGTTTTTATGCTTTTTTTCAAAAAAATACAGATCCAAAACACAAAACCCAGAACCCAAAACACGGAAGGGTGGTTTTGGCAAAACCAATCCAGATCCAAAACACGAAGAAAGATCCAGATCCAAAACCAAAACACAAAACACGAAAAGTGGCCGGTGCACACCCCTAACTTACACATGCCCTCCTGTGGTGCTTACACTAATTAATACCCCTTTCACACATAGCCTAAATACTAGAGATGAGCGAACCCGAACCGAACCCACCTGAACTTACCTATTCCAAGCACATCCAGATCCCGGCTCAGATTTTCTCGCCAGCTCTAGATCCAAAAATGAGGCAAAATAGCAACCTTGCGGTGTCGGATCTCCCGTGTTTTGGATCCGGAGTGCAGACTGTCAGATCCAAGCAGCGGCCACTACCATGGTAACAATCCTCTGGCTGGCTAAGAATGGCAGTCTCTCAGCCAATAAACACGTCCCCATAGACTTTAATGGGCTCTTTGATGTCTATGGAGAAACACTGATTAAGGGCCTGATGCATTACGGATCGCAACTGCGATTGCAATAGCGATTACACACGCAGTCTCACTGCGATAGTATGCTAATCCACTGCGATCGCTATGCCATCGCAGCACAACATAAGGACGCCCACTTTACCTTATACACATCCGTTATCCTTAGCAAGACTGCGAAACCATCGGTAACATCGAGTACCATCGCAGCCTCACGCAGACTTGAAAAAGGTCGGACTTGACTCACGAATTGCTAACCTCATCGCACGCAGTGAGTACACAAGCTGCGTACGGCATCGCAGTGGATAATTTATGCACAATGCCTACATAGGCGTTCAAACGTACTGGCACGCCTGTGTTTTGCCAACCACCCCCGTCTTCTCCCCCAAATGGTACTTTGTGTCAAACACTCTGTGATGGTTCTGTGTAGTGACTGTGAGCAGGAGTGACTGGAGTGTTCACGCACCCGCAATGTGATGCATACGCATGCGCAGATCGCAACAATCGGCCGATTGCATGCATAATCGCAGTTTCGAGCCTTGCTGAATCAGGCCCTAAGCCCCCCCTCCCAAAACTCAACCAGCAGCGGGCTTTTTTGAGCCGGTCCTGGTTGTGGAAATATGGGGAGAAAAAACATAGGGGATTCCCTGTATTTTACCCAACCAGCACTGTGCTCCTGAGCCAGTCCTGGTTGTGAAAATATAGGGGAAAAATTAAGAAGGGATCCCCCGTATTTTACACAACCAGCACCGGGCTCTTTGTAGTGGGTGTGTAATGCAGGGGGACACGATTCACTGGGTTCCCCTGCCAAAGCATTCAGCGCCCCCACTAGTCAGCCGAGGTTAGGGATCCTTCGGGAGTGTCACTGACAGTCTGCTGACAAACTACATGCAGGATCACAGACCCATTCTACACAAGTGCAGATTCCCAATAGTAGTGTGATGTACTGACTGGTTTGTACAGTGCTGCACCACTAGCACCAGGTTCAGGTGTGTTCGGATGGCTTTGGTGGCCGATTTCCCCGTGTTCAGATAGGACACCGTGACAGAGAGGCAAGCCTGAATTCCCCTTTTGCAGACACAATAACCAGTCAGGAGGGAAGGTGCAACGCAATTTTATTATTTGTTAATATTTAACAACAAATGACAGGAGATATTTACCATATACAGATGGCATGAAATTAATTACACTATTCAATGACAAGGTGTTTATTTATTACCTCCCCGTCATCTACCGGTGACCCCAGCTGGCAAGCATGTGACACCAACAAGAACCACAATTCCTGCAGAACTTTACTTTACCAAAAAAACAAATGAGAGACCTAAATATGAAACCTGCTGGTCTAGCTTGAATCAATGGTGCTCCGGCAGTCTATAGCTGGGAAATACAGTCTGTATTAACGCTCCCTTTTTGCTGAGAAAAATGTGGGAAAACACATGCAGGTTAGGCTTATATCAGTAGTGCACCAGCAGCCTATAGTTTAAAAATACAGTCTGTGTTAACGCTCCCTTTTTGCTGAGGAATAACGTGGGAAAACAGAACATGAAGGCCAAGCTTGTACTTGTAGTTCTCCGGCTGTAACGGCTAACAGTTCACACAGAGCAAATGGCCCAAGCACAATAAAGCACATGCAAGTTAGGCTGGTATTTGTAGTTCTTCAGCTGTAACGGCTAACAGTTCATGCAGAGTAAATGGCCCAAGCCCAATAAAGCACACACAAGTTAGGCTGTTACTTGTAGTTCTCCGACTGTAACGGCTAATATTTCATGCAGAGTAAATGGCCCAAGCTCAATATTGCACACGCAGGTTAAGCCGGTACTTGTAGTTCTCCAGCTGTAATGGCTAAAAGTCTATGCAGAGTAAATGGCCCAAGCACAATAAAACACATGCAAGTTAGGCTGGTATTTGTAGTTCTTCAGCTGTAACGGCTAACAGTTCATGCAGAGTAAATGGCCCAAGCCCAATAAAGCACACACAAGTTAGGCTGTTACTTGTAGTTCTCCGACTGTAACGGCTAATATTTCATGCAGAGTAAATGGCCCAAGCTCAATATTGCACACGCAGGTTAAGCCGGTACTTGTAGTTCTCCAGCTGTAATGGCTAAAAGTCTATGCAGAATAAATGGCCCAAGCACAATAAAACACATGCAAGTTAGGCTGGTATTTGTAGTTCTTCAGCTGTAACGGCTAACAGTTCATGCAGAGTAAATGGCCCAAGCCCAATAAAGCACATGCAAGTTAGGCTGGTACTTGTAGTTTTCCAGCTCTAACAGCTAACAGTTCATGCAGAGTAAATGGCCCAAGCCCAATAATGCACATGCAAGCTAGGCTGGTACTTGTAGTTCTCCAGCTGTAATGGCTAACAGTTCATGTAGAGTACATGGCCCAAGCTCAATAAAGCACCTGCAAGTTAGGCTGGTACTTGTAGTTCTCCAGCTGTAACGGCTAACGGTCTATGCAGAGTAAATAGCCCAAGCTCAATAAAGCACCTGCAAGTTATGCTGGTACTTGTAGTTCTACAGCTGTAATGGCTAACAGTTCATGCAGAGTAAATGGCCCAAGCCCAATAAAGCACACGCAAGTTAGGCTGGTACTTGTAGTTCTCCAGCTGTAACGGCTAACAGCTCACGCAGAGTAAATGGCCCAAGCACAATAATGCAACTTTTACTACCAGAATTGCCAGCCGGGGTTATACAGGGCTAAATAAACAAGTAATGTACATTACATCACGGGAATTGACAAAGCAACAGATTCACAGTAAGCATACATCTTTTGCTAAGGAGATGACAGCACAAGTAATATAAATTACAGCAGCATGAATGGACTTTGAAATGGATACCGGGCCAAGCAGTGTATAAGAGACAATTTATATTAACCCCAATATCAGTAAAAATGCAAACATTTCATGCAAGCAAAATATTAATCAGCATTGACAATAATAACACAGCGAGCAGTGAACAGCTTTACAGAGTGCTATAACAGATAAAGGGCCACGGAGGGCCACTATCAACCACTTTAGCTAACACACGAGTCAAACAGTAAACAGAGCCAAATACATATCACATGGCATTACATTTACTTTAAAGCTAGACATAAAATACTTTGTACATCACCCACAGTGGCATCGGACATGAGCCGACACCCATAAGGCAGGTCCCCTCCTGGACATGAGCCAGAGGTTCACAGTAAAGTAAATGACCACCAATGCAACTCTTGGGGAAAAGAGGGGGTGACCTATCTTTTACTTCCCCCCTATTTCATCACTACACACACACACTTTACCTAATTTAAAACACTATTACTCCTTTCTACACCCAGTTGTGTGGGAGACTAACCCCCAGTCCCAGCTTTTACACAAAACCTAGTCTCCCAGTCTAATCATGTTTAGCCACAAGGTAAAGGATAATGCAATAGACCCAGGTGACCCAGATAGGATAGGTGTACAGAGGGGCAGGGCCTTAATGGAGGGAAGATAGGAGCTGTGGAGGGACAGAGTATAGGGAGGTTCTGGTATGATCTCACCCCTGGCAGTGGCTATTCAGCCTCCTCCGATGTCCAGGGAAACTCTGGGATGCACAGCACCACACCAGAGCTCCCAGCTGCAGACCTCCAGCAGGTATTTTACAAGGAGCAACAGGTGCAAAATCCCTTTCCACAGGGGCTCTGTCCAGCAGATAAACACAGCAGCAGGAGGGGTCCTGAAGCACTCTTCCTCTGGGGCTGTCTTTTCGTCTGCCCGTGCGGGTGCCAGCAGGGTTTTCGTCAATGGCGGGACCTTTTCCTCAGCTGGGGCTTCATCCGCGACGATGGAGCGATGAGACCTCCTTCCCAGGCAGCTCCTCTTCTCTCCCAGCATGCGCAGACTACCATATGCAGTGACTCCTGATAACAGGCACTTAGGAAGGCAGTCCTTTATTCAGAGGGGGCTTCTTCCAAAGCAGGGTGCTCTATGCAAATCCCCAGGCAAGCTTCCTCCAGGGACTCACATCCAGCATCAGAGCACCTCCCCTGGCAGATTGGATAGGTAGCCTTCCGGGCTAATATGAAGTCTGGTAATTGTAATCCAGGGCAACATTAAAGTTATAGCATCCTTAATTTTACAGCTCCAAGGGCACTCCACAGCAACTCCTTACAGACAGCATACCAGGTGCAGTATTTGTAATCCAGGGTAAATGAGAGGGGTTACTGCTCCCCTATTTGTACAGATCCAGGGACACTCCACAGACACTCTTTACAGCCAGCACCAAGTGCAGTATTTGTAATCCAGGGCAAATAAAAGGGTTACAGCACCCCTCTTTTCACAGATCCAGGGGCACTCCCCAGACAAATCCTCACAGACAATCCTTTTTTCCAGAAATTCCTCCCAGACTCAGCACTGACAGCCTAGAGGAAGGTGTTTTATAAACTCTCCCTCACTCTCCTCCCTGTCGGTCCGGCATCTATGAGCGGACAGAGGGGACCCAGCAACAGGCCGCCTACAGGGATCTCTGCCTGGACACCCAGGCTACCAATCAATGGGGCAGGATTTTCCCTCCTTAAATGGGTCGCTGACCAAGGGGCACTTTCTACCTCCCTGTCTGCACATGCTCAGTGGGGTTCAGGGAGAGCAAGGTCAGTCAAAGTTCACTATACCTGCCTATTATGTGGAATGGGACTGCAGTATATCTATGTGTACATACATAAAAAAAAATATTGGGGGACCCCTATTTGGGAACAAACTTGGGGGTAGCACAGTAGTGAATCTGCAAATAGCAGTGCACCAGCTGCACTGCTGAATTAGATCCAGAGTCCAGGAGACTCCTGTTTGGTAGCTTAAATGTATATATTCTACAAAGATCAGAAACATATAAATAATACAGAAAGCTGTCTCCTTATGCTGTTGGTTTAAGGGGTATAAATATGAAATATCTTTATTTGATGTTTCATTTGACTATCATAGGCCTGCTCTAATATACATGCATTAGAAAGTAAACATACATATAGGGAATATAGGGCCTGATTCAGCAAGGAACGCACGCTAACAGACGCACGCACCTGGCCGCTGGGATAATATGCCAATCAATGCATAGACACGGAGACAGCAGGACAAGAGGCAGACGCCCAGCCCTATATTAAGCTGGCCATCTCACTTTACTCAAAGCCTACTCAGTACGTAAGATAGCGGAAACATCAGTAACATCGAGAACCATCGACCACATTAGCATAATAGTGGTTGACCAGACCTCGCGCAGGATCTTGGCAACTTCCTGTGTGCAGGGAGTCTCACCACTGTGTCCGTCGCCGCACTGGCTTAATTATGCATGCCCCTAAAATGGCGTCCCAACGCACAGGCACGCCTGGGTTTGCCCAACCACCCTCCTTTACCACCCACAAACGGCACTTCCTATCAATCAATATCGGAAGTGGTCTGCATACACGCTGCGTGTACTCTGCGTACGCTTACCCAACCGCACTGGCTAGTTCGTGCACGTGCAGTGCTATACATGCATGCGCAGTACAAAAACATCGGCAAAGTGCGTGCGTTCTCTCCTTTGCGTTCCTTGCTGAATCATGCCCATTGACTACATCAGCTTGACACATTCTATCTGAGATCGTTAAATGTTAACCAGTAGTGTTTTATTTGCAATTCCACTAATCACATCATACTGACTAGACCCCTGTCCTACTTGTCTCATTACATGCACTGGGTCTGACTGCGTGTCTTTGTCTAATCAAATATTGTTTAAATAAATAGTCTTGACAAACATCCAAACCTGGTGAAATCTTTTTTAAGTCCTGGGCCATATAAAGAGCTAGCCTTGTACCTTTACAGCCGGGATTTGTCCTTCTGTACTGACGGACAGAGGCAGATGAGTAAGGAGTTACAATGGCATCAGTGTATATAGGTACAGTATTTATGTGCTCTGCGCAGACTGATATATTTTCTGTAGGCTTTGCTGTACTCTGCGATGACAGTGAGCTAATAACAGTTATACAGATCCCAACGTGTACTACACCCTTTATACAAGGCAGTGTAGCACTGATTTCGCTAGCTGATAACCACTAAAGCACAGATGATTTATCCATAGATTTAGTTGGTCTAGGTGCCTATTTATCAAATTATTTAAAATATACCCTTAAAACATGCATTTCATCAATAAATAAAATAAGCATCTGAAGCCTTGTCCAGTGTATGGACTTACTGTAAAACTTGTAGAAACTTGAAATTTAGTACCGACACCTGTTTTCATATCATAATTAGATCATTTATTAAAGTCTGTTGGACTATTCTGAATTAAATTATTATCAGTCTGGTCTAAAGCGGGAGTGGACTAAAGCTGCATTCGCACTTATCGATATGCTCCATGAGCGTGTTTCCCCTGCACTGCCGAGCTCAATGTTAATGACATTGAGTCTACACACTGAACGATATCTTTAACGATATCATTTAGTGACGGCGCCCTCCCTCAACTCCGAACTTGCAGAACCTAACGATATCATCAGGCTGCCCTGCAAGTACGGGCGATGAAAGACATCGTTAGCGAACCGCGGGAGCGTGCATCGTTAACGATAGCTTGCATACACACTAGACAATATTGAACGCGATGAACGATAATGATATCATTATCGTTCCTATCGTTTAATTTATCGTCTAGTGTGAACATGACTTAAGAATGAAAGGACAGAACAATGACTGTGTATCAGCTGCTGTGGATCAGAGGTGTGTCAGTGAGTCTCACATACAGGGCTATAACTATGGGCGTGTGAGAGGTGACGTAGCAAGGCCGCGGGGGCAGCATCGTCGCTTCCCTGTTGGAACCTGCATTTAACTTACAGGGTGCCCGGAAAGGTGCTCAGCAGCCTTGAGTTCTGCGGGAGAGCCGCCCTGTACATCTTAGGACACGTCCAGATATTAGTTTCCTGGACCAGGTCTTTTCATGACATCACTTGTACAGGGGAGGGGTGAACCAGCTCAGGGCACATATTTGCCTTGTAGTGGCACTGGCAACATAACCCATCATCCTCTGGTGCCTTTTCTATGATACATGAAAGTGGAGATGACAGTGTGTCTCAGCATTTTCTATGTAAGTAAATAAAGGTTACCTGGTCATACGTAATTTTGGCTGACGCACTAGTAGTTCTGCTTCTCCTATATTCCAGGCATTTTATGACTTCACCACAACCCAGAGATCATCTATTAAAGCAAGAATACTAAATGATAGAATAAGACACAGAACCACTTTATTAGTGAATAGAAAGCAGACTGACTGCATGCCTGTCACAGATCGTAGATGCAAAACATGTTGTGTTTGGTGTAAACAAGTGTAATCTCTTACATCATTTCAAATCCAGCGCTGCACAGGTTACCGTGTTTATATATAATAACCATTCATTTCCCGGCTTTATTTTGATTAGCTCCATAAAAACTGCATATAAGACTTCAGAGACCAATATTTATGAATATTTGGAAATATCTTCCTAGATTAGTGTCATTTTGAATATGCATTGTCACTAATGTAGCACAAACTTCTTCCTGTAAACTTGACCTGCTGCTGTAAAGCCATAGGTGCGTGACTATGTAAAGTAGTTTAAGTAGTTTCTGTTTCAGTACTAAGGTTGTTTCTGTATTTTCTAGCATCAATATTCATTTCAGAGGGCACAATGTTACAGTCTGCGATTTACATAATTAGGCGTAGGGGAACAGAGGTGAGAGAGCCCTGCTCATTCATTCTAAAGGCAATGTGCTGTGCTGCTGGTAATTATACAATACATGCATCAAATATGTAGGCAGCCCTTCTAATTAGTGTGTTTGGGCATTATAGCCATGCCTAATGCTAACAGGTGCATACAAAGTGTACAACCATGCATTCTCCAAAGCAAATATTAGCAGTATAATGAATCATTGGCTTACAACATTGTACTGCCATTAGATTCCACCTTTGGAACAATCAGTTCATCAAATTTCTGCTCCAGTTACTGTAAGTGCAGTTATTGTGAAATGGAGATGTCTAGGAGCGGCCACAGCTCAGCCGTGAAGCATTAGGACACACCGGACCTAAGTTGAAGCATTTAGTGCATAAAAATCTTCTGTCCTTGGTTGAAAGGACTCTGAAAGCAATGTCAGCACATTAATTGTTGCTCAGGAGCATTATATACAGTAGGTTCTCATGGCCGAGCACGGTGTAATGGTCTGAGGGTGTTTTCACAGTGTGGTCGGAGCACCTTAGCTCCTGAGATGGGGAATTTCAATGCTGCAGTATACAATGACATTCTAGAGAATTGTGAGCTTCCAACATTGTGGCAACCGTTTGAGGAAGACACTTTCCTGTAGAACATGATAATATTCCCACGTACAAAGCTAGGTCTAACCAAAAATGAAAAAAGAACACGGATACCAGCGATGGAGCTAAAAGTCACAGCTTTTTTATTTTTTTTAATCAAATGGCTCTAGAAATTGTCGCTAGCCAAATATAACACTATGTAATACATGAGCCAGTAGTATGCCTCTGATGCAACCGGTGCTACACGGGCCCCACCCCTTTTATTGTCATAGTTCTACAGGGCCCAAACACTAGGACGAAGCCCAGGTCCCCGCTTTGGGCAGAGACATCTAGCCCTGCAAAATGGAGGTGCCCCGCAGCTACCAGTTACACTCACATAGGCCGCTGATAAGCAAAGACAATATTTGATCTTTTCTGTGGTGGCACTTCCACACTGGTAGTCTGTGACTCAGATATATCTTCAGCTGCTGGCATGTCCAGTGACGACATATACTATACTTGCTCTGCATATCAGCTTTCAACTTTTCTACAATTCATGTTATTTCTTTAAAGATGACATCTTGTGACTTAACAATCTTTCCGGTACTTGGATTCCACAACTCCTTATATGAAGCATTGTATCTAACCAAGATGGCCACCTTTTGGTCTTCTGCACATGTGCGACGCCATCTTGTCACTGTGCATCAGTGCCACAGTGGGATACGGATGTGTTCCACTCAGCTCCAGAGACACTGCTACTTTATCCTGCATATTGGCCTGTATATACTGTGTATCCCGTGAATACTAGCTCAGCTACCAATATACATCACTGGCTGGTGCTCTTTATGCTCCACTCAAGCGATGCTCCATCCAGATTAAAAAGTGTGTAACTGTGAGTACGGCTGTACCAGTAATTACTACTACACTTCAATAAACCTGACACCGAGCTAAGCACCTGGACTGTTTGGTGTATTTGCAATTCCACTGGTGTTTTTATTGTAACTCTGCATTACACTGCCTCCGGGTGATCCAGTTTCCTCCCACAATCCAAACACATAATAGTTGGTTAATTAACAAAAAAATTGACCCTAGTGCAGTGGTTCCCAAACTTTTTTGAATCACGGCACCCTAGAGTATCAGCATTGTTTTCATGGCACCCCTAAGTTTAAGTTTGTTATTGAGAGATTCAGAATTTTTTTTAGTAAAGAACTGTAGTAAAGTGAAGTAAATTGTGCTTACCTATTATTAATATTATTATTACTTACAAAGGGCCTGATTCAGACCCACTCGCGAGCGGCTGTCCGCTCGCAAGTGGGTCGATGTTCTGGACTGAGCATGCGCACGATGGAGGGAGCTCCGTCGTGCGCATGCGCCAGACGCGACGAGCGAAGGAAAGTCCTTCGCTCGTTGTGTCTGATCAAAGGGGGCGTGCTGTCGATGTTGATTGACAGCACGCCCCCTTTGGTGGGCGTGCCAGGGGCGTGCCTCCCTGACGGGGGCGTTCCCACGGGAACGCCTCCCGTCAGAAGCCGGCCCACTGACATCACTAGTGATGTCTGTGGGAGTGATTTTGGCTCTGATAGAGCCAAAATCACTCCGGAGCTTGCGGTTGAAAACCTCAACCGCAGGCTCCGGCACGCAGATTCGATGGTCGCGATGGTCACGACCATCGCGTCCATCAAAATGCACGCTCGTATAGCCTGTGGGTGGTGACAGACAGCTATACGAGCGTCCAGGAGAACGCTCCATTTTCATGGAGGGCGGCCCTCATTCAGAGCGTGCGCTCTGCTCAGAGCGTACGGCTCTGAATGAGGGCCAAAGTACATAAACAAATTAGCACATAAAAACAACAGTTATTAACAGTACAAACGAGGCAGGACAAATACAGGATTTATAAAAATTGGTGCATAATAGTGCTGCATGCAGGGTGTTAGCAACCAAGTGTTAGGGGCTGTTGTAAGTTAAAATATAAGCAAGGGAAGAAGAAGCATGTGAGGAAAGAGGGCCCTGCTCGTGAGAGCTTACATTCTAAATATCAGGGGCAAACAAACATGGGTGACACAAATGGGCTGGATTGTGAGGAAGGAACATGGAGTAGTGGGATAGGATGAGCGCTGGAAAGCTTTGAGGAAGAAAGTGGTCTCAAGAGCCCATTTGAAGATTAGGAGCCAGGGAACAAAGTTTTCAAGGAATTTAGAGTGAAGGCCAGGGGGACGAAAAAAGGCAGCTAGTCGAAGAAGTTGGAAGAAGCGAATGTCATGAGCATTGAATGGAGAGAGTGAAATGGAGAGTTTAGTATGTAAGAGTTGGTGGGGGTGACCAGATGATAGAAGTACACCAACACTGTGGCAACCTCCAGGCCAGGGAGCGTGAAAGACTGTGAGGCCCCCAAAGGAGATAGCTGCAGGAGAGGTGGTGTCAGATGGGTAAATCCAGGATTTGGTGATGGCTAGGAGATTGAAGGAGTTGGAGATGAAGCTGTCATGGATGGGGACCAGTTGATTATAGACAGAACTGGGTTTCCAGAGGACACAGGAGAGAGGGACAGAGTTAGGAGGAGAGAGAAGAAGGAGATTGTTAGGGTTACTGTAGTGTGGGGTTAAAATTGATTTAGAGCAGGGGGATAAGGATAGTGTGCGTATGTGGTGGGCTTCAAAATGAGGAAGGGTTACAGCAGGTGGTGGGCAAGGTGGAGGTTTAGTGCTGTATTTATTAACATTATTTTTACTAAAATAAAGTGAAAAAGGGTGTTTTCACACCCTTTTCAAATTATTTTAGTATCACCTACAGTTACTAAAGGGCAATTGGAGTAGAATTCGTAAAATTCTACTCCAACCCCTAAGTATCACTTATTTTTAGTAAGCAGATCGCATTTCCCATAATTGTAATGGTAAATGTGATCTGGCCAAAGTTACTAAAAATAAAATGTGAAAAAATAGCGGGGAAAGCCCTGTGATAATAACGCCACCTGGAGGTGGCATTATCCAGGGTCTACTCCGGTTACCGGACTCCTGCTCCGCTATAACGGGGAGAGCAGAGCCGGGAGTCGGTCCCAGTAATCAGCTGTGTGGTCTAAACAGACCGCAAGGTGATTACTGTAAAAAAAAAAAGTAAAAAAAAACAAACTTACCTGACTCCAGGGACCGGAGTTCGGGGCTCCGGTAATGTCCTCTCTCCGGTCAGCTGGTCTCCCATACTGCACTGCAGCCCGGTCGTCTCCTGACAGGGTCCCAGTGCAGTATGGGATGTCAGGTGACCGGTGGACATGGAGGACATCACTGTAGCCCGGATCATGCAGGTAAGTGTAATTAAGGGAGAGGGGGGGTCGCGGGGGGCGGGGCTTGGTGCTGGGGACGGGGCTTAGCACCGGGGGGGATAGCAGCGGTGGCTGGTCGGCGCATGCGCGGGGCACTTGTCGTTGTATTTTTTTGCAAAAATACCATGATAAGTGTGCGGAGGGGATACGCAGGGACAGAGCTTTCTCGCAAGCTCTGTCCCTGAAAGGGATTTGTAGTAAATCCCTGTGATATTGCCTGAATTCGCAATGCGAATTCACTCGGTAATATCACACTACAATCTGCATTACCAATGCGGATTTTAGTAAATAGAGCCCATAGTGTGGTGTGGGTGGAGAAGAGTGGTAACTTGGAGAAAAGGGAGGGTGCAGGGCTTAGTGGTAGAATAGCAGACCATGGTGGAATGGGAGTAAATAATAATGGAGTTGTGGGAGATACACATATTTACATTACATTGACCATAAATAAATTAATTTTGTGCTGGACCGCCAACCTGAGGCACCCCTGCAAGTGTCCCGAGGCACCCCAGGGTGGCACGGCACACAGTTTTGGAACCACTGCCCTAGTGAGTATGTATGTATGCATAGGCGTTCGCATGGGGGTGCTTGGTGTGCACAGGCACACCCTAATGTCAGACACCCCCCTCACACACGCCTGCAGTGATCGCTGCCGGTTAATGTCCCCCCCACATCACCCAGCGGCAGGTCAGGACTGATTACTGTCCGGGCTAAACATGGGCACAGCTGCTCCACCTCCCAGTGCCTTCTGACTTCTGAGTAGGTGCGCGATGTGATGCGATGACGTCACGCCATGTACATGCCCGTCCACCAGCCCGCTTTTTCTCTACTCCTGTGCCAGGCTATGAGGAGGTGGAGGCGCACTGGCACTTACTTTGCACTGGCAGGCGGCAGGCATTGACTCAGGCAGCAACAAAGTTTAAGAAACTGCCTGAGAGGGACAGATGCATAGCATACACATATGCAGTAGAAGAAAGCAGTAGCCGCTTGCAAGGTCATGGGTAAGCAAGATGTGGGAATATTGTGTGGGACATGATATTTGAATGATTGGGTTTAAATTAGGGGTGTGCACCGGCCACTTTTCATGTTTTGTGTTTTGGTTTTGGATCTGGATCTTTCTTCGTGTTTGGATCTGGATTGGTTTTGCCAAAACCACCCTTCAGTGTTTTGGGTTCTGGGTTTTGTGTTTTGGATCTGTATTTTTCTGAAAAAAAGCATAAAAACAGCTAAAATCACAGAATTTGTAGGTTTTTCTGCTCCTATGCTATTATTAACCTCAATAACCTTAATTTCCACTCATTTCCAGTCTATTCTGAACACCTCACACCTCACAATAGTGTTTTTATGTCCAAAAGGTTGCACCGAGGTAGCTGGATGACTATGCTAAGCGACACGAGTGGGCGGCACAAACACGTGACCCATCTAGGCGTGATACTGCAGTGGCAGACAGGATGGCAGTTTGAAAAACTAGGCCCCAAACTGTACATAATGCAAAGAAAAAAAAGAGGTGCAAGATGGAATTGTCCTTGGGCTCTCCCACCCACCCTTATGTTGTATAAGCAGGACATGCACACTTTAACAAACCAATCATTTCAGCGCCAGGGTCTGCCACACAACTGTGGCTGAAATGATTGGTTCGTTTGGGCCCCCACAAAACAAGCTGGTAATTAATCTGTCCCTGCACAAACTGGCTCTACGGAGGCAAGATGTCATCCTCATCCTCCTCATCCACCAATTCCTCACCCTCTTCAGTGTGTACATCCTCATCCTCACAGAGTATTAATTCGTCCCTGCTGGAACCACAGGTCCCTCTGTACGTTCTGGAGGCTGGTCTCCCTGGAAGAGTTGATAATTCATTTTATGAACATTATCTTCTCCACATTTTGTGGAAGCAACCTCCTACGCCTTTCGCTGACAAGGTTCCCGGCTGCACTAAACACTCTTTCGGAGTACACACTGGAGGGGGGGCAACTCAGGTAAAATAGAGCCAGTTTGTACAGGGACCTCCAAATTGCTTCTTTTCCTGCCAGTACAGGTACGGACTGTTTGACATGCCTACTTGGATGCTGTCACCGATGTAATCCTTTAACAGACAGACGCACGCTTGTCGCTGCTGCTTTAAGGATGCAGGTGCGGCTACAGCCCACACAATTCACAAAGACAGAAAAAAGAAGAATATTTTTATTGTTTGTGTAGCACACTTTGAGGGTGTCACCACCCTTTAACAGACAGACGCACGCTTGTCGCTGCTGCTTTAAGGATGCAGGTGCGGCTACAGCCCACACAATTCACAAAGACAGAAAAAAGAAGAATATTTTTATTGTTTGTGTAGCACACTTAGAGGGTGTCACCACCCTTTAACAGACAGATGCACGCTTGTTGCTGCTGCTTTGAGGATGCAAGTGCGGCAACATCGCACACAAGTCACAAACACATTAAAAAAATAGTTTTTTTATTTTTTGGAGCACTTTGAGAGTTACACCACCCTTTAACAGACAGACGCACGCTTGTCGCTGCAGCTTTAAGGATGCAGGTGCGGCTACAGCCCACACATTTCACAAAGATCGAAAAAAAAGAACAAAATTATTATTGTTTGTGTAGCACACTTTGAGGGTGTCACCACCCTTTAACAGACAGACGCACGCTTGTCGCTGCTGCTTTAAGGATGCAGGTGCGGCTACAGCCCACACAATTCACAAAGACAGAAAAAAGAAGAATATTTTTATTGTTTGTGTAGCACACTTTGAGGGTGTCACCACCCTTTAACAGACAGACGCACGCTTGTCGCTGCTGCTTTGAGGATGCAAGTGCGGCTACATCGCACACAAGTCACAAACACATTAAAAAAATAGTTTTTTATTTTTTGGAGCACTTTGAGAGTTACAACACCCTTTAACAGACAGACGCACGCTTGTCGCTGCTGCTTTGAGGATGCAAGTGCGGCTACAGCCCACACAATTCACAAAGACAGAAAAAAAATGAACAATATTTGAATTGTTTGTGTAGCACACTTTGAGGGTGTCACCACCCTTTAACAGACAGACGCACGCTTGTCACTGCTGCTTTAAGGATGCAGGTGCGGCTACAGCCCACACATTTCACAAAGACAGAAAAAAAAAGAACAATATTTTAATTGTTTGTGTAGCACACTTTGAGGGTGTCACCACCCTTTAACAGACAGACGCACGCTTGTCGCTGCTGCTTTGAGGATGCTGGTGGAATCTAGACGGGATTTGGAACCGAGGACACACTACCTCCATCAATTGTCTAAATCCCACTGCACTAATGGCGGATACTGGACACACGTCTAACACCAACATAGCAGTCAAGGCCTCAGTTATACGTTTTGCTTCAGGATGACTGCTGTCGTACTTCATCCTCATCGCTAGGGACTGTTGGAGGGTCAATTGTTTAGTAAAAGTAGTGATGTTCCTACTTCCTCTCTGGGATGATGAACAACTCCCAGCAGCAGCAACAGCACTAGGAGGAAGTGGTTCTTGATCTTTCCCTATTTTATTTTTATCGGAGAAAGTTTGGTCCTCCATTTATGTTATATTGATATATACATGCGTCTAAAGCGCACACAAACACCGAAAATATTTTTTTATTTTTGCTGGAGAGTAGTGCACTTTGTGGGTTACACCACCCTATAAGAAATGAGCCAGCCGGCTCTTTACTTATGGGACACAGGCGCACGCTTGGCGCTGCTCCTTTGTTGATGCACGTGCAGCCACAGTGCACACAAGTCACAAACACAGAAAATATATATATTTTTGTTTTGGAGTGTACTTTGGGGGTTACAGAACCCTTTAACGGTCAAGCCAGCCGGCCCTTTACTTATGACACAGGCGCACGCTTGGCACTACTTTGTTGATGCACGTGCGGCTACTGCGCACACAATTCACAAACACAGAAAATAATTTTTTTTTTGGTTTGGACTGGAGTGTACTTTGGGGGTTACAGCACCCTTTAACGGTCAAGCCAGCCGGCCCTTTACTTATGACACAGGCGCACGCTTGGCACTACTTTGTTGATGCACGTGCGGCTACTGCGCACACAATTCACAAACACAGAAAATAATTTTTTTTTTGGTTTGGACTGGAGTGTACTTTCGGGGGTTACAGCACCCTTAACGGTCAAGCCAGCCGGCCCTTTACTTATGACACAGGCGCACGCTTGGCACTACTTTGTTGATTCACGTGCGGCTACTGCGCACACAATTCACAAACACAGAAAATAATTTTTTTTTTGGTTTGGACTGGAGTGTACTTTTGGGGGTTACAGCACCCTTAACGGTCAAGCCAGCCTGCCCTTTACTTATGACACAGGCGCATGCTTGGCACTACTTTGTTGATGCACGTGCGGCTACTGCGCACACAATTCACAAACACAGAAAATATATAATTTTTTTAGCACTTGGGGGGAGCACCCCTGATGGACAGAGCACCCCCTGGACAACACTACAGCACCCCTTTAGGACTGGGACACTGCACAGGACTTTGAAGGACAGGACAGCCCCTATGGACTTTGAAGTAGTGGACACAGCCCCTATTAACAACAGCAGCACAGCACAACACAGCCAGCCCCTATGGACTTTGAAGTAGTGGACAACAGCAGCACTACACAACACTACACTACACAGCCCTAACTCCCACCCTCCCTCTTCACTGTCCACAGCCGAGTGAGAAAATGGCGCCGACGCGGGTACCTTATATAGGATCCAAAACCCGCGAGACTCAGAAGGCAGGATGATGACGTTTTGCCTCGATTTCAGATCCGAGTCAGGCGGGAAAAGTCGAGCCTGACTCGGATCGGACTCGGATCGGGGGGGCTCGGGGGGGT
This sequence comes from Taudactylus pleione, assembly GCA_031769625.1. Lineage (NCBI taxonomy): Eukaryota > Metazoa > Chordata > Amphibia > Anura > Myobatrachidae > Taudactylus > Taudactylus pleione. The sequence goes on from JAUIMM010000067.1 coordinate 4,195,229, forward strand.
TCGGATTTCAGTATTCCGTACCCGCTCACCCCTAGTTTAAATATGATAAGAAGTGAATTGAAGACTTTAAGGTAATGCTAGACTGGCACCCTGACTGCTCTAGAGACCCCCACAAGCCATACTTACCAACTCTCCCTGAGTGGCCTATTCATCATTACTAAAAACTCGACGGAGGTAATTAGGTTTAGAACTTCATGGAGTTCTACCTAATTACCGAAGGAATTTATCATTCCTCCTCCCCATAACTATCTATTTCATAAAGCTGTAATTTTTGCGATTACAGCTTTTCGGGAAATAGATACTTTTCCCTGCCTGCTCTAACTTACCGCAGCTGTAATCAGTGCTGTGCATGCACCGTTACGTTCACAAAAGCAGCGCATGCGCAGCACTGCCTACAGCTGCGGTAATTCTGTCCCCCCCCGCCCCCCCTTGTCCCCCACCTACCTGGCCACTGCAGCCGCCTACGGCTCCAGCTGCTTCTCCCAGCAGAACACAGTAAAGTTTTTATTAAAATAAAAACATTTTTTTTCCAAACTTTACTGTGTTCTGCCGGGAGAACACAGGACCTCATTCAGAGGCGCTCGCAAAATGCGAGCGCTCGCTCTGAATGAGGGCGGCCGCAACGAAAAAATTATCCGGCCTCCTGGCCGCTCGCTAAGCTGTGGGTTACCACCCACAGCTTTAATGAGCAGCCAGGATGATGGTCACGATGTTCAAGACCATCGCAACCATCGGGGCTTGCGATGAGACCCTTGTGGTAGGGTCTCGTCTGCCGCAAGCCCCAGGGAGCTTTCGGCTCTATTAGAGCCGGAAGCTCACCACTGACATCACGAGTGATGTCAGTGGGGCCACCCGCAAACGGCAGGCGTTCCGTCGGGAATGCCTCCGTTTGTGTAGCCACCCACCCCGCCCCGCCTACAAAACGTGGCGAGCTGTCGATCACCATCGACAGCTGCCCCTTTCGTAGTGAGTCCCGAAGCGAGAGGATTTCTCTCTCGCTCCGGGGCTTGCGCATGCACTGTGCAGCCGCTGTGCGTGCGCAGAGCCCAACATCGACCCGCTTGCGAGCGGGTCTGAACGAGACCCACAGTGTCAGGGTAGCAGCTGGAGCCTGAGAAGCAACCAGAGTGACGGAGGGAGCCGGCGGAGGACCTGCCCAGCTGACAGCAGGTAAGTGTAACCTGCTATACGCCACCTGACAGTGGCGTATAAGTTAGTAAAACCATCAAATTCCGAAAATACATCATTTTCAGAATTTGATAAATAGCCTAATTTTCATATCCCCATACTAATGTACTAATGTATGTGGAGTGTGGAAATTAACGCAGGCGGACTTAACTAGGAGATATCAGTGATATCTCCTGTGTTAAGTGTCTTCATGAATACTAAAATAACAGTAATTAAGGAAAATGTCCTTAAAACCGTTATTTAAGTGTTGATGAATAGACCCCTGATTGTCAGGGAGACTCCCTGAAATAGCAGCAATCTCCCTGACTCCCTGAATAGTCTAGTAATCTCCCTGATTGCACCTTGCCCCCATTACGAAAGTGTTATATAAAAGAAAAAACAGAGATATATACATTCAAATGGGATCATTAGTATAATTTCCCTGCATTGGTTATTAGGCACAAAGATCCCTATGGCTACATGCATTATCTGAAAAGTATCAGTGTGTTTTCATCAAAACGTAGATCTTACTAACTGCTTCGGGGCTCATTTACATTTGAATGTAAATTAGTTTTATGACACGCCTCTCAGATGTAGCAGTACACACCCACTTTACCACCGCGCTCATAGGTGCTGCTTTCACAATCTCCCTGAAATGCTTTTTGAAAAGTAGGCAAGTATGCCATAAGCAGTGCTAGAAGTATTTTTCCAGTAGTGCACACCCTAATGTAATATGCTGCGCACGCCTATGTGTGTGTGTACATGTGGTCAGGGCTAGTTTTCTGGAAAAATAGTGGAGCTACTGGGCGTGGAGCTTTAGAAAAACAAGCCCAGCCAAGCCGCCCCAGAGCACCACCATAGTAAGGAAAGTGCGGTGTAAAGAGATAGTTAGGAGCAGCTGCAGCTGCATATAAAGAATGAAAATAAAAAAGTGAAGTACATATTTATTTTTATTTTCATTCTTTATATGCAGCTGCTCCTAACTATCTCTTTACACTGCACTTTTCTTACTATGGTGGTGCCCTGGGGCAGCTTGGCTGGGCCAGTTTTGGGAGTCCTGCGCTCTGGATTTGAGCCCTAGTATGTTAGGGACCTACCCAAAAGAGGTTACCTGGATATGGTGGGTAGGCCTGTAACCTTGGTCATGATTATGCTAAAAACCTCTATTGATTGCAAAATGTTATTGCATTTATATATTATTAATTATCTGGAGTTGTGCACCTGAGATTTGTCTGTTTCTGTGCTCCTGCATGTGGTAGGGAATATAGGAGCTCATTCAGACGCGCTCGCTAGATGATTTCGCTTGCTCCCTGCGTATGCAAATCCAGCGTACGCCCAGCAAGGCAGGCGATTGCATGGCAAGGCATTAGCACAGCCACTATGTTTTGATCACTAGTGTATGCAGACGCATTGGTTCGCGCACACGTATTGCCATGCATGCGCAGATAGCGACTATCGGCCAGCTACGAGCATTCCATAGTATGTAAGCTCCACTGGGGTAGGGACTGGTGTGAGTGACTGAATATTTTCTGTAAAATGCGGTGTGATACTGTATGTATGCTATCTAACTTACTGCTAATAAATAAATGACACAAAATGGGGACTGACTATTTTCCAGCTGCTACAGATACCTCTTGTAGACTAATGTATGCCACATATATTGAAACAGAGACGTTTTCTGTACTCAAAATATCTCTTTACAAAAATGAATTAATGCCTAAAGCTCCTAGTTGCTTTACAAATCCATACAAGGCTGTGCTGCTGTAAGCTAATGGCAAGTGCAAGCATTAAAGCTTTGGGGAAACGATCCCTGCAAGTGGCCCTAGGTTTATTCCTGTATAAATGCAGTCACTATTTACAGATTCTGCAGTGAAGGAAAAGCTCCTATGTCTCCATTTCCCTTTACCAATATTGCTTTGTAATTCAATGTATATATTTAGACACATGAGCAAGGATCTGGTTACAAACAGCACAGCTGAGCTTACACACATATCTCTGGTAGCCCACTTGCATAAGTCTGGCTGGAACTTCATATGGAAGTTTTAACATATATATATTGGCAGTCAAAAGTTTTAGACTGCCCCCATTTTGCCAGTTTTTATTCAACTTTACACAGTTTAATGTCTCTATGTACTGTACTGCACAAATAAGCAATTGGAGATAGAAAGTAACTCATCGAATAGTTTTGTTTGACTTAATTTAATCTACATTTTTGACTCATCAAAGTAGCTACCTTATATTTACTATTATCAGCTTTCAGACCCAATAATTGTTAATTATAATTTCTTATTGCTGCTGCTGCAATTCATGGCAATAAGAAATTCTCATTTGCCAAAATTTACTGAAAATCACATGGCGGGACACGTTCCAGTGATGTGGACAGAAGTGAAATGATCGCAAAAGCAAAGACTTCCCTTCTACAGTATATCAGGAGCTGGGTCACACTTGCCTACTTTTGAAAAAGCATTTCAGGGAGATTGTTGAAGCAGCACCTATGACTGCGGCGGTAAAGTGGGCGTTTACTGCTACATCAGAGGGGCGTGTCATAAAAATTACTTATATCCGAATGTAACCGAGCTCCACAGCAGTTACTAAAATCTACTTGTTGATGAAAGCACACTAATACTTTGCAGAAAATGCATGTAGCCATAGGGATCATTGGGGCAGATGTATGAAACTCTGGAACGTGATAAAGTGTAGAGTGATAAACGACCAGCCACTCAGCTTCCAACTGTCATGTTACAGGCTGTGTTTGAAAAATGACAGTTGGGAGCTGATTGGTTGGTTGGTTACCACTCTCCACTTTATCACCTCACAGAGCTTCATACATCTGCCCCAATGTGCCTTATATCCAATGCAGGGAAATGATACGAATGATCCAATTTGAATGTATATAGTGCTCTGTTTTTTTAATATAGCAGTTACATAATGAGAGTAAGGTAAAATCAGGGAGATTGCTTCTATTTCAGGGAGTCTCCCTGACAATGAGGGAGAGTTGGCAAGTATGAGCTGGGTCCAGTCTGATCATGCTCAGTCATTGCCCCGGAAGGAACCTCTACCAGTAATTTTTGAGAAATAGTACCCCATAGACTACTGTAGGATAACACCATCTGAAGGTGGCATTATTCTATCGGGGCCAAGCTCCGGACAGCTTTGCAGCCCCCATAGAAACCTATGGGGGTTGTGGCTGCTGTCGGAAATGGAGAGATTATTAATATTTGGGGTATCCTGCAAATATTATTTGATAAGTATGCTCCATAAACTCCTAATGTAGCTGTCACATTCTTTTCTGGAAATCAAATATTGAAGTTCACACAAATGTGTTGCACCTGTACAGTAGGCTGCTTTGCTTTCACCATTCTGTCCAGTTCATCCCAAACCAGCTGGATGTGATTGAAGTCTATAGACTGTGCTTGGCTCTTCCATGATATGAAGCCTACTGTCTTGTTCTTTTCATTGAAAGTAATTCTGACATAGCCCGGAGGAATGTTTTGGGTCATGATCTTGGTGTAGGATGAACCCTTGACCAAGTTACTACTGAAAAATGTTGAAGTAGCCCTTTTGACAGTCACCCTGTGGAAGTCGCTGCTCCAGCGGGTTGGGTATGAATTGAAATCCCGGCTGTCGGGATGCCGCTGGTCAGAATACTGACAGCGGCATCCCGACAGCCAGAATCCCGACACCCATAGGATCTAATGGTAAGTGTTTTCCTAACCCCCCCTCTAACTCTCCCTCCATGGTGCCTAACCCTACCCTCCCCCCTAGTGCCTAAGCCTAAGCTCCCCCTCCCCGCACCTTAAACCTAACACCCCCTCCCCGGTGCCTAAACCTAACCTTCCCCCCTACTGCCTAAACCTAACCTCCCCCTCCCTGCACCCTAATCCTAACACTCCCTCCTGATGCCTAACACTCCCCCTAGTGCCTAACCATAACCCCGCACCCTAACCTCCCCCCAACACACCGATACTTATCTTTGGGATGCTGATGGTCAGGATACTCATGCCGGGATGCCGACCTGTCGGGATTTCGGCGTTGGTATTTAGACCATCGGCATCCAGCACGCTGGGATGCCGACTATATCCAGCAACAGCAGTAGAGCCCCAGACCATTACGCTTCCTTCTTGATGTTTGACAGTTGATGTCACAGGGGTTATTTACTAGCACATCAAGGTATGTTTAAGAACAACATTTAAAAGGGCAATGCTTTTAATAGCAAAATATGGGTTTTTATTGCTATGAAAAGCATTGATTTTTTGCTACATCAAATTCAACAATCACTCCTGCTTCCAGATCCTGAAAATATCTTCTGGGTTTACTCCTCTGAATAGCAGTGTAGTGCACAAATATACAGTATCTCTCTTCTTGTCACTTTGGTTGATAAAGCCATAGCCACATCGTGCATCAAGCCATATGACTTTACCCAAGATAACACTTCCTTCATATCCCTAGAACACTCTTAGGACCTCATTCAGAGTCGGTCGTTGCGGCCGCACGGTCGTAAGGTAAAAGGGGCCGGATATGCAAATGAAGCGCTCGCAAGTTGCGACGTTAAGATGGGATCGCTAGCTGGACGAGCGAGGGGAGGATGCGGCCGTAAGACTAAATATACGCCCCCTCCTCGTTCCCATTACACGTCATCTCTGGGCATATAAGGATTAATCGAGACCTTCGGGAACCATTGGAGCTGCTCATAGACCTTAAGGTTGACCATACCCTCTCTTAAGAACTACGATCAAGTCAGTGTAAAAACCTCCCATGTCACATGTGCCATGACACTACTTAGTTAATTATGCACTCCCGTAAAACGCTGTTTGCATAGTCAGGCACGCCTGCGTTCGGATCTCCACTCCCCCGTTCACAAGCACCTTCCCCTGTTACCACCCACAAACGCCTCATCCTATCACTCAAACTAACGACCTGGCCAAGCTGAAGGAGAGAGCAATTTCTGATCGTAATAGCTAGTTTGCGCACGCGCATTTCGAATTTTACGCATGCGCAGTTTAGCGAACATCGGTGTCGCACGACCGTGCGGCCGCAACAACCGACTCTGAATGAGGACCTTATTGTCTCTATCTTCTGGACCTACTCTTGATGGGGCTCCCAAGGGGAGTTGGATACTTGATTACTGGGCCCCCCTCCCCCCCCCCCCCCCCCGATAATTAACACGAGTCCATACGTTTTACCGATCATCCATCACTTGAACAACACAGGACATAAGAAGATACAGTATATGATAAATCATACAACAAACAAATTGCTCACAGATTCCCTGGCGAGAGAACAGTTCACTAAGTACATGAGAACTGCCTCACGCTTGTACTTGGGTTGGTTACAGACAATTATAAAACACATTTTTCCCTGATAACACAAGTAATTCAATAAAATAAAATTAGCCCTTAGTTGCATGGAAAGCAGAAGGAATAAGTCTGATTTTTTTTTTCTAAAAATATCATAGTTAATGCCATGCTAAAAATACTGTACATCTCACGTGTTTTTTATATGGTGCTAAGAGAACCTAAGCATTTGCTTTACCTTGTGACGGTAATCATGTATACAGCCAATGTTATCTAATGTATCTATGTATTATTTTAAAGAATTAGTGGCCTATTTATCACAAGAAATTTAGGGTATATGCCCAGAAAAACACCAATTTTCGTGTAATATCCACAAATTTGTAACAATCCCTAGAATATATCTAGGGGGGGGGGCACAGCACATAATGGTTTCACTCACAAATACAAGACCATCTTCAAGCACTAGACCACAGGTTCTCAAACTCGGTCCTCAGGACCCCAAACAGTGCATGTTTTCCAGTTCTCCTCACAGAATCACAAGTAAACTGATTCGCTCCACCTGTGTAACTTTTAAAATGTGTCAGTGAGTAATGATTACACCTGTGCTCCAGCTGGGTGACCTGCAAAACATGAACTGTGTGGGGTCCTGAGGATCGAGTTTGAGAACCACTGCACTAGACCATAGTAGCCTTTGGGTTATTATTCTGCAATTTGGCCTGGAGAGGGGTCCTTGTGCCCCCACTGATACATGTGAAGCCCGACGACTGCGTGCGCGTATTAAAAATTAGTCACTTTGCCCCCTACTATTTGCCAGTACATTGGAGCGCGTGCCCCAGCTAGAGATTGTTGCAAAATTCCAGCATAAATATTAATTGTCCTTTGCAAATGAAGGGGTCTATTTACTAAACAGTGTTAGGAGACAGAGTGAAAAGTGATAAGTCTGTGATAAGGAGCCAGCCAATCAGCTCCCAACTGTCATCTCACAGGCTGTGTTTGAAAAATGACAGTTGGGAGCTGATTGGCTGGCACCTTATCACTGTCTTATCACTTTTCACTCTGTCTCCTAACACTGCTTAGTAAATAGACCCCGTAGGCAGCATTATCACATCCACACCACGTGAAAAATGTTGATGTGATAAATAGAACTGTTAGTATAGCTTAATTTACTCCTGCCTTCCAAACAGCAGAATGGTGGGGGCCCTACAGATGTGTCCTCATACACTAAGCGTCTTTATGCAATACGGTGCACAGGAATTGCTATACAACAAGTACAAAGATGTAGATGAAGTACAACGGAACTGAGCATGAGGAGAAGCCGGGGCTGCTCATAGGGGGAGCGCTTTTTACCCAGACTGTGCTCAGTCGCACACAGATGTTCAAGTGACTACTACTTTGTACCCACTCTCGTTGCCTCATCACCATGTCTCTGAGCCAACAGTAGCCAACACTTCTAGATCTATAAAATCCTGACGTGTCCTATAAAATCAGCCTCCAAACACGTATTTATCCATTCCATATACATTTTTAAATAAATTGATCTATAATATGAAATCTAGTGTTGTACAAGTTGTGGGGTCTGCTTTAGAATTGAAAATTTGGTGGATGCCAGTGTATTCTGTAAGACTGAGGGCCTGATACAGCTTGGATCGCAGTTGCTAATACGGACGCAATGGGACGAGTGTTGCATTCTGCGCATGCGTACGCATTGCAGTGCATGCGCGTGAGTCAACCACTGCGATCGGGACTGCGATTGCAGAGGCTACGCAGATCCATCGCAGAGTGATTGACAGGAAGTGCTGTTTGTGGGAGGTGATGAGGGCTGGTTGGCCAAACGCAGGTGTGCTGGGCTACAGTGGAAGGCTGCTCACAGCTGCTGATCAAGCTGATCACGTACAACCCTGACTTTGCGCCAGGCTGAGGAGCTTACAGTGCCCCCTCCCCGGTGCAGGGAGCTGCAAAATTTTTTGTTTAAGAAAAATCCTAAGGAAGCGTGGCCACGCCTCCCTTGATTAGGTCACGCCCACTTACACCCGATTGGACCCCTTTCAGGGGGAGTTGCCCACTGCTTCCAAGCCCTGAAATGTATCATTTTCTGGAGCTTGGTGCATAAGCGGTGAGCGGCCAAACCTCCGCAAATTTCCTGAGGTTTGACAGCAATATCTACAATTCTACATCCTGCCCTATGTCTCTGACACTCATTGCGGCTTGTGTAGAAATGTCCTACCCTACGTCTGTTGCAGTGATGTGCGGCCAGGTTAGACAGGTGAGGCAGAGCCTTCCCTGTCATACTTAGGTATACTTCACAGTTTTTACTGTAAAAATCATAAGAAAAAATGTAAGAAAATATTATAAATATTTTCTTTGTATTATTCTAATCATTTTAATAGTCAAAACTCTAGAGTAAAAAGTGTATGGTAGGTGAGGCACTGCCTCCCCTGTCTACCTTTTCCGCACATCCCTGATCAAAACGCAACAAATTTCCAGCACTCTATACTGCTGCACCTTTGTATAATGCCCACATGGACCCTCGGGTTCATATAGAGTATGTGTGTGTAAATCTTGCTCTGATACTAGCCAGTGCCTTCCCGGCCATTTACCTCACTGCACGTCTCTGGTCTGTTTCATAATTACCCGACAATCCACATTTCCGTACCGTGCACCATAAAAGCATACAGTACTTGCTCATGTCCGTGTGTATGCAGAGTTTGTCACATCTTACCCCCTTATGACTGCAGAGGAGGCCGTAGGCCGCGCATATGCTGTAGGCCGAGCATAGTAAGGGCGTATTCATGTAAATGTGAGTGAGATAAACCCAGACACAATGGGCATACGGAGTTGCGGCTCTTGCAGGTGAAGAAAGGCTGGTGCACACGTAGGGCCTGATTCAGAGGTGGAAGCAAAAGGACACACGCAGCAGCGTCTATTGGCGGTCGTCCATCTGTGACCTTATGTAAATGCCGCTATAAACTCTTTCCCTTGTGCACATCAGTGCGGCCAAATGTGCAAGAGCTAAGACTCCCACTTTCTGTGTCCGTATGCGCAGTAATACCGCTTTCACTGACACGCCCATGACACTCCCATAACACGCCATTTAAAAGGTCCATTTCTGATACCGTGCGTATCCATTGCAGCAACGCCCTTGTGTATAGTCTCTGAGTAATATATGCACCAGAAGATTATTAGGGATCTCTGGGCCTGATTCAGAGCCGGACGCTATTTGCGCTCGCTCATTCAGAAAAATGGGCCGGCTATTTAAATTGAGCGCTCGCTCTTTGCGGTCTGTTGACGCCTCTATGTCTGAGCGAGCGAACGAAATATGCGCTCGCTATTTTGTAAAGACGCCCCCTGGCCGCTCGCATCATACGTCATCTCCGCTATTTATTTGATTAATCAAGTATATCGAAAGGCATCTGAACTGCTCGCAGTGCTTGTGGTAGTATTTTCCTACCGCAATCATGCGAACAGTTCAGGCTAAGAAACAACCAAGTGACGTGGTCGATGACGCTGCTTTGTTAATTATGCACACCCTTAAAACGCCCGTTTTGACCTTTTGGCACACCTGCGTTCGGATCTCCAGTCCCCGTTTTCGAGCACCTTCCCCTGTTACCACCCACAAACGCCTCATTCTGTCACTCAAATTAGCAGGCATTCGCTATTTTGCGAGCACACAATTTCCAACCGCAATGAATGGTTCGTGCATGCGTATTACAACCCATATGCATGCGCAGTTGTGCGAACATCGCTCGGAGCGAACGAGCGGCCGCTTACGAGCGGCTCTGAATCAAGCCCTCTGTGCACAGGCAGGAGCAAACAATCGTTCAACTACATGAACATTGGCATTGCGTTCAGCTGTGAATCAGGCCAATCACTTCTCCAAGCGCAATGTGGAAATGTATTCATGTGTTTTAGCAATCCGCCCCATGGGAATACATCTAACATTTCCTTGCTGAACTAATTGTCACTGACTTTAGCGATGGCCACCGATGACCAATGGTTTAGCCATCGATAGTGGAGATTTGATGATTCTCCACCATCGATGGCAGCCAGTCACCTATGTTATTGAGCACTGAGCTTAGCCCCACCCCAATTTGCACTGCTAAGCCCCGCTGTACCAGTTTGGCCCATGGCATGGATGGTGCCTGATTCGGAGGTGCATGCTAACTGCACGCAATGCCGATATGAAAACATTTGGCCGATGTCGGAAGTACTGCACATGCGTCCAAGTTGCATGCTTACCGCACCAGGATGCAGATGGTAGGAACCGCTAGGTTACTAAAGGGCATTCCCACTATGAAGTCATGGTGGGAACCGCTCATTGGCAGAGAGGTGGAGGCTCACCTCTCTCAGCCAATGGACATTCAGCCCATGCATTTCTATGGGAAATGTAGTGGCTGTAGCTTCATTCGTGAAGTACCGCCCTTAGAGGACGATACTTATGTCCGGTGGTCCACGTACTTATTTTTTTAATTATTTATGAAGATGTGGATGCCTAAATGGAATGAAGAGGGCAGGACCAAGGGATAGGTGAGTATGTCTTTTTTTTTTTTTACAGCTACCAATGTGGATTCTACTGGAGAATGGGACAGACCGGCGCTAGGGACAAGGTAAGTATGTAGTGTGAGTGAGTGAATGAGTTAGTGTATGTGTAATAAAAGATTAAAACATTTAGTGTGTGTGTCCTGTCTTTTTTCTTTTACTATATCTTTTGCAGGTGACGTAAAGGTACCAGCGAGCCCTTAATGGCCTGCATGCAGGTACTGGTGGTTCTCCAAGTACCAAAATGCAGGGGGAAGCTAGCTAGGACCTCTAGTTCGCCTGTAAAGGACAATATTACTTTATCTATTTTTTACACAATCAATCCAGCATCCACCGCCCCAGGGTGCCTTGGAGAGGGGGAACCCCTTTATTGGGGGTCCCCACCTTTGCAGAAATCCCTGGCCTGGGCTGATTAGTGTGGGGTGATGAATGCTTTGGCTAGGGGACCCCATGAAGCATGTCCCACAGCTGCAACATTACACCCAAGCTAGATAGAGTCCGGTGCTGGTTGTGACTAATATAGGTGACCCCTACTCATTTCGTCCCCTGTATCTAAACAAACAAGACCGGCTCACTGAGTCTGGTACTGGTTGTTGAAAATACTAGGGACCCCTATGTATTTTGTCCCATGTATTTTTACACCAGGACCAGCTCAGTGTTGGTTGTGCTCTCAGAGGGGGACCCCACGTCACTTTTATAGCTTTTTCACACAGAAGCCTTCATGGATCTCACTGAACTGTGAAGGCTTCCAGGGACGGACTGGGGCTGTATTTCAGCCCTGGCAGTCCGCCCTGCATTCACGTGTAAAGGGTGGCATCATTTAATCAAGGGGGCATGGCACGAGTCATGCCCCCGTCTCTCCCCGGCCCAGCACAGCAGCCACCGGCCCATCCATGTATCCACCCCTTTCCGGCCCTGAAGGCTTCTGTCTAACTCGCACCTGCTCAGGCTAAACTTGCTAGCCTGAAGCAGGTCTATTACAGTATTTTGCAAGTTTTATGTAAGTAATTTTGTGCGAGTTAAAAGCTTGCAATCTATTACATTGGTCAATTTATATGTTTTCCATGGAAAAACATCTGGATGCGAGTTTCGACATTGCGAGGTGCAACGATTTATTACAATAAAGAAATCATATAATGTCAATTTACACTTTTGAATTGACAATTACAAGTTCAACTACCATCATAGTTCACAAGAACAAAGCAATGAACAATTTGTATTATTCTGGAACACAGCCTCCTTTCAATCGATAAATATTCCTCTCCTCCTTCTGATTCCCAAAGATTAATGCATGCAATACTTTTAAACAACAAAAGGAAAGAAAAAGGGCGCGGATCTGAACACTGACCAACTAATTAGATTTACTGCTGCACTCTAAGGGCTCTATTTACTACAATCCGCATATTGAATGCGGATTGTAGTGTGATATTGCCTGAATTCGCATTGCGAATTCAGGCAATATCACAGGGATTTACTATAAATCCCTTGCAGGGACAGAGCTTGTGATAAAGCTCTGTCCCTGCGGATCCCATCCGCACTCTAGTCGCGGTATTTTCGGAAAAAATACCGTGACTAAGAGCCTGCGCATGCGCCGACCCACCATCGCTGCTACCCCCCACCGACGCTAAGCCCCTCCCCCCGTGATCGCGGACCCCCGTGACCCCCCCCCCGCAACCCTCCCCCTCCCTTCATTACACTTACCTGCATCCTCCTGGCCTCCGGTGCTCTTCTCCGGGCTTCCCGATCAGGTGATCTCCCATACTGCACTGGGACCCGATCACCTGATGACCGTGCCGCAGTGCACTATGGGAGACCAGCTGACCGGAGAGGAGCCATCACCGGAGGCCCGATCACCGGTCCCTGGATTCAGGTAAGTATAAAAAAAAGTTTCAATTTTTTTTTCTTTTTTTTTACAGCAATCAGCTTGCGGTCTGTTTAGACCACATAGCTGATTACTGGTACCGGCTCCGGCCTCTGCTCTTTTCCCTTTTAGAGCAGAGTGGGAGCCCGGTAACCGGGGGAAACCCTGGATAACGCCACCTCCAGGTGGCGTTATTATCACAGGGCTTCCCCCAGTATTTTTTTACAATTTATTTTTAGTAACTCTGGTCGGATCACATTTCCCATTACAATTATGGGAAATGCGATCTGCTTTACTAAAAATAAGTGATACTAGGGGTTGGAGTAGAATTTTACTAATTCTACTCCAATTGCCCTGTAATAACTACAGGTGAAACTAAAATAATGTGAAAAGGGTGTGAAAACACCCCTTTTCACTTTATTTTAGTAAAACTAATGTTAATAAATAAAGCCCTAAAAGGTATTGTCAACCTTTAATAAAAAAGAAATAGCAAATTTGATGAAGATATAACCCTTCAAAAAATAAAGAGAGCACTGTACATCTAACAGAAATGATAACTGATATTTTATTCAGAATAAAAATTCATATATATTCTCACATTAACCGATAAAAAATATGACACATGATGACAAATGCACAATTGGACACAATAAATAATCACACAGATATAATATAGAACTCCAATCAATCAAACTAAGAAATATCAAAGAATTTTTGTATATAAATATATTGCACTTCTTATGAAAATCATTTGTCCTTAGATTTCCCTTTTATCAGTAGATGATGTTAGTAAATAGCATTAATTTTTGTGTTAGTATGCTCCTTGCATCTGATTTAAAGGTAATTCCTTAGAAGCATTGTTAGTAAGATTAGTAGCTTCTAATCAGCCATACAATAGATAGGATAGTCACTTTCATCGGGATGCAATCCGGAAACCGGCTGACGTGATCCCGACAGCCGGCTTCCCGACTGCTTTATCCCGGCGTGGGCTAAATGACAGGCGTCTATATCTAGACACCTGTCATTTTCCCGACGCCTGGAGACAAGTCCCAAATCCAAGCTGGACTGAGTAAAGCCAAGTGTTTCCACATAGCTTTACTCTGCATGAATGACTGGGGCACACGTGTATCCCGTCATTGAAGAAGCCGCCAGCCAATCAGCGGGCATCTCCATCGGAGCAGCTTGATGATTCTCTATGTGCGGTCAGCGTGTCTCCCCATAGACTACAATGGGTATAAATCTCCATTGAAGTCTATGGTGGAACAGCCACATTATATCTACTGCTGTAACCACAATGTTAATTGAGGTGAACCTTTTTTTATAGTTTCTTCTATGGATTACTTCGGATGCTAGGTGAATATGTGTTATAGTGAGTGTGAGTGTGCCTGTATGTTATAATAAAATTTTACTTTCATGGTGTGGTTGTGGAACTACAAGTACCAGTGGGTACGTAATGCCCCGCATGCTGGTATTTGTGGTTCTCCAAATACCAGCATGCAGGGGAGGCTTGCTGGTATGGGTAGTTCCACAACTAAAGACAATATTTAACCATTTATTTTACACTACACACTAGCATGATCAACCCAGCACCCACCAGCTTAGGACAGGGGTGGCCTGGAGAGGGGGACCCCTTTATTGGAGGGATCCCCAACTCCCTAGGTATCCCTGGCCTGGGCTGACTAGTGGTCAGGGCTGATGCTGCGGCTGTGGGGCCCGGTGAAAGAGCACCCCTGGCTGTGGCATCAGTCCCTTTCTAGAAAGGGTCTGGAGCTGGTTTTAAATATAGAAGTAACCTCATGCCCATTTTTTTTCCTTATATTTAAAACCAGCTCTGTACCTGCTGCCTGGTGCTGGTTCTTAAATTACAGTGGAACCCTACACATTTTTTTCCCTGTAATTTTAAGAACCAGGACTGGCTGGCAAGTCCGGGTCTGGTTAGTCTTTTTTTGGGGGGGGGACCTCACATAATTTTTTTTTTAGAAAATGAACCCTATTTTAACCATTTACAGAGATAAACATACATAAAGCAAAATGATTTGTGTATGTTTCTGACCATCTCACAGCTCAGGGGTTGGGAAATTGAAAAGTGATTTGGACAGAGAGTTTGATCCTATCTCACCCGAGCTTGTCATCCCGATTCTTGATAAATTTGAGAGATGTATGTAAGTACTTCTGATTTGCCCCAATGGTGATTTGATTCGAGATTGCTATCTCACCCGAATTTTACGAGTGAGAAGAGAGAGATATCTCTCTCTCTAACTCACCCCACTTTTGCCTTTAGTAAATTTCAAGCAGGGAAAAAATGAATACATCACCCGAGATGGTCATCTCAACCTATCTTGATTCTTAGTAAATTTACCCCATAGTCTTTAATTAGATATCCTGTATACTAACTTTTACCTAAGTTTTTCTGACCAGAAAACTAGTATTTCATGAACTAATATAGCGCTAAGGTCCTGTTGGTGTACACTGCATTGCCCGTGGTTTATAATTAATCCCACTGGTTTAAACTGTCCCTGTTTGTATTTTTCCCTTGAATTTCACTGTGTAAACTGGCTTTGCTCTTATGTCACTTATCTCCCACTGAATATTCTGGCTGACAGTCTCAGCTACTTTGGGCCTGATTCAGAGATGCAACGCAGTTGCAAAAATATGCTAATGTTAGCAAAGATCACCATAGCATAAAGACGCCCACTGCTGCCTTCTCACCTGCGTACAACTACGCATACCTACTTAAACATCGGTACCATCAGAGGCCATTTTACCCTTGCGGAAGGTCTGACCTGACGCAGGCCAGGGAGGTCTTCTGCCACGCAGAGCTGGGTATGCAATTGTAGTGGTTAATTTATGCATGCCCACGTAACAGCGTTGAAACGGCCAGGCACGCCTGCGTTTCTCAAACCGCTCCCTATCTCCACCCCCAAACGGTCACTTCCTGTCAATCAATCTACAATGAGCCTCCGTGGTCTGTGTGAATGCACAGCGGATGCACTGCTGCCTTCGTGCACGTGCACTGCGATACATACGCATACGCATTGGCAAATAATTGCTCGATCTGTGTGCAAATTGCAGTTGCGTTTATCTCTGAATCAGGCCCTTTGTTATTATAGCAGGAACGCGAAGTAATCAAAGGCAATTCCAATAGCTACATCTGTTGCACTTTTGTTGTTACAGACAGACCTAATTGGATTCTCCTGTCTGCAGTCGTTTTTGTTACAAATGTAACCACAGCTACGGAGTTCCTGAAGTCTGCCCAAGTGCTCGGCTTTTATTTCTCTAGGATAGCTAGATTATACAGCTATTCTAGGCTGGATCTTCCCTCAGACAACTTCTTATTACAGTAAAGCTGCATACACACGTAAAGATTTTCTGTCCAACCATCCAGCTAGTTGATTGGTTGGAATGAAATTCTGGTAACGTATGGGAGTAACTGAAATTTGCTCCTAAATCCCAGAAAACAGATGGAAATGGTCGTCAGACAAGTTTATTAAATGTTTGATCTAAACAGTTTGTTCAAACAACAGTTTTTGTCCATTTTCCAGAGTTTGGGAGCAAATTGCAGATTGTCATTTACTGTCATACCTTACCAGATTTTCATTCCAACCAATCAGCTAGTTGGCTCGTTGGACAGAAAATCTTTACGCGTGTACCCAGCCTAAAGGCCCCCATACATCAGAGATTGATTGCAGCAATCGTGCAATTTGTAATTGATTGTGTATAAAAATCTTTCCCTTTTCCAATCGATTGCAGATTGCAGAATTGCCACAATTGATTGCAAATTTCACAATTGCTGCAATTAATCTCTGATGTATGGGGGCCTTTAGTCTGGAACAGTGTGTGTCACTCTGCTGCTAATATTTCCTAAGGTAACAGTCACTTTGTAAATGTGAACAGCTGTTTGTACTATCGCAGTAAGAGGTTTCCTAGGAAGCTTCTAAGGAGTGGGTAATGCCGATTGGGTTGCTGAGTCCAACTGACTGCCGATAACTGCGGTGGGCAACTGCAATGGGGGTGTGTACGATGAAGTCTCTTACCACCCGGAATCACTCTTGATCCTCCCTGTCTCCTCTCTTTTGCTGCAGAGTCAGTCACTGCCTCCAGCCATCCTGGACTAGCCGTGCCTCTGCTGTAGTGTTGGGCCACCAGATTCCGCCTCAGCTGCACCTTCCCCAGACGGAGTTTCCGCTTCCTGTTCAATGCCTCCTCTGGCCACCAAGATACCTCCGGAATACAATTAGAGGCACTCCTCAACTCCCGGATTGTCTGCCAAGAACTCCAGCCATTTCATATGTATACACAGACGTTCACCGACATATCACGGGTACACACTGCCCGACGGGCAGCATATACATATCAATTGATCAGTCAATGTATCTGTCAGTGTGTACCCAGCTTTACTGATTTGCTCCCTGCTGTGTCCCCTCACTACTCCTGTCTGTTTCTTGAAGTGATAGTGAGATGCTCTGCCTCACGTTGTACCTCACTGCTGTTTGTTCTGCAGCTCACAGCTGTACAGTATGTAATTGTGTACTGTTCTGTATTGTAATTTAACATATTGTTTTGTTATTTGAAGGGATACGATCTACAAAATTCATGTTTCTAGGTCCTTGAGTTTGCATTGAGCGTTGATGAGACAGCCAGTCAGGACAGTGCAGAGGGGAGGAAACATTTTAGCCCTTTTCACCCCCTTATACACACTAGACGATGTGCTGTATGAACGATATTGGTGAAAGATTTCCCTTGAACTTTCTGTAGTGCAGGATAAACGATATTAGGTGTACACACTGAGAGATATCTGTCAGTGAAGTCATCCTGCCACATCTCTGAACAGGCAATTCTTGATGATATCGTCAGATTGGCCTGCATGTACGAATGATAAAAGACATCATTAACGACCCGCGGGAGCGCGCATCGTTGGCCGTTCACTGCAAACACACTGAACAATATGAAGGATATATCATTGAACAATATCGTTATCGTCCATATCATTCATAAAAATTGTCTAGTGTGTATGCGGCTTGAGGAGTCGAAAATCCCGGCTTAGTGGGCGACCTATGTCATGAAAGTTTCATCTGGGTAGACCTTAGATATTCAATGCTTCCATTTCCATCTCACTTCTCCAGTAACACATTAATCCCTCACCTCTATAGTAATGCATCCCTTCTCTCACTGCTATAGTAAGACATTACCCTCCCTCACCTTTGTACTAACACATTCCACTCACTCACCTCTGTTGTAACACATTAGACTTTCCCCTCCCTCACCTGTGCAAAAATAAAATGCCTCCCTCACACCTGTAGTAACACATTACCCTCACTCACACCTGTAGTAATTTATTCCCCTCCCTCTCCTCTGTAGTAACACAATACCCTCACTCACCCCTGTAGTAACAAATTCCCCTTCCTCTCCTCTGTAGTAACACATTACCCCCACTCACCCCTGTAATAACACATTCCCCTCCCTTGCCCATGTTATAACACATTCCCTTCCCTCACTCCATAGTAACACATTACCCCCACTCACCCCTGTTGTAGCACATTCCCTTCCCTCACCCTGTAGTAACACATTTAACATTCTCCTCTCCCTCATATGTGTAGGAACACATTCCCCTCCCATACCTGTGTAGTAACACATTCCCTTCCCTCACCTCTATAGTAAAACATTCCCCTCCCTCATCTGTGTAGTCATTGAGTCAGAGAGGACATTTGGATTTGTATATATAGATTGGTAGCACTCACTAGCTACTTATAACTCTGTGGGGCATATTTATGTGAAAGTGTGATGTGCCCCTAATAATTTAGATACCTTATCGCCAGTGGCAGCTCCAGAGGTGGGGCTGCAGTGCAGTCCAAAATTGAAATAGGGGAGCCACACCAACTGCCAGTGAGTACCGGTCGGCGATGTTTGGCATCATTTGGGGTGGCAGTTGGTGTGGCTCCCCTATTTGAAATTTGGACTGAGCTGCAGCCCCACCTCTGGAGCCGCTGCTACTTATCACTGAATATCGCAGCAATAAGGAATCGTTTTTATGGGGCATGTATCAAGCTACAGTCACCGGCAGGACCATTGACATATCCATGAGGTCCAGATACTGACAGGTAGGGGTAGCCTAATTCAGGAGGGGTGGTCACACGCCCACTCCCCAAAAATAAATGTAAAGTAAAATGCACATTTGACATCCCCCCCTCCCCCAGCAGAGTAGCCGCCCCACCCACCTAAACACCCTCGCGGTATCTCTGATCACCAAATATGCATTTGTTACATATTTTTACAGATTTCATCAGATTTTAGCTGATGTGCTGTAAAATAAAATGAGACTTTCTCTGTTGTTAAATATAATATAAATTAGGTCAAATGCAGAGCTATGCGATAAATGAACACACCTTGCATTGCTTTATTTCACAGTAATATACTGTACAAACATGTCTATGCTGAAGGTACAGCATGTTCTGTAACACTATACTGTAGCTACCATTCTTACAGTAGCAATGACACAAATGAATCACTGTTTTTCTTTTTGTATTTATCTGTACTCCTGGTGCAGTTAATCACACATACTGTACATTACCTGTGGCCACATTTTCCACAATCCTACAATTACAACTCTATTAGTCACTTCTATGATCTGTTTTCTGTGAGTGAAACTGTCACACAGAAATGTCTAACCTGGTATTTGTAGAGTAAAAACTGCATACCTTTACTAATTGAGGAGTTTGGGTAGAGAAAAAAGTGACATGAACTTTTATGACACCGTCAGTTTAATTCATTTGGGAATGTCCTGACTAAGGCCTGTATACAATTAGAGGCGAGAAGCAGCAATCGGCGAAAAACATTTGCCGATGCGAAGTTGTCGCCACTTTCCAAAGTATCGCCCTATTCAAATCCAGGACGTTTTTGCATGTGCGAAAACTCCATAGGCAAAAATAGGCAAAAAAGTTTCTCCACCCAAAGGCAGGAGAAAAGATGTGCAAAATCCCTATTTTTGAGTAAAAATGTGGGGACTTGGGACCTGATTCAGAGGCGCTCGCAAAAAGCGAGCGCTCGCTCTGAATCAGGGCGGCAGCTTGTTTTTTTAGTTGCGGCTTCCTGACAGCTCGCATAGCTCTAATAGAGCAGGAAGTCCACCAACTGACATCACGAGTGACATCACTGCCTAACAATCGACCCGCTCGCAAGCGCATAGCTTGAATCAGGCCCTTGGTACAGAACCCTTTGAGCACCTCCCCTAATGACCAATTAGGCAAAAAAAATATATATATCTTAATACTCCCTAAAAAAGACATGTCATTTTTTGGGTGAAAATTTAAAAAGTGTTTGAAAATGGGGCTAAAGTACTGGGATAGGTATTTTGGGGGGCTGTATGGATGAGACAGGTGTTCTTTCCCGTTTATAGGATTGCAGAAGGCTGCAGCAGGTGTATTTTTAATATTTTTTAAATCTGCACTTTATTGTAAAGCGCAACGGAATATGCTGCGCTATATAAGAAACTGTTAATAAATAAATAAATAATTAATAAATAGACACAAAAATATACTAATACTCATTTACATGTAGCCCCAATTTAACTACAGCAATTGTTCACAAAAGACACTTATGCAAATATGAATATAACAGTCATTTGACTCAATATAAGATCCCTAATTACTTTTATTAGGGCTATTAATTAGAGATGTGCGCCGACCCTCGTGTTTTGGATTTGGATCTGGATCCCCCCTGGTTTTGGATCTGTA
Source organism: Taudactylus pleione (assembly GCA_031769625.1). Classification (NCBI taxonomy): domain Eukaryota; kingdom Metazoa; phylum Chordata; class Amphibia; order Anura; family Myobatrachidae; genus Taudactylus; species Taudactylus pleione. The sequence goes on from JAUIMM010000067.1 coordinate 4,215,817, forward strand.
TTGGTTTTGAGTTGACAAAACCTCACCTCCGTGTTTTGTTTTCGTGTTTTGTTTTTGGATCTGGCACAGCGGGGGGTGCCGGCAGTGTCAGACGGCAGGGGATGGTGGGCGCCATCTTCTTTTTCCCTCTCTGTGTGCATTTTCAATGGTCTTAACACTGATTGGCTGAGAGCCATGACAGACGGCTCTGTCAGCCAATCAGCATTAAGCCCGCTCAAAACAAAACCTCGAGACGCGACAGCGGGGTCGCTAGGTTTTACCTCGGGTGAGGGATCCGGGGCAGGCAGGGAGATCCGAGCTTCGCTTGGATCGCCCCGGATCCCCGAAATTCGGGTGGGTTCGGATCTCAGAGATCCGAACCCGCTCATCTCTACTATTAATACACTTCTATATTGATTCCCCGGGTCAGTTAGGCTTTTTAGGGGGTACAGACTGGGGGCCTGATTCAGAGCCGGACGCTATTTGCGCTCGCTCGTCCAGAAAAAGGGGCTGGCTATTTAAATTGAGCACTCGCTCTTTGCGGTCTGTTGACGCCTCTATGTCTGAGCGAGCGAACGAAACATGCGCTCGCTATTTTGTAAAGACGCCCCCTGGCCGCTCGCATCCTACGTCATCTCCGCTATTTATTTGATTAATCGAGTACATCGAAAGGCATCTGAACTGCTCGCAGTGCTTGTGGTTGGATTTTCCTACCGAATCATGCGAACAGTTCAGGCTAAGAAACAACCAAGTGACGTGGTCGATGACGCTGCTTTGTTAATTATGCACACCCTTAAAATGCCTGTTTTGACCGTTTGGCACGCCTACGTTCGGATCACCACTCCCCATTTTCAAGCACCTTCCCCTGTTACCACCCACAAATGCCTCATTCTGTCATTTAAAATAGCAGGCATTCACTATTTTGCGAGCACACAATTTCCGACTGCAATGAATGGTTCGCGCATGCGTATTACAACCCATACACATGCGCAGTTGTGCGAACATCACTCGGAGCGAACGAGCGGCCGCTTACAAGCGGCTCTGTATCAGGCCCTGATTTCCCAAAAAATAACTGTCCTTTTCGCTAGTTTTGCTATTCGCTGCATTCACATATATGCATTTTCGTCTGCTTTACAATTGAAAATGGGGTGAAAAGTGGGAGCGTACATTGTGTAAGTAGGCGAAAACTTTGCCTCAAAACACGCGAATGAGGCAAATCGCGACTTTTTTTTGCCTCCAATTGAATACAAGCCTTAATAGGTTAAAAGTAAATGCTTTGTATAACCGGTGACACGGGCCTGATTCAGCAAGGAACGCAGTTGCTAATACGCATGCAATCGGCCGATTGTTGCGTACTGCGCATGTGTATGCATCTCAATGCGTATGTGCGAACCGCCCACTGCGATTGGGACTGTGATCGCAGTGACCACGCAGACCCATTTCAGAATGATTGACAGGAAGTGCAGTTTGTGGGTGGGGACGGGGGGTGGTCGAGGAATCGCAGGCGTGCCAGTGCGTTTGAGCGCGGTTGCATGGGCGTGCATAAATTAGCGATGCCCTACACAGCCTGAGAGCACACAGCGTGCGATGAAGTTAGCAATTTCTGAGTAAGGTCTGACCTTGTGCAAGTGTGCGTGAGGCTGCGATGGTACTCGTTGTTACCGATGGTTTCGCAGTCTTGCTAAACATTACGCATAGGTGTAAGATAAGGTGGGCGTCCTTATGTTGTGCTGCGACGGCAAAGCGATCGCAATGGATTAGCATACTATCGCAATTGAACTGCTTGCGTAATCGCTATTGCAATCACAATTGCGATCAATAGTGAATCAGGCCCAAAGTCCCTGTTAATGCAATATACATTACAGTACACATGGGGTTGAAATTGAAATTGTCAACATATCGCTACATAAATTTTGATTTAAATATGTTGGAAACGGCTACAGAAATAAAATAATCCATTTATGTTGCTATTTGAAATCCATTGGTCTGAGTTTATAAAACCTATATTAGTGCAGTGTCCTACATATAATTGTGCCCCGGCAGCTGCATTTTCGGAGTGTGTATTAATCTCTGAGAAGCACATTGAGAATGACCTAGGTCTGCCCATGGAATGTGGCCTCTGTGCAATGACGTGGGAACTCCCTAGAGGAAACTCGAGCAGTGATTTAGCAGTCAGCACGGTGGGTTATGCCCAGGGGAGGTATAGACCGGGAGGCAGCTTTTAGTCAGCACACCTCACATAATCTTAGATCTTAGTACAATAAAAAAAACAACTGTAATGAGTTTTTAGTGTGAGATGGGCAAATCGATTCTAAATTTCAGTGATTCATGAATTCATTTGCAAATTGATCTTTATTCCTCTAAAACTCGCCTAATTTATGTCCACTGGAGAAGAAGTCCAAACGCAGAGCATGTGACGGAAAGACAACCATCAGCGCGTATCAATAAATCTAACAGATCTATAACCTTGTAACGGGAACCTACAGACCCTCCGATAGACGTTTTTCCTGCTGTAGATGTGATTTGTAACTGGTGACATATGCTGACTATCAGGGGGCTGGTGTCTGACTGTGCCACCCCTCTGTACACACTGTAGCGGGACATAGCTGGCAGAACAGTTTGGCCGCATTCTTTGATTCATTTTTTTTAATGTAACATCCTCTATAGTTATCACAGTATCGACTTACAAGTATTCAGGAAATCCAGTAGATTTGTGTTGGGTATTTTTGTAGTAATAATAACCCCCATCTTTATATCAGGGGTACTAAGAGAGGAGGCATTCTGTGTCTGGTCTCCGTGCAGCCCCCTCTATCTTGCACTGGATCATGCCCCAAGAGGACTTTGGCAATGGGTCACAGTCTACTGTGTATGGGCATATCTCTGGGGTAATTGCACCAGCACCCTTTTCCTGGCAATTTCCCTACTACGCATACCGCTGTGATAATGGCCCTGGCGACATGTTTCTATAATAGCTGCAGTGTTGATGGAAAGGTAAATGCAGTATAGTCTATAGGCACCGCACACCCTGCACTCATTATAGATATGTCCCTGCTTCATACCCCAGCCCTTACACTAACATCTATTTCATTGGGATGTAGTTATGAGACCAGTGGCCGTGATCAATCCCGACAAGTAAATCCCGACAAGGAAATCCTGACAAGGGATTGCAGATAGGCATCAAACTATACACGCATACATTAATCCCTATGCAGGAACGCCGAAGGACGCCAGTCTGAACGAGGTAAGCCCGAGGCGCCCTTAGCGTTATCCGCGCGGGGGGGGGTTAGGTTTAAGCATAGCGGTGTTAGGGTTAGTTTTTTGGGGGGGGAGTTAGGGCTAGGCACGGATTCGGTATGATCCCGACACCAGCATCCCAGCAGCAGTGGAAATCCCGACCGTCCTCAGGTAAGTATTAGCTAACCTAATTCTACCCCCTAACCCTAACCCTCCCTTAGGGGTGCCTAACCCTAACCTACCCCCCAGTACCTAACCCTAATCCCCCCTCTAAGTGCCTAAACCTAACCCTCCCTTACCCGTTGCCTAAACCTAACCTCCTGGGGGGGGGGTGCCTAACCCTAAGTCCCCCCCTGGGAACCCTAAACCTAACCCTCCACCCCCGTGGCTATCCGCACTCGGTGCCAGGCGTCCCTTTGATCGGGATGCCGGGTGTCGGTCTCCCGGCGTATGTCTAATGGCAGGCGTCAGCATATCGACACCTATCTTTAGACCCTTGCCGGGATATGACAGTCGGGAAGCCGGCTGTCGGTATTAGGTCTGCCGGCTTCCCGACTGCATACCTTAGGCACCACTAGGGGGAAGGGTTAGGGTCAGGCACCCCCAGAGGGAGGTTAGGGATAGGCACCCCCCCCGGAAGGGTTAGGTTTATGGTGCGGTAAGGGGGGTGCCGGCACCGGGATATGAACCGGCGGCTATTCAGCCGCCAGGACTTCATATCTATTCCATTTCATTCAGTACTGTATTAAATCCATTTTTTCTGTACTTGTTCATTTGTAGCTGTATAACTAGCATTCTTACAGTACCTATTTTATACGGTTTCTGGAGGTCCTGGGAGAGGAAGGGTCAGGTGGGCAGAGTGGGCTGCAGGTTCAGCAAATCGCATCATTGTGGTACCGCACCCACATCGTGCTGTACTGCCGCAATTTGTGTTGGGGGGGTGGAGCAATTATCATGTGATTGGCAGTGAATTGCTTCATTATGCCCCTGCCCTTCATGGGACAAAGACCCCAAATTTGTGAGTCTCCCAGAAATTTCGGGAGAGTAGGCAAATATAGTAAATAACCCAGCTTATCAGGGGTATAGCGTTATAGCGCAGTGACATACTTATCTAGTTTTTTTAAATGCTAGGCCGGCCCTACTTCTCTTCCCTCTGCTATGTAATATAGGGGGAGATGTATCAAGCCTTGGAGAGAGATAAAGTGGAGAAGTTGCCTGATGTAACCGATCAGCTTCTGTCATTGATCTACTGTAGCGCAGACTATGAAATGACAGAGAGAAGCTGATTGGTAGCTTCGGGCAATGTCTCCACTTTATCTCTCTCCAAAGTTTTATACATCTCCCCCATAATAAGATGTGTGATGAACACAGAAACATATGTATTCATGGTGTTGGGGAGATCGGGGTTTCTCTGGGATGATAATGTTGCTATTGTATAGGAGAGTAGAGAACAACAATACTGCGGATGGCAGACAATAGTAAAGCTTAGGTGACGAGGTTCCCAGCACAGCGAATGTTCTGTAGGCCTGATTCAGACCCGGACGCTATTTGCATCCGCTCGCTGGCTAAAAGGGGCCGGCTATTTAAATCATGTGCTTGCACTGCGTTGCGTAAAGCCGCCCACTAAGTAATAGCGATCGGCCGCACTAAGCACTCGCACCTGTATAAAGTCGCCCCTTTGCCACTCACATCACACGTCATCTCTGGCAGTTGTAGGATTAATCGGGAACATCGAGAGCCATCGGAGCGGCTCGCAGCGCTTGTGGTAACCTTTTCCCACCACAACATTGTGAGCAGCTCAGGCTAAAATACAACCCAGTCACGTGACGCTACTTTGCTAATTATGCACACCCATTACACGCCGTTCTGATGGTCAGGCACGCCTGCGTTCGCACATCCACACCCCCGTTTACAAGTACCTTCCCCTGTTACCACCCACAAACGGCACTATCTGTCACTCAAAATAGAGGCCCAACTGCGGGCTACGGGCGAGCACTTTCCCATCGCAATGACTGGTTCGTGCACACGCATTGCGACTCATACGTATGCGCAGATTGCGAAAAGTTGCTCAATGCGAGCGAGCGCAGCATAGCGTCTGGTTCTGAATCAGGCCCTATATAAGGAGTGACTACTACTTGTATATGAGACCACAAGGATCACAAATGTCCAGTTACTAACACAGCGAGCTGGGCACCTCTGCAGCCGCTTTCTATAAGGCTCCTTACTTCCTTATGCAAGATTCAACCTGTATATGCTAAAGATCCGTGGGAGCCTGTCCCGCTCACTGTTTTTATGTCCGCACCCGCATTAGTAGCTGGACTTGTACCCACCCCATGCTGGGTGCATAGGATCTGTCAGAAATAAGCTTCCAATTTCTATCCACACACTACTATTGTGCATGGAAGCCGGCTTTCACGCCCCTGACACTCCCATAACAACCCCACCAGATGGAACATGTACGTGCGTTAACACAGTTGCCACCCAGCAATCACCCAGAAACATCCATTTCAAGGACTGTGTGATCCATCGGTGGATGGATCAATCCATACGCACTAACGATCCCCATCCATGTGCCTGATCTGACTTATGAGCACACAGATTTCTGACTGTGGAACTTGCTCAGTTTGCTGAGATATTTCTACATTTCTACTTGCGTCTGAGTCAGAATCAGACTCCCTGGCCTTGACGCAGAGGTGGACGCAGAGGGGATGCCGCACACAAGCTTCTGACGTTTTCAGTGAGTGCATGTGTCCGGGCTGCATGCGCTCTGATGGTTACCGCCGGGAGCTGCTTAACAAATTTGTACGCAGAGAGGCAATTTCGGTGGGCGTTCCTGAGTGGTGACAGGGTGGGTGGCTAGCCAGACATGGGAGGGTCGCGGTCAGCGACTGCGTATTTTGTTGCAGTTGCACTGAGGTTGACAGTCATGTTCAAACAGATAATCTGCACCTCCGTAAGGCTGGTACAATGTCCGATGATGCGTCTTTGTACGTACAGCGGGGGATTGGCGTCACAGCTTGTGGGTGTCTCTGTACGAATTCCGTTGGCTGCGGCATTTGATAAAGATGCAGTAGCGCTGCAGCAAAAGACTGAGTCGCAGCTGCGTTAGGGTGCACCCCTGAATCAGGACCATGATGAGCAAAAGGGGTGAAATGCGTGAAAGTAAGGGCAAAATAATGAAGTATAAACATTAAACGCAATCCATGGAGCTATAACAATTATTATAGATGGAGCTGTAACAATGACTCTGTATTGTGATAAATGGAGCTGTAACAATGACTCTGTATTGTGATAAATGGAGCTGTAACAATGACTCTGTATTGTGATATATGGAGCTGTAACAATGACTCTGTAATGTGATAAATGGAGCTGTACCAATGACTCTGTATTGTGATAAATGGAGCTGTAACAATGACTCTGTATTGTGATAAATGGAGCTGTAACAATGACTCTGTATTGTGATAAATGGAGCTGTAACAATGACTCTAAATTGCGATAAATGGAGCTGTAACAATGACTCTGTATTGTGATAAATGGAGCTGTAACAATGACTCTGTATTGTGATAAATGGAGCTGTAACAATGACTCTGTATTGTGATAAATGGAGCTGTAACAATGACTCTGTATTGTGATAAATGGAGCTGTAACAATGACTCTGTATTGTGATAAATGGAGCTGTAACAATGACTCTGTATTATAATAAATGGAGCTGTAACAATGACTGTATTGTGATAAATGGAGCTGTAACAATGACTCTGTATTGTGATAAATGGAGCTGTAACAATGACTCTGTATTGTGATACATGGAGCTGTAACAATTACTCTGTATTGTGATAAATGGAGCTGTAACAATGACTCTGTATTGTGATAAATGGAGCTGTAACAATGACTCTGTATTGTGATAAATGGAGCTGTAACAATGACTCTGTATTGTGATAAATGGAGCTGTAACAATGACTCTGTATTATGATAAATGGAGCTGTAACAATGACTCTGTATTACGATAAATGGAGATGTAACAATGACTCTGTATTGTGATACATGAACAGGGCCGGATTACTAATGGGGCGGGTGGAGCTGCAGCTCCAAGCCCACCATGAAAATAGGCCCATAGTGCAGGCAGTGCGGTCAGGAAAAAAAAAAATCCCTGTTAACAGTGCCTGTACTGACTGTACTGGATCTGATAACACACTGTCTGCATTGCAGTGTGAGAATCCGTACTTCTTAAGCCCGGCCGGATCATTCACCCCCCCCCTCTCCACATCGGCCGTCTGAAGCTCCGCCCCCAGACAGTCTAAAGCCCCGCCCCTAGCCACTCAACTATCCTCTGCAGTCAAAGCTCCGCCCCCTTGTCCCCGAAGCTCCGCCCCCAGGTCTTGCTTAAGCAACCAAGACTGGGCCATCCACAATTTGTGCAGTCCAAAGCTCCACCCCCTTGCCCCCGAAGCTCCGCCCCCAGGTCCTGCTTAAGTAACCCAGTGTTGGCCGTCCACAACCTGTGCAGTTCAAAGCTCCGCCCCCGACACTCCGCCCCCAGGTCCTGCTTAAGCAACCCAGCCTGTGTCCCCTGGTTCACTAGAAGCTGGAATCCCCGCAGAAGTCCTGCCATTTCACCCCCCCACCAGCCATCCCTGGAAACTGGCTTGACAGCTGGGAGCTGGCCCTGAAATTGAAATTAGGGTGGAACGCAGAGGCTGAGCTGACTTGCACAGGATGGAAGAGAGGTGTCAGCAGCCGAAAACAGTATGCATAACCAGGTGAGTTCAGTGTCTGCCACCTATAATGTATGTGTTTATGTATGTACATGTGTGTGTGTTTGTATGTATGGGTATATATGTGTACATGTATGTACAGTATATACTGTATGTGTATAAATGTATGTTCATATATATATATATATATATATATTATATAAATATTTATATGCGGCTGCTGCCAGGGTTGCCAAGAGTCGGCCCGGGTGAAGGGGGTGTGACCTAATAGCAGTAGGCATGGCCATGCCCCATTAAGAAAAAAGAAGAGAAAAAAACATTGTTGGTGCTGTGCGTTGGGGGCGCAGTGAGCCCCTCAGCCCAGCGCATATCCGGGGGGTGCTCACAGGATGATGGCTAACCCCCACAGGCAGAGGAGACTGCTGCAGCGGCAAGCAATCTCCCTTTGCAGCCCAGCACACAGCAGCGTGTGCTGGGCTGCTCAGCTGACAGGAAGGAGGGGGAGGTTGTCGTACCTGGGTAATTAGTACCCCTCCCCTCTCCCCCCTTGGTGCCCCTGGCTGCTGCATCACCTTCAGGCAGCTTTGTTGGCCTCCTGCTCTGGCTCTGCTTCACTATAGGAGTGTATATCTGTGTTGACACGCTGGCTGGGGTGCACACAGTACAAAGCAGGGGCGTTTCTAGAGAGGAAAGGGCCCGTGTGCAGTCTCCGACATGGGCCCCCTCCTCTCTGTCCGACTAGAATGTGCCCAGAGTCTATAGTGCATACACAGGTCACTGAGAAAATGGCCACGGCGGCCATTTTTCAGTCATTTTTACAGGCACAGACACCGGAGCCGACGTGGGGCTCCGGAGAGGTAAGTTTTATGGGTGCAGGGTGTGCGTGTGCACCCATTAAAGATACACCCCTTGTATGGAGGGAGGTAGGAGTGAAGGATGGGGGAGATAGGAGGATGCAGGGCTGTGCTATATAATAGATATAGGGCCTGATTCATGGTTAGATGCAGATGAGGGATCCCACACAGTTTTTCAATTATCAGAAAACTGCGGACGCACAGGAACCATTCTGCACATGTGCAGAACAGGTTCTGCAATATCGCTCACAGATCCCCCAAGAGATCTGAGTGGGAAGGTGAAGAGTGGGCATGCCTGAACAGCATTTCTGGAAACGGGGGCATTTCGCCCCCATTTTCCAGGAGTGCCGAGGTCAGGGTCTGTGTCGGTGGATGCAGATTTCCAGGTTCTTACTTGCTGCCACCATCGAGGCCGATGGTCACAATGGTGATACGAGGCAAATTCTACGGACGCTGTACTCAGATCGGTATTGCTGTCAGGAGGCGTCTGCTTCCTATAGACACCTCCAGCAGTATTTAAATATTTGCTATATGGCATGGCACAGCTGCTTCCTTGTGGCTGGGCAATACTATCTGACCATGATCATGCCCATAGAACTGCCAGCAGCTTGCTATCTATTTAATCCCATTTTAGTCTGTGGTATTTTTGGAGTTCTCTGTATTATATGGCACTCATTGCAATGTTCTTTGTAGTATATGGTGGCCATGTGGATGCTTAGTGTATTATATGGTGGGCACTGATGGTCTGTTTTATATGGCACATACTACTCTGTATTAAATTATGGTTGCTTAATGCTCTCTGAATTACAGTATATGGCTGTCACTTTGACACTCTCTATTATATTGCACACACTGCAATGCTCTCTCTATTATATGGCACTTACTGCGATGCTCTGTGTATTGGATGCTTGGTGTATTACTGTATATGGCACGCTCTGATGTTCTATATTATATTGCAGTTACTGCAATGTTATCTACATTATATGTTATTCACTGTAAAGCACTCTGTATTATATGATGGTCACTGCAATATTTTCTGCATTATCTGGTGGTCACTGTGATGCTCCCTATATTACATGGCAGTCACTGCGATATTCTCTGTATGATATGGCAGTGTATTGCACTCTATATTATATGGATGTTATGGTGTTGCTCTCAAATATATGGCGGTCACTGTAACGCTCTCTGCTATATTTATTAAATATACATATGTTTTTATTTTATTATATATATATATATATATATATATATATATATATTGTAGAATTCCTCTGTCTCTCACACAAGGACATCTAATAAAATAGATCACATAACTGCTCCTGCACGTAATAGTGTAATTGATTTTGAATTTTTTCTCGGAGTCCGGCTGTACAAAAGTGTTCCCCATCTCCAAATATGCATCCGAGACACCTCACACACCCTTTCTTGCATGATAGATACATTTGTATTATCCACCACCTTGCAGGAAGAGATATTTTTATGGGCCACCACATCACCAATATTTTGATTATGTCCGCAGCAAGGTAACAACCTCAAATCTACCAGGATGGTAAAAGTTAACCATTGTCACCAAGGTCCATCATTGCCATTATTTTTTTTAAAACAACAGCTAAATAAACAGTTCATTTATTAATTTACTGCAGTGGTTAGGAATATGGGATGGACACTTGTAGAAGTATGCCAATATCAGTGAACAATTTAGACATTTTTTCTTTTCTTATTAATGTAAACTATTGTAGCAGTCCAGGAAAGGTAGACCATACAGTTCACACTCTTTCACAATTTTTTTTCTTGTTATAGTTCCACTATTAAGTGGGTGAAGGTAGATGCAACCTATGCCCTCCATGGCAATAGTCACACACACTGTGTAGACCACCTCCACACACTATGCATGCCCCCACATCATTAGTCACACCGCCACAGCGCTTGTCGCAGCAGCACACATTAGGCCCTTCATAAATTTCAGCTCCGGGCCCATGTAGACCTTAATCTGGCACTGTACATGGAGCTGTAACAATGACTCTGTATTGTGATAAATGGAGCTGTAACAATTACTCTGTATTGTGGTAAATGGAGCTGTAACAATTACTCTGTATTGTTGTAAATGGAGCTGTAACAATGACTCTGTGTTGTGATAAATGGAGCTGTAACAATGACTCTGTATTATGATAAATGGAGCTGTAACAATGACTCTGTGTTGTGATAAATGGAGCTGTAACAATGACTCTGTATTGTGGTAAATGGAGCTGTAACAATGACTCTGTATTGTGGTAAATGGAGCTGTAACAATGACTCTGTATTATGATAAATGGAGCTGTAACAATGACTCTGTGTTGTGATAAATGGAGCTGTAACAATGACTCTGTATTGTGGTAAATGGAGCTGTAACAATGACTCTGTATTGTGGTAAATGGAGCTGTAACAATGACTCTGTATTGTAATAAATGGAGCTGTAACAATGACTCTGTATTGTGATAAATGGAGCTGTAACAATTACTCTGTATTGTGATAAATGGAGCTGTAACAATGACTCTGTATTGTGATAAATGGAGCTGTAACAATGACTCTGTATTGTGATAAATGGAGCTGTAACAATGACTCTGTATTGTGATAAATGGAGCTGTAACAATGACTGTATTGTAATAATAATATATATGGAGCTGTTACAATGACTGTATTGTGATAAATGGAGCTGTAAGAATGACTCTGTATTGTGATAAATGGAGATGTAACAATGATTCTGTATTGTGATAAATGGAGCTGTAACAATGACTGTATTGTAATAATAATAAATGGAGCTGTAACAATGACTGTATTGTAATAATAATATATTGAGCTGTTACAATGACTGTATTGTGATAAATGGAGCTGTAAGAATGACTCTGTATTGTGATAAATGGAGCTGTAACAATTACACTGTATTGTAATAAATGGAGCTGTAACAATGACTCTGTATTGTAATAATAATAAAAGGAGCTGTAACAATGACTGTATTGTAATAATAATAAAAGGAGCTGTAACAATGACTCTGTATTGTGATAAATAGAGCTGTAACAATGACTCTGTATTATGATATAGGACACAACAAAGGAACATAAAGAACACACACAGAGGGCTGATGCTGCTGTTATGACAGTGTGAAGAAAATATCTCAATTTAACGTGACCAAATAAAATTGAAAGGTGTACTGCACATGAGCAGGCAATTAAATAACTAATTAACTAATAAGCAATACTTGAAATGACTTGTATAACTTGCTAACATTGGCAATGAGTCCACCTTTAATAGAGTAATTGAACTTGTCAAGGAGTTGATAGGACATGGCATGGCAAGTCCCAGGATTAGCTACATAAAATGCAATCAAACTGCTCCCATGATTCAGTAAGGATAACACACACTGTGACTGGAAGTTTTATGTAAAATAAGTGGAACTTTACACAAGAGGAGTCACTTAATAGAACACAAGTTATAGTGACTTACTGGACCTGATTCTGCATTGCACACTGAACGCAGAATCACGATTATCAGGAATCAGAGTGTGTGCAGGACCCATTCTGCATTATGGCACACAGCTCCCTCTGCCTGATTGACAGGCATTGGCATTTAATGGGTGGGGTCGGCTGGCATTCCCAGAAAACGGGGTGTGCCGCCCTCATTTTCGGGAGTGGCAAGACCAGGAGCTGCGTCCATGGACGCAGTTTCCTAGCCTTGCAAGCTGGCCAGCCTATATAAGCTGAGGCTTATTCAGCTGACCGGCGACTGATGGTCGCAATGGTTATCCCAGCCTGTGACGTGTCAGATGCCTCCTGCTGTATTTGCATATTTGCAAGGATGGAATTGCAAAGCTGCTTGTGTTCTCTGCTGAATCAGCCCCGCTGTTCGGTATTGCAACAAATGTGTAACAAATAAAAGATAGAAACACTAAAAAGAGATGCTATGTTACAAACTGAGACATACAGTATCAGGAAGCTTTACAAATAGGCCACAAGATTACAAAGAGTTCCTATATGACTGGACAGTCTCTGTGGATGGGCATTTAAACAAAGCAGCTAAATACTGTAAGCAGAAGACTTTGTTAATTACTTCTTGATCAATACCCACAATATTATAATTAGAATGAAAGGTATAAATAAACATAGTCTGCCTGGTGTATAGATTTACTAAACTGATTAGAGAGAATATGCCCTCAGGAGATTGCTGACAGCATAAAGCAGACACAGTTGTAATGTCGGTTAAAGCAATTTAACCATCTCTACATTATGGACCTGAGGCTGAGTTGCACGGTAAATCGATGTTGCAGTGGAGAATTTTTTTTTACTGTGCATGCGTTTTAAGCTGGGTACACACTAAGCGATGTGTAGCCATCCGATATGTCGGCACGACTAGCCGACATATCGTATCCTGGGTACACACTAGAATGAGGTAATGAACGATGGAACAAAACCCTGTTCCGTCCTGCATTGCCTGCAACGTAGCCGCTTGGGATATCGTCCGGTTGGACATGCAGCACGGCCGACTGGACGATATCACAAGCTGCTGTGGGAGCGCGAGTATTGGCCGTACACACTGAGTGATGCGGCCGATATGTCATTTTGATTCAGCAGGAAACGACATACTGTATCATGCCGACATCGTCTCAGTGTGTACCCAGCTTAATTCGCACCATGCTCCTGGCCTTCTCTCTTAATTGATGATTGCAACCACCTGTGGTGAAACGCATGTCTCATCTATTATCTAGCTCAAGCATGTCAAACTCAAAATACCAACCGGGCCGAATATTCAAGGTCGTAAGGTGCATACACACACATCGATTTTTTGAACGATTATTGATAACGTTATCGTTTATCGTTCAATCATTGAAAAAATTGTTCTGAGTTAAAACGATAAACATTTGTTTATCATAGTTTGTAGTTCAGTCAGACTGACCAACTCATCGATTTTCAGTAAGGGAATATGCAAAAATCGTTTGTAGTTAAAAAAAATCGTTCATTACATTTAGTAAATGAACGATTTTAATAAACGATTTTCGTTCATTTTTCCCTTGAAAAAATGAATGAAAATCGTTGACTAAAATCGTTCATTTACTAAATCGTTGTGTGTGTATGCAGCTTGAGAGTGTGTGGGCCGCAAGAATAAAAAAAAGTCTTATATGCAATTTTGAAAGGGTTATTAATTAAAAAAAAATGCAGTGCCCCCTGTAGTAGTGCCCCTTATGCAATGCCCCCTGTATTAGAGCCCCTTATGCAATGCCACTGTAGTTGTGCCCATTATGCAGTGCCCCCTGTATAAAAGCCCCTTAAGCAATGCCCTCTTTAAAAGAGCCCCTTACGCAGTACCTCCAGCAGTGTCCATTATGCAGTGCCCCCATTAGTGCCCTTTATGCAGTGCCCCAGTAATGCCCCTTATGCAGTGCCCCCAGTAGTGCCCCTTATTTAATGCCCCCTGTATTAGAGCCCCTTATGCAGTGCCCCTAGTATTGTCCATTATGCAGTGCCAACTGAATGAGAGCCCCTTATGCAATGCCCCCTTTATAATAATTCCTTATGCAATGCCCCCTGTATTAGAGTTCCTTAGGCAGTGCACCCAGTAGTGCCCATTATGCAGTGCCCCCAATAATGCCCCTAGTAGTGCTCCTTATGCTGTGCCCCCAGTAATGCCCCTTATGTTGTGCCCCCATTAATGTTCCTAGTAGTGCCTCCAGTAATGCCCTTTATGCTGTGCCCCCTCCCAGTATAGAACAGGCCCCACTCCCCTGTGCAGTGCTTACCTCTCTCTTACTTACTTCTCTTCACGCTGGCCGCTGGGCACCACTCTCGCGTAGATACCTGCTGCTGACTGGATTTAACTAGATCCGGCAGGGCAGGCCGCTCACATCGCGGGTGACGCGGGTAAAATCATGACGTCACCCGTGCACCCGCGAGCTGCATCACTGGGAACGCTGGCCTCTGAAACGATCAGAGTCTTCTTTAGTCTCTGATCGCTTCAGAGACCAACGTTCCAAGTTTAAACACAAATATGTGGCTCAGTCACCCCTGTCGCGATTGCGGCAGGGGTGACTGGGCCGCCTAAAATATGTATTTGGGCCCACACTGTTGGGCCACATAAAATGTGGCCCAACGAGTTTGACATGCCTGATCTAGCTCAACACAGGTGGCGGCAATCATGGTCACCCACAGCTTTGCGAGCGGACAGGAAAAATAATTCCTCCCTGCCCTGATTCAGAGCGTGCGCTCGCAAATAGCGAGCGCCTCTGAATCAGGCCCTTAGTCCATACATATATAGCAGGAGCTGGATAAATGACCCTTTTGACGCATTTTGCTGCTGTCCTGGAGCATTTTCAGGACCGAGGTCTTGATCAGATAGACTTATGCCTATGATCAGGCTGGACTGTGTCAGTTAGTTAACTGGCAGACCCAATAAAACAATATACCTACAATATACCTAAAAGTGTGCCAGTGGATGATCAGTGGATGGATAGATGAGTCAGAGAACAGATATGCACTATATATACCCCATTTTCTTTCCTTTTTTTATATATATCAACCGTTTAATGGAGAATTATTGAAAGTATAACATCAGAAAATAAGAGGACGGTTATATTTGAATTATAAAATCCCATCCCACTGACATTAATAAGGGATTTGGATTTCGAACACACATAATTGGAAAATAACACGAGAAATACCCCAGGGAGCGCAAAGTACCACGATTACTTTATTGTAGAAAAAGGTAGTTTCATTGTCTTGACAAATACTGTGTGTTGTGTATTGCTTTAAAATAATATGAATAGAGCGAAGGACAATTATAAATAAAAAAATAAAGACAGACATGTAACAAAGTTTGCTCAGTCTATAATTGTCTCTAGATACGGGACATGATTTGGCAACGTTTTCAAGTTTCCAAATTTCATTAGCACGTTTTAAATTTCATCCTGGGAACACAGTTGGACGTCAGATCATTATTGCCCATCCCTTCAGGGGCATAGACTTCTGAGAAATGCACAACATATGGACACTTTGTGCTACATGCCCCAGTAATGTCGCCAGTTTCATCATATGACGTTTGCCCACAGTGAGCGAAACATTGGGAGCTAACCTGGAGGTTGTTGTGACAAGGTGGCCTGTAAAAGACCTTCCTTATTTAACCATCATACTGTTGTGTTCTTTCAGTATTAGATGCTAACAAAAGCTGCCAAGTATGGATGATAAATAAACAAGGGTGAATGACTGTTTATACTAAATTACCAGTCCATTAACTACAGCATGCGTAGAATTGCACTCAGTGGCACACCATTCTAGTCCTAGGTTGGATACTCCCATTGCTCTGAATCTTTACGTCAAGGATTCAACAAGATGCTGGAAACATCCCTTAGAGATCCTGGTCCATGGTGACAGGTGCTGCACATTCATGCTGTGACTCTCCCGTTCCACCTCATCCCAAAGGTGATCCCTCCTTCTGTCCGGTGTGGCTGTAGAGTGAGTGGGGGTAAGTGGCCTTCTGTATGTGTGTGTGTTACCTTGCACTTGGAATAATGGTATCACTACTCAATAGTGTAAATGGTTTTATTGCATGATAATAACAGGTCCAAAAGAATATATATAAATATCCAAATCAACACTGTAGCTGAAATATAAAATACCTGTAATTATTATACACACCGGTCAGAAGGAGAGACCAACAGAGATGAACAAGAAGGGAGAGTAACTTTCAACCACCACTCTGTACTACGTAGTGTCTGATGGATAGTGATACTGTCCTTATCCTTAAACTTGAAAGATGCTGGTTTATGGAGTGGGTCTCTGGAGGTGGTTTTAAAGGTGGACCCGGTGTGTAAAGTACCTGAAGGAACTGGTGCATGGTGTATCACATTGTTGGATTGACACAATGTGTATAAATGAATATCCGGGATCGAGACTGTGTAATTTGAAGATTTTATGAGACTATCATTTACTAATACAAGGAGAGACTATACGGGATTAAGTTGGAGGAACACCAAGGAGTATTCTGGAGGTTTGAGGATGCGATACATGTATTTTATGACATTTGTGGTGTGATAATCCTAATTACATTGGACAAAGTAGGAACTCATATGATATATAACCTATAATATCTGGACAAGCGCGGCAATGATATCTCTTATTATAAACCAGTTTCAAAATTCTCAGTTTAGGCTGTGGGGGCAGTTGCTGGGGAAGGCTGATTGGACTAGGTGGGGCAAAAGGCAGGGAAGGCCACCTGGGAGGGGCAGGGCAGGCAGGTTGGCTGGACTAGGGGTGGCGCAGGGAAGGCTGGCCGGACTGAAGCAGGGCAGGTAAGACAGGCTGGCTGGACTAAGGGTAGGGCCCAGGGAAGGCTGGCTGGACTGGGGCAGGGCAGGGATGACAGGCTGGCTGGACTGGAGCAGGGCAGAGAAGACAGGCTGGCTGGACTGTAGCAGGACAGGGAAGACAGGCTGTTTGGACTAAGGTTAGGGCCCAGGGAAGGCTAGCTGGCCTGGGGCAGGGCAGGGAAGGCTGGCTGGAATAGGGGTAGGGCCCAGGGAAGGCTGGCTGGACTTGTGCAGGTCGCATGGTATGCTGGCTGGACTGGGGCAGGGTTCAGGGAATGCTGCTGGACTGGGGAAGGGGCAGGGAAGGCAGGCTTGCTGTACTAGAAGGCTGGCTGGACTGGGAGAGTGCGGGCACGAGAAGGCTGGCTGGGTTGGGGGGGAGCAGAAAAGGCTGGCTGGACTAGAGGGGGGCACAGGACAGGGTCAGCATACCTGTCTGGCATTTTCTGAGAGAGAGGGGTCCCGGGTTGCAGCGGCGAGGAATACAAAGGCGACAGGGAGGAGGAGCATTGACGCACCGGGCGTAGTGTGTCAGCGGCATTTGAAATATGGAGCCGGCTGTGAGCCAATCACAGCTCGTGGAATGGCAGCCAGTCCTGGTTGGCTGCCGTTCCGCGAGCTGTGATTGGCTCACAGCCGGCTCCTTATCTCGCTGCCATGCTGCGCCTGGTGCACCAATGCTCCTTCTCCCTGCCAGTGCCTGCCATCTGTGTATTCCTCGCTGCTGCCGTCCAGGCCCCTTCTCTGTCCAAGTCCAGGACTGGAGTCCAGGCAGTCCCCCCCCGATGGCGGCCCTGCCTTGTAGCATAATGTGGACTCGGGGGAACTGTAACATAATATGTAGTGGGGCACTATGTGGTATTATATGAACTGGGGGCATTGTGTGGCATAATGTGAACTTGGGCACTATAGTATGTTCCGCACATTTATGGTGCTGGGAGTATTAGAATTTTTAATAACATAACCAATAAATTATTTTGACATTTTATTGGTAGGGGCCTTAACAAGTTAGTTGCCCCCACAAGCCTTATTCTGGCCCTGAGATCAGGTGACATTATTCCAGTTAATAACTGATCAATGTTAGCAATAACAACCCATTTTTACCAGCAGAACTGCCGCTTACTGGATGCTTTTTGTTTTGTCCACCAGTTTTTGTAAACTGTAGAGTTTTGTGGGAAAATAACAAGATATCAGCAGTTTCTGAGATACTCAGACAACCCATCTAGCACCAGAAATCATTCCATGGTGTACACAGAAACGCCCCGCCTCCAGCATTTCACAGCCGTCTCTTCTGTACAAAAGCAGAAACATCGGTCACACATTGAACCACTGAGTAATCCTATGCTGGCCCAGACAGAGCGAAGACCCCGGGGTCTCTCCAGCAGTGAACAAATTCGCAGAGGCTCACTAGGGCACGCCCAGAAAACGGTCTTGTCATGTCTACATTTTTCTAGCTACTCCCCATAACCTCCACCAAATCTCGGCTGACTGTCACTCACTTTGCCAAGAAATCCTCGGAGACCACTGTCGTTAATCAGTCGTCGTGCATGCACAGTGTGGCTCTGACACTCCACTGGAGGGCCGGACTGCCCATCTGGTACTTTTGGCAAATGCCAGGAGGGGTGCACTGCTCGGCAGAGAATACACACCCGCGTGACTCGCGGCACGTCCCGTGAAGTGAGGCCATGCCCCTTTTTGAGGTAAGGTTATGCCCTTTTGCGGGCATGCACTGTCCTTCGGTGCGCGCACAGGGGGACTGCCAGGTGCCAGGTCTGCTTAGCAGCCCTAGTTAGTCCCTGCTCTACTGCACCAAACATCACCATTGCGTCCACCTCTAAATCTGGCCTTTAGATCATTCAGTTGACTTTTGCATCACCTTCCGTGTCGGGCAGTGGGAACTCTTCCAACACAGGGCCTCATTTATCAACCAGTTAAATCATTCACAACGAGTGATAAAACTGGTTGTGTATGATAATGGTACTCCAGCCAATTAGCTCCCAACTGTCATCTGTTTGAAAAATGACAATTGGGAGCTGATTGGCTGGAGCACCATTTATCATACACAACCAGTTTTATCACTCGTTGTGAATGATTTAACTCGTTTTAAAAATAAAGCCCACAATCTGCACTGTCTGCTGCTCTGCTCCTCTCTGCCTCGGCTGCTCTTCCTGGGGGCTGGCTGGTGGCGTGGCGGCTGTAGATTGGAGAGCCCGCCAATGTCATTGCTGCACAGACACACCTGTAGTAACACTGTGACTGTGAGGATCAATGTTTGCACCAATCCTCAGTTACATATGACATTAGTACTGGTTGGATGCACCGAAAACATAACTTTTCAGAGATTGATAAATTGTTCCAGACAGTGTTCTGCATAAGCTTGCCTAATACAGAAGATATTTCTGACACTTCATGCATTAGGCTTTTCTTACATAACCCTGATACTTAAATATGCCAAAACCGGCAAGGTTTAGGGCTTGATAAATAGCCTCCTGAGCCTGCATTGTACTGTATACAGTACAGTACATTTGTTCTGGTTGACTGTACAGCAATTCTATCTGTATTTATTGTAAAATGCTTGTTGCTGCTGTACTTTATAAATTCTAAAGAAATTCAAGAAAACCAAGTAAAAAAAAAAGTGTGCATGTTATATACTAATATAGAAGGCGATGTTAGTCGATGCCATATCATCTGTCCATCAGTCAGTACCAAGCTGCTGATCTGTTATAATTTATGTTATGGTGGCACAGTCATTAGTATTGCTGTCTCACCATGCTAGGGACCTCCATGGAGTTTGCACGTTCTCTCCATCTTTGTGTGAGTTTCCTCTGGGTGCTCTGATTTCTTTCCCACAGTACAAATACATATTGGTAGAGTAACAGGCTTCTGGCTAACTTGACCCTAGTGCGTGTATGTGCCTGTGATAAGCAACTTAGGGCCTGATTCAGAGTCGCTCATAAGCGGCCGCTCGTTCGCTCTGAGCGATGTTCGCACAACTGCGCATGTGTATGGGTCCTAATGTGCATGCGCAAACCAGTCATTGCGGTCAAAAATTGTGCGCTCGCAAAATAGCGAGGGCCTGCTAATTTGATTAACAGAATGTACCATTTGTGGGTGGTAACAGGGGAAGGTGCTTGAAAACGGGGGAGTGGAGATATGAACGCAGGCGTGCCTAACGGTACAAAGGGCGTTTAATGGGAGTGCATAATTAGTAAAGGAGCGTCATCGACCACATCACTTGGTTGTCTTTTAGCCTGAACTGCTACCACAAGAATTGCGAGCAGTTCAGATGCCTTTCGATGTACCCGATTAATCAAATAAATACTGGAGATGACGTTTGATGCGAACGGCAAAGGGACGTCTTTACAAAATAGCGAGCACACTTTTCGAACGCTCGCTCAGACATAGAGGCGTCAACAAACCGCAATGAGCTAGCGATCAATTTAAATAGCCGGCGCCTTTTTTGGAACGACCGTCCACAAATAGCGTCCGGCTCTGAATCAGGCCCTTAAATTGTAAGCTCCCCTGGGACAGGAACAGATGTAAAAGAACTAACATACTATGATTGCATGCGTTACAGAATGTATTGGAGGTATATACATTGTCATTCATAATAATAATACCTTATTTATCTCCTTGAAGTATTTCTCTCAATAACTTGCAGAATCCTTTTTAGAAAGCATTTCCCTGGGAAATCTATGTACGGTCCTTGTGTTTCTCGTAATCCAATTCTTCCACCCCCCTGAGAATTGAATTTGTCCATTACTGATCCCTGACTGAGATATTTGTCATTTACTTTTTTGAATATGGTGCCAAGAAATCTAATACAATTATAACCAGAAATCTTGTCAACAGTTATAAACTGCAATCTCTTCCCATATATGTACAGTACTGGAAATATTTGTTATGCCCGCAGACTACAATAATTCCCAATTACACAGGATAGGGGGCCAGCGGTCCTGATGTGGGGGCTCTTGTGTGTCCCACAACTGCCTATGGGGCATATTCAATTTGGAGCCAAAAGTCCGTTGCCGGACTTTTCGCCGTCATCGGAGGTTTTGCCAGAGATAAAGTTTCACGCTCCTCCCCGCAATTCCCTGTATTCAATTTCATTTCGTCCAAAACGGGACCCGGCGAAAAGTCCTGTCATTTTTGGGAAAATCAGCCTGACACCCCCCAAAAGATGCTCCGACATGGAGGTTCACTATGGGTACCCTGCTCGAATAGCCCTGCTAAAGGTATGTGGGGTCTTTAAACGGTCTCAATAGGTGCTATATAGCGTCTTTGGTAAAGTGGTGAAGAATAGCATTTAGCAACTTTTTTGTGAAAAAATAAGTAGTCCCATCAAATTTGGGGTACATGAATGGGTGCTAACATATTTTAAAATGTGAAGTTTTAAAAATCGTGAAAAATCCACCTGCCGCAACCACCTGCACTTGGGGCATACTGGGTCTATTTCGCTAGATTAGAAGTTTGTCCCCCAACTTTTTTTTTTGCCCCCAATTGAAAGTACCTTTTTTGGGGTGCCCTGTCGTCCTTTTTTAAAAATTTTTGATACAGAATATCTTTTGGGGGACTGTCCAAGGGGTGCAGGGTGGTTTTTGGAAGTCTGCACCCCAAAACCTCAAATCTGCTCTTGTTTTCGACACCTATTCATTGGTGATACTTTATTGCTGGGTTCGATCCTCTGACTCTCCGCGCCGAGGAAATTGAATACAGGGATAAGTGAAAAATGCGAAAATGACGTCATCTGCGATAAAGTATCACCGAGAGCAGCTTTTCGCTCCAAATTGAATACGGCCCTATGATGCAAAACAAAGATAGTATGTAAATTAGAAGTGATACATGAGATATTTTAGACATTTCTTCCCATTTTAAATAAAATCTAGCAATGCCATCAAGTGTTCCGCCTGCCCTCTATTGCTACAATACGTATTAGGGCCTATAAAAAATATCCAACAACTCTACAGGTTAGGAAGTATCCTCAGAATAATTATTATTTCGTAAACAATAATAGAGTATGATATTTATTTAACAGGTATTTATACAGCGCACACATATTTCACAGCGCATTACAGAGACTATTTACATCATTCACATCAGTCCCTGCACCAGTGGAGCTCACAATCTATATCCCCTAACATACAGTATGTATACACATATATACACTAGGGCTACTTTATTGTCAGCAACCAATTAACCCATCAGTATATTTGTGTGGCAGAAAAATGGAGCACACCCACTCAAACACAGTGAGAACAAAAAAACTCCACACAGATTAGCCACGAGTGGGAAAATTAACTTATCTGCGCATAGTGTTTAGCATTACTTACATTTTCCTCTTTGATGCAATGCACTTTAATTGCTACAAATTTATATGCTACAAATTCAATTGTGTCAAATTATCCCTTTAACAAAGTTAAAGGAACTTTTGGCTCACCTTCTCCAAGTCCTAAATTCTCCCACCCTAAAGAACAAGTATTTTTCTTTACTTTGTGTGACACCCCTTTTCTGTGTTGTCCCTCATTTCTTTCCTTCCAGTGACACAGTGCCTCCACCCACTTTTGTCGTGAGTGGATTGGGATGGGGCAGTCTTCTACCTTGGATCCATACCGAACGACTCAAGGACAACATACACAACACTTTGTAAAAGCCACCTGAGCACATTTATTGAAGGTCAGCTAAAGATGGGTGGAGATTGGCAAGAGAACAAAAAGAATTGGTGCCAACCACAAAATACACAAAATAGCCATAGGGCAAATGCGGACATAAAGAGCCGTAACAATGGGCAATAATTCCTCTGGGTACTATTACGATTTTCACTTTCTCCCACCCAGGCAATCGACAAATATGCAGTCTAGGTGCTACCTAACACTAAGCAGTAACAATCTACACTAGCGAAATAATACTGCAATACTGAGCTGGTTGGGTACTGTGCACTTTCTGCATGAAAGATTTCTGGACTATGGATGGTATCACTAAAGTGACAGTCTTGAGGAATTATGTGTATAACAGACATATGGGGCCAAATGCAATAGGTTGTCTGTTTTGGTAAATTGCAAGTTTTGTGCTAAACTCGCACTTTTCCACAACTCTCCAATGTACAGTAATAGGGTGTCAGCTCATGTAAACTCGCATTTACTAAAACTCGCCATTATCAGATGTTTTCCCATTTAAAACAATCAGCTTGCCCAATGTAATAGGGTGCGAGTCTCAGACTCGCAAAAAAAAAAAAAGAAAGTCCCCAAATAATAGACCTGCTTCAGGATAGCGAGTATATCCTGAGCAGGTCACAGTATCACAGAAACATGCACATTTCCATGAGATACGTGCATGTTTCTGTGTGTACATATGAAAATATATATATATTTATTAAATGACGTGCAGCCCCTCCCCAAAAGCATATCCAGCCCTGAACTTTCTAAAGCCTGTCCTAGTTCTAAAAATACAGGGGAACAAATGCGTAGGGGTCCCCTGTATATTAAGACCCAGCACATGGCTTTGCGGAGCCGGCCCTGGTTGTGGAAAAACAAACCCCCTGTAATCTCCATAACCAGCACTGAACTCTTTCTAGCAGGGGGGTTAATGCCACAGCCAGGGAAAACCTTTCACTGGTTTCCCCGGCCAAAGCATCACGCCCCCTTCAAAAAAAAAGAAAAACATTCGTGTCGTGACGCTTTTCGTTGGGGAGGGGGGCGCTGTGTGCCCCTCAGCCCGGTGTACAGCCAATGGGGGGCACAATCAGCAAGATCGCTCCCCCCCTTTGGCATAGGAGACTCTCCGGCTGCTGCTTCAGCAGCCTCGGACAGTCTCCCAGTGCAGCCCAGGACACAGCAGCATGTGCCGGTCTGCTGTGACCTAAGAGAGATGGGGAGCGGTGCCGGACGCGGGTAATTAGTACCCGCTCGCAGCTCCCCCCCCTCTCGGCGACCCTGTGTACGGGCGATCGGCCGTACACACTTGCTGATGGACAGATATGTCTGCAGACATATCTGTTCACCTGCTGTTCTGAACAGCCAATGCGATATGTCTGTCGTTGTTCACAGACATATTATCTGTACACACTGGCCGACGGGTTCACGATATATTGGTCAATCAATTGATCAGCCAATATATCGGCCAGTGTGCACCCAGCATACACCCGTCCATCTGTGTAATTACTATACAATCTGATTCTGTACAGTACACATGTGTTCTGTCTTATATACCTAGCGTCTATACGCCATAAGGCACGAGATACTGGCGCGATTAGGCAGCTCTGAGAGGTGTAGCGCACAGTCTTTCTCTTTAAATACAGTATTGCATCGTACTCGCATATCAGACGCAGCTAAACACCACTCACCGTTGTACTACAGAAACTGGACTGCGACTTTAACTGCACAAGAAGTAGTTTTAAACACAATTCACAAATGAAGAACAATAGAACTTGGCGTAAGATAAAGCGGTTGCCGCTGCGTCATATCACGTCATATAAATATTCGGTCACATACAGATGTACAAATGTTGCACATCGAGGTGATCAGTGTAATCTATCAAAATCGTTTTGCTGCTTCCAGTTGTGTGATTTATGCAAATAAGATGCACATTTTGAGTAAGAAAGATGCTTGGCATGGCCGAGGCCCCCGAGACCTGGCGCGCTGTGAGGGGCTGTTTGGCGCGACTGAAGCCACAGTGTATGAGGGCACATCTGTACATCCTACGGTCCTCTCTATTACAATTATCTATCTTGGTTTTATTACAAATATCCAAATCTAGAGATGGATACATCTCTTTAAGATGCAAAGAAATTAATAATATTTTCTAATAATGATAAATAAAATTAAAATGTATAATAATACAAATTAATAAAAATAGCGTTTCTGTTTTGTTAGCAAATTTGTAACAACAAGCTCACTTCTGTGAGAAGGTTAGTCAAAACAAGATCACCCGATCTATAAACTCTGCCAAAATATATCTCATTGTTAACCACTCAACTCAACGATTTTGTTCGAGAGCTGACATTCCTAGTACAATAACGCTTCCAGTTACCACCTGACCTATCCCAAAACACTGTTAGGATTTAATTTTTTTTTTATGGAAGTCACCAAAGTCATAAACATAGGGTACATAACACCCACATAAACAACGTACCGTCTATATCATATTAGTATACAAAAGGAGATACATCATACTTACTGGAACAAAACAGAATACAGTACAGGTACCAAATCTCAGTGCAAACAGTAGTTTTATTATTTATTACCAGTTATTTATATAGCGCACACATATTACCAGTATATTTTTGGGGTGTGGGAGGAAACCCACGCAAGCACAGGGAGAATATACAAACTCTACACAGGTAGGCTGTGGTGGGAATCAAACCCAAGACCTCATTGCTGTGAGGCAGTAATGCTAACCATTAAACCATCTGTGCTATGAAAACTACAGTAAATTGATCTAATATACCTCTCTTTAACAAGACACTGGAGATCTTATTGCATGTCCAGTCATTCGCTAAAAACTTCATGCTGCTAACCAGCCACAGCTACAAATATCGGATACGCCCGCTGCAGTACATTGTGACCAAACCGCTGCATTACGCTGTGCCTGAGCCGCCGGCTATTACTACGCTACACCACGCTGAGCCCTAGCCACCGGTTATAGCTAGAAGGACCGGAGATGGCAGCTACACTACACTGTGACTAAACCGCTGTACTACGCTGTGCCTAAGCCGCTGGCTATTATTACGCTACACCACGCTGAGCCCTAGTCACCGGCTATAGCTATATGGAAAGGTATATTTCCCCTTCAGATACTGTACCTGGAAGTGACGTGAACTGAGGCCAGAAGTGCAGTTTCCTGCCTACACAGTCCACCATAAAAAAGAAAGTTGGCCCCTCGCTTCGCTCGCCATGCTTTGGGCGCTCACCACAAGGTTATATTCCCCCTCTATGCCCACTTGGATGGTAGGGAATGATGTTGGACACTGGCTGATAATGTCAGGGTCATTCTACAGAAGGGGATCTAGCTGCTCCCATCGCTACATGGACCAGTGACGGCCGCCGCACTCCATTGTGATTTAGCCGCTGCATCACGCTGTGCCTGAGAATCCGGTTTCTATTTCACTACATCGCATCGGACCTGAGCTGCCGGCTACAGGTATCATTGGAACTCTGAATAGCGATGTACTGTATATCTATACTATACTGATTTGGCTAAACAGCAAAGTTACAGGCTTATTGAGACTGGCTACATTTCTTTATACAGCGATACACAGAGAGCTGGCTTAAATGTTACACATTATATCTGCATATGTCAAAAAGAATTCCCAATGAATTGTATCTTTTTAGACACAATTTGTAACAGTGTCAGTTATATGTAGACAATAAAGCTACAGTCTGAGGGCCTGATTCAGAGCTGAACGCTCTGACCAGAGCGCTCGCTCTGAATCAGGGCCGTCCCAGCTAACTTTGGAGCGGCCAAAAAGATGGTCGTGATGGTCAAAGACCATCGCGACCATCGGGCTTGCGACGAGACCCTGCGGTAGGGTCTCGCTTCCGCAAGCCCAGGAGTGATTTTGGCTCTATCAGAGCCAAAATCACTCCCACTGACATCATTACTGATGTCAGTGGGGCCGGACTCAGACGGTAGGCGTTCCCATGGGAACGCATCCGTCTGGCAGGCACGCCCCCGGCACACCCACCAAAGGGGGCGTGCTGTCTCTCACCATCGACAGCACGCCCCCTTTGGTGCGAGACCCCGAGCGACATATTTCTCGTCACTCGCCGGGTCTCGCGCATGCGCATGACGGAGCTCCCTTCATCGTGCGCATGCGCATTCACCAAACATCGACCCGCTTGCGAGCGAACTTCCCTCGCGAGCGGGTCTGAATGATCCCCTGTATATTAGGTCATTGACCACAGGGGATGCAGTCAGATCCCGGCAGGGTACTAAAGACATGCGTTGAAATCCCGACGCCTGTCATTAGACCTACGTCGGGAGCCCGACACCCGGCATACCGAACGAAGGTAAGCCGGGCGGTGGGTGCAGACACCTGCGGGAGGGGGGGTTAGGCATCAGGGCTCCTGGGGGGACTTAGGGTTAGGCACCCCCCTGAGGAGGGTTAGGATTAGGCTAGGGGAAGGGGGAGTTAGGGTTAGGCACCCCTTTAGGGTTAGGCACCCCCAAGGAAATTGGGGCTCAGTTCCTGTTTTATATAATGTGACCAATGTTTTTTCTTTTTACCTTTTTAAGGGAAGAGTCTGATCAGCTCTAATTCTCAGAGATAATATTACAAAATAATTGAATGAGTGGGAGTATATTGTGTGTATATAATTTCACATGTGGATTCATTTAGTAAATCGCTTACTAGTAATGTGAAAAATTAACAGATAACATTGAACGATATATTTCTTTATGTTTTGTATGTTTTTATGATTTTATTTATTGTTTGATTAATTCATTGAAGAAATATATTTTATACATATTTTATGTTTGATTTAATATCCCCAAAAAATTTATACTTTGCTGGGATATTAAATCATAAATAAAATATGTATCTCTAGCTACCTTTTATTATGCCTCACAATTCCCTAATTTATTTACCATTTGCTCTTATGTCGACTGACGGTATGTGTTCATTGCCTTGTAATTCTCAGTACAGCTCGGTCCTCCAAGTGACAGATTACTGTGTAAGATATATTCTGCTCTGCTTTAAAAGTTATAGATGGGTGTTTAATGATATGACGAGATCAGATGTGGAATGAACTCTTTGTACTGTTCTCATCCTGCACTCAGCACTTTTACAAGCAAAATGGAGCTATATCAGCAAAACACATCCAGATCTAGTCATGCAATAACAAGCCATTAAAGCTGCTCTCCAGTGGGTATGTGCGGAGCATACTGTACATCATTATACTGCATCCAATGAGACAGAAAGCTCAGGTTCTTTGTCCGTAATTGACTTTTTATAGCAACATATCAGTGAATGCATACTCTGGCTTCTTCATGTCTTGATGTGGACTTGCATATTGGGGGACATTTTGTAAAAAAAAAAAATATCATAAAGAAAATTGAGAGTAAAAATGTACTTCATTCAGAATGTTATTATTATTTATTTATGGTATATGTCACCACCATATTGTGCAGCACAGTACAGAGCATGTTTTTCTTGTACACCAGTCTTCATTTAGACTTGCAATCAAGATTCCAGTTACAACACGTACTCAGGTTAATTTTTGTCAGAATCCTATTAAGCTACCAGCATGTTTTTTTTTTGGTGTGTGGAAGGAAACCCTCGCCAACATGGGGCGGACCATGGGCCTATCTATAATGGGTGCAGGGTGTGCAGTGCACATGGGCAATTAGGCCAGGATGGCCCACATGCACAAGTGCACACCCTGCACCCACATATGATACCTACCTGCAGGGCTGCCATCAGAAATTGTGGTGTCTGGGACTGACAAAATAGGCAGTACCCCACCCCCCATGTTTATCAACTCCAGAACTGCAGTGTCTCACCAGCTCTAGCCATATCCCTTCTGTCTCTCCAGCCAGATCCCTTCTGTCTCTCCAACCAGCACCCCTTCTGTCTCTCCAGCTAGCACTCCTTTTGTCTTCCCAGCCAGCACTCCTCCTGTCTCCCCAGTCATCACCCCTTCTGTTTCCCCAGGAAGCCCCGTCCTGTCTCTCCAGCCAGCACACTTTCAGTCTCTTTAGCCAGCTCACCTTCCCACAGCACCGGATTCCTTCTGTCTCTCCAGCCCCGACGTGGTTCTCTCCAGCCCCAACGGGTGTTTCTCCAGCCCCGGTGTGTGTTTCTCCAGTCCCAGCATGTGTCTCTTCATCTCATTGTGTGTCTCTCCAGCCCCAGCATCACTCACATAGCTTACTCTGTCTTCTGGCTGGCAGCTGCTCCTCTTCATCTTGCGTCTCCTCTCAGTGGTGCGGTGGTGACATCATGCACACTGCGTTGCAATAAATAAAAAAACTTTATTGCACTGTACATGCCCAGTGGGAACTCTCCCGAGCTCCTGGTGGCCCAATTCACCCCTGGGCTATAAGAGCCAGGGATGAGCCTCCCTCTCTGTCTGAACACAGGACTCAAGTCCCGGCAGTCCCACCCTGATGGCGGCACTGATGGTGCTGCAGAAATCACTGGGAAAATGCAGGCGGATGGCATATTCCCAGAGATCAGCGCATGCACAGTAGACTTTGGCATAGTACCACAATCTACTCGGTGCATGCGCCAATGAGAGCAGGGATCCTACACGGAGGCTGCACATGGGCTCCCTCCTCCCATTATCTACCCCTGGGGAGAACATACAAACTGTACACCAACAGAGAATTGAACTCATGACCCCAGTGTTACAAGGCAGCCATGCTAAGCACTTTACCACTGTGTTACATGTAAATGGCACTATACTTTTTTTTAGTTGCTTCATTTTTAGCAATACTCCCCAAATATCCCAGTCTTGGGAATTATTGAATATTAAAATGAATTAGAAATGAGGCCCCTGCTCCAAAGAGTTTACAATCTGCAAACATATATTTGTTACCACATTTAAGTGAGAATTCCCAAACAAACAATAATAGGAGCAAGGCTAATGTGCCACAGGGGCAATAATTGTTCCTCATCTGAATGGAAAGACATGAGAGCTAACACTGGGATCATTAATCTCTATGAACAGAACCACTGCGGTACCCAGGGGCATCTTTCCAGAGAAGATGACGGAACAGTAACGGGGGAAATTTTAATACTCTCTTCTTTACCCGCTCCTTGCTTTGTGCACTGCACCCAAGGCTCCTCACGGTAATCAATGATGACTTTGTGAGCTTCTGTCTCTTCTCTGTCCTGCTGTCAAAAACGGAATGGACAAGAAATGGAATAATTATATCCTGTGCGCACAGAACCTTACAGCAGCTGAACCCTCCATGGCCTGAATAATAACTCTTTGAAACAAACAATACATTTTGTTGTTGGGGGAAAAAAAAAGAACTCTCCTATTTCAGAGACATGTTCAGGTTATAAGTAAAATCTAGGATGTCATGCAAGATATCTACTGTAATTTACCAAAATGCAGAGACACTGAGGGCCTCCTGCAGAGCCTACTCACTGTGCATGCTCCAGAACTGAGGGCCTGATTCAGAGATGGATGCTGTTAGCTGCTGCATTTGTGGATGCAGCAGCAATGCTGACATATGCTAATGCAACAGGAGGTGTCTGAGGAGAAAAGACGCCTCCTAATAGCAGTACAGATCTGAGTGCTGAGTCCTAAGACGCAGCATCAGATCTTCTGAGACGCCATTGGTCACATGAGTAACCCTGTGGTCACTCAAGATTGTTCAACGCAGCTCCATTGCTGAAGCCAGAAAGTCTGCATCGAAAGGCACAGACCATGACCTCAGCTCTCCCAGAAAACAGAGGCACGCCCCCCGTTTTTCCAGAATAGAAGCCGGCACCACCCCCACCACACCCCCACGTAGCACGCTCGTAGCTGCTCTCGTAATAGCGTGGATATGCAAATAATATTCTCAGCCTTCCCTTTCTGCTCCATGGTGCGATGGAGTGTACAAGCGGTGAGATGTCCACTTTCAGACTCCGTGGTCTGTGCATTGGCGATTGTAAACACTATAACATTGGCACAACATCGGTCCCATCATCGACATTTGTGGTAGCCTAGGGTCTACTCTAGCTACAGTGCTCTCCCCAAATCCAGCTAAACATGGCCTATGAGGCATTGGAATTGCAGTAGTGTTCTTAGTCACGCCCATGACACTCCCATAACGCGCCCATGAAACAGCCCCTTTTTGCAATCTCTCAACTCCCAACACTGATACTCCCAGGGATCGCAAACCCCTTCTCAAGCAATTCCTTAGGTCATCAGACACTTGGTTCCACACATGCGCAGTAAGGGATTCCTGGACTTTTCACGTATGTGCAGTAGCAAATCATCCCTCATCTGCGGGAACATCACAATAGTGTCCATTTACAAAATAAGGCCAATCAGGGATGGACTGAGGCTATAGATCAGCCCTGGCAGTCCACCCAGTGCGCGCGCCTTAGTCGCGGGCACTCGCTCAGTGTCACGGGGGTCTAGCCTCGCGGCATGCCCCCGTCTATTCCCGGCCAAGCAGAGCGCACTGGCCCATCACTGCCTCCACCCCTTCCATCCCACGAGCGCATACCATGTATCCGGCGGTGTGGGGTCCAGAGTGGGGGCACTTCTGCCCTCCACGAGCAGGCCCTGAGGCCATCAACCCTTTTGGCATTTGCCAGAAGTGCCCGATGGCCAGTCCGGCCCTGAGGCCACTATAGAGAACATACAGTAATCACAAATTTTCCAGAAATAGGTTTATTAATTAAAAATGTCCTCTTTATTTTACATGAAAATGTACAGGAGGTTATGCCCAATGAGGTGATGGGAAAGTTATGTCTCAATGAGGTATTTGGGGAGGTTTCGGGCTTTTTATTGACCCAGTACAGTTCACACATAGCAACATTTACTGCCCCACATTAACATGTTTACTGCCCCCTGAATATCTGCCATGGGGAAAATATTTATATGCAGTACCCTATGGATAAACTGGCAATTTGAAAACTCTGTGGACTACAGTAGATAAAATGTAGGGACTGTCCATTTAATGTTGGCCATGTTCCCAGCCACAGAGTATATTGGTAAGTCTTATATTTCTGTCATTTTTATCCTATTTCTCTGATCACTGTATGACTGTTGGACTAATTTAGAGATGTATATAAATTAGATTTTTACGTATGTCTCTGAAGTTTGCAGATCTGCGCAGGAGCCACACTGCCCATGTGCAGATCTGTTTCTATGAAGCTGCTCGCAGTGCCCCAAAAGCTGCAGCAGGATGGGCACACTACTGGAGATTGGGGTCAGCATGATGGGCGGCATACCAGAAAACGGGGGCGTGTTGGCCCCGGTTTCAGGGCGTGCGGAAGCCAGTGGCTGCGTCCTTGAACGCAGCTTCTCTGGCCCCAGCAGTGTGATTTCACCAGACATCCTGAAGGTTACTCAAATGTCCGATTTTCATACAGCATCAGATCTTCTGTGAGACCATCAACAATCTGAAAAACACTGAGGTTGCTCAGATTGCCCTTTGCAGCTCTGCAGCCGACACTCCCCGATTTCCAGGGCAGAAAGTATGGCGGCCGCGAGGATCGGAGCATAAATAAGGAGGTGTGGCTTAAGGCCAGAGTGGCTAGCAGACAACAAAAAATCAATACTTACCTGAATCTCCACTCCTGCGCCCGCCGCCGTCTGCTCCTCCGTCCTCCCGGCTAACTCGGCACTATGCGAGATAGACATCATGACTTCTATCCCTTAACCCACTATGGAAACCGGAAGGCAGAGCTCATGAGTGAGATCCAGCCCGGCTCTGGCCGTGGGTGCAGCGGCCATTTTCCCGGCATCTTGCACATGCGCAGTAGGGATAACACCGGGAAAATGGCCTTGGTGCCATTTTCCCGATGACCTGCACATACGCTGTAGACTCTGGGCACACTCTACTGCCCAGAATCTACCGGTGCGGTGCTGTGCTCAGTGCGCAGCCGGCCGCCAGAGAGAGAGGAGGGGGCCCTGGACAGAGACTGCACACTGGCTCCCTCCTCTCTTGAAACGCCCTTGGTGAGAAGGATAAGAGGTTCTTTGGAAAAGCTGCAAGGATACTGTGAGCTGAAGGTACTGACAAGGGCAGGTCAGACTGGGAGATGAGTGAGACCAGGCTATGAAGTACTCTATTGAATCATCCGGCTCATTCCTATGAGTTACTTGATCAG
This sequence comes from Taudactylus pleione, assembly GCA_031769625.1. Classification (NCBI taxonomy): domain Eukaryota; kingdom Metazoa; phylum Chordata; class Amphibia; order Anura; family Myobatrachidae; genus Taudactylus; species Taudactylus pleione. The sequence goes on from JAUIMM010000067.1 coordinate 4,248,700, forward strand.
CTGCACACATTGAGCGTTTGGAAATAGCGACGCAATATGGCAGAAGCTCACAGAAACCACTGTAACCTCATACAGTGCACAACTGAATTGCAATGCACAGAGGACTGCACATGAGAAGAACCTCATGACTAACCTTGGATCGCATTGCCCTGAGCAATACCGCACCTCCTGCAGATTCTATCCACCACCCCGCGAGATAAAATCTCATTTGTGCTTTATGCAAAAGTGACTCCTGGATTATGACATCACATCAGCATTTGCGCTGTGGTTTCGTACGTTTTGCGGCTTGTAAATTACCTTCTTATTTACTTATGACTTTCTGAACATTTGGTGAAAATAATTGACAAAAATGAAGTCGAAAAACTGTAAAATGAAGCAAATTAATAAATAAAAAAAATGTACGGTGGTTATTGTAGCTTTGGAAGGCAATATATGAGCAGGGTATATGACAACAATCTTTATGTAAGTGTTGCTATGAACTCTGTATTCCTGCAGGTCAACTCTTCATGCTTCTTAAATGGATAAGAAAATACTGCTGAAACACTTGTGCATTTTATGAATTCCTTAGGTTTAATGAAAGTCTCTTTCAATAAGATTTCAATGATAATTTCAGTAATTAGCATCATTTTATATGCTCAATCACCTGGTATTCCTGGTATTCATTTACATGGAAATTGCAATAAGGCCATGAAATGTAACATTTTATATTCCGCTAGTAATTATATGTAATCCTCATCTTGGGTGGCACCAAGGTGGAGATGTATTATAATGGCAGGAATAGTGCCGCTATAGCTCTTCCTGCTTCACCGATTTACCGAGGCAAACCAGGAAGCAGTACAGACGAGCTGTATTAACATCTCGGCTGCCAGAGTGGGGGAGTGAAAAACTCCCCCCTCCGAAAATCCCTACCAGACCCCGCAGCACATCAGCCAAGTGCTGATGAGCAATGTCTTACCTCCCGGCCGGCTCTGTGGTCATGTGCAAGATCTTGGAAGCATCACGAGATCTCCGGTGCACAGCCCGGAACCCAGCAGCCGCCGCAGCAAGGTGCCATGCTGACACTGCTGTGGTGGGGCAATGACAGCTGCAGCTGTCGATATCAATAGCTGCAGCTGTCGGAAGGGTCAGAGCAACTGACCGTTCATACATTGGCTGGCACATCGGCGCATTATCTTATAGATAGCGGCGCTGACAATAACTAGGGCGCATAGCGCAACTGTCATCTAACACGCAACCCCACATTAATACATGGGAGAGAAGCAGTATCAGTGCACATAATGTATGCTGAGACCACTTAACCCCATAATGCCCCTTTATACATCTCGCCCCAAGTTTTCTACATGCCTATAGCTTTGGCTTCAGGAACCCATGTAAGGATTGATAAATTCAAATTACACAATCGGTGGCAATGATTTCAGGCTAGCCTTGCTCAAAGTAAAAGAAAAAGCTAATTAAAATTAGAGATGTGTGCGGACTTCGTGTTTTGGTAAAACCACCCTCACACAGGGTTGGACAGGCCCACAGGGGTACAGGGGAAATCCCCGGTGGGCCCCACTGCCTGAGGGCCCACCCCCTACTCTGTCTGTCTCTGGTTCCAGACCTCAAATCATACGTTGTTACTCTATTAGATGATCAGTGACCTGGTGGAGTAGTACCAATGATCAACATGGGTGCTTGGCTCCTTTCTATAGAAACTACAACAAGATTTGCCTATTGGTTAACCAAGCGCCTCTGGTGGATGGTGACACCCCTTTGACATGCGCCCCTACCACTGCATTCCCCCGGTGGGCCTTTCATGACCAAGTCCGACACTGCTCTCACATGTTGTAGGTTCTGTTTTTGGCAAAACCACCCTCTAGAGTTTTGGTTCTTTTTGGTTTTCTTTAAAATGTATAAAACAGCTAATATCATGTAAATTGGACCTGTTTACATGCAATCCAAAACCCAAGGTTTGTTTTTTAAATCTGAGTTCTGAACTTACAGCAAATCCGAGCTGGGGCTCTGTTCTACTCGTACCCCCAAAGTTTGGGTGTGTTCGGTTTTCAGGAAAACCGAACCGTACGTCTCTAATTAGAATATGGACAGAAAACAATTAAAGATGATACAGGGAAAAAATCTCATTGAATTCCACTCACTAGCAAATACCCACAAATGTGAATAAAGCTAGCACTCCGCTACGCTGGCTGGCTTGTGGCAATGCTTGTGATTGGCCTGTTGGCGAATGGTCCGGGGTAATGTGCAGGACTCTCTTTGTAGTTTTTTTTGGGGTGTTATTTTTCATTTTTGGACTAAAAAGAATCAAGAAAGAAAAGTTTTTTCTTAAAACTGGAAAACGAAGGATTGGGGAGTCTGGAGTCTCCTATCATTTTGATACCAAAAGATATAATGGGGGCTTATGTAGTAGGGTGCAAGTCAATTATTTTGAATGCAAAACCAGCTTGGTTTTGTCTTTAAAATGATTGCAGCTTTAAAAATACACTCGCAAAAGTCCCCGTAATGGCTGCAGGTCGTACCCTGTTACATAAGCCCCGAGGTGTTATACTTCACATTATTTTTCTGCAGTACAGAATCTCTGACATTCAGACAAGTTTTTGAATTGGTTAAAAAAAATTAATTCATATATTCCACAAATAAATGCTTTGTGGTTCTTTCTTCAGCATTAATTCATACTTCCAAATAGAAAAAAAGAGGATACTATGCAGGGGTTTTTATAATAAAATCTGTTAATGTTTTGCCATCTTAAACTAAATGCATTTACAGTGTGTTGGAATAATATTGTAGCCCAACAAGGCATACTGGCTGGGGAGACAGAAGGGGTGCTGGCTGGAGAGACAGAAGGTGTACTGGCTGGGGAGATAGAAGGGGTGCTGGCTGGGGAGACAGAAGGGGTGCTGGCTGGAGAGACAGAAGGGGTGCTGGCTGGAGAGACAGAAGGGGTGCTGGCTGGGGAGACAGAAGGGGTGCTGGCTGGAGAGAAAGAAAGGGTGCTGGCTGGGGAGACAGAAGGGGTGCTGGCTGGAGAGACAGAAGGGGTGCTGACTGGGGAGACAGAAGGGGTGCTGGCTGGGGAGACAGAAGGGGTGCTAGCTGGGGAGACAGCAGGGGCCCTGGCTGGGGACACAGAAGGGGGGCTGGCTGGGGAGACAGAAGGGGGGCTGGCTGGGGAGACAGAAGGGGTGCTGGCTGGCAAGACAGATGGTGTGCTGGCTGGGGAGACAGAAGGGGTGCTGGCTGGGGAGACAGAAGGGGTGCTGGCTGGAGAGACAGAAGGGGTGCTAGCTGGAGAAACAGAAGGGGTGTTTGCTTTTTATTTCACCCATCGCTGTGGAGTACAAGTGGCACTTATCCTCTGCAGTTTTAAGATGTTAAATAATATCTGTAGTTGGCCCAATGTTACCATTAGACATCCTAAGGTACCAAGTTTTAGGGTGAGCCTAAAACACAGAATGAATGACATAATTTCACTCATTCAGTGTTTTTATTTTCCTTATGGAGTCCCAGACTAGAGCTCAGCATATGGCATAGAGGAGCAGCAGCTTATTACCTGTGAAGCTGCTGGCTGCTGCTTCTCGTGTTGTTGATGTGCTGGGAGTGTGGCGTTGGACTATAATGTCACAGCCCAGCTCTATATTCCCAGTCCAACACAAAGGAGGGTTTCAGCCTCTATGGAGTAATTTAGCTTCACCCCTTCCTCACATAACTGGGCAGATTTATGCCAGTTCAGTGTAAATTAGTCTACTGTGCTGCTGCAGTGCAAAACCTATACGAGGTTTAGGGCTAGCTGTATCAAGCTTTGGAGAGAGATAAAGTGGAGAGAGCTAAAGTGCAAACCAACCAGCTCCTAACTGTCACTTTACAGGTTGTGTTTGAAAAATGACAGTTAGGAGCTGATTTATTGGTACTTTACCTCTCTCCACTTTATCCCAAGGCGTGATACATCTCCCTCTAAGTGCTGATAACAAGGACTAAATATCCAGGATCATGCTATCATCTGATGTGTCTCCTTGTTGTGTACCTTATTAGTTTGCAACTGTTGCTGTGTCTTTGATATCTTGGCACCTGTGCTCTGTTCCTGATTACTCTGCTGCTGTGCTCCTGATTACTGTGCTCCTGATCACTGTGCTCCTGATCACTGTGCTCCTGATCACTGTGCTCCTGATCACTGTGCTCCTGATCATTGTGCTCCTGATTACTGTGCTCCTGATTACTGTGCTCCTGATTATCGTGCTCCTGATTGCTGTGCTCCTCATTACTGTGCTCCTGATTATCGTGCTCCTGATTGCTGTGCTCCTGATTACTGTGCTCCTGATTATCGTGCTCCTGATTGCTGTGCTCCTCATTACTGTGCTCCTGATTATTGTGCTCCTGGTTACTGTGCTCCTGATTACTGTGCTCCTGATTACTGTGCTCCTGATTATCGTGCTCCTGATTACTGTGCTCCTGATTACTGTGCTCCTGATTATCTGTTCTTGACTGCTCTGCACCTGTTGTTGTGTGACACCATCACTTCTGACAATAAAGTGTTATGGGCAGGGGCAGTTCTAGAGAGGAGGGGGCCCATGTGCAGTCTCCGATACGGGCCCCCTCCTCTCTGTCCAGCGGCCGGCAGCACACTGAGCTGTGCGCGGCCAGCGCCGGAGTTATAGACTCTGGGCACTAGAGTGCGACCAAAGTCTATAGAGGATGCGCAGGTCACCGGGAAAATGGCCACGTCGGCCATTTTCCCTATACTGCGCATGCGTAAACAACAGGAATATGGCCTCGGCGGCCATTTTCCAGTCATTTTTACAGCGCCGGACCAACACGCAGACATGGGACTCCGGAGAGGTAAGTAATTCTATGGGTGGAGGGTGTGTAGTGCGGGGCTCCCCTGGACCCAGGGGCCCGTGTTCCCCACACACCCTGCACTCATTATAGATACGCCCCTGGTTATGGGCCTCATTTATCAACGAGTTTTATGTTTTACAACGAGTGAACAAGTTTTACATCTGTTTGAAAAATGACAGTTGGGAGCTGATTGGCTGGAGCACCATTTATCATACGCAACGAGGTTTATCACTCGTTGTGAATGATAAACTTGTTGATGAATGAGGCCCTTTGTTTGGAATTTTCCTGTCTTCTTAATATTGACCCAACACTGCCCTCTATAAGTAGTTTCAGAAGGGGGATTGGGTAACTTCTTGGTTGAGAGAATGCCAACATGGTAACCATAAAGCAACAGTCTGTGATGTCCCAGAAGTGTTACTGCGCCAGCAGTCACAAACGGAGAATATGTCCAAGCAGGCCCAGAATTTATATATATTTATTATCAGTGCCGTAACTAGACTTTTTGGTGCCCTGTGCCAGAAAGAGCATTGGCGCCCCCTCATTTTTCAAAGGGACATAATCCACCCAAAAAAGGGCCATGGCTTCATGGGGAAGGGCCAGGGAAGAGATAGGATAGGCCAGGAGATGCTGGGGATGAAATAAGAGGAAGCTACAGGGAAGAATGATAATAAACAGAAATTTGACAGCCCAAACAGCGCCCCCTGACCTGTGGTGCCCTGTGCGATGGCACCGGCCGCACTACCCTAGCTACGGCCCTGTTTATTATATCTAAAAAGGCCATTCATCTGCAACGGCTGTTTTGGCAAAACTTTCAAAAAGGTCTTCTTACCAAAAGGTCTACATTTCTCAGCATAGTTCTCAGCATCTATCTCATAATCCAGGTAGTTATATTAATATAACAGATATTTTCATTATTTGTTCAGAGTAGGCTGATAGGCCGTTTAGACTGTTATAGCGTTTAGTTTCAATATTGTTTAGCACTAAAGTGTATTGTGCATTTAAAATTAATATCAGTGTTATACCGACGTTCTTGTTAGCTGTGAAGTGACACTGCCGTCTTTCATCCCACAGGTAAATTGATCACAGACTACTTCCATCAGATGCAACTGATCTATGTTTTTATAGCATAGCAGCAATTACATTGCATAGGTAAATTGATAATATTAGTTGCTGTAAGTTGTTTTAAACATACAATGTTTTATAAATTAAAGGGAATTAGAGTGGCATACTGACCTTACTATGCACAGATTTGATTAGCACCTTGTGCTGTGGGTGGAGGGCTGTTTGTAAGGGGGTGGGGATAAATCAGGAGGCACACATGTTTGTAGTCTTATACAGTATATTCAGTTAAGAGTAGGCTGCTAGGCCATTTAGTTTCTGAAGTGTTTAGTTCTACAGTGTATTGAGCATTTAAAATTAATATCAGCGTTATATCGGCATTAAACCGAAGGAAAACATACTGGAAGCCAACACTTACACAGATGGACTACACTCAAGCAACACAGTGAGTCAACAAAATAACTCCTGCAGTCTGCATCACCTGTACACTCTACACTGATCTCCCTGGTTTGGACACTGCATCACCTGCACACTCTACACTGATCTCCCTGGTTTGGACATTGCATAACCTGCACACTCTACACTGATCTCCCTGGTTTGGACACTGCATAACCTGCACACTCTACACTGATCTCCCTGGTTTGGACACTGCATAACCTGCACACTCTACACTGATCACCCTGGTTTGGACACTGCATAACCTGCACACTCTACACTGATCACCCTGGTTTGGACACTGCATAACCTGCACACTCTACACTGATCACCCTGGTTTGGACACTGCAACACTTTTCTCCTCAGCAGTAGCTACTTGAATTTGAAATGTCAGTTTCTGAGAAACATCTGAATGCACATCTCAAACAATGTCATTTTGCTTTTTATACACTTGATTACCCTGTCTGAATTTACTTCCTGATCATTTATTATTTACTACTCATCATTTGATTTTTATTCCTCCAACACTATTTACCTACTCTCTTCCATTACTTCACCAATGTATTATACTGCCTAATTGTCTGCCACCCCTCCAAATACCTGCATCCTCTGCTGTGCTTTCCTGCCCTCCTCCTATTTGACCACTTGCCATCCTTCACTCTCGCCTTCCTACAGTACCTCCACCCTGAGTCAGCCACCATGCCTCCTCGCCCCTGCCCCATGCCAACCATCTCCACTGGCTCACACCTTCCCCGTAGATCTAGCCCACCTCCCCTCACCTACGAAACCAGCCAATCTCATCCACATATCCCCTATCCCCTCCCTCCCATTCTTCTGTGCCCTCTGGGATACCAGATCTGTCTGCAATAAACTGCCTGCTAGCCACGACCTCTTTATTTCCCACTCTCTAAATCGTCTCACCATCACCGAAACCTGTCTCTCCTCCTCTGACACCACTCCCCTTGCTGCCCTCTCCTATGGGGGCCTCTCCTTCACCCACACCTGACAACTGCCAGGGAGGCAGAGAGGGCATCCTCTTATTCCTCCAACTGAACCTTTGGCATTATCCAACCTGAGCCCTTCCTTTCTTTCTCCACCTTGAGGTCCACTATATCCGTCTCTTCTACACCATTCATCTCCGTGTTGCAGTCATCTACTGTCCCCCAGGCTCCCCCACCCAATTCCTCAACAACTTTGCTACCTGGCTTCCCCACTTCCTCTATGCTGACCTCCCCTCTATAATCCTTGGTGACTTTAACATCCCTATTGACATTACGAATCCTGCATCTACCAATCTTCTTGCCCTTCCCCCTCTCTTGGTCTTTCTCAATGGACTTCTGCCGCTACCCACTATCTCGGCCACTCCCTTGTCTTCACCCATCTGTGTGCTCTCTCTGACTTCTTCAACTCTCCCTTCCCCCTCTCTGACCACCATCTACTCTCCTTCACTCTCAACTCCTCCACTCCCCCCTCACCCAAAGCCACCATCACCAGACGCAATCTTGAGAATCTTGACCCTGCTGTCTTATCTTCCTCACTTGACGCTCTCCTCTCTCCCTTATCAACCATGGCCTGCCCCACCCAGGTGGCCTCCTCCTACAACATCACCCTCACTTCTGCCTTTGACTCTGTTGCCCCCATCTCCTCTGTCCCCCTCCGTCAGTCCATACCCCAACCCTACTCCAAACCGACCCATCCTCACCCACCAATTACTGCCTCATTTCTCTTCTCCCTTTCGCCTCCAAACTACTTGAGCGGCTTATCTACAGCCGCATCACCAGCTATCTCTCTGACAACTCCATCCTTGATCCTCTCCAATCTGGCTTTCACCCACATCACTCCACTGAAACCACCCTGGCCAAAGTCACCAATGTATGCGATATGTTGTTCATACAGCCGACGAATGCCGATATATATCTTTGCGATATATCAGTACATTTGCCTATGTGTTCGGGCAATCCACTGACCACCCTTAAACTGGCCACAGGAACTGTCCGAAAAAGTATTATATATATATATATATATATATATTATATATATTCATTGTTTATGTAACCCATTCTGCAGCTGATGTTTGGCAATAAGACAGAACAAAGGGGGTCAGCCAAAGTGGGGCCAACAAAGCGAAGTGCCGCCAAGATGGTGTCACTGCAAAAACGACATCCCTAACAGCCTGCGGCAGGGGTGGCCAGACTTTTGGACTCGGTGATCTACTTTTAAAGTTAAAACCTTTTGTGATCTACCGAGCCAAAAACGGGGGCATGGTATGCAAAAGAAGGGGGCGTGACCACACAGCAAGGGACATGGGGATCTGTCCTGGCAAAATCACACATAGTATCCCCAATTCATATTACTCCACACAACAGCACAATCATATTCACATTACACCACATAATAGTGTCCCTTATTCACGTTATGATACACAGTAGTGCCCCTTATATAATGCCCACTGTAGTAGTGCCCCATATGCAATGCCCACTGTAGTAGTGCCCCTTATGCAATGCCCCCAGTAGTTGTGCCCATTATGCAGTTCCCCTGTAGTTGTGCCCATTACGCAATTTCCTCTGTATTAGAGCCCCTTAAGCAATGTCCCTGTAGTTGTGAACATTATGAAATGCCCCTTATACAGTGCCCCCAGTAGTGCCCTTTATGCAGTGCCCTCAGTAGTGCCCTTAATGCAGTACCCCCAGTTGTGCCCTTTATGCAGTGCCCCCCATTGTGCCCTTTATGCAGCACCCCCAGTAGTGCCCTTATGCAGTGCACCCAGTAATGCTCCTTATGCTGTTCCCCCACTAATGCCCCTAGTAGTGCCCCTTATGCTGTGCTTCCAGTACTGGTGCCCCTTTTCCTGTGCATTACTTACCTGGCCAGCACTCTCGTGTAGTCATCCACTGCCTGCCGCTGGCTGGATCTAATTAGATCCAGCAGGCGCACCGGCTCTTCACATCGCGGGAGACGCGGGTGACGTGCAATGCATCACTGGGATTGCTGGCCTCTGAAGCGATCAGAGGCTTCTTTAGTCTCTGATTACTTCAGAGACCAGCATTCCCAGGAACTGCAGCAGGTTGGTCGTGATCTACTGGCGGGAGCTTCGCGATCTACTGGTAGATCGTGATCGACCTTTTGGCCGGCCCTGGCCTACGGCCTTGAGGTTTAAGCCACCTCAGTCTTATGGAAATCCTTCAGTTATTCATACAGTAAGTTGCAACCTTGGTCATCTGCATTGCACACATCAAGTTAACCTGTTGCATCAGTCATCACACTTAGACATTGTTGAAAATGCCATTGCTACTACAAGTAATGTAGCCCAGGTCATAAGCAAACCAAGTGTACCCAGGTAGTCCCCTGGTGGAAGAACAGCAACATCCCGACAAGTCAGAGCACAATCGGGTGGAAGCACGAGATCAAGGCAGGTGAGAGGCAACACAAGAACACAGACATGCAATACCTCTTTCCAGGCGAAGAAAAGAGGTGTTAGATTTGTGAAGTATATTCACTGTGGAACATAATGTTGTAAAACAATTATTGACTATATATAGTTAAGGTTGATGTAACGGGTGTACACCTTACATTTCAAAACAACATTTTAAAATGCAATGGATGGGATGTACTAAGCATTGCATCCACGATGCTGTACATTCCGCCACTTATCCGGTACATACCTGTGATAATATCGCCGGTATGTATTGAGCAAATTGCAAAGGACAGCTCAGTAGCGGAACTAGAGAGTGGTGGGCCCAGGTGCAAGAATATACTTTGGGCTCCCCTATGCAGTGCCCCCAGTAGTGCCCCTTATACAGTGCCCTCAGTAGTGCCCCTTATACAGTGCCCCCAGTAGTGCCCCATATATAGTGCTTCCAGTAATGGTCCCGCTATGCAGTTGTCCCAGTAGTGGTCCCCCCTATGCAGTGCTCCCAGGTAGTGCCCCTTAAACAGTGCCCCCAGAAGTGGTCCCCCCTATGCAGTTCCCCCAGTAGTAGTCCACCCTATGCATTGCCTCCAGTAGTATTCCACCCTATGCATTGCCCCCAGTAGTCCCCCTTATGCAGTGCCCCCAGTAGTGGTCCCCCTATGCAGTGCCCGCAGTAGTGTCCCTTATACAGTGCCCCCAGTAGTAGTTCTCCCTATGCAGTGCCCCCAGAAGTGCCCCTTATAAAGTGGCCCCAGTAGTAATCCCCCCTATGCAGTGCCCCCAGTAGTGCTCCTTATACAGTGGCCCCAGTAGTAGTCCCCCCTATGTAGTTCCCCCAGTAGTGCCGCATACACAGTGCCCCCAGCAGTGGTCCCCCTATACAGTGCCCCCAGTAGTGCCCCATATACAGTGCCCCCAGTAGTGGCACCCCTACATATAGAAGACAAACACACACACACACACACACACAAAAAAAAACACACTTACCTGAATCCCCGCTCCTGCGCCCACCGCCGTCAGCTCCTCTGTCTTCCCATTCTGCACGACGGGAGAGACGTCATGACATCTATTCCATCACCCACTGCGGGGGCCGGAAGGCGGAGCTCATGAGTGAGCTCCAAGCCGGCTCCATCCGTGGACGCAGCAGCCGATTAGAGAGTCTGTCTGACTCTCATTGGCTGCTATAACAAACACACCGCCACCGCTGTGTAGTGCGGACGCTCTCACTGCCATCCGCACTACAGTTAAATACTGTGGCACCTGGGGGACACTGGCGGCGGGTGCAGCGGCGCTGTTGGATGCAGACGGCTATGGGCCCCTGCACCACCGCCCCTAGTTGCTCCACTGGGACAGCTCTTAATGGGAGAGGGACTTCCAGGTTCATGATCCAGATGTCCCTCTGGCATCATTCTGTGCATGGGCAGAAGGACGCGCACACCACGGTGGGGAGCTAGGATGGATCAGATTGAATCCCTCTCAGGGGGCGTCATGAAAAGAAGCCCATAGGCTTCTATTGGGTAACACCATTTATAGATGCAATACATACCGGAGTTTGGCACATACTGTATGAGAAATGTGGTAAACCCCCCAAAACTGCATTTTCAGGGGTTTTACTGCATTTTTTACTTAAGTACATCCCACTCATTGTATAAAAAAAGAGATGTAGACTAGATAAACAATGAAATAAAAAAAAAAGGTTTAATTTGAAAAAAAAATCAAAACAACTAAAGCTGCCCATCCACTATGCGATTATACCTAGCGATGGAGCTCTGACGGTCGTTATCGCTACATCGCTTGATAATCACCCGCAAATCAGGCAGTAAAAGGTTAAAAACGACCAGCGATGCGCGCGCCCGCTGGTTGTTTTTAACATCAATCATCGCCCGAACATGACGGTCAACCTGACGACCGCCGTCAGGTTGCCATGTTTGGGGATGATTGATCTGCATACACTGAACGTCTGAACGTTCAGTGTATGCAGTTCACCCCGCGGAAGACGACGGCGTCGTAATCGTGCCGTCCCCCCCCGCATCGTTAAATGGATGGGCAGCATTACAACTACATTTTCATGTCAGCAGGGAAACCTCAGACTCTTTAAATATTTAAACAGGGAATTTGTTTGTTAAGTGTTAGTATAATTTTTTAGCAGTTTGTCTGTTAGGTGTTAAACTGCAAGTCTGTTCTTGCTGGTTGTGCGGGGTGTGATGTACGTGTTTGCATACATTTGCATCTAATTGTGCTCACTAGGGAAACTGCTTCAACAGAATTGCAAGAACTTGCAGAGGTATTTCACAGTTTAAACGCTTTTGCATACCTGCCAATAGTCCTATATTTTGCTGGACCATTACAATTTTCAGGATGGGAGAGTATATGTTTGTACTTGTGACATCACCAAGGGAGGGCGCGGTGTGGGCCCAGTGGTTGCGGCCTGTCCGGAGACTTGAACAATTTTATTTAAATTTTGTGGTCAGTGGGTTTTTCCTTTCTACTATATAAATTTCGAATGTGCTTGGTAGCATCACCGGAGGACTGAGGACCCGAAGCACTGTGGACCTCATTCAGAGTCGGTCGTTGCGGCCGCTCGGTTGTAGGGGAAAGGGGCCGGATATGCAAATTAAGCGATCACAAGTTGCGGTGCTAAGATGAGATCGTTAGCTGAACGACCGAGGCTAAGAAGCGGCCGTAAGACTAAATAATGCCCCTTCTCGTTCACCACACACGTCATCTCCTGGGATATAAGGATTAATCGCGAGCATCGGGAACCATCGGAACTGGTCGTAGTGCTTAAGGTTGACCATACCCTCTCTTAAGCACTACGATCAGGTGTAAAAACCTCCCATGTCACATGTGCCATGACACTACTTTGTTAATTATGCACTCCCATAAACCGTATGCACTCCCATAAAACGCCGTTCGCATAATTAGGCACGCCTGCGTTCGGATTTCCACTCCCCCGTTTTCAAGCACCTTCCCCCGTTACCACCCACAAACGCCTCATTCTGTCACTCAAACTACCGACCTGGCTGTGTTCAAGGAGAGAGAAATTTCTGATCATAGCGGCTAGTATGCGCACGCGCATTGCGAACTTTACGTATGCGCAGTTTAGCGAACATCGGTGGCGCACAACCGTGCGGCCACAACAACCGACTCTGAATGAGGTCCAGTGTCTTTTTACTACAGGGAAAGTAAAATCTACATTCCTGGCTATGAAAGAGGTTTGCATGATATGTTAGCGGGTTGATGTGGTTGGCAAGGAAGCGGCTGTGCAATACCGTCCAGCAAATATTGAAATACTGCAGGAGGCATTCGAGGCATCTATAGGAAGCAGACGCCTCCTGACAGCAATTGCGATCTGAGTGCAGTCTCCATAGACACTGCATCAGATAACCATCGCAACCATCGGTCGTGATGGTGGTAGCTAGGGACGTGCAGTGAATTAAATGGCTGGGGAGTCACTGGCTAGTATCAGAGTGATGTCATGCTGGGTACACATCGTGTAGTGTGTCCCCAGCTTTACACAGAAGGTGCCAGTCCCTGCATAGTGACAAGGTGCCAGCTACTGGTGTCTGCAGGGAAACCCCCTATACTGTGATTTACAAGCTCCCAGATAGTGTCCTGTTGCCCACAGCAGACCCTCCTCAACTTTCTCTCCTTTGTGTATTTCCTCTGTCTGCCTATGCCAATTTCCTTCCCTCCACAGTGCTGCTGCTGCTGAGCTCCGATACCTGAGTACTTCCTGGACTGGGCACCTGATCGTCGGTGGTGTCCATCAGAGCTCAAGGCACGTCCCCTCACAGTGAGGCATGCCTTCATTAGCTCTTTTTCTATGTGTTTTATTGGCTGCTTCGTGGCCCAGCCCTCAGCTGCAGGACAGTCTATGCTATCAGAGGTGAGGCTGAGCTCTTACTGCCTCATCTCTCCCTGTATTTGCTTGGAGTGCCGCAATTTTGGTGAGTTTTGCCTATAAAAATGATCAGAAAAATACAAAGAAGATATTTATAAGTTATAAATATCTTCTTTGTATTATTCTAATAAATTTTATAGTCAAAACTCCGCAGTCTGACACCACGGCATGTCAATTATGCTGCCACTTGAGTGATCTGTGAGCGAGAATGGGTCCTGTGCTGACTCCAAGCAATCGGATTAGTACACAACCCATCGGGTTTACGTACTAATCTGTATCAGGCCCTAAGGCACAGATGAAGCACAACGGAACATGACATGAGGAAAAGCCACGGCTGCTTGTATCAAAGCCTGTTTTACACATGTTCACCCTCAGTCGCACACAGTTGAACAAGTGCCGCAATCCCTATGGTCAGTGGACCTGATTCAGACCAGCTCGCTAGGCTGCGTTCGCATGTAGCCTGCCGATGTTTGCAATGTGCGCATGAGTATAAGTCGCAGTGCGCGTGCACGAGCTAGTCCATGCGATCGGGAAGCTATCGTTCGCTGCACATAGCTAGCTCGCTAGAATGGGTGACAGAACGAGCCGTTTGTGGGCGGTGAAGGGATGGTAAATGGAATCGGGGGTGTGGTGGTGCGAACGCTGGTGTGTCTGAGCATCTTAACGCCGTTTCAGAGGCGTGCATAATTAAACGCAGCATCATAGTACACGTCACCTGGCTGAATTAAACACTGAAGCACTCGCTTCAGTGTAGCTTGCGGTAGGGTATGGTCAGCCACAAGTGCTGCGTATGGGTCCGATGTTACTCGATGTTGACGATTGTTGCATACACTTCATACTTGCCGACCCTCCCGATTTGGTCGGGAGCCTCCCGAAAATCGGGTGCCGCTCCTGACCACCCGGAAGGCAATGCAAGTCTCCCGGAACCATCTGCAGCCATCCCGCACCCCCCGTTGCCGGCCACTTAGTATGCAGCCCGGGGGATCAGATGACGCGATTCGCGTTAAATCGCGTCATCAAAGCCCCGCCCCCCGCAGTACAGTGCCTGTATTACGGGCTCTGCACAGCGGGGGGCGGGGCCACGATGACGTGTTGAGCCGCCACGCCCCCCGCTCCGCCCACCTGCTGTGTACAGACTGTCGTCCAGGCTGTCTCCTCCCGGAAGGGACAGCCTGAAGGTAGGCAAGTCTGATACACTTCCTGGAGATGACGTGGGAAAGTGGGCATCTTATGAGAGGCTGGTGGGCGTCTAGATACACACCGCTATCGGACGGCAAGACATAGTGGGCGTGCTAATGCCTTGCCGTGCGATCATGGGATTTGCATACTTTGGCTGCGTGCGAACGCATCTAGTGAGCAGGTCTGAATCGGGCCCAGTGTCCGTTACTTGCAATGTAGTTTTGTCACTTCTAGTAATTATGTAAATAAAATGCACATTTTGTTTGAAAAAGCCGTTGGGCGTGGCTGATGCTCGACACGGCTGAATCACAAGGAACCTGGGGGCTAGCCACTGGGTTAGCGTACATCTCTCAATTATCCCCAATATACCTTTGTCTCATTAGTGGTGCAACTATGATGCATATTCATTACAAAACTTTGTGGCGGAATGAATGGAGCAGTTAGTTGCATAATCGTGGCACGCAAAACTGGGCTATTTGGTGTGATTTGAGGATAGTTAGTGTGGAAACAGTAGGGAGAGACAAGAAAGAACAAATGGCCAGATTTAAAGATGTACGCCTATGCCGCCGCTGTATTCAGCTGGCATTTGTATTGAGACGCCTACCAGCGGCTTTGCAAATCCAACGACTGCATATAAAAACACAGTATCGGGCGCAAAACAGATCAGTCGATAACTGACCTCCTGAGTAATACTATGGTCGCGCAGAATGGCCACGGGAACTAAGATGCCAGAACCAGTCTCAGGCAGAGACGCACCCTAAAAATGCCCGTGACGCATCTACGTTGGAGTCACCACCAATGGCGGCTCCAGGGATGGGGCTGCAGCGCAGTCCAAAAATTAAAATAGGGGAGTCACACCAACTGCCATATCCAATGCTGCCAAACATAGATGGCTGGGACTCGCTGGCAGTTGGTGTGACTCCCTTATTTGAGTTTTTGGACTGCGCTGCAACCGCACCCCTGGAGCCACCACTGGTCACCACCAGCCCCCATTGCCGCCCACAATAACTTTGCAAATAAATCCTCATGCGCGCGACGTCAGTAATGAAACTTAAGACACGTGTATGGCGACTCAGACGCATGTGCAGACCACCAATAATCGCTCAACTGCGTAAACATCGGCCCAGTAATCTCTGGATCAGGCCCCAAGGTTCATGAAAGACGTGTTATTTTTTTAAAACTGGGTTAGAGATACTGGATCTGGCTTCGTATCATTTCCCATTTGACAACTCAATCCTAAAATTTGAAAGTTCCCCAGAATTTCTCACATTTTCAATATATTTATAAAATTCGAGCAACGTTACCTAGGAGAACATAGAAAAGTTGCAACCATATTCAATTCAATGTGCACACCATCAAACATGTTCACACTTAGCCATACTTACTGTACCTACTCTCCAGATTTGGCCGATAGCATCCTGAAAATCGGGTGCCGCTCCCAGCCCCCGAGAAGAGTAGGTGAGCCTCCCGGTCAGGAGCTGAACCCCAGGACCACCCCGTCATTTTCATAAAAAAACCCGCAGTGGGGGGGGCAATGACGGGATTCGCGCTGAATCGCGTCATCATGACCCTGGCCCCTGCTTCACAATGGCGAAAATCTCAGCATTGTGTAGCGGGGATGGGGCCAAAATTATGCAATTCCGTGGCCATGACCCCCCCATTCCGTCCCCATTAGCGGGTACTATGCCCGGCCACACCCCCCTATGAGGTGCCACGCCCCCCCCCTGCTTGACCGACCTGGCTGCCCACTTGTCAGAATGTCGGCAAGTCTGCACTAGGTTGAGTAGGATAACAGATTTACCAGCCAACTACAGTAAATGAAGTTCTGGCTTTGGCCCTGATTCAGACCCACTCGCAAGCGGCTGTCCGCTCGCAAGTGGGTCGATGGTCTGCACTGAGCATGCGCACGACGGAGGGAGCTCCGTCGTGCGCATGCGCCAGACGCGACGAGCGAAGGAAAGTCCTTCGCTCGTTGTGTCTGATGAAAGGGGGCGTGCTGTCGACGCCTTTGGTGGGCGTGCCGGGGAGGTGCCGGGGGCGTGCCTCCCTGACGGGGGCGTTCCCATGGGAATGCCTACCGTCAGAAGCCGGCCCACTGACATCACTAGTGATGTCAGTGGGAGTGATTTTGGCTCTGATAGAGCCAAAATCACTCCAGGCCTTGCAGTTGAAAACCTCAACCGCAGGCTTCGGCTCGCAGTTTCGATGGTCGCGATGGTCCCGACCATCGCGGCCATCAAACTGCACGCTCGTATAGGCTGTGGGTGGTGACCCACAGCTATACGAGCGTCCAGGAGGACGCTCCAGAATTATGGAGGGCAGCCCTCATTCAGAGCGTGCGCTCTGCTCAGAGCGTACGGCTCTGAATGAGGGCTTTAATCTGAAGGGTTTTTTAAGCACAATAAACCTTGAAAACAAACAGAAAATCTTTCTCAGTGAACTTGGAACACAGTAAATTCCAACCGGGTTCTGTACAGCCATGAAATCAGTGACATTGAACCAAATCAATTCAAAATTTTCAGGCAAACTAAGAACATTTTTTGAGAACTAATAATTCCTAGACATCGTACTTAGGGCCTGATTCAGAGCCGGACGCTATTTGCGGACGGTCGTTCTGAAAAAGGGGCTGGATATTTAAATTGAGCGCTCGCTCTTTGCGGTCTGTGGACGCCTCTATGTCTGAGCGAGTGTCCGAAAAATGCGCTCACTATTTTGTAAAGACGCCCCTTTGCCGTTCGCATCATATGTCATCTCCTGTATTTATTTGATTAATCGGGAACATCGAAAGGCATCTGAACTGCTCGCAGTGCTTGTGGTAGGATTTACTTCCCGCTATCACTGCGAGCAGTTCAGGCTAAAAGACAACCAAGTGACGTGGTCGATGACGCTGCTTTGTTAATTATGCACGCCCATTAAACGGGGTTTTGACCGTTTGGCACGCCTGCGTTCGGATCTCCACTCCCCCGTTTTCAAGCACCTTCCCCTGTTACCACCCACAAACGCCTCGTTCTGTCACTCAAAATAGCAGCCCCTCGCTGTTTTACGAGCGCACGATTTCCGACCGCAATGACTGGTTTGCGCATGCGCATTACGACCCATACGCATACGCAGTTGTGCGAACATCGTTCAGAGCGAACGAGCGGCTGCTTACGAGCGGCTCTGAATCAGGCCTTTAGGGCCTTATTAAGCTTGGACCGCAAGGCTGCGTTCGCACGCACCCGCTAGCTGCGAAAATATGCTAATGAATGCAATCACACGGCAACCGCAGCACTATACCAAGATGCCCATCACTGTATAAAGCCGCCCACTTCCCATGACATGCATCCGCAAGTCAGCTAAAACATCGGTAACCTCGAGTAACATCGGAACATCCGCACAGTTGTGGTTGACCTGACCCTACCGCACAAACTGCTAAACTTCCTGTCGCCATCTAAACCTCTGCCAGCGTATACAATCGCAGGGGCTTAATCATGTACGCCCCTGTAACGGCGTTCAAACGCACAGGCACGCCCGCGTTTCTCTGACCACCCCCCCGTTACCACCCTCAAACGGTCACTTCCTGTCAATCATTATGCTGTTGGACTGCGTGCACACTATGATGGCTTGTCGATCGCAGCGGCCGGTTCGCGCACACACACTGCGATCCATACGCATGCGCAGCGAGCAAACAACAACAGGCTGTGTGCGGACGCAGCCGTGCAATCCAAGCTGAATAAGGCCCTTATTCTGAAGCCAAACAAGAACGGATGTACTGTAGCTTCCATTTGACTCTCAGGGGTATATTTACTAATGTGCTTGGTGTTGCTCTTAGCAACCAATCAGATTCTAGCTATTGTCTTCTAGAAGGTGCTAGATAAATGATAAGTAAAATCTGATTGGTTGCTATGGGCAACCCCTTAACTTCTATAAACCTGCTCTTTAGTAAATATATCCCTCAATGTTCTCTCAAGATTTGGAAATAGTTTTTCCATAGTTTTTCATTTTTCTCAATATTCCAAATATTTTAAGTTTAAATTGTAATGCCTGTCCAGTGATTGTGCTTGGAGCGATGACACTGTCTCATACCTCCCAACAGTTTGAGATCCAGACTCGGGACCTCCGCGCGCCTTCGGCGTTCGCGCCCGGCAAGGGGCTGTGGCCTGTTCGCAAAGGGAGCGTGGTCTGATGACACACTCCCGTTTACACCACAAATGGGGCGTGCCCAGCATCTCCGAGATGTTGGGCTGCCCACGGGCTTCCCCCTGTACAGTGCATACCCGCTGCTCTGTGCTGCTGCTATGCAGAGCAGCGGTGTATGCTACCCCCAACTTCCCCCCCACCGCGGGACACTGAGGCCCGTGGGTGGGACAGCGGGACAGTCCCAGAAAAACGGGACTGTCGCGCTGAATGCGGGACAGTTGGGAGGTATGCTCTCTTGACCCGTAACAGTGAGGTAAGTTCATACTGTATTTGCGGCCTGATTCCGAGTTGTATCCAATGATGATGTTTTCGCGAATGCAGCGATTTTTTTACCACTGTCACACGTCACACTGCGCATGTGTCAATTTACATTACTGTAGTCACACGCTGCAAGATTTTATTTGCTGTGTAATTAACAGTCAGGGAGCATTTAGGGGTGGCAACGGGGAGCGTCTGCTATAAATGCAGTCACGTCTCGACTGTTTCTTGGGGCATGTCACATCCTGCGTCTGTGATCCTGTACGCAGGAAACACGGCTCTGGCATCTCAGTCATGAGTGACTATAGACTCACTGAAGGAGTCGATGTTTGCCCGATTTGCGTCCGATGCTGCGTATGTGTACACAGTTGCGGACAGCTGCAATGGCTCCGGTGGGTGTCTCAGTACAAGACCCGGTCGCTCTTCCATTAGCGTATTTTTGCAAATCCTCAGCTGAAAAAAATCCCAACTGCGGCCGCAATAGCGTAAAGCTCTGAATCATGCCCTTGTTACGCAACCATCGGTTACACCATGGAAACGTGCACCAGCCCTATGCTAGGTGTAGATTGCGCACCAGAGTATGGCCTCTAATGTGAGCAATTAAACATCTGAGTTTGCAACCAGTTGAGCGACACCCCTGCGACGCTCCTAGAGCACGCCATAAAAAAAAACGCAGCTCGGTGTGTCTGCATAGCCACCTAACAGTCACCTACCAGGAGCGCTCAGAATATTATTTCCAATACATTTCAAACACTAGGGGGTATATTTACTAAAGTGCAGGTTTTTAAAAGTGGAAATGTTGCCCATAGCAACCAATCAGACAATAGATATTATCTTCTAGAAGGTGCTAGGTAGAATCTGATTGGTTGCTATGGGCAACAACTTAACTTCTTACAACTCGCACCTTAGTAAATATGCCCCCGTCCATCTCTTTTGATACTGAGACACTGTGCATACACTCAGTGGGGCACATGCGCCGTGCAAATTATTTAGGGATTGCGCATTACCAAAAAGTCGCTCAACTCTTGTTATCAATTATTTTGTCTCTACATTATCATGTCACAGTATTTGTTAGGAATTGTAAGGCATGAAATTCTAGACTATATCATGTCATTATTAATTCACACTATCCATGATCCAAATGATATTTCATCTCTCTGTTTTACTTTCAGAAAGTTTGGACCACCAAAAAAAAAATGGTACAAAATTTTGACAAGCTGGTCTAGATCGCACATCTTTTAACTGGTTTATTTCCACAACACCTACAGTAATTCACACTCATCAATCTCCCCGATGTCTAACGTACAATCCCGTTTCCAAGTGAGTTAAGAAACTGGGCATATGGCAATGGGCATGTCCCCGTTGGGCAGGGGTGTGGCCTCAGAGGATTGTGGCATGTTTCGGGAAATTTATGAAATGCGCCTAGTAATTACTAAAGATTGGGCACTTTATCTCTGCCATGCTGCTTATATTCCTGTCATGTAAACCTAATAAAAAAAACAGGTAGTTAATTGGTGACTAATTGGTCATTAGAAGTGTTAATTTGCACAGATTTCCGAAGAAATGTTTCTGGCATTGGTTGGGACCCAGAGTTGGACTGGCCCACAGGGGTACAGGGGAAATGCCCAGCGGACCCCACTGCCTGTGGACCCACCCCCTCCTCTAGTTGTCAGGTTCCAGACCTCAATTTACATATTGTTACTCTATTAGATGGTCAGTTACCAGGAACACTGATCAGCATGGGGGCTCGGTTCTCTTCTATAGAAACTACACCAAGATTTGCCCATTGATTAGCCAAGCTTCTGTGGTGGCTGACCACACCCCCTCTGGTGGTTGACCACACCATTTAAGCATGTGCCCCTATCACTGTATTCCCCCTGTGGGCCCTTCACGTTCCAACCTCTTTATTCTATGAAGAGCCTGTTTTCTCGTACGTCCTTACCTAGAGACATCTGCTCATCACAGCAGTCCTGTGAAATAGGTGTGACGTTTTCAACATCCATAAAGTAAGTATGCACTTATCAAGTATATAATTATTTCTCACAATCCCGTAGTCACAGTGTAATAACACGTAAACAGGAAATACAAAAAAGACAGGACCTGAAAATGTGCCGTGTTCTTCTTTTAGCATGTCATTATATTACGTGTCAAGGTAAATGTTAGTGTTACCAGGTTTAGATAATATTGTCCTTGGAGTTTCAATGCCTTCAGCCTCTATTATGTTACCGGAGGTTACTATGCCGACTACAGCGGTGTGGACAAAATGACTAATCATGAATATAATTGTCAGTAATTACTTATTGAGATGTGCTATTTTGCCACAAATGAAAGGTTAGCTCCACCCTGGTGTGAAATTGTCTTTCAGAAAATATGTTTGTTTTCAATCCACTTGTGGCTACAACAACAGATGTAGATAATATTATATCAAATGCACAAACATGAGATCGTAATTTTATCCAATAATAACCAATATAAGAAAAAAAAAACTGCCTGGAGAGTATACTTGGCTGAAGGCAGTGTCGTAACTCCCGGAGGCAATGCTTCTATCTGGGCACCACTTGTTGCGTATGATAATGGTGCTCCAGCCGATCAGCTCCCAACTGTCATCTCTTTGAAAAGTGACAGTTGGGAACTGATTGGCTGGAGCACCATTATCATATTCAACGAGTTTTATCACTCATTGTGAATGCGGCCCAATATGACTTTTGAAAACGCATCCATTATAAATTAAAGTCCCAGGCCCGAAGCCTGCAAAAGCTTACACAAAGCTACCGCTCAAGTGGAATAAGAAAATATTAAATGCGCCATGCACCTATGTACAGTATAACTACCTTTTTTGCAGATTATAAATGACTCTGGGATATCCATTTTTAAATTGCACCCACCATTTGGTGCTATGAATGTACTTTTATCATGAGCTTTGCCTATACTGCTCCTCAGGGGTTATAGTGTTTTAACTTATAGCATACTCATATATTATAGACATAGCATATTTCTTTGACCTTAGCTGCACAAGCAACCTCCTGTCACCCCGTACGTCACTTGTCCTTTCCACTACGGTGTTGGTACGGTATTATAGAGTGATTTCGGCATATCTTACACAGTTCGCGGGTCCCAGATTGCACAGGTCCCCTCATATGCCATTGCATCAATGGAAACACCCCCCCCATCTATATTTTGTTATTGTTTTGCCTCCGATGAGAGTCCCTGATATGTTAGTGTCACAATTCTGTTAGTGGATGGATGGATCCAAATATTTAAAAATGTATTAGATCATATTTATTATTATAAATGTTTTTTATGATTATTAGTACTATTATTAATAATAATAATAATAATAATAATACTAGTAATAATAGTAATATAATAACGTATGGTATTATTATTATTATATATCTATTGTCTACAATATATATATATTTTAACGGTCTATGCTTCAGTTTTAGAATTACAAACACAGTAAGCAGAGCTGGGATACTGCATCAGTCCCTGGTGAAATCCTTCCTGTCAATTTGTGATAAATGACTCATTCCTTATATCTTTCTCCACAGACAACCAAGCAAGAAAATAAGATGAATGTTCCCTGACCTATGCTTTGTCTGTCTAATGGTACAGTACATCAATGCACATATATTTCCATCACATACTGTTTGGCTCTCTGCAATTCGTGCAGCTATATACAGTAAGTAATATTCGGAGAGATGCTGTTAATGATCCATTACTCCGAACATCGTTAGCTGTTTGCAGAGCTCGGAGCAGTTGTAAATATGACATTA
Source organism: Taudactylus pleione (assembly GCA_031769625.1). Classification (NCBI taxonomy): domain Eukaryota; kingdom Metazoa; phylum Chordata; class Amphibia; order Anura; family Myobatrachidae; genus Taudactylus; species Taudactylus pleione. The sequence goes on from JAUIMM010000067.1 coordinate 4,271,729, forward strand.
TTATTATAATTATTATTATTTATATTGAGTAAATTGAAACTTAACACAATACCGTGTGTCAGAGAAGCAGAATGTCTGCATTGAAACAGTCTATAGACAGATTGTTTCCATAGAGGCTTGAAGAGCTTTGTATCAACAGCCATCTGCAAACCAATGGCAGGAACTGAGGGCCTGATTCAGTAAGGAACGCTTACTGAATATGCAATAGCGATTACACACGCAGTTCATCTGCGATAGTATACTAATCCATTGCGATCGCATAACATAACGACGCCCACTTTACCTTACACACATCCGTAATGTTTAGCAAGACATGCGAAACCATCGGTACAATCGGGTACCATCGCAGCCTCACGCACACTTGCACAAGCTCTGACCTTACGCAGGAATTGCTAACTTCATCGCACGCTATGAATGCTCAGGCTGCGAATGGCATCGCAGTGGCTAATTTATGCACGCCCTTGCAACGGCGTTCGGACGCACTGGCACGCCTTTGTTTCCCAGACCACCACCCCGTCACCACCCACAAACGGCAATTTCTGTCAATCACTCTGCGATGGGTCTGCGAAGTCACTGCAATCGCAGTGGCTGGTTTGCGCACACACACTGCGATGCTTGCGCAAAACGCAGCAATTGGCCGTTTGCATGCGTAGTCGCAGTTGAGCACGGTAGTGGATCAGGCCCTCAGTTCCTTGTCGGGATGTGTGCTGTCCATCCATCTGGTTCCCTTCACCTCATCCCTCTTTCCCTTCTGCCTGTGTGTGCAATCTCTATGTTGGGCAATCACAGACTTATTTACAGTATATCTGACTAGTAACGTATTAGGTGAAGGTCAATCAATCAATTAGCGAGGACTTGATGAGTTTTCTAAACCCATTATTTTGATCTTTATGTCACCAAATTTATTTATAAATCATCCATCTTTGTGTCATGTGTCTCCTGTGAGATGGTGTGCCGCTGTGCCCACATGGTAATGCACAGAACACAGTGCCAGAAATATAATACAAGGAAACTCATTCAGGCTTAAGATCAGTTACAGTAGACAGCAAAGACAGAACACAGCACAACAAGAGTTTCCTCATATGCCTATCAGGGACGCAGGGCCTAATTCAGACCTGCTCGCGAGTGCACAGCGCTCGCAAGCAGGTCGATGGTCCCCCACTGCTCATGCATGCGCGAGACCCAGCCAGCGACGGGCGCTCCATCGCTACGGGTATCGCACCAAAACTGGGTGGCTGTCGATTTTGATTGACAGCTCGCCCCGTTTTGGAGGCGGGCAGGGGGGGTGGCTACACAAACGGAGGTGTTCCCGAAGGAATGCCTGCCATTTGTGGGAGGCACCACTGACATCACCAGTGATGTCAGTGTGATGTTCTGGCTCTATTTAGAGCCGGAAGCTCACTGGGGCTTGCGGGAATGAGACCCTACCACAAGGGTCTCATCGCAAGCACCGATGGTCGCGACCATCACCTGGCCGCTCGCACAAGCTGTGGGTGGTCACCCACAGCTATGTGAGCAGCCAGGAGGCCGAAACAACCAAACAAAAAGACAACCTGGGGTTCAGAGCGAGCGCTCTGAAAGAGCTTCCGGCTCTGAATCAGGCCCACATCACCGTGTCGACATTCAAAATGTCAACACCAGAATGTTGACAGTTACGTATGATGTCAACATTGTTGAAATGTCGACATCTGCAGAATGCTGACATAAGAATTAGAGAGGAGGGTTAGGCTGCGGGAGGAGGGTTAGGGTTAGGCTGCAGGGGGAGGGTTAGGGTTAGGCTGTGGGGGAGGGTTAGGGTTAGGCTGCAGGGGGAGGGTTAGGCTGCGGGTGGAGGGTTATAGTAAGGCTGCAGGGGGAGGGTTAGGCTGTGGGGGAGGGTTAGACTGTGGGGGGAGGGTTAGGCTGCGGGGGAGGGTTAGGCTACGAGGGGAGGGTTAGGCTATGGGGGGAGGGTTAGGCTGCAGGGGGAGGGTTAGGCTGCAGGGGGAGGGTTAGGCTGTGGGGCGAGGGTTAGGATTAGGCTGCGGGGGGAGGGTTAGGCTGCGGGGGGAGGGTTAGACTGCGGGGGGAGGGTTAGGGTTAGGCTGTGGGAGAAGGGTTAGGCTGTGGGGGAAGGGTTAGGGTTAGGCTAATAAGTGAGGGTTAGGATTAGGGATAGGAGTTAGCATACCAGAACTCTTCTTCACCTGACATCGATGGATGAATAACAAGATATCATGACATCACAGCATCATAACGTCACACCCCTGAGTGACTAGTGAGTGAAGAGGAGCCTGTGCTGGAACCACAAAGAGGAGCTCTCTGCTTAGATGTCACTGCCTATAGTTGGACCTGATTAATCAGCTGATCGAGTAACTTTACATTTGATGCATTTTTAAAAATAAGATGTTAATAATAATGTGTTACATGCACTGGACCATTGGGAGGGGTGTAAGAGCGGTGCCGTCGCCCAGGGTGCAGGATTCTAGAGGCGGCACCATTGCTGCCTCACAGCCCCTGCTAAGGTCTGCTCCGGCGCTCTGCACATAACTTGAAGTCTCCCAGTGTACTTAGTTGTTCAAATGAGATGTAGTTATGATCCCGGCGGTCATGATGCCGGCGCTCAGAATACCGGCACCTAGTTGGGTCAGGATTCTGACTGTCGGGATGCTGCTGTCAGACCGGCGGCATCTCGATCGCCGGGATCCCGTACCCAACCCATTCAAATGTAGAAACATAAAACCCACATATTTTCATAAAAAGTCATACAGCTCTCCCCTCACACCTGAAGTCACACAGCTCTCCCCTCACACCTGAAGTCATACAGCTCTCCCCTCACACCTGAAGTCACACAGCTCTCCCCTCACACCTGAAGTCATACAGCTCTCCCCTCACACCTGAAGTCATACAGCTCTCCCCTCACACCTGAAGTCATGCAGCTCTCCCCTCACACCTGAAGTCACACAGCTCTCCCCTCACACCTGAAGTCATACAGCTCCCCCCTCACACCTGAAGTCACACAGCTCTCCCCTCACACCTGAAGTCATACAGCTCCCCCCTCACACCTGACGTCATACAGCTCTACCCTCACACCTGACATCATACAGCTCTCCCCTCACACCCGACGTCATACAGCTCTACCCTCACACCTGACGTCATACAGCTCTCCCCTCACACCTGACATCATACAGCTCATATAGCTCTCCCCTCACACCTGACATCATACAGCTCTCCCCTCACACCTGACATCATACAGCTCTCCCCTCACACCTGACGTCATACAGCTCTCCCCTCACACCTGACGTCATACAGCTCTCACCTCACACCTGACATCATACAGCTCTCCCCTCACACCCGAAGTTTCTATCTTTTAGAATATTGTTTTCTTTCTCTGTATGCCCTTTGAAACGTTTTAGATGTATAGAGATACTGTATGTAATATGGAGGGTAGTGGAAGGAACCAATCATTTAAATCACAATTTACCTATTCAAATGCTCCAAAAATGCCCTTCAGACTTCCCCATGTGCTCTTTTAGACCTTTAGACTCCTCTACACCAGACCTGTCCACATGCCCCTTATGTGCTATCAGACCCCTCCACATGCCCCTTATGTGCTATCAGACCACTTTACTTATGTCTACTCAAACCCCTTCCCATGCCCCTTATGTGCCCTCAGACCCCTCCATATGCCCCATCAGACCCCCTTATATGCTATCAGACATCTACACATGCCCCTTATGTGCCCTCAGACCCCTCCATATGCCCCATGAGACCCCTCCACATGCTCCTTATGTGCGCTCAAGCACCTCCAAATGCCCCTTATATGCTATCAGACATCTACACATGCCCCTTAAGGATTATCTCCAGTCTAATGACTGAAGTGAAGGCATGATGTATATCTACTGCTAGATGTTTGGTATGTGCATCCAAGCTTTCCCTTGGATGGCCATTGGGTTTTTTTTACTAATTAGTGGCCACACTTGCCTACATCTCTGTATAAGTATCATTATATCGTCTGGAAGCCTTGGCTGGAGGGTGCAGTTTTAAAGTGCAGGCTTTTTAAAGTGCAAAACTGTAGCGTTAGACCTGCGTTAAACCAGGGATAAACAGAAGGAGGATAAATTCCATCAATCAACAAACCACTGCTGTCTACATATTCACGACTGTTACACCTGGACACACTGCGCAGTCACGTCAAGAAATCAACACTTCTACTAATAGTGCTGGCCTTCTGAGGTTTACATACATCTCAATGCATACGTGTGCCCATGTCAGTTTACCTCTTTCCACTTTGAAATACTGTCTTTTATCTTAGCTCTCCTGCCTAGCCTCACTTCCTTTATCTGCTTACAGTCTACATTATTATTCAAATTCTGCACACATTAGATCCCCACTTTTAATCCACTCAATAACAAACTTGGTAATCTGCATACATATTTACCAACACTGTTCTTTCACTTGTATTTCTACAAATCTCTTGCACTCATATTATATTTATATTTCCAATTTTCAACCCTTTAGTTTACTTAACAACACCATGACTAGCAGGGCTGGACTGGGACTAAAAATAGGCCCTGGCATTTTAAAGCACACAGGCCCACCTCAGTGTCAGCAATCTGGCGCCTGGCATAGACTCCTCCCCTTACTAATCTAGACTCCTCCCACATCTTAGTCTACGCGCTTACACATTTAATTAATATTAGAACATACAAGTGTACATCATTCTCTGTATTAAAATACACACAAAAGAGCACATCCTGCAGGGGATATAAACATGTGCCATATTTAAACATTTGGTATTTGGTTAGTTCTGTTAGGTAAAGCTGGCGCTACATTGGTATATGTCATGCACAAAGTGAAGGGAAGGCATTTTCCCAACTGACCAAGGCCAAGCAGTTGTAGTCATGCAGGGAGCCGCTGCATTCAGGGCAGTGTGCCGGCTGCTGGGGACCGGGAGCTAAGCTCCCAGCACACCAGCTCTACAGTGCAGCCAGTCAATGGTGCCGCCAGCCACAGGAGCTCGAGGCTGCGGCTATGCAGCAGGGCCTGGCAGTGCAAGTAAGCTCCTGGTAACCCCCGGCGCTGAGAGAGCCCTAGCACAGAGCCCAGGCTCAAAGACTGCAGGGCTAAGTGAGCCCAGCACAGAGTATGAAATCCACAAACCCACATATATACAAAGCTTTAAACAAACTAAAATGTACAAATGTTGTAACATGTATGTGCAGCACTGAGCCAGGAAAAACAGGTCCTGAGCTGTAGTGCTGCAGTGTGTAAAAGCCTGATGCGGTGCAGAGGCACAAAGAGTGTATATACTGTATATTTCAACTGGATGGATTGTATAAGTAAAGTTAAAATTCACTTACCGTATTCCCGCATCCCTTTCCAGGGGAACAGACTGCTCTCCCATGCAACCTCATGCCTAAAAGTTGTATGAGGAGGTGCATGGGGAGCTGGCTAATGCAGCCATCTAAGTGGTTTTAGGGAGTTCCAAAGAGCTTCCCCACCATGGCCAGAAAACCTTGCCTGGGGACCTTGGTTGCCCATCTCTGGAGCTCAGATTCAGGCAGAGGTGACAGGCTCTGTCCTTTAGCAGATTCATGGAAGTACGTTTTGGAGGGAAGATTTATTAATTCCAAATGTGATGGAGCCTTGGCATTGCCGATCTCTGTGGGTGGGTTCAGGCACAGGGGAGTGACCACCCCCCACTGTCCATAGGGGACAATGTTAAAGGTGAGCATGCCTTGGGCATGCAAGGTACATGCACTTAATTTGATTGGGTGAAAACCACAGGGTGGACAGGGTACCCCCTGTGGTAATGTGTATTGGAGTGGCATAAAAGAAGGCCTGCGAGCCTGGTTATAGGTATATCTTTTTGAACATCAAGGATTGTACTGCTGTGAAACATCTGTATGCTGTGATACCCCTGTGGGGAAGAGTGTTTTTTAAGACTACTTGAGCAATAAACATCTTGCCTTTACAACAACTACATCTGAATCTTGCGGCAACAGAGTTGCGCCAAATGCTGTTCTGTAGTCCGGCTGTTCTGGATTGAGCCCAGTGTCTCTAAGCTCAAGCCCACTGCCAGCTACCGTGCAGAGCCTGGTCCATTGTGAGGGATCAGGAGGACTCAGCCGACACCAATCAGGAGGTGTGACCGCAGCTCGTTGATGCATACACAGCAGAAGCGGTTCCAGGTGCTGGCAGGAGGATCCTGGGTGTAGATAAGTGCTTCCAAACGCTGATGGTAGAAGTTTGATGGGGCAGTAACATTACACACCCAATGAGCTGTGGGTGGAGTCAGTAACAGGTGGTTACTGACGGCACAAGGGAATCCCTAATACCCCAAGATCCAGTGGGGATCGGGTGGCAAGTGAGGTCAATCAGTCACAGATATTGGTGGCATAGCGGTGGGATAATCCCAGGTGGCTTTTCGGTCACCAGATTGGAGAAGCTGAGTTACTCAAGAGAGGAGTAACTACAGTTCAGAAGAACACGCAGGATGGCTGACTACAGCGGAGATGGAAAGTGCGGATGGTGACAGCATCCATGAGGATGGCGTAACAGCGGACACCCCTCAGAACCTGATGAGAGCTACAAGTCCCGTCTCCTCTCACAGCAGTTATGTGTCCCAACATTCCCCAGCATGGCAGAAATTCCAACAATCTAGAGGGGCATAACGTATACCCTAGTGAATCGGCTATCGGAATTGGGAGAACAGGCAATGGAGAAGGAGTGCATGCTTATCATTCAGATGTGGCATGGTGAGCAGGCACCACCAGACGTGGTACCCTGAGAACTGTTGCCAGCTACTGTACCCAGATCAGGATGTATACAGTTTGCCAAGTTTGCAGACAGTGATGGGGACATTTACAAGTTTTTGAAAGGACTTGCAAACTACATGATTTACCCAAGGAGGAGTGGGTCAGACACCTAGTGCTAAAACTGCATGGAGAGGCACTGGAGGCTTATCGAGGAGTGGCCACTGAGAAATGCGGTGACTATGACAAAGTTGTAATGGCCCTCCTACAGCGATATTACATCACTCCTGAGTCCTACAGGAAAAAGTTCAGGGACTTGCCCAAGAACCCTACCAGTACCTACGAGCAGTTTGCCACCGAGCTGAGGCGGTACGTGGTGAAGCGGGTGAATGGATTTGGTGCCACTACCTGGGATACACTGATTGACCTGCTGTGCCAAGAGCAGTTCTATCACAGGTGCACTCCAGAGGTGAAGGAGTGGGTGCTAGACCGGGTGTCACCCAGTTTGAAGATGGTGATCCAGCTAGCGGACAAGTATGTGGCAGTTCAGCCACAAGGGCAGAAGCACCCGACCAGCAGCCAACCCCAAAAGACTGTACAACCTGGGGGACACCTCTCTTCTGCTCAGTGGCCCCCAAAGCAAGCTTCCTCCAACCTGGGTGCTATTGGCCAGCAACCACCCCGTCCTGTCCCTGCAAATCATCAGAGACTACGGGGCCCCAACAGGACAAGAAGTGCTACAGCTGTGGGAAAATTGGACACCTGAGTATGAACTGTCCCACACCCCAAGCACACTAGACTCGTAACCCAAATCTGAGGGCTGGAGCCCGGTTTCTTGCATGGAGGTGAGCCCAAAGAGACTGTTTCCACCCCAGTCAGTCCAATGGAGTACAATGGTGTGTGGCAAGAATCAGGTGGGCGGCACCTGGAGCCGGTCCAAGTGGGACCTTGCAGGGACAAGGATTAAGAGACTCTGGAGCCTCTATTACTGTAGTGAGCTGTCACCTTATTGATCCTGCCACAGTATTACCAGGACACACTGCCAAAGTGACCGTTGCAGGCGGAATGGTGCAAGAGGTTTCTATGGCAAGAGTCTACCTGGATTGGAGAGCTAGCCAAGAGTTGCAATATGTTGCCATTATGGATGGCCTTCCCACTGATATGGTCCTGGGAAATGATCTTGGTGGTGGAATCGTTACCATGTTTGCTGAGGCCATCAACTGGAGTCAAGTTTCCAGACTACAGTCTACAACATCAGAGCAGCCCAGCCCAGAGGAAAAGGCCGCTGTGGCCAGACAACTGTGAACCACAGCATCAACCAGCCCAAAGGAAAATACCACAGCGGCTAGATCTTCACATCTGCCCAGCATGCCTTTTGCCTCTGGTATGCCTACATCCCCTAGCAATGCAGAGGATGTTGGTTCCAGCTTGTTGGATTCTGTGGGAGTGCCCAGAAATGCTCCTGTCTCTCATGGTTTGCCAACTCTGGCGGTGAGTATGAGTGACCACACTGACTTTCCTTTGATTAACCTCAATCAGACGGACCCTAGCGAGCCCAACCCATATCCCCCTTTAGAGTGTCCCAACTTAGAAGAAAGTGAGGGCCACGGGCAGGAGTACAGGGAATCTCAGCTCGCTGACCCATCTCAGGAAGGCATACCATGCCAAGCTGGCAGCAGCCTTTCAGGGTTGGGGGTGGTGAGTGTGACCTGTCGGGAAGGGTTAAGGTACAGGGTAGACAGAAAGGTCGAAGAGGATAGATCAGACAAGGAACATGTGAAACGAGGTGGTAAGAGTAGACCTAGGTGACAGGGTAAGTTTCCTGGGTTATATTTCATTAGAGGAGGATGGGAGGGCAGATCTGACAGTTAGGGCAGACGCCGGGTGGAAATGACAGCAAGGCAGTGCCTGGGGTATAGAGTGGGAGGAGGCAGGGGTAGGCCCAAAACAATGGAGACTACGAGAGACTGTGCCAGGCTCATGACCCTGAGACCGGTACTGATGTTAGCAACTGTAGGGCCCTACGGACGAGTTGTCCCCGACTTTAGTTCTGTAGTGACACCCTTTACAGATTTGACTAGGGAGGGACTTCCCAAGTCAATGGACTGGCTACCCGCTTGTGAGTTGGCATTCCAGTCATTGAAGGAGGCTCTGGTACCAGCTCCAGTGCAGATGGCGCAATATAAGGACCACGACATTGTGGCACGAACTAATGCGTCATTACACGGACTGGGAGCAATATGGAGCCAGGAGGGGCCATATGGGCAAGAGCATCCTGTGGCCTGTTTGAGCAGGATCCTGCTATGGTGGGAGGTGTTTAGTGTATATTAATGCCTTCTGGATGGAATAGTTTGAGTATCTCCCTGTTCCTAATAGAGATGAGCGGTTTGGTTTTGCTGAAAACCAACACTTTGGGGTTCAGAGTCGAACTGAGAGCCTGATTCAGACCCGCTCGCTAGGATGCATTCACATGTAGCCTGCCAATGTTTGCAATCTGCGCATGTGTATAAGACAGTGTGTGTGCGCAAACCAGTCACTGCGATCGCCCCTTGTATACAGACGCTCCGCAAGCATGAGTGACAGGTCGTGCCATTTGTGGGTGGTGACAGGGGGTGGTCGATGATAACGGGGGAGTGGTGGTGCGAACGCATTCGAGTCTGTGCATCTGAACGCTGTTTCAGGGGCGTACATAATTAAGACCCAGCGTCAGCATACACATCACATGGCTGAAATAAACACAGCACACACAGTGCTTGCGGGAGGGTATGGTCAGCCACAAGTGCTGCGTATGGGTCCGATGTTACTCAATGTTACCGATTGTTTCATACACTTCCTAGAGATAACGTGTATTACTAAGGGAAAGTGGGCATCTTGTGTCAGACTGGTGGGCGTCTAAATACATACTGCGATCACACGACAAGACATAGTGGGCGTGCTGATGTCTTGCTAGCGATCGTGGGATTTGCATACTCTGGCTGCTAATGGCTGCATGCGAACTCATCCTAGCAAGCAGGTCTGAATCAGGTCCTGAGTCCTTAGATCACTTTTATGGTTCCAAGTAGAACAGAGGGCCTGATTCAGAGCCACTCATAAGCTGCCGCTCGTTCGTTCCGACCGATGTTCGCACAACTGCGCATGCGTACGGATTTTAATACGCATGCGCGAACCAGTCAGTGCGGCCGAACATCGTGTGCTCGCTAAATAGCGAATGCCTGCTATTTTGAGTGACAGAATGAGGCGTATGTGGGTGGTAACAGGGGAAGGTGCTTGAAAACGGGTAGTGGAGATCAGAACGCAGGCGTGCCTAAAGGTCAAAACGGGCGTTTTAAGGGTGTGAATAATTACTAAAGCAGCGTCATCGACCACGTCACTTGGTTGTTTCATAGTTAGAACTGCTCGCATGATTGTGGTAGGAAAAACCAACCACAAGAATAGCGAGCAGTTCATACGCCGTCCGATGTAATCGATTAATCTAATATATAGCGGACATGACGTATGATGCGAGCGGCCAGGGGGCATTTTTTTCAAAATTACGTTCGCATGTTTTTTTAGCTCGTTCAGACATAGAGGTGTGAACAGACCGCAAAGAGCGAACGGTTAATTTAAATAGCCAGCTCCTTTTTCTGGACGAGCGAGCGCAAATAGCGTCCGGCTCTGAATCAGGCCCAGAGTCCCGGGTTGGGTCTTCCTGCAAGTCAGATCTCGGATCTAAAATCTGGATCTTGCGTGTTTTTGACTGCATGTAAGTCCCTCTCTTGTGATTTCAGGTGCCAAAGTTGGTCAAAATTAACTGGAAATGAATAATATTTTAAATAATGCTATAGGAACAAAAAATAGGTCCAAGTTACTGTACATTATTTTAGCTGCTTATAAGAAATCCAAACAAAAAGTGATCCAAAACACTTTAGGGTGTTTTTTTAACAAAACAAACAAAAAAAAACATTTGAGGGTGGTTTTGCCAAAAACGAAACTAAAACATAGGGGTCCGCGCACATCTCTAAGTCTTAGCAGCACCGATCACGCCACTCACTAATAACTAAACAACAGAGGAGAGGGGCGGCTATCTAATGTAATGTATGTAATGTTGTGTTAACGATCCACTTGGGAAGCATCGTATCACAATTTAGGTCTCATTAAACTTAACTCTATCTGTACTAACATCTGTAAAATGAATTGTGACTATTTTATGACAGCCAATGTATAAAGGGTTCCAAGACTTATCCATGTTGACCACTTCTGTCATCGCAGCACTCAGCAAGATTATTTTATACTCAGCAGCATATCTGATCTCCAAGACGTATTCTGTTATCTGATTTATTCAGTTGGATATGTTTTTGTTAATCTTAGTGCTGACATTTCACGTAAAACTACATACCCTGTCCTACACAGTTTATTACTTTCTGTTTTTTTATAGAGATGTGCGCAGACTACCAAGTTTTGGATCTGGATTCATTTTAGTGGGTTTTTTTTGCAAAACCACCCTCATGTGTTTTGATTTAGGATCTGTATTTTTTTATTTGATAAAAACAATAATCATGTAATATGCACCTGTTTTTGTTCCTACAGTATTATTAACCTCCATAACATTAATTTCCAGTTATTTCCAGTCAATTTTGACCACCTCACAGCTCACAATATTGTTCATCAATATTGTCCAAATGCTATCTGGCTAAACTAAGCAAGAGCAGCAACACAAACACACGGAAGGTTAAAAGACTATAGCACATCTATGAAACATTGCCACACAGCAGTGGCAAACAGGATGGCAGTTTAATAAACTATATGACCCCATAGGAACCAAGAATGTTTTCATTAAACAAGAACTACAGTAGATCAGAGGTCCTAGGGCAGTACTGGAAAGTGGAGGTGGAGTATGTATGTAGTGAAAGGCAGGTAAAGGATTGATTAGTTAGTTAATTTAATTATTTGACTAAGAAAATTTATGAGGGAGGAGTGGGGGGTAGTATGGCCAGCAGGTCAGCCTCCTAATATTTTCACTTGTTCTATAACACTTGTCGGGAATCCTTGGCTATTAACATTGTATTATTATTTTCTTTTTAAAAATGTGTAGTAATATATTAGAGCAATAACCAATAAAAATGTTTGTCTACGCAAAAAAAGACCATCCCCTAATCCCACAAAAATACAAGCCCATTCTGAAAAGTAAAGTGATCAAGAGGGAATTGTCCTTGGGGCCTCCCACCCTTTTGTTGTATATTAAACAGGACATGCACAGTTTAACAAACTGAACACTTCAGGACAAAGAATTTCACTTTTGTAGCTAAAGTCCTTGATTTGTTTGGGCCCCAACAAAACATTTTTTTGGAAGAACTACCTCCGATCATTAATGAGGAGGTAGATTATGTCGGAGTTGGAGATTGCATGTGCTGGTCCAAACTGCTGGTAGCTGATATTGGACTGCATGTTATTATTTTACAAATTATTAGAATTTAGTTAAATAAGTTACATGAACTTGCTGCAAATGATGTAACAGGAAGGTGGTGCCTAGATGGTTAATATCCCTACCTCTACTAACTTTGACATCACAAATGGTATAGATACCTTCACAAATGTTGTCAGGATTTGGGTAAACATTATTCCACACCCAAGAGGTGGTTTTTCTGGTTTTATGCAATGGCATGACAATGGCTTTCTTTTTATCACAAGCAAGAACTGCTGCCACTGGTGGCTGAATTACACAAATAGCCTCATTATCAACATCATTAGCATCAGTTTGTACACAAATATCCCCCTCATCCTCCTGTTGCCCTTCCACACTAGCATCCTCAATTACTATTATGTCACTATCTTTACTTGTACTGTATATCCTTACATTTGCAGAAATGGTGGAAGGAGGCTTTTCTACACGTACATCAGAAATGTTATACTCTCACATAGCTAAGGTGTACACCTCTAGTCTCTCCTCTGAGATTTTTGAATATACAGTTTGTTCTTCAGCATTAAGAGTTTATTTACTAAGCCTTGAATGGAGATAAAGTAACTGGAGATAAAGACTCAGCCAATCAGCTCCTAACTGCCATGTCACAGCCTGTGTTTGAAAAATGACAGGATACGATTGGCTGGGACTTTTTATTTGATCACTTATCTCCATCCAAGGTTTAGTAAATAGACCCCATAATTGTCTGTTTTAAAGGTGACACCTCTACTAGACTCAGAGCGAGAAGGTGTTGCAGCATCATCATCATAATATAAGGTTACAGAAGAAGATGCCTGACTGTGTTTGGCTCCGGCTTCCGCAACAGACATTCTTCTAGTGCATGAAACTGCGGTAGCATTAGGAGGACTACTACTCACAAACAAAGGCCTTGGTCTGAGTCTTTCCTTGTCACTGTGTGTGATGTATAGCATGTTGGAAATTTTAAGTTTTTTGTCAGTAAACATTCTCTTTATTACAAAGGTCTGCGAAATTTATGGTATTGAAAGCCTTTTTAATACTTTTATATTCTTAATTATACTCCTGTGTACATCAAGAAATAGTCTATTAAAAAAAATGACCACATCACATTTACCTATAAGGGGGTTACATAAATTATTTAAGAAAAAACAAGAAGTTTAATTGTTTTTGACATATTTATTGTGAAATCCGAAGAAGTGTAGATGATATCATTGTGTTTTTGTCTTAATTACATAATAAAAAAACAATAAAATAATAAAATAATAGAAACAAAAGCATAATTATATTGTTAATATCTTGTTTTTTTTGTCTTCAAATTTCGTCTTGTCGCTTTTCGCTTATAAGCTTTTTCTGTGACGTCTCTGTGTATCATCCAGCAGTAGTCAGCCATCATGCTGATGTCCCAACAACCCTGGTATCTTCTTTCTACATCTTTAATGTCTTGGTGGAACCGTTCACCCTGTTCTTCACTGTGGTCTCCGAGGTTATTCGGGAAATGCTCAATATGGGAATTCAAAAAATGTACTGTACCTTTAAACTCATATTGCAGCTAATGGGGGGCATCCACTAGACGATTTTATCCCTGTCCAACCTCTTAAAAATTTTCCCTTGAAGTTTCCCTTGAAATATGATCTTCCACTCTGAACAATTTTCAAAAGATTTGCAAACGATCTAACAATAAACTATGTTGTTTTAATCTGTGATTGGGAGCTTTCAGCTATAGTGGGCAGACAGTGGTTCATCGTTTGATCGTTCAGCGTGAACGATGTGTAAATGATGTGTAAACGATTTGTAAGCAATCAAGTGAAATTGACCTGCATGTTCAGTCGATGGAGGAGACGATCAAACGACCAGCGGGAGCGCGCATCGTACATCGTTAGAAACAATTACTGCACGATTTGCAAACGATGTTCAAACGATGTTCAAATGATTATCGAACGATTTTAACATTATCGTTCAATCGTTCAACTTTATCGTCTAGTGGATGCCCCCCATAAGTTTTCTGTAACTTTTAAGCATTTCCCTGACAATTTCTTTGTAGTGTTTATCCTTGACATTGCCTAAAAATGTTGAAATCACTTGTACTGTATAAGTGGTGTGTACTGTATATGTACTGTGCATGTGTAGTGTGTATATGGTGGTAGGCAGGGGTTAAATGAGCCGACACAGGGCAAAACTATGTTGCATCTGTTGTATTTGGTTCCACCTTCACCAGCTCACCTTGTAGTTGTAGTTGTTGTGTGTGTGCAATCAGGGCCGTCCCTAGCCCAAATTTTTTGGTAAGCGAGTAGGTTTTTTGGCGCCCCCCCTATGCAGTGCCCGCAGTAGTGGTCCCCCCTGTGCAGTGCCCCTTGTGCCCCCATTAGTAAGCTTATACAGTGCCCCCAGTAGTAGTCCCCCCTTGTAGTAGTCCCCCCATTGTTGTGCCCCCAGTGGAGGTTTCCCCCCATGTAGTGCCCCCAGTAGTAGTCCCCCCCAGTAGTAATCCTCCCTTCAAGTGCCCCCAGTAGTAGCCCCCCTTCAGGTGCCCCCAGTAGTAGTGCCCCAATAGTAATTCCCCCTTCAAGTGCCCCCAGTAGTCCCCCCTTCTAGTGCCCCCAGTAGTAATCCCCCCTTCAAGTGCCCCAGTAGTAATCCTCCCTTCTAGTGCCCCCTGTAATCCCCCTTCAAATTCCCCCAGTAGTAATCCCCCCTTCAAGTACCCCCAGTAGTAATCCCCCCTTCAAGTACCCCCAGTAGTAATCCCCCCTTCAAGTGCCCCAGTAGTAATCCCCCCTTCCTGTGCCCCAGTAGTAATCCCCCCTTCAAGTGCCCCCAGTAGTAATCCCCCCTTCCTGTGCCCCCAGTAGTAATCCCCCCTTCAAGTGCCCCCAGTAGTAATCCCCCTTCAAGTGCCCCAGTAGTAATCCTCCCTTCTAGTGCCCCCTGTAATCCCCCTTCAAGTTCCCCCAGTAGTAATCCCCCTTCAAGTACCCCCAGTAGTAATCCCCCCTTCAAGTCCCCCAGTAGTAATCCCCCCTTCAAGTGCCCCCAGTAGTAATCCCCCCTTCAAGTGCCCCCAGTAGTAATCCCCCCTTCAAGTGCCCCAGTAGTAATCCCCCCTTCTAGTGCCCCCAGTAGTAATCCCCCCTTCAAGTGCCCCCAGTAGTAATCCCCCCTTGTAGCCCCCCCAGTAGAGACACACGTTATAAAAAACAAGACAAAAAAAAAACACTTACCTGAACCCCCCGCTCCTGCTCCCGCCGCCGATATCCGCTACTCCCGAACATTTTCCAGGGCCGCTTTGCATTATGGGAGAGACGTCGTCATGACGACGTCTCTCCCATTACCCACTGCGGGAGCCGGAAGATGGCTCCCGCAGTGGGAGCTACAGCAGCCGATGAGAGTCTGACAGACTCTTATCAGCTGCTGAAACAAACACACAGTTGCCGGCTCCGGCGGCTGTGTGTTTGGCACTGTGTAGCGCTGACCGAACTCCGTCCGGTCAGCGCTACACGCGCGGTGCAGACTGTGTCACAGAGACACAGTCTGCACCACTGAAATCTGCATGGTCGCGGCCGCGGCGCCCTTCACTACGTAGCGCCTTACGCGGCCGCGTACCATGCGTCACCATAGAACCGGCCCTGTATGCAATGTTCCTTTAGACTGTATGGGGTTTAGCCCTTTGTAAATTTCAGCTCCAGGACCATGTGGACCTTAATCTGGCACCGGGTGGGGGGGAAGTTTTATGATGAGAACTGAATTGCAACATTCTATACTACTGACTGAATTAATTTAAGACAATGTTTTATAATAAATGTAGGCAGAATACATTTATTACTTTGAAGAATATGAAAAAAATGACTTATTCATAAATACACATTTTGTAGAAAAACGTGATGTGATATGTTCAGAAGCCAAAAATCTATAAGTGTCATATAAATTCGTTGAAAAAGCTTTTTCATCGCAGACCTGTGTTATTAGAGGTGATGTTTTCTTTAACATCATGAAATATTTAGATATCAAGTGCTCTTTCTTAAACGTGTGCCCTGGACCACCTTTATTAGATTATGAGGTATTATCATGACTGGCAGCAGCCGCAGCAGCACTTGTACTGGTTTGCTGCTCCTGCTCTTCTATTGACTGATCCATATTGACTCAAATTGCTATTAGTAATGGTGGCACCTACTGAATGTTATATTTTAAGTACGGAGACTGAACAACACACACTTTTATTTTTTTAAACACTGAGTTTCATAGTGTTATTAGTAATGGTGGCATCAACTAAATATTATTTTTTAGATACAGTGCCTGAACCCATCCCGAACAAACCCTTTTTTTTATAATGATGGTTTGTCTAACACAGACATAGTCACAGTACTGCAGCCCACAGCCCTTCACTGATGATGATGACACTGACATTGACAGACAGTGCTGTGACCCACAGCCCTTCACTTATGATGAGGACACTGAGTGTGACACACAGTAGCCCACAGCCCTTATCACAGTCACAGTTTGTAGGAAGACTTGAGCCGGGGCTCGGTTTGACTCATTAGCCCTAAGGTCAGGAGTGTTCAGATTCTAGAGAACCGAACCCACACATCTTTAGTTTTTTTGTATTTCCTGGGTGCCTTTTTTTTCGTAACATTGTGCATCTCTTACTGTGCATTGCGTGCCTTCTCATCATTGTTTTTATGAAGATTACCATCCAGAAAGAATCAAGAATGGCAGTAAAGCCAAACTTTGATCACATGTAACAAAATCAAATTGTGGCTAATCTGTGGTCCGAGTATAATATTATTCTATATTACTAAGTAGTTGAAGTACAGTACCAATTGTTCGAAAAGATTTTTAAGGAAGTTCCACTTCCCATGAATCCTCTTGCTATTTCTAATGACGATTCTCATGAGGGTCTATGCCTTGATTTTCACTGGTGAATGAATATTTTTAGATTTGTGGGGTGAAATTTCATTGGCTGACTGAAAGAGTTGGATGTTAGCCATAGGTTGGCAGTGGGTCAAAAAATGAAATTTCATTTTGGGTAGTCAGATTATGGAAATAAGATAAAGGGGTTAGAGGGAGGGAGCAGGTTCTAATTATACACCCACGGACTTGTTGGGAGTATCCCGAGAGAGACACAGGTCCACCATCCCTTCTGCCTCTTCTTACCTGTGGCAGCAGCCTCTCTTGCCAGCCCTGCACACGCTGCTTTGTTGAGCCCAGGGAGTCTCCTTTGTCTACAAAATGTGCAGTGGGGAGCAAATGCACTGATCTCACCCCCCCCCCAGATTTGTCCCTGGCTGAGGGGCGCATGGTGCCCTCTGTGCAGCGTGTGTCCCCGCGTATTGATTTTTCCCAGAATTATTTGTAGGGGATGTGGCCACACCAAGATTGGGCCATGCCCCCTACAATACCCAAGCCCGGCTCTGCTCTCTATGGCACTGAAAGGGATGGAGTGGGTACATTTTTAAGGTGAGGTGCATGCTGAGCAGAAGGGTGCACATACATTTTCACCAGCAGAACTTGGTTTTTGTACCAGCAGGAAGCTGGTGGAGTTGGGGACTCATCCTATAATTTGTTTTTCAGTGGAGAAAAAGAGGCTTATAACACATCTAGTAAAGGCAGTGCCTGTGTCCAGTTACTCTAATGATTAGTTAAAGCCAAAATTAATGGGCTCTAGTGTTAATTCCTATCCTGCAGTGAAGCCAGCCATCTGTACCAAGATGGTTGCCGAGACATGTACCTGCGCATACGCAATCCCCACGCCCTTGCGCCATATTAGAGTGCAGGAGTACAGCATGGACGTGCAGCACATGTTACTCTGGGGTGTGAGTACTAATATTAGCACCGCTGTCTCTTCTTACACATATACATTGTATTACTGCTGCTACCAGTGACACTTCTGTTACACCTGTTACTGCTGTTATTCTTAATAAACCTGAAAGCCTGGTGAAGGACAAACTGTCTGACCTAAACTCCATTTCACGATTCCGCTGGTGCCTTTTGTTAACCTCACAGGTTATACACCAATCGGACATATCAACAAAATTTAGGCTACACAGAGCAGTAGTTTATCAAAAAAACTGATGGCTGTAAAGTGGTAGGAAGTCGGACTTGATGTAACACAGTGGTCAAACCCAGACCTCAAGGTACCCTAATAGTCCAGGTTTTAAGGATATCCATCGTTGAGCCCAAGCAAATTAATTTGTACCTCGGTCATTGTTAATTTTATTATCTTTTCAGCCATATATATCCTTAAAACCTGGAGTGTCAGAGTGCCTTGAGGACTGTGTTTGGGAACCACTTTGCACTGTGCTCCTCTTCAGAATATTCTACCTTCTTGCAAACATACAGAAGGTCCACAGTGGTGCCTTCAGGGGCCCTCTGGCAGTCACACCGCAAGCGCCGTTTAGCCTGTCAGTCGGGGTTAAGGGTTAAATTGGGCTGGAATGGGGCAGAACTAGTTCCAACTCCACCAAAGTCTTGCACAGTGAGTGCTTGAGTTAGGCAAGCATCTTCCCTTCTAGAAGGTTCCACAGACAGCCCACCCTGTCGTGAAGAAGAGGAGAAACCACCAGTCACTGTGCCGAAAACAAGAAGGTACGAGGGGGCTGGAAAGTCACTGGTGGGGGGCTCTGGACAGGTGCAGGGGGAAACAACAGTGATACAGGCAGCCAAGCTGGAGAAATGCAGGTGGCCTCAGTTGGAGAGAGATGCAAGAGGATGGTCTCAAAGAGATGCAGGAGGATGGTCCTGGATATAAGAATGGGGGATGGAGCTGTAGAGATACAGGGGCTTAGGTGGAGAAACACAGGGGGCATGAGCTAGAGAGATGTAGAGCATTGAACAAGAGTGACACAGAAGGCTGAGCTGGAGAGACACAGGGAACTGAGCTAGAGTGACGCAGGAGGATGGTGCTGGAGAGACACAGTTGATGGTGCTTGAGAGGCGCTGGAGAATGGTACTGAAGACATGCATGGCAGATAGTACTGAAGATATGCAAGGGGCATGGCGTTTTGGAGACACAGGGGATGGGACTGTAGAGGCGCATAGGGGATGGCACTGTAGAGACACAGGCGGACGGCATTGGAGAGATGTAGGAATCTCTCCAGGATGTTTCATTGGGGAAGTTCACAAAGTTATTTTGCTGGAAATCCCCCCAAAACTGCCTGGAAATCCCTGCAAAGGGTAAATATTTCTTGTATGTAGCAAGGAGGGACCTCAGCAAATATCTCCACTATCTGCCACTGTCCCTCCTTTTACAACCGCTGAAGCAGCCCCCTTAGGTTTCTATGGGGGCTGCTAAATGGCCAGGTTTACCAAATTCCAGAATGCAAAGCTACTGCATTGCATTTATTTGTGGAGAGGGATCTACTGAGTCCCTACCCAAGAGCAAAGTGATAGTAGTAGCTCTCACTGTGCTTCTAGCCATTCACCAGTACATGGTATTTTTGGAAACTCCTTCCCCGCTCCTGTAGAATGGTAGATGCAAGCAGTAGTTTTCATTACCGAAAATGGCAGTCGTGGCATAATTATCACTTCCCAACTCGCGGTTGGTGATAAATATGCTCCTAAAGATTTATTACAAATATAAGTCATTATTCATAACAATACTAAACTAATCAGAAACATGGTAAATTATATACATATGTATATTCCCATGTCTTTCTTTGGTAGAATTTTAAAACTATTCAGAGTAGAGATGAGCGCCCCCAGGTGGGAAATACAGATTGGGCAGTGAGAATAGGCATGTGCTGGGGGCATGTGCACTCGTGTAGGGGGCATTCACATCTGCTGTTGCTATTTACACATGGTTTAAGGTTTTTGTCTTTGCTGCTTGTTAAATATGATTACTTTTATTTTGAGCAAGGATATTCCACGCACAATTTTTTGTATATTTCTGTGTTGCATTGTTTTCTTTTGAAAGTACTTGCAAGTTAGTTTGATTGGCTATTGCTAATACATTACTAATTTGCTAAATATTTTTAAATAGAAATAACTGATGTGTATTTGTGCTGCTGCTCTGTCTCTTACTTTAGGCAGCCAGCTCCCTTTGGACTATAAGAGATCCATTGGTTTATTGCCTCTTAACCTTGACCACCCTTTGTAACTTAATGTAACTTAAACTAATAAATAACGACACAGACACCAAAACAGCTTGGCTAAAAGGTCACAGCTTTTATTATTAATAATTAGTTAATTAATTAACCTAACCAAGGTGGCAAAGAGACGCTGCAAGCTCAGTTCTAGCTTTTCGTATATCACACGATTCGGGGAACGACTAAAACATCCCCCCTCCAGACGCACTTACAATGTGAGGGTCCTGCTTCTCTCCTGGGCCAATCTGAAACGCTTCTGTACAAAAGCACCCAGCTCCCCTTGCACAGAGAAGGACAAATTTGCCTTGCACATCGAGGGCAAGCTCCCCCACAATGCTATCTTGTGCCACATAAAGCCATTAAGCTGCAGTGTACTGCCGCCAAAGCCAGACCACGGAGGAAGACTGGCCCGCCACCAACAGCAACTAATCCAAAAAGGACAGCAGAACTTGACTAAAAGCTTTAGACCAAGTGCATTAAGATGCACTCCAGCAGACCGAAAAACCCAGCCAAATCCACACTCAGAAAGTCATGACGCACCACCAAGCCTCCGAACAAGAGCACATGTTGATCCACAGCCAAATTCATCGCCATTCTCGCTCTGTCCCAAGCAGAATGATCCCAAGCACCTTGCCAAGTCAAACGAGGAACAATCCTTGACCAAACAATGCTCACATTCGACCAACATAATCAAAACTCATCCAAAAAAATACCTCGCAGATGAATAATCAACTCTACCCCTTTCAAATGCCCAACATCATTGTCACCAACATGCAACACCAACCATCCTGGCAAACCCCATGTATCCGCAGATGAAGCAAGCAAACCAAGGACAGCATCAACATGCAAACCTCGCATTCCAAAACAACGCACCTGCAGGTAAGCAACATTTTCGGGTTACACAAGGTGCGCATTATAAATTATCACAGCACACGAGGCTTGTAAGCCGTTGACTACCACCTACCTACACTCTGAATGGCAGCAAGAGAAACCCCTGCAAAAGTAGCATAGGTAGTCGCATCTATGCAAAACGGATGGGTACCATAAGCTGAGAGATCGAAACCCAATTTCCTAAAGTGCGCCTAAAAATAGCAGCAAATTGAAGTGAGATCAGCATGTAATAACCATTGCGCCCCTCCAGATGGGCACAAACTCACGTGGACGGCCGCTAGGCGAACCGGGCAAACTAAAAGATCACCCTGCCAAGGCAGGGCCACTGCTCCGTCTCAGAGAATTAGAATTATTTATTTATTGGGCGCCACAAGTGGTCTGCAGCTCCGTACATACAGGAAAAGGTGCACAAAACATTACATAACAATACAATAACCAAATTAGAAACAGAGCACAAGTAACCATTAGCAACACAATTCCCCATACACAATACAGCTGGGAAGGTGAAGGCTTTCATCAAAGTGCTAGAGAAAAAGACTGAGACAGTGAGGAGGAAGACCCTGCTCCTAGGAGCTTATAACCTAGGGTTTACAAAGAACAGAAGAATCCCCAAAAACTATGTAACTAACAAAAAAGCCAGAGGAAAAACGGACGCCTCTCTGGCAGCCACAAATCTAAAAGCACGGAAAAAGGGAGCCTCAAACACATCAGTAGCCACCTTCCCCAGGACTGTCAGCAAAAACATTCAGCAGCTGCCTGTCAATGAGCTGACGGGAGCCGAGGCTGGCGGGGAACCCTTCGCCCAACCTCTAAGGGCTTTCGCAAGTACAAAGGACTTGGTGGGCTCGTAATGACCGCGAGGTTGACAAAAGAATGAGGTTCCTGCTAGCGCCTCCACCATGGAGGCCCCAGACCGACCCTGCTGGTAATGACCCCAAACCAAGGAGAAAATCAAACCCTGATCAGACTTACCCTTCAGGGATGGCTAGGCGCAATAAGCCCACTAATCCTGCCAAGCAGCGAGAAGGTTCTGAGAGTCAATGGGGCAAGAAACTGCCGTAGCAAGCAAGCAAAAACACGCAAATGGAAAGCTGAACAAAGCATCAACAATCTAAGGAGATAGTCCAGGGACATGGCATGTCTAAAAACCAATGTTCGCCTACAAGCAAAGCAAATAGTAAAGGATGCAAAAGTCGCATTGCCAAGGAGGGAAACATTATTTGGTTTTAACATGCTGATTTTGCAAAAGGAAAGACCAGAGCTCAACAGCAACCACTATTGGAAAGAGGTCCAAAATTAACAAATTGCTGGTAAGACTCCCATCATGCAATGCCGTGTGCCATGGGTGAGCGCACCCCCCCCCTAAAAGAATGCGCAAAGAAAGACGAGCCAGCTGCATCAGTGAAGAGCTGAAGCATCGTATTAGCTACAGGAGGTGAATGACAAATGCGTTCGCTATTGGAGTGAAACAAAATGCTGGTCCAGGCATGGAGATCATCCTATATCTCTGCCGAAAGCGGACATAGTGATGAGGCTGGCACATCCCGGTTGCGGCCGTCTCCACCTATCTACAGAAAACCCTACCACCTTTGGATAATACAGCAGTCAAAATTAAAGGAGCCTAACCACAATAGAACTGTGCGCAATCTAACCTGACAGACGCCGCGCCATTAGATCCACCACTACCCGACGTTGTCCTGGAGCAGACGACAACAACCAGCCAATGTGGCAACCTCGATCCCCAAATAGTACAAACCAGGAAGTGGGACCCTAGTTCTCTATAATGCTGAAGGAACCATTAAAAAAAACTTATCAACAAAGTACCCAGAGAACAAAGGAAAAACCCATGTAATGGATGCCCTCCAGGGGCAAAGGCAGCACACAAAATGCCAAATAAATATAGGGCTTCGCCGGCAATGCACCGTAACCAGAATTGCCATGCTTAAGGCCTCATAAACGACTGCTAAACCACCCTACAGGCTGACGCTGGAATGGCATCATTTACGGAAACCCCTGGAGGCTAGGAAAAATGCTGTATCAAGCAAAACTTAAGGGGCCTATCCATTTGCCGACTTTCTGCATGATGCGACCAAAACCAGGAGGTTTTGGTCGGAACATGCAAAAAGTCTGCAAGTGGATAGCCGGCAAAGGACCAGCGATGCACGTGCACGCTGGGTCCTTGCCGACCCCGACTATCTATTGAACATGCCCGTCAACCTGTCGACAGTCGTCAGGTTCGGCATGTTAATAGATAGGGAAGTCGGGCTCCTGCACTGGAGAAGTTCAGTGAACGTCTTTCAGTGCGGTTCCCGCACCTCAGCGACATTAAAGTCTGAAGGCTGAACGTTCAGACTTTCATGTTGTTAAATGGATAGGCCCCTTATCCTGGCACCTGCTTGGGGATAATGCCTACCGGGATATGCCTCAGACCCGCAAAGGAGGGCCAGGAAAAGGACCCTCCATCCTCCCCAGCAAGACCCCGGACACGACTGTCACCAGCAAAACTACCGGGAGCTCCCCGGCTGAAAGAAAGTTACAGGGCGAGCGAACTAACAACGGACCAGAGATAGGCACTACAATAAAAATTCAGAATCATCTCTCACAGGGTACCGACTAACTACAGGGAAAGTGACTCCACACAGACAGGAGGCCGAGCCTAAGAACTCAGTGGGCCCTCGGAACGGCCAAGTGATGCACCCCCGAGCTACGTCGACACACCCTGATCGGGTGATCACCTCCATAGAGACGGCAGGAGTGGCGAAAACGACAGCTAGGACCACGAATGCACCGGGAGTCGTTAAAAGCAAAACATTCGCTCCTCGCCAAACCCGCCGTGCCTGGCCTCAAAAGGCATGAGAAGCCTGACATCATGCTTGAACCCAAACTGCGCACAATATTCGTGCTAAGCCCAGCCCCCGAACGAAAAAACATATTGTGTACCAAAAAATATGTATTTAATGACATTAACATGCTCCTAAGCCTGGGAATGAAGATAACAGGTGGCATAGATAAGCATCCCCTTCATACAAGAATTATAATTACAAAAAGCCTCCTCATCTATGCTCCCTGGCCATTCTGCCTAAACCAGGCACTTTTTCAATCATCCGTGAGTGAGAAAAAATTCACAAACTTGCCTTTGTGGATCTCTTCTCGAACACCTACGCAAGCCACGAAGAGCCGCGGCGTGCGCGCAATGCATGAAATCGCGGCTCAGGCTCTTCAGGCTTACCGACATTAGCATTCCTACTACTACCTCCTGCTTTCTACGAAAGACGCCGCGCAACCATCCTAGCAATTGTACACAGGCGCTCAGAAGAATGAGAAAAAATGCGAAAGAGCTGTGAATACGAGCATGAAATGTTAGACAAGCCATACTCACCACCCCCAGAGGGTCCCGGAACCACATCCTCGACGTCTTCACGCAGAGAAGCCACCTCGACGCTTTGAAGCGGCAGCCTTACTAGCCACCAAGTCTAATAGGGGTATTCAATCTGGAGCGAAAACGCTGTTTCTACAATGTTTTCGCTCGGATGACGTCATTTTCGCCGCTTTTACTTTTACACCGTATTCAATTTGAAAACTTTTCGCCGGTGAGAAAAGTATATTGCATTCGACCCTGCAAAAAAGTGTCATCAAGGAATGGGTGGCGAAAAAAAGTGCAGAATTAGGGTTTTGGGGTGCAACATTTCGGAAACCACCCTGCAACCTTCAGACAGTCCCCCAAAGGTAAACTGTGAAAAAAAAAATTGGGGGGCACAAAGTTAAAAACTAGAGAACTACAATCTAAGGGGGTCCCCAAGTATGCCCCAGGTGTTTTTTTCATTGCAGGTGTTTGCAGCAGGTGGATTTTTCACGTTTTTTAAAACTTCACTTTAGCAACTTTTAAATAAGCTCACCCCCATTTTCAAATACCCAAAATTTGCTGGGACTACTTATTTTCAGCAAAAAAAACTTCTAAATACTATTCTTCACCACCTTCCCAAATCCCCAAAATAGCAGCTATTGAGCCCGTTTAAAGACCCCAAAAACCTTCAGCAGGGCATACCGGGTGTATCCAGAGTGATCCCCCATGTCAGAGCATCTTTTCGGGGGTGTTAGGGTCATTTCCCCAAAGTTTTCGCTGATTTCACATTCGCCGGGTGCCATTTTCGACGATTTCATATTGAATACGGGTATAATCGGGGGTGCGCGCGATACTTTTTCGCCGGCAAAAGCTCCGATGTGCGGTGAAAACTTTGACCCACATAGACGGCGAAGTTTACTTTTCATATTGAATACCCCTGTTTGCTGGAGAGTCCACCTGCAGCCTGGATACCTGCAACTACAGGAGAAGGGTGAGTAACCAGCATGTGGGGGCACAGAAACAGCTGTGCGGAAGGGCGTTGTAAAATGGGGCAGGTGGGGGGGGCGCCAAGTCTAAAAGCAAAAGGGGGGTGGGGAGCGGAACAAAGAGGGGGAGGGGGAAAGAAAACGGAAGGAAAAAGGGGGGCCATGGGGTTGCAGGAGCCGCAGAAGCAGAATGGTAAACTGGAGGGTGGGCAACCCCCGTGCTGAGGTAGCCTGACCCCACGAAGGACCTTCAACAGCAGCCACCTGGGAGGATATGGCAAGGGGGGTGTGCAACCATGGTAGGAGACCATGAAACCTGGGTGGGAGCAGTGGGAATGAAAATGCCCAGGGGCACCAGGTAAGGGCAACTGCTGCCAAGGGGAAGCAAATGCAGCAGCTATGATGAGGAGATCAAGCTGGCCAAGGAGGCTGGATAGGACTGCGTGAGCACCATCGTAAATGGCCGCCGTCGTGCGCGTAATGGCTGCTCTACCCACATCCATCTGCGATGGCTAACCCAGAGGTCGGGGACCCCGTTGCGGCGCTAAACGCCAGGGGGGAGGGACGGCAATGCAGAGTAACCAGCGGGAGCCATGGAAGCAGGCGCTCTCACTGGTGCAGTGAAGGCCAGGGGACTGAAGAGGGGGCGCACTAGGGGAAAGGCACCTGCCATCGGGAGAAGACAGGGAAGGCAGCCGGGAAAGGAGGGACGCCCACCCGTGTACACCAGCAGTGCGCTGCGGGCGAGCAAAATAACCCAGCCGGCGGGTAGGGGAGGGGGGGGGTTACAGAACGGGCTGATTGAGGATTGCAATAACAATGATGAGGGCAAACAAGAGAGAAAGTGAGCAAAAAAGACAAGTACAAAGAAAAATAGAAATGTAAGAACTACTCAGCCTGATTGCTTTTAGAGATCCTGCAAAATAGGCTAACCCTATGCAAACACCTGCTTTAAGTACTAAAAGCACCAGATACTCCTACCAGATTCCTATTGGCCCAAACTAAACCCCTGACCAACTGACAACCAACTAAACTACCCGGCAACAAGGCTGTCATAACTACCAATCACCAAAAAAACAGTCTTCTTATTTATTCTCAAGCTTATACAGCTTTTGATAATATATTGGTGAAAGTAGTGAGTGAGCTGTGAAGTAGGGGTGTGCACCAGCCACTTTTCGTGTTTTGTGTTTTGGTTTTGGATCTGGATCTTTCTTCGTGTTTTGGATCTGGATTGGTTTTGCCAAAACCACCCTTCCGTGTTTTGGGTTCTGGGTTTTGTGTTTTGGATCTGTATTTTTTTTAAAAAAAGCATAAAAACAGCTAAAATCACAGAATTTGTAGGTTTTTCTGCTCCTATGCTATTATTAACCTCAATAACCTTAATTTCCACTCATTTCCAGTCTATTCTGAATACCTCACACCTCACAATAGTGTTTTTATGTCCAAAAGGTTGCACCGAGGTAGCTGGATGACTATGCTAAGCGACACGAGTGGGCGGCACAAACACGTGACCCATCTAGGCGTGACACTGCAGTGGCAGACAGGATGGCATTGAAAAACTAGGCCCCAAACTGTACATAATGCAAAGAAAAAAAAGAGGTGCAAGATGGAATTGTCCTTGGGCCCTCCCACCCGCCCTTATGTTGTATAAACAGGACATGCACACTTTAACAAACCAATCATTTCAGCGCCAGGGTCTGCCACACAACTGTGGCTGAAATGATTGGTTCGTTTGGGCCCCCACAAAACAAGCTGGCAATTAATGTGTCCCTGCACAAACTGGCTCTACGGAGGCAAGATGTCATCCTCATCCTCCTCATCCACCGATTCCTCACCCTCTTCAGTGTGTACATCCTCATCCTCACAGAGTATTAATTCGTCCCTGCTGGAACCACAGGTCCCTCTATACGTTCTGGAGGCTGGTCTCCCTGGAAGAGTTGATAATTCATTTTATGAACATCATCTTCTCCACATTTTGTGGAAGCAACCTCCTACGCCTTTCGCTGACAAGGTTCCCGGCTGCACTAAACACTCTTTCGGAGTACACACTGGAGGGGGGGCAACTCAGGTAAAATAGAGCCAGTTTGTACAGGGACCTCCAAATTGCTTCTTTTTCCTGCCAGTACAGGTACGGACTGTCTGACATGCCTACTTGGATGCTGTCACCGATGTAATCCTTTAACAGACAGACACACACGCTTGTCGCTGCTGCTTTGAGGATTCAAGTGCGGCTACAGCCCACACAATTCACAAAGACAGAAAAAAAAAAAGAATATTTTTATTGTTTGTGGAGCACACTTTGAGGGTTACACCACCCTTTAACAGACAGACGCACGCTTGTCGCTGCTGCTTTGAGGATGCAAGTGCGGCTACAGCCCACACATTTCACAAAGACCGAAAAAAAAAGAACAATATTTTAATTGTTTGTGTAGCACACTTTGAGGGTGTCACCACCCTTTAACAGACAGACGCACGCTTGTCGCTGCTGCTTTAAGGATGCAGGTGCGGCTACAGCCCACACAATTCACAAAGACAGAAAAAAGAAGAATATTTTTATTGTTTGTGTAGCACACTTTGAGGGTGTCACCACCCTTTAACAGACAGACGCACGCTTGTCGCTGCTGCTTTGAGGATGCAAGTGCGGCTACATCGCACACAAGTCACAAACACATTAAAAAAATAGTTTTTTATTTTTTGGAGCACTTTGAGAGTTACACCACCCTTTAACAGACAGACGCACGCTTGTCGCTGCTGCTTTAAGGATGCAGGTGCGGCTACAGCCCACACAATTCACATAGACAGAAAAAAGAAGAAGAATATTTTTATTGTTTGTGTAGCACACTTTGAGGGTGTCACCACCCTTTAACAGACAGACGCACGCTTGTCACTGCTGCTTTAAGGATGCAGGTGCGGCTACAGCCCACACAATTCACATAGACAGAAAAAAGAAGATGAATATTTTTATTGTTTGTGTAGCACACTTTGAGGGTGTCACCACCCTTTAACAGACAGACGCACGCTTGTCGCTGCTGCTTTGAGGATGCAAGTGCGGCTACATCGCACACAAGTCACAAACACATTAAAAAAATAGTTTTTTATTTTTTGGAGCACTTTGAGAGTTACACCACCCTTTAACAGACAGACGCACGCTTGTCGCTGCTGCTTTAAGGATGCAGGTGCGGCTACAGCCCACACAATTCACAAAGACAGAAAAAAAAAGAACAATATTTTAATTGTTTGTGTAGCACACTTTGAGGGTGTCACCACCCTTTAACAGACAGACGCACGCTTGTCGCTGCTGCTTTGAGGATGCAGGTGGAATCTAGACGGGATTTGGAACCGAGGACACACTACCTCCATCAATTGTCTAAATCCCACTGCACTAATGTCGGATACCGGACGCACGTCTAACACCAACATAGCAGTCAAGGCCTCAGTTATACGTTTTGCTTCAGGATGACTGCTGTCGTACTTCATCCTCATCGCTAGGGACTGTTGGAGGGTCAATTGTTTAGTAAAAGTAGTGATGTTCCTACTTCCTCTCTGGGATGATGAACAACTCCCAGCAGCAGCAACAGCACTAGGAGGAAGTGGTTCTTGATCTTTCCCTATTTTATTTTTATCGGAGAAAGTTTGGTCCTCCATTTATGTTATATTGATATATATACGTGCGGCTAAAGCGCACACAAACACAGAAAATATTTTTTTATTTTTGCTGGAGAGTAGTGCACTTTGTGGGTTACACCACCCTTTAAGAAATGAGCCAGCCGGCTCTTTACTTATGGGACACAGGCGCACGCTTGGCGCTGCTCCTTTGTTGATGCACGTGCAGCCACAGTGCACACAAGTCACAAACACAGAAAATATATATTTTTTTGGTTTGGAGTGTACTTTGGGGGTTACAGAACCCTTTAACGGTCAAGCCAGCCGGCCCTTTACTTATGACACAGGCGCACGCTTGGCACTACTTTGTTGATGCACGTGCGGCTACTGCGCACACAATTCACAAACACAGAAAATAATTTTTTTTTTGGTTTGGACTGGAGTGTACTTTCGGGGGTTACAGCACCCTTTAACGGTCTAGCCAGCCGGCCCTTTACTTATGACACAGGCGCATGCTTGGCACTACTTTGTTGATGCACGTGCGGCTACTGCGCACACAATTCACAAACACAGAAAATAATATTTTTTTTGGTTTGGACTGGAGTGTACTTTGGGGGTTACAGCACCCTTTAACGGTCAAGCCAGCCGGCCCTTTACTTATGACACAGGCGCACGCTTGGCACTACTTTGTTGATGCACGTGCGGCTACTGCGCACACAATTCACAAACACAGAAAATATTTTTTTTTTTGGTTTGGACTGGAGTGTACTTTCGGGGGTTACAGCACCCTTTAACGGTCAAGCTAGCCGGCCCTTTACTTATGACATAGGCGCACGCTTGGCACTACTTTGTTGATGCACGTGCGGCTACTGCGCACACAATTCACAAACACAGAAAATAATTTTTTTTTTGGTTTGGACTGGAGTGTACTTTCGGGGGTTACAGCACCCTTAACGGTCAAGCCAGCCGGCCCTTTACTTATGACACAGGCGCACGCTTGGCACTACTTTGTTGATGCACGTGCGGCTACTGCGCACACAATTCACAAACACAGAAAATAATTTTTTTTTTGGTTTGGACTGGAGTGTACTTTCGGGGGTTACAGCACCCTTTAACGGTCAAGCCAGCCGGCCCTTTACTTATGACACGGGCGCACGCTTGGCACTACTTTGTTGATGCACGTGCGGCTACTGCGCACACAATTCACAAACACAGAAAATATTTTTTTTTTTGGTTTGGACTGGAGTGTACTTTCGGGGGTTACAGCACCCTTTAACGGTCAAGCCAGCCGGCCCTTTACTTATGACACAGGCGCACGCTTGGCACTACTTTGTTGATGCACGTGCGGCTACTGCGCACACAATTCACAAACACAGAAAATAATTTTTTTTTTGGTTTGGACTGGAGTGTACTTTCGGGGGTTACAGCACCCTTAACGGTCAAGCCAGCCGGCCCTTTACTTATGACACAGGCGCACGCTTGGCACTACTTTGTTGATGCACGTGCGGCTACTGCGCACACAATTCACAAACACAGAAAATAATTTTTTTTTTGGTTTGGACTGGAGTGTACTTTCGGGGGTTACAGCACCCTTTAACGGTCAAGCCAGCCGGCCCTTTACTTATGACACGGGCGCACGCTTGGCACTACTTTGTTGATGCACGTGCGGCTACTGCGCACACAATTCACAAACACAGAAAATAATTTTTTTTTTGGTTTGGACTGGAGTGTACTTTCGGGGGTTACAGCACCCTTTAACGGTCAAGCCAGCCGGCCCTTTACTTATGACACAGGCGCACGCTTGGCACTACTTTGTTGATGCACGTGCGGCTACTGCGCACACAATTCACAAACACAGAAAATAATTTTTTTTTTGGTTTGGACTGGAGTGTACTTTCGGGGGTTACAGCACCCTTAACGGTCAAGCCAGCCGGCCCTTTACTTATGACACAGGCGCACGCTTGGCACTACTTTGTTGATGCACGTGCGGCTACTGCGCACACAATTCACAAACACAGAAAATATATTATTTTTTTAGCACTTGGGGGGAGCACCCCTGATGGACAGAGCACCCCCTGGACAACACTACAGCACCCCTTTAGGACTGGGACACTACACAGGACTTTGGAGTGGACACAGCCCCTATGGAGAACTGACTGCACAACACAGTCCAGCCAGCCCCTATGGACTTTGAAGTAGTGGACACAGCCCCTATTAACAACAGCAGCACAGCACAACACAGCCAGCCCCTAAGGACTTTGAAGTAGTGGACAACA
The DNA here is from genome assembly GCA_031769625.1 of Taudactylus pleione. Taxonomy (NCBI): domain Eukaryota; kingdom Metazoa; phylum Chordata; class Amphibia; order Anura; family Myobatrachidae; genus Taudactylus; species Taudactylus pleione. Next base: position 4,303,059 of record JAUIMM010000067.1, read on the forward strand.
GCAGCACTACACTACACTACACTACACAGCCCTAACTCCCACCCTCCCTCTTCACTGTCCACAACCGAGTGAGAAAATGGCGCCGACGCGGGTACCTTATATAGGATCCAAAACCCGCGAGACTCGGAAGGCGGGATGATGACGTTTTGCCTCGATTTCAGATCCGAGTCAGGCGGGAAAAGTCGAGCCTGATTCGGATCGGACTCGGATCGGGGGGGCTCGGGGGGGTTCGGATTTCAGAAATCCGAACCCGCTCACCCCTACTGTGAAGTGGTCAAAATTGAGTGGAAATGACTGGAAATTTATGTTCTTAAGGTTAATAATACTGTAGGAACAAAAAACAGGTCCAAATTATGTGATTTTAGCAGTTTTTATCATTTTTTTAAAAGAAATATAGATCAAAAAGCAAAACCAAAACACGTAAGGGTGGTTTTGCAAAACCAAAACAAGAAAGTTATTCCAGATCCAAAACCAAAACATGGTGCACATCTCTAATTCAGAGACATAAGATGAGATTGATACTTCCCATCATTTTCCAAGGCTTAGTGGGATGTAGTGAAGATTATATATTTTTTTGAGAGTTTCGTTTTGTTTTTAAAACATCATTATGCACTGTCATTAATTTTCTTTCTGCATCAAGCACATAATATGCATGAATGTTTTTGTACCCCTATAGAACACATGTTTATAATGTTCTCTACTCATTTTGTGTGTACCCTCACACCCCCTTTTACGTGAGCTGGTTGACTTTGTCATACGTGCCAACTTTCCCTTTATTGTCAGCAAGGCCGGCCCAGGCCTAATATCAGATTTTGACGCCCCCCTGGCGGACCATGTGCATGCCGAAGGGACGTGCACCCAACAAAGGAAAGGGGTGTGGTCTAATGGGAAAAGCCATAATCACAAGGCCCGCCCCGTTTTTTCCGTCATGCTGGGTGCATGCCCAGTCCTCTGGGAGCTGTTGGGCATGCTCCCAGTCCTTTTCTCCAATTAATAGATGCCACATGCATGCGCATGGCATCTATTCGCCATTTGTTCTGCTGAGCTGAGCAGCGGGTGAGAGGGGCTTCCCCCCATCTGGTACACTGTGGCCCATTGGAAAGCAGTACTGTCTCGCCAAAATCGGGATGGCCGGGAGGCATGCAATTGCTTAGGCAAGTTGTGATCTTAGGGTCTCATTCAGACCCGCTCGCGAGTGCCGTACGCTCGCAAGCGGGTCGATGTTACCCAAATGCGCATGCGCACGACGGAGGCGCCTCCGTCGTGCGCATGCGCGAGACCCGGCGAGTGACGGGGAAGCCGTCGCTCAGAGTCTCGCACCAAAGGGGGCGCGCTGTCGATGGTGAGTGACAGCACGCCCCCTATGGTGGGCGTGCCGGGGGCGTGGCTGCCCAGACGGAGGCGTTCCCATGGGACCGCCTACCGTCTGGGTCCGGCCCCACTGACATCACTACTCCATGTTCTCCCCCTAATGTTACCTGTATACATCAGCTGGTCATTGGAGTCTGTGTCTGAACTGTAGATATGAGCAACTAATTATATAGGCCGCAGCTCGTGTTCAGTCATGTGTCAATTTCTTTACACACTTCCAGCCAGCTAGGCTGCAACAAAGGAGTGTCAGGAGCAGCAGAGGCTCCTACTCTCTTGGATGAGAGGGGCTGTCCATGCTGCAGTCCGGAGAGGAGACAGTCCCGGAAGGCCCTGGCACCGGTGCAATGGATCTAACAGGCATACAGTATGTGCACAAGCAGCAGTGGGAATGGCGCATGTGCACAAACACCAGCTTCTAGGGACTGCATTGGCTGCAGCACCTAGAACCCAGGTTGGGGTGTCATAAAGGCAGAGGAGTTGCTTCCTATTGGAAGCGCTCTCTCTGTTAATCGTGGCCCTGACTTGCAGTCCAAGGGAGAGAAAACACCTCCCCCTGGGACTGCCTGTCCTGGTGTGATTGGCCAGTAGCACATCCAATGGGAAGCCGCTGCCAGTGAATGGACTCACTGCTCACTTGATACTTATTTATAGCAAAAATTAGACGAAAATCCTTTTTATCTCTTTTTTTTTCCGGAAAAATCTGTTGATACATATCCCCCTTGGGGAGGCAGATTTTACTTGGGATGGAGCCCTGTTGCCCCTAGGTAAAATCCACCACTGGTCAGGAGCAATACTATTGAATGCAGAGCCATAACTAGACTTTTTGGTGCGCTGTGCCAGAGAGAGCATTTGTGCTGTCCCTACCTGTTGATGCACCAAGTGCGGTGGTAACCTAGCAGTGCACTCGGCAACACCACGCATCTGAAAAAGGGGGAGTGGCCTCACATCAAGGGCGTGACCTTGCAGATTGGGGGCTGGGCCACACACCTGAACCACGGTTTTAATATCTACATGGGGTCTCGGAGGTGCGTCCTGCCCCCGGGGACCAAAGCACTTGTAGTGTCAGTTCCCTCACTGTGACAGTGCTGCACATAATTCTACAGTGCAGCAGCCGGCTCCTGTCTCTGAGGGGGAGTCTGCACTTTGGTGTCACCCCTCGGCAGGTTGAATGAGAGGGGGAATATCCAAAAGTGAACAATCCAATAAGATAAACTATAAAGTTCTTGGTCAAACAGTTACACACTGCATTCCAGAGTCTGGATATTCTGTTATTTCTAACACATACAGTACCAGTCAAAAGTTTGGACACCTTCTCATTGAATAGTTTTTGTTTATTTCAATTATTTTCAACATAGTAGATTAATACTGAAGACATCAAAACTATGAAAGAACTCATGGAATTATGTTGTAAACAAAAAAGTGTTAAACAAATCAAAATAGGTTTTATATTTTAGATTCCTCAAAGTAGCCTCCTTTTGCTTGGATGACAGCTTTGCACACTCTTGGCATTCTCTCAATCAGCTTCATGAGGTAGTCTCCTGGAATGGTTTTCCAACAGTCTTGAAGGAGTTCCCAGAGGTGCTGAGCACTTGTTGGCTGCTTTTCCTTCATTCTTCGGTCCAACTCATCCCAAACCAGCTCAGTTGGGTTTAGGTTGGGTGATTGTGGAGGCCAGGTCATCTGATGCAGCACTCCATCACTTTCCATCTTGGTCAAGTAGCCCTTACATAGCCTGGAGGTGTGTTTGGGGGTCATTGTCTTGTTGAAAAACAAATGATTGTCCCAGTAAGCGCAAACCAGATGGGATGGCATGGTGCTGCAGAATGCTGTGGTAGCCATGCTGGTTAAGTGTGCCTTGAATTTTGAATAAAATCACCAACAGTGTCACCAGCAAAGCACCCCCACACCATCACACCTCCTCCTCCATGCTTCACAATGGGAACCACACATGCAGAAACCACCCGCTCACCTTCTCTGCGTCTCACAAAGACACGGCGGTTGAAACCAAAAATCTCAAATTTGGACTCATCAGACCAAAGTACAGATTTCCAGTGGTCTAATGTCCATTCCTTGTGTTTCTTGGCCCAAACAATTCTCTTCTTCTTGTTGTTCATCCTCAGTAGTGGCTTCTTCGCAGCAATACGACCATGAAGGCCTAATTCATGCAGTCTCCTCTGAACAGTTGATGTTGAGATTTGTCTGCTACTTGAACTCTGTGAAGACTTTATGTGGTCTCTAACCTGAGGTGCTGTTAAGTAGCGGTTTCTGAAGCTGGTAACTCTAATGAACTTATCCTCTGCAGCGGAGGTAACTCTTGGTCTTTCTTTCCTGGAGCAGTCCTCATGAGAGCCAGTTTCATCATAGCGTTTGATGGTTTTTGCAACTGCACTTGAGGATACATACAAAGTTCGTGAAATTTTCCATATCAACTGACCTTCATGTCTTAAAGTAATGATGGACTGTCTTTTCTCTTTTCTGAGTTGAGTGGTTGGTGCCATAATATGGATTACAACAGTAGTCAAATAGTGGTATCCACTGTGTACTAACCCTACCTCTGCACAACACAACTGATGGTCTCAAACACATTAAGAAGGCAAGTAATTCCACAGATTGACTCTTGACAAGGCACACCTGTTAATTAAAAACCATTCCAAGAGACTACCTCATGAAGCTGATTGAAAGAATGCCAAGAGTGTGCAAAGTCATCGTCAAAGAAAAAGGGGGCTACTTTGAGGAATCTAAAATATAAAACATATTTTGATTTGTTTCATACTTCTTTTGTTTACAACATAATTCCATATGTGTTCTTTCATAGTTTTGATGTCTCCAGTATTAATCTACTATGTTGAAAATAATTTAAATAAACAAAAAGCATTGAATGAGAAGGTGTGTCCAAACTTTTGACTGGTACTGTATATAAAAGTCTTACCATGGTAATATTTTGACACTATGAAGACCCAGTTATTAGTACATACAGTAGGGATCCAGATATATGACTCTGGGCAGTAGTCTGCCTGGTAGGAAATGAAGAGGAAATGATCCAACATGATCCAACAGCTGTGTCCTCCTCCTTCATGGATATGACTGTTTTCTCCCCTGAGACTGAGTACAGTACTTACAAGAATTTTTCTGTTTGCTAATGAGACAAGAGAACAAACTAAATAACAACACAACCGCACAGCAGTTACATAATACTGTGACTATGTACTGCTAAAGGCTCTAATCTCAACACTGCAGGAAGCTCTGTTCTTTGAGCGGTACCAACCTTTGTCTGAAAAACAATACCTAGGGGTAATCATCATCACCTTTTTGCTCCCTTACTAAAGCCGCAAAATTATACTGACTGAAAAAGATTAGCTACCGATAATACAAACAACTAAATTCCTTCCAACGCATTTATCAGTTTCACCCAAAACTTCCATATCTTCAAGGCGAGGCCTGTATATACTGATAAGTCATTTGACACTACTTGTCACATACTGTACGGAAAAATGAACTCACTATGTAATGTTAACTGAGGGGAAGTTTCTTAGGAGTAGGGTAAAGAATGTCACACTTTGTTTTTCAAGCAGGAAAGAGTAAATGGGTGAATCTGCATGCTGGTTTAACTTGCATTTTTTGCTTTGTTTTTTTTTCCTATTTATGTGATACAGTAACCCTGACAACATTGCTAGAACTTCAAGCAGGACAAATCGGGTCATTGAGGTGTACTGTAACCACTTCAGGGGTAAGCATATGGTCAGTGGCTAAAAGAAATCCTGTAAGTCAGAAATAATTAATGGAATGTTCAAAACATGTAGAGGAACAGTTTAGGATTGTGGCATGGTGCTAGACTGTTCAACCTATAGCTGTGCGGTAGGCGGAGCTTGGGTGTGTCCAGGGCTGACTCTAGGGGTGTTCGACCAGTGCGGTCGCACAGGGGCCCCACCCATAGAGGGCGGACCCCTCCCCAACATCCCGATTTCAGCGGGACAGCACTGTCCCGCTGTTCTACCCGTGGCCCGCAGGTGGTCAAATCGTGAGGTTGGGGACCCCCACCACCGCAGCTGTGCGGTGGTGCCAGACCCCCGGAGTGTGAATGGATGCCGCACGAATGTGCGCGGCATCCCTTCACTGACGGCAGAGCGCGATTACAGGGCGCTATGTCCCGGACGGCACAGGATGCTCAGCACCTTAGAGCTGGCCCTGGGTGTGTCTAATGGTTTATAGTGGGTGTTTGGCATTTGATCTCCCTCTTAGGTTCCCGGATTTCCCTCTCTCCACATTTGTTTTTTGGGATGTCTTTAAACTTCTCTATCGTCAGATGACAGATGAACCATACTACATAATCTTAAACTCTAAACTTAACTAAAATAAAGACATGAGACCAAAAGTGCCATTCAAAATTAATGGTCAGCTTTATTTTATTACAACAGAAGAATGGTGGCATAAGAAAGAACGGCAGCATATTGCGAACCAGTTGACTTAGGCAAATGATGTCACAAATTGCGAGGGCCAACTATCCCTTTCTAGCAAGAGGGGAGGTATCCGACACCCATACCAATGCACTATTAAGGCCCCCTCGGGTGAGAGGCACCGCTGACCCCATTAGGGTGAAATCAGCCTAACCAATGCATTGAACGAGAGTGCACCCCCCATACTGCAGCAAGCTGGCCGCCAAGTTGCCGTTCTTCCCCGCCACACAAGGTTCTCTCAAGAACCGAAACCACCACCATAAACACCTAAATCGGTACTACTGCTAACACTGAAAAAATTCCTTCAAGCCACAAAAATATCCCCTCCTCAGTGAGGGGAAATCCGTCCCTACGGAAAAGGTGGGGGTCCTGCATTGGGATTAAGGGGTGACGCACCACCAAACCTCCCATATCTAGAACGTGTCTAGCCACCCACCTGTTTACTTTCTTCCTGGACCAATTTAAAACTGTCGTGTTTGACCTACAATCCCAAGATAAACGAGCAACTATAGAGGACCACACAACCAAACACTCCGGCCACTGCCGTCTCACTTCGTAAAGATCTCGTACAATTGAGTGATGCAAATCCATCGATGTCCTCTGGCACAAATCATTACCCCCAAGATGTACCACTAAAATAAGGGGGGAACCAAATTGTTCCACCGCACTGTGGAGCCTAGACAGGAATCTCTCCCACAACATTCCTCTAAAGCCAAACCACCTGACCTTATCCCATCTAGAAAAAACAGATGCGTCAGAAGCAAAAGGTGATCGAGAAGCCCAAAACATGAATGAATGCCCAAACAACCATATAGGCCTGACATCCAGGAAACCACCTGTAAATATAAAAGAATAGGTGAGTACAAATTATATTTTTTGACTGTGATAAGGAGGGGGAAGGAAAGAGGGGGGGAGGAAGACTTGACCCGAGGTGAAAACCTGACAAAAAACCTGCAGGATCTTTTCTTTATTTCACTGTATTTTTGAGTTCTTGTATTTATTCATTATTTTGTATTTATTTATTTATTTATTTTATATATATATATATATATATATATATATATGTTTTCCATAGCAGGGTAAAAAACAGGGCAAAATCCCTCGAGACCCCCACTGACACAGTGACGAGTGGCCGAAGCGCCCAAGTCCAAAACATCAATATAAGCTAGTCACAGATAATCAGCTCTCCAGCTGGACGTATCTCTTGTAGGCATCGGACTTCCATCTTCCCAAAGTCTTGATTTCCTGCACCGATAGACCAGAGGAAGCAGCAAATGTTGCGGCACCAATTCTGAAGGAATGGGTGCTGTAATCGGAGGCCAACAGCCCAAGGTGAAAGATGCATCGTTGAAAGACCGACCTAAACTGGAATTTCGTCAATGGTGAGCCATCTGCATGCATCAACCATGCCCCAGGCAGCAATGGGCGGTAGCCCATGTATGCCGTTGCCAAGCTAACTGGGCAGAGCCTGGCATCCCCGAAGGGCTTCAGGGAAACCCAGAGTCCTCTGCCCAACTGATCGGTCTTTGAACGTTGAATCCGACACAGCAGGGTATCCCATATGATGACATGCGCAAAAGTCAACGAGGGAGGGGCAGAGCGCAATGCTGCAACTAACTCACTAATGCGAAAAGCCCCATGATAGGCCATCGCATAAGCCACGCTGAACAGGGCAACTTCAAATGAAGAGGAACAGACAAATTCTAAACTTTAAATTAACCTTAACTGCAATGATGGGCCAATAGGACGACGACGATCATCCGATCTAGGGACTACCCGCGCCCAACCCCTAAGGGCTTTTTGAATCAAAAAGCCCTTAGTGATATCACGACACCCTGTCAACTTACAAAAAAAAAGATATGCCCGCAAGCCTCTGACCCACATAAGCCCTAGTCTTACCGGCATCGAACAGGTCCCAAACGAAGGCTAACAACTTGGAGTATCGGGATTTACCTGAAGATCTCTGTTGCTGTAAGAAGGCCTCCGACTGGAGCCACGAGGCCTTGTAGTTCCTCAAAGTCCACGGGGCCACGGACCGGCGAGCGAGACCTTCCATGTCGGCTCGATAATCTGCCAACAATAAGATGGACAAACATCACCGACAATGGCAGCTGACAGCACCAGGTCACGAAACCGAGCCCAATCTTGCCTAGATAGTGCATCTGCTACTGAGTTCTCGACACCAGGTAGCAAATTCAGTTGTAAGCAACGAAGCACGAGCCAAGCCAGAAGGCGCAAAACCGGAGTGGAAGACGAACGCTGATTGTTGATCGCCTGTACTATCCCCAAATTGTCGCACCAAAAGACAATGGAATGGTCTCGCAACCTGACCCCCCAGAACTCCAAAGCCACTACAATGGGAAACAACTCCAGCAGAAGCAAATTCTTTGTATGTCCCTTTTGAACCCAATCTAAAGGCCACGTAGAAAAACACCACGAATCGTCAAGTAGAGAACCAAAGCCCGACAAACCTGTGGCATCGGTGTAGAAATGCAGGCAAATGTTAGATTTGGTGCAAGTAGGCCAAAAACGCACACCGTTGAAATGCAAGAGAAAATATTCCCACACCGCCAAGTCAAGCTTGAGTTCCGCCGATAACCGCAAAAAGTGATGCGGCAAGCGTAAAGCAACCGAAGATCGCTGCAGCTTGCGACAAAATACCCTACCCATTGGAATAACCCGACACGCAAAGTTAAAGAGACCCAGTAGGGATTGCCCTTGACGCAAGGTAACCTTACTCTTTGCCAAGGCCAAACTAATTGCGTCCTGCAGCCGCTTTATCTTATCCGAAGGCAATTGACAACAGCATTCTAAGGTATCGATCTCTATACCTAAGTACACCAGCCTAGTTGCAGGGCCTTCAGTCTCTCATGCGCAATTGGGACCCCGAATTCAGAAAAAAGGGAAATTAACGAAAATAGCAGCCAGGAACAACGCGCTGAACCAGTTGGACCGACGCACAGGAAGTCATCTAAATAGTGAGCGAGACCCACCTCCCCGGAACCTGTGCAGACGCACCAATGGAGGAATGAACTAAAGTGTTCGAAAAAGGCGCACGCTACCGAACAGCCCATAGGGAGACACTTATCCAAGTAATATCCGTCTGCCAACCGAAAGCCCATATACCTGAAGGAATCCGCTTGTAAGGGCATCAGCCGAAAGGCGGACTCGATATCCACCTTGGCTAACAGGGACCCTGCACCGGAGGCTTGCACTAAGCCCAATGCCGAATCGAAACATTGGTAGCGCATGCGACAGAGATCCTCCGCAATGGCATCATTCACTGAAGCACCCGCGGGATAAGATAAGTGTTGAATCAAATGATAACTCCCTGGCGTTTTCTTGGGCACCACGCCCACTGGCGATAGGACAAGGCCAGGAATAGGAGGCTCAGAAAAGGGCCCAACTATGTGCCCCAGACTTACCTCCTTCATAACCTTGACCTTCACCACCTGGGGTAATTCCCTAGCGGATTTTAGGTTCCTAGGTGATCCCGAACAAATGGACCCGGAAACAGGGAGCGGAAAACCTTCAGCAAAACCACCACGCAAAAATTCAGCATCATCTCGTAAAGGATACCAGTCAAGCCATTTGGACATGGTATCCAGCCTAACGGGAGATGCAGCTTTACTTAGGGACCACCTTCCCAACTCGCTTCTGAGCGGGTGCGGCAGAACCCATTGGGTCACCACTAGATCCTTTTGAGCAGGACTTGCTGGGATGCGTCCCATTGCATCGGAGAAAACGACACCGCTCTCCATGAGGGCAACTCCCATTGTTAAAGGCGTAGCATCGCCCTTTTGTTGGGGTTGCTCCGGGCAACCTCCGCGTATTTGGTGAATAGGATCGCACCTGACAAACCATCGCAGGGTCGGACGGAAGCCGCGCAGACTGCGCAACGTCCATCCAAACCTCGACGTCTTTACAACCTAAGTCCATGACCAAAACACGGTCCTGTTTCCTACGGAATTCTTCATCATACTGACGCCACGCCATCCCTTTTGACGTCTTAAATAGGCCGTGTATTAAATGAAAGTACCGAATAATGTTAAGATATGCAGTCGGTCTGGACTTAAGGTAGCAGGCTGCGAAAACCGAGAAACCGGATAACCAGTTTGTATATGATTTATAGGCCTCAACTCCAATACCCCCTTTTGCCTTTGCGGCCTTAAATGCTGTCTTCGCCTTATCGGTAAGCGCGAACATATCGACATAACGTCCCTTACGAATGCGATCCCGCAAACGGGTACGTAATTCTCGCGTAACTGCCGTATTATCACAGTGCACTACGTCAGCTCGACCGGCTCCACCTTCCACGCTAGTACTGCTCCCAGAAGAACGATCACTCGAGTGACGGGAGCGTTGCGAGCGACGACGTCGCGCACGCCGCACTCGTCTGCGCTTAGCCTTCCTGGAACTGTCCCCAGAAGTGGTGGTGGAACTTGTACTCGACCTACCACCAGAAGAATCATGGTACTCACCGGAAGCAATAGCAGCACTCGCAACTGGAGCCACCGCAGGCGTGACAGGTCTCGCAACCAAAGGCTCTTCCTCCTCGCTGCTGTCTGAAAAAGAAGAAGCAGAAGCAGCAACCTGCAATACATCAGAGGGCTGACCCCCACTCGCCGACCTAGCAGTGGAAGGCAAAGATACTCCTGTAGAAGGGGCGGCAGCCAAAGTGAGGCCACAAACTTATCCTAACTGCTGCACGATAGGCCCCAACTGCGACTGAAAGGTGGATACCGATGACATAGCAGTCGGGACCCCAGCCCCAGCACTATTCCCTGACTGTTGCAACAGGAGCGGGGCCAAAGCGCAAACTAATGACACTAATAAACCAGCGATAGCGCCAGCGTCAAATTGCTGAGTGACCCCAGCAGTTGAATTATCTGACCCCACTACACCTAACAATCCAGGAGCCCCTGGCAACATAGAGGAGACAGCAGCTCCAGGCATGAGGGATCCCATGCCATTAGCATCCTGCAAGCCTGCAGTGCTGTGAGCTGCTGCCCGGTGACCATGTCTCCTGTGTCTGTGTGAAGATGGGCACTGGCCATGCCCATCTGCACACAAAATGGGCGCGGGTGCGGGTGCCATTACAGGCTCCCGTCTACCCCGCTTATGCGCCCTTTTCTGCCCCCTCACCTGTACTAATTCACTACCGGCGCTATCTACTCCCGCCACGGGGAGAGTCAGGCGCACGCACCTGCTCCGGGCACGCGGCTCTTCCCCGGCGGCTGCATGTGGCTGATGCTGGGATAATGCCGCACCCGCCCGACGAGAAGGTCAGGAGGAGCGGCGCAGCGTATGCATGTGGGGCATAGAAGGAGCCGGCAGGGACACAGCAGCAGGTGCCTCGCCCGGCAAGACAACGCCCAAGCGGGCCGGGACAGATCTTGCGTGCCGAGGACGCACAGACATCCCCACAAAGGGCAGAGACGAGGGCAGACTGGAAACCACTTAAGGTAAGAGCGCTGGCTAGCAGGCCCTGGGCAACACAAAATGAATAAAAGGAAAAGGTGAACAGCAGGGAAAAGGAAAAGAGAAGAGCGGAGCAAAAGTAAGAAGGAGAGAAAGAAGCTAGTAAACTAGAATGAATTTATCACAAAGCGATAAATATGCACTCAGTCTAAATGAGCAAAATAGAAATGAATTCCCTGCTTGCAGATCAAATCAAAGAGGCAGGAATAATATACATCACTTACCTAAATCTCTCTAGACCCCTCCCTAAAGATGATGCACACCAATCAAACTGCTACCCGTGCTGTCCGTCAACCTACAAACACAACCCCCTAACTAGTAACTCATTCCGTCCCTGACTTGAGGTTTATGAGCCTTCAGTTTTAAGGCAAAACTTCAGTTATCTTTGAGTCTTTGGCGGGAAAGAACGGCAGTCCAGTAGCCATCTTGCTGCACTGGTGAGGAGCGCTCCCCTTCAATACACAGAGTAGACTGATTTCACCCTATTGGAACCCCTGTCTGGGTGGGCTTTGGGTGTGTATTTGGTATGGGAGACTTCTCAATTATCTGTCGTTCTTAAGTCAATTGGCCCATGCAGATGTTTGCAGTGAACTTGCATTAAGACAAGTGGCTCCACTGATTAGCTGGCCGTTCTTTCTTCTGCCACCATATTATTTTTATGTTAATGATATAATAAAGCTGACCAATTGCACACCACTTATGCCCTGTGTCATTATTTGTAATTGTATGTACATATATATATATATATATATATATATATATATATACAGTCAGGTGCATATATATTGGAACATTGACAGAATTTTCATATTTTGGCCTCTATTCACCACCACAATGGCTTTGAAATGAAACAAACAAGATGTGCTTTAACTGCAGACTTTCAGATTTAATTTGAGGGTAATTACATCCAAATCAGGTGAACGGTGCAGGAATTACAACGGTTTCGATATGTGCCTCCCACTTTTTAAGGGGCCAAAAGTAATGGGACTATCAACTCAAAAGCTATTTCATGGACAGGTGTGGGCTATTCCCTCATTATTTCATTATCAATTAAGCAGGTAAAAGGTCAGGAGTTGATTCTAGGTGTGACATTTGCATTTGGAATCAGTTGCTGTCGACTCTTAATATGAGATCCAAAGAGCTGTCACTATCAGTGAAGCAAGCCATCATTAGGCTGAAAAATCAAAACAAACCCATCAGAGAGATAGCAAAAACATTAGATGTGGCCATATCAACTGTTTGGAACATTCTTAAAAAAAAAGAACGCACCGGAGAGCTCAGCAACACCAAAAGACCCGGAAGACCACGGAAAACAACTGTGGTGGATGACAGAAGAATTATTTCCCTGGTGAAGAAAAACAAATTCACAACAGTTGGCCAAATCAAGAACACTCTCCAGGAGGTAGGTGTATATGAGTCAAAGTCAACAATCAAGAGAAGACTTCACAAGAGTGAATACAGAGGGTTCACCACAAGATGTAAACCATTGATGAGCCTCAAAAACAGGAAGACCAGATTAGAGTTTGCCAAACAACATCTAAAAAAGCCATTACAGTTCTGGAACAACATCCTATGGACAGATGAGACAAAGATCAACTTGTACCAGAGTGATGGGAAGGGAATGGTATGGAGAAGGAAAGGAACTGCTCATGATCCAAAACATACCTCTTCATCAGTGAAGCATGGTGGTGGTAGTGTCATGGCGTGAGCATGTATGGCTGCCAATGGAATTGGTTCCATTGTATTTATTGATGTTGTGACTGCTGACAAAAGCAGCAGAATGAATTCTGAAGTGTTTCGGGCAATATTATATGCTCATATTCAGTCAAATGCTTCAGAACTCATTGGATGGCGCTTCACAGTGCAGATGAACAATGACCCAAAGCATACTGCAAAAGCAACCAAAGTGTTTTTTAAGGCTAAAAAGTGGAATGTTATGCAATGGCCAAGTCAATCCCCGGACCTGAATCCTATTGAGCATGCATTTCATTGATGAAGACAAGACTGAAGGGAAAATGCCCCAAGAACAAGCAGGAACTGAAGACATTTGCAGTAGAGGCCTGGCAGAGCATCACCAGGGATGAAATCCAACGTCTGGTGATGTCTATGCGTTCCAGACTTCAGGCTGTAATTGCCTGCAAAGGATTTGCAACAAAGTATTAAAAAGTGAAAGTTAGATTTAGGATTGTTTAGTTTGTCCCATTACTTTTGGCCCCTTAAAAAGTGGGAGGCACATATAGAAACCGTTGTAATTCCTACACCGTTCACCTGATTTGGATGTAATTACCCTCAAATTAAATATGAAAGTCTGCAGTTAAAGCACATCTTGTTTGTTTCATTTCACAGCCATTGTGGTGGTGAATAGAGGCCAAAATATGAAAATTCTGTCAATGTCCCAATATTTACCTGACTGTATATATATATATATATATATATATATATATATATACGATATACATATCTGCTGTACAGTGATGCAAAGTTGAACGCCACATTCTGTTGTGCTTTCTGAATTGAATACAATTGAATCCAAAGATAAGCATTGTGTTGCATCCAGTGTGATGCTGGGGAATGAAGTTCTCACCGGGGAATGCAGTGACAGGGGCCAAGCCATGAGGGGGTGTGTCCAGCCACAACAAGGCTAGTTTGGTGTAGTTTACATAGAAATTAACCAAGCACCCATGTTCATCCGTGGTCCTGCTCCACCAGGCAACTGACACTCTAATAGTATAACAATTTATAACTTGAGTGCACAGTCTGGAAACTGACCCCTAGAGGAGGGGGTGGTGTCCTCAAGCAGTAGGGACCATTGGGGATTCCCTTGCACTCCACATCCTTGTGGGCCAGTCCGACCCTGGTTATATGCCAGCCTGATGTACCAGATTATATACTGTAAATATAATGCAGAGAAGCACAGAAGAAAGTTAGAAAATGAGAGTTCTATACGTCCGTGCCAGTAATTCAATTTTGTCAGCTATTAGTGTCAGTAAGAACATGGACAAAGGAAAGGATGAGGGAGAAAAATGGATTCTTGCAGAATTTTGCTGTTATCAATGCAGGTTTTATATGGCATGGCACACAGCGCAGAATCCCGGCAGCGGCAGGCCGACAAAACAACCCTCCCCCCCCGCGGCTGTCCGCTCGCGGCACCCGGCATCCGCTCGATCGGGATGCCGGGCACCTGTCTCCCGGCATCGGGGAAATGAGTGGTGTCTAGATATAGATGCCGGTCATTTATCCCACGGCGGGATAAAGCAGTCGGGAAGCCGGCTGCCGGGGTTCCAGCAGCTGCATTCCCGATTGTACACCGATTTTAGCTGTTTTTAAAAACATTTCATCAAATTTTTTTTTTTTTAAATAAACAGATCCAAAACACGAAGATGAATCTAGATCCAAAACCAATACACGGGGGTCAGCGCACGTCTCTACTCTATTTATATATCTGTTTGTGATGTCAGCTGAATGGAAGATTTAATCTCCTGTGCTCTTCAATGCCAATAATACTTTCCCTTCAGTACTTGTAATGTTGAACCCTCTGGATTCCAAGAGCCCATCTCAGCCAAGAGCAACACACCGATTTGCGTGAGCCGGCCTGACATCTGAGAGGCACCTGTCTTCTGCCTGTCTGCTCCTCCTGTGCTAAACTGCCAGCAAACACACATGAGCCATTGAACAGCTGAAATATGATTCACTGGGCTCATCAACATTAGCAGCTTTGATATAATGATAGATTAGTATGTGACTCATATTATTTATATATTATTTATGTTGCTTCAGTGCATCTTGCAGAACAATAACAAATGAACAAAAATAATAGCAATACAAATGTTATGTTCCCTGGGTGTGCGACGGTCTGTGTGGGAGAGATTGAGAGTTCCACTGCTGACTGAGTCAAGTTCAGTGTTGAGTTGAGCCGAGTGGAGTTCAGGATTCCAAGGTCTGAGGACCTCATTCAGAGTCGGTCGAAGCGGCCGCACGGTCGTACGATCAACGACCCCAAAATCCGATCGTACGGCAGGGCGATCGTAAACAAAGTGACGCCCATTCGTTAGCCCTGCACCTCCTCTAGCTACCGATTGATCTGAAAGAACGATCGAGTCAATCGTAGTCATGCGCTGTCAGTCACTGTATGCTAATTATGTTCTGATGTTTGCGGCCGTATGTGCTGTTTTGATGGTCACATGTCATGTTTTCATGGACTATCAATCAGCTTGTTATTAGCTTGTTGGCAATTATCTAATTAAGTGTTTAACTCTTGCTGTTCTTTAAACCGAGTTTTTTCTCATGTGCCAATAAACTTTATTGTTCATTTCGTGCTTGTTTTCTCCGTTCGTACTTTTTCACACAATGTTAAAAACAAAGTAAGGTTTATTAACCGTGAATGTCCGTTTGCTAATTGTGTTAACTTTATAAATGCATGTGCATTTTGCGTTAGGATCATTTGCACTCTTATGTTTGCAATTGCACACTGCGTGTTGTAGCCAATCAAATCTGACCTTATTTTTCGGGACACATGATTAAAGGATTGGCCAATAGTGGTATTTTTGATGAAAGTGTAAATATTTTAGCCAATCATATTTTTGGTACCCCATGTATATTTCTTGTTTTGTGTAAAAACGTCCATTGCCATCATGAGAGCTGCAGCGTTTACCAGGAGAGAGTTGCTTGTCCTGGTAAACATCATGGACAGGCGTATCACCCAGGCTGTGCCGCCCATTTCGAATCGCACAAAACGGGCCGCCTATGCGGAGGTGAGGCGAGCCCTCCGATCATTGGGGTTTAGACGAAACATTGCCCAATTAGAGCGTCACTGGTCGGACCTGGGCCGCCGGTCGCCTGCGCTCCTCATGACTTTGCGGGCGCATATACGCAGACGTAAGTATGCGTTTGTTTAAAATTATTAAATAGTGGACTGTTAAAAATGTATGTTCCTTTGCCAATTATTTTAGTCAATGTTAAAAAACCCTCCTGTATGTTGTCCCTATTGTACAGAATGTGTACTTGTATTGTGTAACCGAAATTCTAAACTTTTGTTTTTGTATTTTATGTTTACATTTTACAGTTTACATTTTAGAAGCCAAGCGGAGACAGAGAAGAAGGGCACGCCGAATGCAAAGACAAACTACTGTCAACCAGCAGCCCTCACCTGCATCTCCTCAACCCAGCCCTACCTCCCCACCACCATACTCCCCCAGTAACCCTCCCTCCCTCTTCCAATCCTCCCCAAGTCTTCCTCCCTCCCCTGCCCACTCATCCCAAATATCGCAAATATCCCCTGTGATCTTTCCGGCTCCATTTCCCCTTCAACCATTCCCCCCACTCCCGAATATTCTCCCTCGCCCGAAGCTTGTCCGGCACCATCTGTAACTGTGTCGGAACCCTCTCAGGGCATGTTTTTTTAATTTTAAGTTTTTGGGGTGTTGTTGTTATCCATGTATTTGTTCAAATTTTTGTCCTTTTTTGTTTGTTTAGAAAATTTGCTGTATGGGGTTCAACATCATTGCGCAGTAATGCTGTTTTTCAGACTTACAACCTTATGTTTATTGGCTGGCCCTTTTTTTGATTTGTGGACCTCAAAAATATAGGTTTATTGGTTTATCAAAAATGTTTTGGAGTTGGAGGAAATAATGATTACATTTGGATTAGTATTTTACAATGTAAAAAAACCTGTCACCAAACTTGGCAAGGTGCTAGGACCCAGACTACCCTTGTTGATGTTGTGTACACTGTGTTTAAAATGTACTAATGTACTTAGGCAAAGTGATGTTTTACATAGCAAAAAAAAAAATTATATTTTTGGTTTATCAACAACATTCTAGAAGTGAATACGTGCTTTGTGTTTTAAGGATATGGCCATCATGACTTAAGAATACACCTCCCATTATTTGTAACATCATCATAGTGGATTTTGGCTTATGCCACATAGTTAGGGTTTAAAATTAGTTGAACAACAGAAAAGTAGAAACCTATTAATAATGTTGTGTGTCTGATACTTTCAAACACACCATAACATCAGTGTGTTTCAACACTTTTTGGTACATTGAATAATGTGTAATGTTCAAATGTTTCTAATTGTAATGAAGTATTTAATCCTCATTTTTTTTCCACAGATCTAATCCACATCCTGAGGGAAATTCGGGAGGAGCTGCGCGAGACCTCGGGATACTTAATGCAGGCATACTGCTGCCTCCAAAGATTAGTGGGGCGTTTGGAGGATCTGTAGTTTTTTTTTGGTTGGTTTTTTACATTTTTATGACATTTAAAAATAAATAAATAAAGTTTTGTTATTTCCAACATTTGTCCTCTTTTTTGCCACACATTAAAGGGTGTAATTCTGCATGTCAAAAAATTTAGGAACAAAGGTGGGTGCCTTTCCATAGTGTAATAACTTAAAACATGTATTAATAAACCTTAAGAAAATTTTCAGTAATGTTGTTTATTTTTCAATTATGGGTTGGCATACATTATACACCTCAAAATGGCTTACAATTTTGAAAACAAACAAACAACAACATTTTTAAATCATTTAAAACATTTATTACATAACAAACATGTTGCCAACAGGCTTTTAATGGTAACAAAAAATTCTTAACAGATTCACACATAACAAATGTCTTCATGGTTTGGGCAAATTAAACATCTGGCTTAGTCAAACATAAACAACTATAGTAAAAAACATACAGATTTTGGAATGGAAAACATCAATTACTAAAACAAAAGGCAAATTAACTAAACATGTTGGGGGATATCCGTGCAAAATGTGTTAGTTGTCCAAAAAGATACAGGGTATTGCCAATGGGTTGCATTTTTTTGGCATGTTTTGGAAAGTGTTGTGATTTTGTTGGTAAGAAAAGAAAACAAAAGAAAAAGGGACACATTAGAATACATTTTGCAAAATTGTATTTTCTTTTCTCAAAAATGTAAATATGCATACCTAAAAAATCATGAAACGACATCATCGCGTCTGGCCCCCCCGACAGCATCACAACACCTTCCTCCAGGGGGCCATCCTCTGGCAAGGCCTCCTCTGGCTGCATGGGTACTCGACTCCTTATTGCAATGTTGTGTAAAATCCCACACAGGACCACAATGCGAGAAACCATATCCGGCGAGTACATGAGTGCACTGCCAGAGTGATGGAGATACCGTAACCAGCCCTTTAAAAGGCAGATACAGCGCTCCACCACCTGCCTGGTTGCAGTAAACAAGGCATTATATTGAGTTTGTGGCCCTGGTGTGGGAGTCAAATAAGGAGTCAGCAGCCAGGGTGTGCAAGGATATCCACTGTCACCTGATGGAAATGGGACAACAAAAGATATACATTTACCATGAGAACCTGTTTACACTATTACTAGAAAGACATACTGGATTTTTACTTACCAAGAATCCACGCGTCACCAGCTTGCAGTGTGCTTAATTTGGGCCAAATCCCTGAATGCTGGATCACATACACATCATGGCTGCAGCCTGGGAATTTGGCATTCAGGGAGAGGATCTGGAGGGAGGCATCACATAGCACCATTACATTTAGGGAATGGTAATGTTTGCGGTTCCTATATACCCCTATGATGTGTGGAAAGCCTGCAATTTCTAAAAACTTCTGCTTTACCACATCAAGGGCTTCCGTATCCAAAGGCATACTAATAAAATGTGCTAGATGATTGAAAAATGCATCTAGCATATGCCTCAGGATCCGTGAAAATGAGGGCTGGGAGAGGCCACCCACCAGCCCCACAGTGGTTTGGAAGGACCCTGAGGCACAGAAATGTAACACCGCCAACAACTGTGTAAGTGGTGAGATTGCTGTAGGAATGTTAATCTGACTTTCTAGATCATTCTTTATTATTGAAAGAGTGCCTAGGATAATATTTGGAGGCAGGCGATAAGTGGTTACAACCACATCATCAGGCATTCCAAAAAGGGTGACACGAGTTCGATATATCTTGGCCCTTGCACGCCTCCTGTGCCTACGCCCAGGAGGAGGCTGAGGAAGGTTGGTGGGGGTCTACATGGCCACTATTAGCTGTCCCACATCGCTCTGTAAAGTTAAATTTATATTTTTAATTGGTTCTCCAGAGTGTATTTTGATATTTTGTGCTAAAATACTTAGCTTTATAATAATGGTGCATATTCTTACAGGGTCGGGCAGTGCCATCTTCGGAAATCACTACATGTGTACTTGTTGTACGATTTGAAAATGAGAGGGAAAAAAAAAAAAAATACATTTTTAGAGTTCAAACCAATATTACTACTTTTAGTGTTAAAACCATGCTTAATTTGTAAACTTGCAAATATGAATTGTTGTTAAATGTACAAAATTAAAATGTAAAAATAGAACAATAAACAATATTGTAAAAAATTGGTCATAAAAATTTTCAGAAAATAAAAAAAAGTGCAGGTTTGAAAAAATAGACACTTACCTGATTCAAGTCCAAAATGGAGTGTTAAACACCTTTAAGAAATATTTTAAAATAAAAAAATACAAATTAAAAATGACCGATTTTTAGGATTGTTGATCCAAAAAAAAAAAAAAAAAATGCAGTGGGCTGGCACACTTACTTGATTCTTCAAATAACGTTGGATTTAGGAATAAGACAAAAGCCCGGCCAACCAAACCAAAAAAGTCACCGGATCAAGCACCAAAACTAACGGGGTTTTTCAAAGTCCAAAGCAATCAAATTTGCAAAAACAAAACACCACAAAAAAAAACCAACACAAAAAAAACAACACAAGAAACAAACAACACAAAAAAGGGAAGCAAAAAACAAACAACACACAAAAAAGGAACACAAAAAACAAACAACACAAAAAAAGTTACACAAAAAACAAACAACACACAAAAAAGAAACACAAAAAACAAACAAAACAAAAAAAGTTACACAAAAAACAAACAACACACAAAAAAGGAACACAAAAAACAAACACACAAAAAAGGGAACACAAAAAACAAACAACACACAAAAAAGGAACACAAAAAACAAACAACACAAAAAAAGTTACACAAAAAACAATCAACACACAAAAAAGGAACACAAAAAGCAAACAGCACAAAAAAATGAACACAAAAAACAAACAACACACAAAAAAGAACACAAAAAACAAACAACACACAAAAAATTAACACAAAAAAACAACACTAAAAAAAAAAACCCACAACCAAAATAAATTAAAACAAAAAAAAAAAACACACAAGCACCTCTCAATCAACATCAAACACCTCTCAAACTACATACACAAGCACCTCTCAATCAACTTCAAACAAACAACTCTCAAACTACACACACAAGCACCTCTCAAACAACTTCAAAGAAACACCTCTCAAACTACACACACAAGCACCTCTCAATCAACTTCAAACAAACACCTCTCAAACTACACACACAAGCACCTCTCAATCAACTTCAAACTATTAAACTATTAGCAAACACCTCCTGCACCACCAAACACTCCAACTACAACCCACAAGTAAGGGGACATTTGGCTTTGCCTTAAATAAAGAAACCAATCCCCAATTATTGAAACATGCAGGAAAGGTGTGCATTAGTAGTTAGGGAAATAAGGATGCATGGGTAACCAATCCAAAGATGCGCTCACATCTAGCCCAACCCATGCAGTGATTACGGAATGCAGGAAAGGTGTGCATTTGTAGTTAGGGAAATAAGGATGCACGGGTAACCAGTCCAAAGATGCGCTCACATCTAGCCCAACCCACGCGTTGATTACGAAATGCAGGAAAGGTGTACATTTGTAGTTAGGGAAATAAGGATGCACGGGTAACCAGTCCAAAGATGCGCTCACATCTAGCCCAACCCACGCAGTGATTACGGAATGCAGGAAAGGTGTGCATTTATAGTTAGGGAAATAAGGATGCCCGGGTAACCAATCCAAAGATGCGCTCACATCTAGCCCAACCCACGCAGTGATTATGGAATGCAGGAAAGGTGTGCATTTGTAGTTAGGGAAATAAGGATGCACGGGTAACCAATCCAGGGATGCGCTCACATCTATAAAAAAGTCTGCACAAGCAGTATTCTTCATGCTTTCTCACAGGTTAGCAGAATGTCAACTGAGGAGCATGGTGAGCAGAGGCCAACTGAGCCAGGTAAGTGCAAATCACATTTTTTACACAACACAAGAACTGGTCATATTTCCCTAAAAAAAATAAAAAATTTTGTACTATTTTAAAAATTGTTGTAGGTGCTGGGAATCAAAGTCCACCAGTAGAGGAGGAGGAGGCGGGCCCAAGCAGGCCAAGGCCCAGAAACCCTCCAATTTCACCGATCGAGCTTGAGACATTGGTGACCATGACAATGGAGAAATATGGGGGCTGGAGCCAAAGACAGGATTTGGGAGGAGAAATCCAGGGCTATTAATGCTGTGGGGACAACCTACAGAACACAGATAGTCGTAAAAAAACGGTAAGAAAATGATATTGTGAGTGTACTGAAGTCCAAAGCTTGATCTTCTTTAAAAAAACTAACACTTTACATTTTCAAAATAACATTGACAGCTGGACGGATTTCAAGTACCAACTGAAGAGGAAGCTACGGAGTAGGGTGGACCATGCTGTGGGGACAGGTGGTGGTCCCATCCCTGAGGAGCTGGCCTTGACAAGGTTGGAAACGTTGGCTCAGGGATGTGTGACGGAAGAGGAGATAGTCGGCGTGTCCACTATGGACACTGACATGGCCGACTTCAACGCTCCACATGTGCAAGAAGGTAATTTCATTTTGTTAGACAAAAGTATAAAGCTGAAACGTCTATGTTTTTTTGGGGGGGCAAAAAAAAACTTTTTTTTTTTTATATTCCAGACTCAGAGGAGGTAGTGCCTGCTCCTGAGGTCAGGTCTGGGTCCAGCACAGATGGAGACTCTGCAGGGGAGGATCCAAGTACTCTATCTGGAGACCCTGTGGAGTCTACTCCAGGGCAACCAGCAGACCGAGCAGTGCCTCTCCTCACCAGGTTGGTCTCCCAAACTCAGGAGAACAGATGTGTTCTTCTGAGGATGGAGACCACTCTGGTGAGGGTGACGGTGGCCCTGGAGACCATTGCTGGGGCCCTAGATCGTTTGGCCAATACCCAGGAGCAGGCCAACCCACCTGCCATGATGGAGCGAGACTCCCTTCCTCCCAGGACCACCACCTCTGGCAGCCCAACAGCCATCCCCGCAAGTATGGAGAGCCCTATGCCTAGGCCAGAGGAAATCGGTAGAGCTCGTACGCACATACGCTCTGCTAGCCGTGCACAGGCACAGTAAGAAAAACATCGTATGCGTACGACCGTGCGGCCGCTTCGACCGACTCTGAATGAGGTCCTGAGTGTGGAGGGATAGGAGAAACAGAGCCTAGACGTCAGTGTTGTGATAGAGCTGACAATGAGAAGAGAGCTTTGGGCCTGATTCAGATCCGCTTGCTAAGATGCATACTCTCGCTGCAGTCCATAGTATGCATTGTGTGCATGCGCATATCTTAGCGAAAGGTCACAATGCATTCGCTCGCTGCACATAGACAGCCCAGCAGAGTGAGTGACAGGGGAAGCCGTTTGTAGGTGGTAACAGGGGCTGGCCATTAAAAACGGGGGAGTGGAGGTGCAAATGTAGGCATGCCTGAGCATCTCAACTGTGTTTTAGAGGTGTGCATAATTATAAGACAGCATCATAGTACACGTCACCTGGCTGGTTTTTACAGTGATGTGCTCGCAGTACATGCGGCAGGGTATGGTCAACCTCAATCACTGCGATAGCATCCGATGTTACCCGATATACCGATGGTTGCATACACTTCCTGGACATGAGGTGCACAAGTGGGCATCTTAAAACAGGCTGGTGGGTGTCTGCATACACTATGTGATCGCTCTCTAAGAAATACAGGGCGTGCTCATGCATTGCTGTGAGATAGCACTGCCTACACAAATTGCATACACATCGTGCGAGTGATCGCATCTAGCGAGCGGCTCTGAATCAGGCCCTTAGCGCCCAGCTTATCCCAGCCAGTGTGAGATTCGCTATCCTGAAAGCATGACGAATGGGGGTAGGATGATGAGTGATTACGATGCAAAGTATAATAGATGTGAGCAAGTGATTTACAGTATGCTGCAATGTGTTTGTAGATGCTAAGGCAAAAGTCTGCGTAGAGAGGCTGCAAATCACTAAATCCTGCTCTACTTGTAGACTATGAATTACGTGAATGTGAATTTACAAGCACAGTGTGGCATTGCACAGAGTTGCCAAGGGAAAGTGATAACGCAGCTACTGTGCACTGTCCTCTCTTCTGATGTAAAACTGGGTTCATACGGGCATGTGCCGGTGCCTGTGCTAAAAGGGCCAGACAGTACATACACCAATTACAAGCCTTGTCTGCCTTTGGCTGGAGCCTAGGGTCGGGTCATTCATTCCTAGCTAACCCTGCACATTCTTCTTTATATTTGTGAGAAATATTTATATATACATATGGTTGTAATATACAAGTGAATGTATAGATATTGTATTTATATTTCTCTACTTGGTGTAAAAATATACAAGAATACAGAATAGTGAGTAACACCATAGGCAAACACAGGGGGGGTTTCCATCTGCCTGGCAACCCCCCTCCCCAGACCACACCATTACCACAATAGAAATAGTAATATAATAGAATTTTACTAGTGCTGCATGTTATTGGAATGGAGCCCACATCAGGCAGGATGGCCCTACTGCCGCATCTAATGGCTTACTGTGATCACTAGTCCTTTATATGCTGGAATTATGACACACAATACACTTTGTATGACACATTTTAAAGCTGGTTAAGTGCTAATTCTACCCTCTTCATGGACTGGCCACACTTGCTCTGAAATCGAGCATTTGGAAACCCCCCTCTAGAAATCCTATGTATGCCACTGAACACAACAATATGTGTGGAGTGTGAACATCCATTGGGGCAGGGACTGATGTGAATAACTGAATGCTCTCTGTAAAGCGCTGCGGAAATACGTGTGCACTATATAAATAACTGGTAATATATAATATATATAAAACAACACAAGGAAATAAATGCAAATGCATAGACTGGCAATGAAGACACATAAACAATTGTACTAATTAACTTACTGTTGTCATGAAAAAGAGAGCTAAACAGTGAGATATCTAAACCTGTTCGATTTAGAACCCTCCCTCCTGCACTGATTACCACTCATTCATCCCATCCCACCTTTATAACTATCCCCTGTGATTGGAATTTTCTTGCCCAACCCACCCACATCATTTTATTTTTACTACATATGTTATTGTATCTCTGTCATACACAGGCCCTGTAATTGCACGGAAGTCTGTCTGCATGCCCACAACCAGGGCCTTAACTATGGGTGTGTTAGCAGTGCCGTTGTCCAGGGTACAGAGTACTGGGGGCGGCACCATTGCTGCACCACGGCCCCTGCCTGGACAGAACCCTGCAGCCCATATAGCTGTTGCAGTGCCATCTGGAGCATACCCTGCAGCCTGTACAGCCGCTTGGAGCATCATGAGGCCGCTCCGGGCAGTCTGTACTTCCCAGTGCTGGCGGCCCCACCCCCGTCATAACTTCATGCCCACAGGGTGCAGTACCGCTCTGTATGGCACTGCCCACAACACTCCCATGACATTCCTGTGAAATGGATGTCTGTGCACATTCGCATGGTAACCAGAGCTGCAATCAGAAATTGTGGGGCCAGGTACTGACAAAATAGGCAGGGCCCCCCCAGGGGTATAAGGCAGACTTGGGTGTGGCTGTGGATAATGTAGGTGGAGCTACTTCGGGGTTGGTGCATCAATTGGTGCATAAATCAGGGATGCTAGACATGGTGGGGGGATTAAAGGGCAGGGAAGGATGGACAAGTGGGGGCACTGGGCTGGCATAGAGCAGGAAAGGCTGGTTGGTCTGGGGGGGGGCAAAGGGCAGGGAAGGCCAGCTGGACTAGGGGAGATGCAAGACAGAGAAGACAGGGAGGCTGGACATGGGGGGGGCAAAGGGAAATTGGCTGGACTGGAGCAGGGGAGACAGGCTGGCTGGCTGGACTAGGAGGTGGTAGGGGCACAGGGAAGGCTGGCTGGTTTGAGGGAGTGGCAGGGAAAGTAGGCTGGCTAAACTATAGGGCTGGCTGGATTGGGGTGCGGTGTTCAGGGAAAAAAGGCTGAATGGATTGAAGGAGGGCCAGGGAAAGTAGGCTGGCTAAACTAGAGGGCTGGCTGGATTGGGGTGCGGTGGGCAGGGAAGGAAGGCTAGCTGGACTCGGGAGTGGGCTTAGGAAAGGCTGGCTAGACTGAGGGAGGGGCAGAGAAAGTAGACAGGCTGGCTGGAATGGGGGTTGGCAGGAAGGCAGGCTGGCTGGACTGGGGAGAGGTAGCGGACAGGGAAGGCTGGCTGGAATGGGGTGTGTGCAGGAAGGGCTGGCTGGACTGGAGGGGACAGTGCAGGGAAGGCTGGCTAGACTGGGGGGGGGGCAGTGCAGGGAAGGCAGGATGGCTAGCTGGACTGAGGCTCAGGGAAGGCTGGCTGGACTAGGGGGGGCAGTGCAGGGAAGTCTGCTAGACTGGGGGGGACATTGCAGAGAAGGCAGGATGCTGGCTGGACTGGGGTGTGGGCAGGCTGGCTAGACTAAGGGGGCAGTGCAGGTAAGGCTGGCTAGACTTGGGGGGCAGTGCAAGGAAGGCAGGATGGCTGGCTGGGCTGGGGGGGTGGGCTGACTGGCTGGACTAGGAGGGGGTAGGGGCACAGGGAAGGCTGGCTGGTTTGAGGGAGGGGCAGGGAAAGTAGGCTGGCTAAACTATAGGGCTGGCTGGACTGGGGTGCAGTGTTCAGGGAAAAAAGGCTGAATGGATTGAAGGAGGGCCAGGGAAAGTAGGCTGGCTAAACTAGAGGGCTGGCTGGATTGGGGTGCGGTGGGCAGGGAAGGAAGGCTAGCTGGACTCGGGAGTGGGCTTAGGAAAGGCTGGCTAGACTGAGGGAGGGGCAGAGAAAGTAGACAGGCTGGCTGGAATGGGGGTTGGCAGGAAGGCAGGCTGGCTGGACTGGGGAGAGGTAGCGGACAGGGAAGGCTGGCTGGAATGGGGTGTGTGCAGGAAGGGCTGGCTGGACTGGAGGGGACAGTGCAGGGAAGGCTGGCTAGACTGGGGGGGGGGCAGTGCAGGGAAGGCAGGATGGCTAGCTGGACTGAGGCTCAGGGAAGGCTGGCTGGACTAGGGGGGGCAGTGCAGGGAAGTCTGCTAGACTGGGGGGGACATTGCAGAGAAGGCAGGATGCTGGCTGGACTGGGGTGTGGGCAGGCTGGCTAGACTAAGGGGGCAGTGCAGGTAAGGCTGGCTAGACTTGGGGGGCAGTGCAAGGAAGGCAGGATGGCTGGCTGGGCTGGGGGGGTGGGCTGACTGGCTGGACTAGGAGGGGGTAGGGGCACAGGGAAGGCTGGCTGGTTTGAGGGAGGGGCAGGGAAAGTAGGCTGGCTAAACTATAGGGCTGGCTGGACTGGGGTGCAGTGTTCAGGGAAAAAAGGCTGAATGGATTGAGGGAGGGCCAGGGAAAGTAGGCTGGCTAAACTAGAGGGCTGGCTGGATTGGGGTGCGGTGGGCAGGGAAGGAAGGCTAGCTGGACTCGGGAGGGGGCTTAGGAAAGGCTGGCTAGACTGAGGGAGGGGCAGAGAAAGTAGACAGGCTGGCTGGAATGGGGGTTGGGCAGGGAAGGCAGGCTGGCTGGACTGGGGATGAGGTAGCGGACAGGGAAGGCTGGCTGGAATGGGGAGTGTGCAGGAAGGGCTGGCTGGACTGGAGGGGACAGTGCAGGGAAGGCTGGCTAGACTGGGGGGGGCAGTGCAGGGAAGGCAGGATGGCTAGCTGGACTGAGGCACAGGGAAGCCTGGCTGGACTGGGGAGGGCAGTGCAGGGAAGTCTGCTAGACTGGGGGGACATTGCAGAGAAGGCAGGATGGCTGGCTGGACTGGGGGGTGGGCAGGCTGGCTGGACTAAGGGCGCAGTGCAGGTAAGGCTGGCTGGACTCACGGGGGCACAAGGCAGGCTCAACATACCTGCTCTTTTCATAGTACTTCCTGAGAGAGAGGGGCGAGGAATGCACTGGGCAGCAGGCAGGGAGAGAGAGCATCAGCACTGCGGCATGTGAACTATGGAGCTGGCCGCGACCCAATCATAGCTCGGAGAACGGCAGCCAATCAGAGCAGCCGCTGCTGATTAGCTGCCGCTCCGCGAGCTGTAATTGAAGCTTGCCAAGAGCCAATCACAACTTGCGGAACAGCTGCCAATCAGGAGCGGCTGCTCTGATTGGTTGCCGTTCTGCGAGCTATGATTGGCTCATGGCCAACCCCATAGTTTTAAATACCGCAGTGCTGATGATTTTCCTTGCCGGTTTACCGCTGCCACCCGGGTCCCCTCTTTCTCCGGGCCCGGGACTCCCCCCCTGATGGCGGCCCTGATGGTGACTGCAGGGTTCACACCCAAAAACGCCCATTTCACAGACAGAGAGAACTATCAGCGCACATAGGGTCTGATTCAGCTTCAGACGGAATTTCATCTGTTCTGATATGGTAATGCAGCTGGAGGCATCACGCCTCCTGCTGCATTTCTTATCCGAGCTGCGTTGTCCAACTCAGCATCGGATACTTTGCGGGACATCGGCCGGCTAAGGTGACCCATGGGGTCACGCAGCCGGCCGCCGCAGTTGAGATGAAGAAGCCAGGAAATCTCTGTCAACCAACAGAGATCCTGGCTTCTTCCCTCCCGCCAACGGCAGTGACACGCCTTCGTTTTCGGGGAAAGGAGGGCATCGCCGCCCCCTCCCCGCCCCCAAATGGCATCAGACTGTCAATGCACATGCACAGTACGGGTCTGGCGTCTGCGCGGAATCGCGAACATCGGGAATCTGCGTTCAGTGGTGCACTAGCAAGCACTGCTGAATTAGGCCCTAGCCTCCATCATGGTGAGCCTGTATAGTGCGGCACATATACAGTTTTTGCTAGATGTGGCCACTTTTTGGATATGCATGCAACTCAGAAATAGAGCCCTTTAGGATGGATTATAATCCTACTGTGCTATACAGACACATACTGTACTTTAAATGAAAAGATATGCCACTTCTCCTTGGGATTTTCTCAGGGAGATGTTTTCTTCAACTGCATAGTATAAGAGGAAAACGTTTGCTCACACGTCCTGGAGAATGAAAAATGGCAGCAGGATTGGTCATTGCTCTTGTGCTGCGTCACAGGCGGTGAATTTCATTAATCCTGCATCTATTCCAATGCATTGTGCACACTGTGGGGCTGATACAGTATGGAACGCAATTGCGATTGCACTAGTGATTAGTCACGCACGCTGTCTCACTGCGACATACTTGCCTACCCTCCTGATTCGGCCAGGAGCCTCCCAAAAAGTCGGGTGCTGCTCCCTGCCCCCCGGAAAGGAAGGCAAGCCTCCCGGTCCCCAGCAACTCATAGCTCGAAGCCCCACACCTCCCGCTCGGAAGGTGGGAGCTAATAGTCGGCAAGTATGAATTGCGATAGTATGCTAATCCATTGTAATAACTTAGCCGCAGCACAACATACGGACGCCCACTTTACCTTACACACATCCATAATCCTTAGCAAGACTGCTATACCATCGGGAACATGGAGTACCATTGCAGCCTCACGCACACTTGCACAACCTCTGACCTTACTCAGGAATTGCTAACTTCCTCGCGCGCTCTTAGCTCTTAGGAAGGCATCGCAGTGAATAATTTATGTACGCCCCTGCAACGGCATTCAAATGCCCTGCCACACCTGCGTTTCGCCGACCCCCCCCGGTCACCACCCCCAAACGGCACTTCCTGTCAGTCACTCTGCGATGGGTCTGCGTAGTCACTGCGATCGCAGTCCCTATTGCAGTGACCGGACCGCGCACACGCACTGCGATCTATACGCATCAGCAGTTGCAATCGGTAATGAATCAGGGCCTGTGTTACTAGAAGCATCTTCTGTCATACAATTTGAGACTTTATATTTTTCTTTTACAATCAACAGCATTTGTCATGGCAAAGTGGTCCTCAGTACAGCATGAGTCAGCAGATTACCACTTCTGTATATAGGAGTATAAAGGCTGCACAGGAATACTTTCTGAATCACATTGCTGTTAGGTGTTTATAGATACACTACAGAAATGTAGGCTGTCATGTACGTTTTCTTCACCATATAGTATTAACTGTTATACTGAATATTTTTTCTGTAGTAACAAGAATCCAAAAATGGAATTTTGAATGACAGTACATGAAAGACATACTTACCGACTTTCTGGATGTCCCCTCCCGGGGTGTGGTGCAACAAAATGAGGGAAATGAGGGTGTGTTACGGCAAAGCGGGCGACACATGGGCGCAAGATGGTGCAGTTGCACTATCATGGCCCCACCCTCTGCTACACAACGCCGGCATTCTGCAATGAGTGATGACTCAGGGCCTGATTCAGAGCCGCTCGTAAGCGGCCGCTCGTTCGCTCTGAGAGATGTTCGCACAACTGCGCATGCGTATGGGTCGTAATGCGCATGCGCAAACCAGTCATTGCGGTCGGAAATCGCACGTTCGCAAAACAGCGAGGGGCTGCTAATGTGATTGACAGAATGTACCGTTTGTGGGTGGTAACGGGAAGGTGCTTGAAAATGGGGGAGTGTAGATCCAAACGCAGGCGTGCCAAACGGTCAAAAGGGCGTTTAATGGGAATGCATAATTAGTAAAGGAGCGTCATCGACCACATCACTTGGCTGTCTTTTAGCCTAACCTACCACAAGCACTGCGAGCAGTTCAGATGGTTTCGATGTACCCGATTAATCTGCGAACGGCAAAGGGGCGTCTTTACAAAATAGCGAGCGCATTTTTCGTTCGCTCGCTCGCTCAGACATAGAGGCGTCAACAAACCGCAAAGAGCGAGTGCTCAATTTAAATAGCCGGCCCCTTTTTTGGAACAACCGTCCGCAAATAGCGTCCGGCTCTGAATCAGGCCTTCAATTCACTATATTTAAGTATTAACTCTTTTAAAACTTTAAAAGAGAAAAATGAGTGATGACTCAATTCAGGCCTGTATTAAATTAGAGGCGAAAAGCAGTGATTGGAGCAAAGTTTTTGCCAATGCGCGTTTTTCACCATTTTCCTAAGTATCGCCCTACTCAATTCCAGGATGTTTCGCATGTGCGAAAACCATACATACCTACCCTCTCAGTTTTCGCGGAAGGCTCACGTTTTTTTGGGTAAGCCCCGCAGCCCCGGAAAGGTAGGCATTTTTCGAGCATTCTGTCCACTTCCTAGAGAAGTGGGCAGAATGGGGAGAATTTCTACGGCGATCGCAGGCCTCCGTGTATGGGGCGGGGCTTAATGACGCGATTCTCCACGAATCGCGCCATTTAGCCCCGCCCCCTATTTACATTTAAGCCAATTGCGCCAAGTTTAATCAAAGGGGCGGGGCTTAATGCAGTGATCCATCAGGCCCCGCCCACGTCACAGCCCATCTGCTTGTCCTCCCCAGGCTTCTCTTGGGGAGGAGAAGCAAAAGGATGGCAAGTATGGTGAAAACTCCATAGGCAAAAACAGGCAAAAAAATTTCTCCACCCAAAGGCAGGAGAAAAGATATGCAAAATCCCTATTTATCAGTAAAAATGTGGGGACTTGGTTCAGAACCCTATGGGCACCCCCCCACCTAATGAATAATTAGGCATAAATAAAAAAAAAAATATCTTAATTCACACCAAAAAAGGCATGTCATTTTTGTAGTGTGAAAATGTAAAAAGTGTTTGAAAGTGGGGCTAAAGTGTTGGGATAGGTATTTTGGGGGGCTCTATGGATGGGACAGGTGTTTTTAGGATTGCAGGAGGCAGCAGGTGTATTTCTTTTTTAAATCTGCACTTTACAGACACAAGAATATACTAGTACCCATTTACATGTACCCCCAATTTAACTACAGCCATTATTGTTCACAAAGGACACTGATTTATATAATTTTTCCACACTTATGTAAATATGCATATAACAGTCCTTTGACTCAATATAAGATCCTTAATTACTTTTATTAGGGCTATTAATACTCTTCTATATAGATTAATCGGGTCAGTTAGGTTTTTTAGGGGGTACAGACTGATTTCCCCCCAAAAAATAACTGTCCTTTTCGCTACTTTTGCTATTCACTGCATTTGCACTTATGCGTACTGGCACCAGTATCCCGACCGCTGGCGCCCCAAAGGCAAGTATTGGGGTGTTAGGGGGAGGTTAGGGTTAGGCACCAGGTAGGTAGTGTTGGGATTAGGGTGCGGGGAGGGGGAGGTTAGGTTTAGGTACTAGGGGAGAAGGTTATGTTTAGGCACCAGGGAGGGAGGGTTAGGGTAGGGGTTAGGGTTAGATATTAGGGGGGTTTAGGGTAAGGGATCGGAGGAGGGAGGGTTATTATTACTGTATTGGTTAGGATAGGGGTTAGAAAAATACTTACCAGTCTTCCCTATGGGTGTCGGGATTCTAGCTGTTGGGATGCTGTTGTCGGTATTCTGACCAGTGGCATTCCGACAGCCGAGATTTCATACCCAACCCGTGTAAGTAGGCAAAAACTTTGCCTCAAAACAGGCGAATGAGGCAAAAACGTTGCGCTTATCGTCGATCGCAGCTTTTCGCCTCTAATTGAATCCGGCCCTCATCAGTGTGAATTGCATCATCAGCCGCCCGGATTGCCCACATCATTTGGGAAGTGGGCGGCAACAGGCGGTTGGTAGGCAGCCTCTGTGAGACATGCCAACTCTTCTGGGCATCCAAGAAAGTCACCCGTTTTATTGGTGCCTCCCGCATGTTCTGGGAGAGTAGGCAAGTACACATGGAAGAGCAGCGGTTACCTATACCTATATAAATTGATGGCAGCCATTTTGTGGACTGGACCAATATGAGAATCAGAGAATCAGTTCATTAGAAAACAATACCTGATGAACGTTTGCCATACCTCAGAAATATTAGTAATGACATTCCACAGTAATATCATTGGTCGCTCCATACTTACCTACTTTTTACTTCTGTGCCCCATGGAGGGGTAGTGGGTGTGACCAGGCAAATCATGCTACTGCCGCTCCCACCCCTGCTACAGTATGTTATGCTGTAAATGGAGTATTGGGCATCATGAGGTTTCCTCTCCTAGAAGCCCGGGAGAACTCCCCTTGAATTAAGAGTCACTCAGAAATTCCTGTAGAGTAGGCAATTAAGAGTTACTGTTAATTTTTTTGTATATATTTCTATGAATAGTGGTAAGTCACAAATTGGCTGCCACCAATCTCTGTAGCCAACAGGTGCTGTTTAAATGAAACATTAGCTGGAATTAGTTGGTGATCCTTACACTGTATCTTGAGTGTCTATCAAAAATGTCACTAGATCAACCAGTAAGAGAATAACAAACAAAAAGTATGGTGGTCACTCAGATCAACTTAATGTTATTGCACAGGTGCTTGTAAAGGGCGGGGTTTACACTGAACTACAGAAAAACTCTTTCTCATTATATTAACACTTATTGATTTATCTTTACACATCTATACTTTACACTCCCCTATCACCTTTTTTCCCTTTTTCATGTGATGCCCTGGGCATGGTCCTTGGCTAGATTCTTCTGGGGTTCCCTTCGCCTCAGACGTGAACCCCATAATGTTAGGGACTCTGGTATAGAGGAGCCTTGACGCTGGCCCGGCGCTTATTCATATATTTGCAAATGTATGTAACCAATACCTCTGAATTTCTATTATTATGTAGGATTCAAGTATTTTTGTTGATATTGCTGCAGTGTGCTGGAGGGAAAATCCCAATAGGAGAATGAGTCTGGCGGGGATGCAGTCAGCATCCCTGCTCAGGATTGCAATGCGCAATGGTCAGAATACCATCTTCGGAATCCCAACGGTCATCAGAATACCAGCTCTAGAATGCCAACGGTAAGTATTAGGCTTAGGGTTAGGTACTTGGGGGTAGGGTTAGGTTTAGACTACAGGAGATGAGGCTTAGGGTTAGGCTGCTGGAAAGGAGGGTTAAGTTTAGGGTGTTGGAAGGGACAGTTAGGGTTAGTTTGCGGAAGTGGTGGGTTAGGGAGAGTTAGAATACTTACCAACATGGGATTCTGACCACCGGGATCATGTACCCAACCCGTCTCGCTATTGTAATAGTATATGGATGTTTAATTTTACCGAAGCTTCACAAAATGAATTACATATAAGCCAATCTTATTTAGCAGACGTGACATCCATGAGCAGACAGTTACATAGCAGCCATCTGAGTTTATGCTTTACCCACCCACCTGTTTCAAAATGCCTCATTACCGAGAGGAGGAGACGTATAAAGCAGTGCCAAAAGTGGCAAGGTAGTCAAGTTGAGAAGTTGCCCAGAGCAACCAATCAGCTTCAACAGAGGGGAGGTGGCATGGCATAGCAAGCAGTGTAGGGGGTGTGGCGGAACCATCGTGGTCACGCCCCCCACTATACAATGCATACTGTAAATTAGTAGCATTGTACAGTGGGGGCGGAGCTACGACAATGTGATTTAGCGCAAATCGCATCATCTGCCATTCAGACTGCCTACTTCAACAGGTAAATATGTGGCTGGGGGTGGGTGACAGCCGGCTCAGGTATACTTGCCAACTTTTCCAGGCGGCCACGGTTTTCGGGAGAGCCTCCCGGCCGTTGCAGGAGAGTAGGCAAGTGCGGGATGCAGTCAGAAAGCCGACTGTCTAAATGCTGTCCGCCGGCTTCCCGACTGTCTAATCCTGGCAGGGGTCCAATGACAGGCGTCGAAATCCCGACGCCTGTCATTTTACCTATGCCGGGAGCCCGACACCCAGCATACCGATCAAAAGTAGGCCGGGCGGCGTGCGCGGACAGCAGTGGGGGGGAGGGTTAAGTTAGGGGCACCCGGGGGGACTTAGGGTTACGAACCCCCCCCGGGAGGGTTAGGCTAGGGGAGGGGGGGGTTAGGGTTAGGCACCCCCGGGAGGAGGTTAGGGTTAGGCACCCCCCCCGGGAGACTTAGGCTTAGGCTGCGGGGAAGGGGGGGTTAGGTTTGGGCACTTACAGGGGGGGTTAGGGTTAGGCACTTGGGCGGAGGTTAGGGTTAGGCACTTGGGGGGGTTAGGGTTAGGCGCCCCTAAGGGAGGGGAGCGTCCGGCGGTATTCCATACCGATCCCCCTAGGGCACATGTTAATTGTAACTAGGTAACATACTGGTTTGGGCCACCTTTACACTTCGGTTTCTAAAAAAAACCATCAAACTGTAAATCAGTTTAGAGTAAGCTGGGCCCTGCAGGGCTAACTGGGCCCTAGACAGGGTCTTAGGTTAGTCAATGGATGAGCCGGCTATAGCCGGGCACACTCATTGGCACCTCTACAATCAATTTAAATAAAGGCATAGACTCTAGCCTTAGATAAAAGATCATTCATATTTTCAGTTTTCTGTGCAAAACAACAAAAGTCATCAGAAAAATGTGACGTCCTGAGGATGCCACGAACTCTAAGTTGCATAAAGTAGCTGACTGAGAAAAATTGTGGTTATGCCAAATTAAATAGATTTAGGTTTCTATCTACCAACATCCCTATTCTCACTGCCAACATCCACTGTTTACACTGCTTTTCTGGCCATAAGAGCTTTATTTGCTTTACCTGTCCGGATTTTAATTAAAATTTAATTAATTTGTATTTTTGATTTTAGTTTTCAATTAATGGTTTCAGAATTTTCTAACCTTTGTGTCAAAAGCAGATGGAACATTTAGAAATTCTCCTGGACTTTGATCTTAGAAATGCTGCGGTGTTGTTTAAAGAACTGAGGTTGAAATTAAAAGGCTTCTAAAGAAATGAATATACAGTATTAGAGATTGTATGTATCAGGTTGTTCAAGCAGCTTACAGATCAGAGGTGGTTGGGATGGAAAATTAGAGGCAGGCTAAAGCAAGTGTTTCTCTAGACTGGGGAATTATACTAAAGTATGTTTGAGTATACAGTATGTTTGAGCAGTCTCTGCCTCTCATCTAAGGATAGACAATCACAATATCAATATTTTGGATAGATACTGTTGGAAATGATGTGTGTTCAGGTGTTGATAACAGGATTTTGGTACTTACCGATAAATCCCTTTCTCCGATTCCACAGGGGACACTGGAGTTCAAGACAGTGGGGTATAGACGGTGGTAGAGCAGAGCCTGGCACTTTAAATAATCTAGAAGTGTGACTGGCTCCTCCCCCCTCTATGCCCCATCAGCCCCAGTTTAAGAACTGAGCCCGAGAGGAGACGGAGGACAACAGAAAAATTAGGAAAAGGAGAAGACCACAGAACGGAACAAGACCGACTGAAGGAGAACAAAGGAACCCATTGCAGGGAACCCATGC
Source organism: Taudactylus pleione (assembly GCA_031769625.1). Lineage (NCBI taxonomy): Eukaryota > Metazoa > Chordata > Amphibia > Anura > Myobatrachidae > Taudactylus > Taudactylus pleione. The sequence goes on from JAUIMM010000067.1 coordinate 4,338,724, forward strand.
AGTCACACAACTATAGAAACCAAACAAAACGGCAGGTACGCAGCGCTGGGCGGGCGTCCAGTGTCCCCTGTGGAATCGGAGAAAGGGATTTATCAGTAAGTACCAAAATCCTGTTTTCTCCTTCATCCTCTAGGGGACACTGGAGTTCAAGACAGTGGGGACGTCCCAAAGCCAACCTGCCGGGTGGGAAGCGCGGAGAACTTACTGACCCCTCGGCCAAACCAAAACAGGGACTGCCAAGAACCATAGGCCCAGCGGAAGCTGAGGATTAAGTGTCGTAGAGCACAGGAGATAAATACCACTCCTCGCTAAACAGTCATAGAAACTTCCATAACGTACAGGTTAAGTCAAAAGGAACAGAACGGCTGGCGAGAGAACAAAGACAGTTGAGAAACGTCAGAACCAGTTATCTCAACTGAAATAGACCAAACCGGACCGTTGGTAGCCGAGAGCACCAACAAGAATCCATAGAAGGGCCGTAAACTAGAACAAACTTGAGAACCGTATTAGAGGCTAAACAGTAAGCTGCAACAGGTGCAGACAGCAGAATCCCAGCACAGCTGGACATAATCGTATATACAGAAGTATAACAATATCAATATACAGAGCTAAACTTGTCCACAGACTCCTAACAGAGTATGCCGGGAGTCAAAAGACTAGACCGAACAGTCGCCCTGAACCATCCTTGAGGTCCAACTACAACAAAGTTGTTAACCAGCGGAAAGGTTAGGCCATAGAAGTCTCCAAAGAGTGGAGATCCCACTGGGTATGAGCCCTAGGCGAAATAGAGAGGATTGAGACCACAAGACCCTTCAGAGGGTCAGACAGCAGTACATCCCATTGTGAAAACAGGGATAAAACAGCAACTGAAACGCTGCCGCTAAAAAGAAAAACAACTTCCAGCATTATGGAAGTGCCTAGTCAGTACCAACTGCTGGCCCAAACCCTACCAGTAAAAGAGCACGAATGCAACAGTCAACCAGGAAGACCTACCAATATAGGGAAGCATCCAGTCAGCAAGGCTAGAGCACTAGGACAACCATGAAGGTACCCATCAGGTACATGTCAGTGTGATCAAATATCAACAGCTATATAACAGAAAACCCAACCAGGCCCCCTGCGTGGAACATAGTGACTGTTACACATCTATGTAAAGACGTGCACTAGCCCATAGGTGCGCTTCGGTCCATAACCCCAACAGATTCTAGTAGATAGTGTCACTAATCCAATGTTGTAACGATGCACCCACACACCAGGAAAACTCTAAAGTGTAGAGCCAACTGATTAAAAGAGTGGATGGCTGCTAGGACAGCAGCTAGGGTGCATAAGGGAGAATAACACTATGTATGTCAGGTTGCATGAAATAGGAGCATCTTCCTAGGCATTAGTGTGGTATGCTCTTACCTGTGAGCGACCAAAAACCCTCTGGACGCTATGTAGAATGTCACTGACCTTTACCATCACACAGCAACCAGCCACGTTAGGAAGAGAGAGTAGCTTCAGTGGGCCAAGACCAATGCTCTACAGCACGGACATCCATCTGGAGATGTGCAGTATAAAATACTGTGGAAACTAGCAAAATGTTAGTGGAGACAAGAAGATCGTAGAACAGGACTCTATACTTGAGCCTGTTCCATAAGAGATGTGTATCTGTATAGTCGTGTTTAGACTATACATATACCCCTAAAACGATCTGCTAGTGTAAGTACCCTTACATAAATATTTATAATGGTGAAGTGCGTATTATGCCCACCAATCTAATACCACCCAGGCATGACACTATTATATTGGCAGGTGGCTCTAGGCCTTCATGATATGAAGTGTACACAAGGGCCCCTTAGAGTCTAATTTTATTGAGATATGTGACAATAATATGGAGTACCAGAATTGATATTGAGAAGTGTACCTGTACTTAAGGGTACCTGTACTTAGACATAGAACGCGTTTGTCATCCCAAGTATTCATACAAGGAACGCATTTGTCATCCCAAGTATTCATACAAGGAATGGGTGTCTAATAAGTCTTCTACCAAGTGCATCATTGTAAATAATAATGGGTCCTCCGAACGGGGCGCTGTAGATATAGACTAACGGGAACCGAACTATAACCCCAGGAGGGTGTAAGTACGTATCTTTATATACATGTGTGGACATACACGAAGGCCCCAGGACATGTATAGGGTCCATACTGGAAGCAATGCCTAAGACTATTACTATGTAAGCCGCATCACATGACTAGTTTATAGAGCACCATATAATATGTATGGATCTAGCCTACAGCTTCTGGGAAGCCCAGGCGGCATTCGCATTCGTGTAATTATAGGTAAACCTAATGATTGTGGAATTATAGGCATACCTACACACATACATAAATATATATATATATAAATGAATATGTACACACACACACACACACACACAACTCAAACCCCAGGGAGAGAGTGTGTAAAGCGGAGTTATTGTACCAACAACTGCATCAGGAGAGTCAGCCTCCAATCGCAGCCTCCTTCTATCAATATGCTAGGTATCAGACAAAACAGATAAGAACAGATCTTACCTCTGCTCTTATGGTAAGGTTAAGAAGCGATATCTACATATGGATACGCGTACCTCATACAATCATATATTATACACATATATATATATATATATATACACATATATACATACACATACATATACATACACGCACGCGGCTTTCCTCCACTCAGAGAGACTGCTCATGTGCCGCGTGTGGCTGTCATTCTGCTACTGCGTAGGGGCAGGATATTTTAGCAGCGTGCTGTCCCAGACTGGTTTTTCGATCCTGGGACCCTTCCGTTACTGGTGTACTCGCCTTATCAGGTGGGCCATTTTATCTCCAGATAAACCCGTTTTTGAAGTGGGAATCAAAAAGACGACCTCAATGCTGTGAGGCAGTAATGCCACCGCACTAGCCGTGCATCACTAACTTCTTCTTGTATGTGCCACCGAATGGAGCACAGAAGATATAAATCTATATAGATGCAATACCCTCTAAGGTAAGCACAGAAAGCTGTGAAAAAGGTTTTAAGATCAGCCTTAAATGTAGTATATGGGTTTCCACATATATACATGGGAAGAGTACTGCCCCTCTCAAAGGCGAGCCAATGTGAGGCATAAGCCTGGGGAAGGGACGCAAAAAAGAGCTAACCCTGAGTGAAGGGTATGCTATAACCATAAGTGCTAACCGCGGCGCCAGAACAGCGGCTAATACTATACATTTAGGCAAGGTAGTTAGTATACCATGAGGTAGCTCAGACTTTAGATGAAGCAAGGCACCCTTTGTGATAGATGCGGTGAGGCAGTTCCAAGGGAAAGTCTGACAGGGGGTAATAGCAGGCGCTGCAATTGGCGGGACTGTGTCTCGTCAGCACAGCGCTACTAGCCGGGATGTGCACCAACTGAATAACTGGCCCCTCTCAGAACCTCATAACGCGGTGTTATAGTTCAAAATTAAAAGGGGATTGGGCTAGTTCCCATTCTGCTAGCAAACCAGCCATCACTATACTCCTGTCACCCAGTGACAGGCATCCCTACCGTTTGCGCTGAAGCACTCCCAGCGTGGGAGGGGGAGGGCATAGGAGACCCACGCTAAAGCACTCCCTGCTGCAGGTAGTGCACTAAACTATACTACCTGCGTGCAGGAGATGACAGTAACATTTTCTAAAAAAGAACATGAGCAATAATTAAGAGCTATGAAATGTATGTTCTATAATTACTGTCCTTAGAAGGGAAGCAGGGGGCGCTGGAATACCGCTCTGAGTGTGCAAAGTGTTACACTCCAGTCAGCACTGCTAGCCCCGTTAATAGAACTGCATAAAGCGGAGTAGTTGTAAATCCGGTTTGTGCCAGGAAAACGGGGGAGCATTCAAGGCTCCTGATGCAAAACCCCTCATTAACTAAACATCTCTCCTGCTAGGCCGGAGAGGATTCATGGGAGCACTGATGTTGTTCTAGGCCTACAGCTCCCGGTATTCCCAGGCGGTCTCTATCCAAGTACTAACCAGGCCTGACCCTGCTTAGCTTCCGAGATCAGACAAGATCGGGCGTGTTCAGGGTGGTGAGGCCGTAAGCTGCTATGGCAGGGCGTGACGGTCATACAGCGCTACATTGGGGAGCTGCATTTGGTATAACGTTAAGGCTATTAGCCCTATGCTACAGACTAGCCAAAAGGGAAGCCTGCTCAGCTGCTACAAGCACAGAGAGTACACACAAACTCCACACAGCAAGGGCTGCGGTGGGATCCGAGCCCACAACGTCAGCGCTGAAAGGCAGCCATGTTATAGCGCAATGATAGCAGAACCGCGCTGCTCTATGTCCAGCAGGTCTGTTGTAGCTTGACTGTGCCTCAGCTGCGTACACTAGCTCGCCTTCTGAAAAGGGAAGACGCAGCGCTCCTGTTATGGAGAATGGCGGGCCTCCGCGCATTCTTAGCACTTGCTGCCTGGGGCACATAGGCTGTACTAATACAGGCAAGAGGGTGCGCGGTGCAATGGAGACTCTCCCACTATCATCGCACCACTTCTCAGCGGTGCAGCGTCTCCTCCTGTAACAAGAGGAGAGACATTGCAGGTACAGACAGGCCCACAGTAGCGGCGTCTAACGGGCGCGCGGGAGATCAACTCGGCGCCGGTGTTATTTGTGAACACTGGCCCGGTGTATTACAGACAGCCGCTAAGCGGCTCCAAGTGCCCCCGTCAAAGCCATCGCCGGAGCTTCTACATTACAAGCCCCGGCGCGGCTCAATTATTAGCTTGTCTGCTCCGCTAATGGCGGGCGTTTAGCGCGCCTACAGCGGCTACACCTCCTGTTCCCCATCTGGGGAGGAGGACCCGGACTGCGGACTGTCGGCGCTGCACTGCCTTTCAGGGGGGAGAGCCCGCCTCAACACTGAGCCACAGAGCTCAGTAACAAATGGCACCACTGAAATGGCGGGCATTAACAGTGACCGCTAGCGGCATGTCACTGAGCCCAGCTAACTTCCACTGCTCCTGCTAATCAGGAGCAGTGGTCATACTTACGGACTGCTGCGGCCGGGATGCTGGGCTGAGGGGGCGGCGTGGAACCCGGACACATGCCGGTGTGAGCAGTGGCGGGTCCTCGCAGGGTCGGATGACTCCATTATGTGTGCCCCCTCCTTAGGGTCACCGGACACAGGCTACAGTAGCCGTGTGGTGCCCTTCCCGGCGGCTCCCACGTAGCAGGCAGACTGCCACAGTAAGCAGCCTGCCTGTCCTCAGTGCTTGTAATAAAAGCTTAAATATAATTAAATGAGAAAGGCTGGAGACAGCCTGATGTGCGAACGGCTTTCTCGGGCACATTCTAAAAACTGGGGCTGATGGGGCATAGAGGGGGGAGGAGCCAGTCACACTTCTAGATTATTTAAAGTGCCAGGCTCTGCTCTACCACCGTCTATACCCCACTGTCTTGAACTCCAGTGTCCCCTAGTGGATGAAGGAGAAATTGCAGTTATGTAGGCGCACACAAGCAGATGACTCAAACTGCGAACAGACCAGTAACTTAACCAGTGGTGTTAGTTTACTGTATTGATTCATAGCAGGTACAGCCGTACTCACTGTTACATGCCGGTGAGTGTATGCTGCAAACGGGTAGCGGTGCAGGGATGATGTATTGCCTCGTTCTGGGATCCAAATTTGGTGGAAAGACCCGAGCCGGGACTCGTATACACTCGTAACCTCTAAGTTTCTGAGGAAATTGAACCACTCATCTATAATTAGAGGGAACAGTATAATTTATCCATTTATGTTTATATTTCTAAGTAACTGAAAGGGTTTAAATAACATTTAAAACTTATTTCTTAAGTTTAATACATCACATTTTTACTTTCTATACCAATATCAAAACAGAGGTACTGTATCTAGACAAGTACAAGAAGACATAGGGCCTGATTCAGAGCCGGACGCTCTGACCAGAGCGCTCGCTCTGAATCAGTGCCCTCCTCCCTAAAAATGAAGCGGCCTCCTGGCCGCTCGCATAGCTGTGGGTGACCACCCACAGCATATGCGAGCGGCCAAAAAGATGGTCGCGATGGTCAAGACCATCGCGACCATCGGGCTTGCGACGAGACCCTGCGGTAGGGTCTCAGTGACCGCAAGCCCTTGAGTGATTTTGGCTCTATCAGAGCCAAAATCACTCCCATTGACATCACTAGTGATGTCAGTGGGGCCGTACCCAGACGGTAGGCGTTCCCATGGGAACGCCTCCGTCTGGCAGCCACGCCCCAAGCACGCTCACCAAAGGGGGCATGCTGTCAGTCACCATCGACAGCACGCCCCCTTTGGTGCGAGACCCGGAGCGACAGCTTGGCTGTCGCTGTCCGGGTCTCGCGCATGCGCACAACGGAGCTCCCTCCGTCGTGCGCATGCGCATTGGGGTAACATCGACCCGCTTGCGAGCGTCCTGCGCTCGCGAGCGAGTCTGAATGACTCCCATAATTCACTGCAAATAAAAGTATTTGCTACTGTATACAAAGAAAAAATAGTAAATGAACGGGTTTCTAAGGCACAATGGCCCTCATTCAGAGCCGCTCGTTAGCGGCAGTACGCTCGTTCCGAGCGATGTTTGCACATCTGCGCATGCGTACGCTTTTTAGTACGCATGCGCGAACCAGTCAGTGCAGCCGAAAATCGTTTGTACGCTATATAGCAAGTGCCTGCTATTTTGAGTGACAGAATGAGGCGTATGTGGGTGGTAACAGGGGAAGGTGCTTGAAAATGGGGAGTGGAGATCCGAACGCAGGCGTGCTTAAAGGTCAAAACGGGCGTTTTATGGGTGTGTATATTTAAAACAGCAGCGTCAATGACCACGTCACTGGGTTATTTTAGAGCCAGAACTGCTCGCAAATTTGTGGTAGCAAACACCAACCACAAGAATAGCGAGCAGTTCATACGCTGGTCGATGTACTCGATTAATCTAATAAATAGCGGACATGACGTATGGTGCGAGCGGCCAGGGTGCGTTTTTAACAAATAAACGAGCGTATGTTTTGCTCGTTCGTTCAGACTTAGAGGTGTGAACAGACTGCAATGTGCGTACGGATCATTTGAATAGCCACCCCTTGTTTTTAAACGAACGACCGCAAATAGCGAACGGCTCTGAATGAGGGCCAATGATAGAATAATCATAGGGAATGTGACTAGTCCAAAGGTTCTTAAATGTGATCCTCAAGGCTCCCCAACAGTTCAGGTGTTAGAGATATCCATGGTTGAGCACAGTGGTTAAATCAAATTGACTGAGGTACTAATTAACTCACCTGTGGCCAACCATGGATACCTCTAAAACCTGAACTGTTGGGGAGCCTTGAGGACCGTGTTTGGGTAACTCTGGACTAGTTTGAAAGCCAAATTATCAATGAAAAGTGATTGTTTGCACTAGGCATATCTATACACAGTTCCACAATAACATTCAACCCCATAAACTAGAAGCTAGCATATTTATAGTATGGTATATAACTCACACCACTGAGAATTAATTCTTTCCATAACACTGCAATAGAGAACTGGAATGGCAGCTAGGGATTATAATTTATAAGGTTTTACGTAAATACTTTTTTGTGCATGTTATATATCTCAAATGATTCATTTGCTGTATACATATCCCCCAAAAAAATCAACTACGTTATTTTTAACCTAGATGTTTAACTTTATATTTACTAATTTGATTTATGTAGATTTACACTAATTTATTTATTCATTTATTAATTTATTTATTTTAATTCTAATTCTGCAAATGAAAATAAAATACGTTTAGAATGTTGCTATTCATTTTGTTTTGTATTCCTTTAGGTTAAAAACAAGCTTTAAAATGAGGAACTTGCAGTATAAGGGTACAATTTCAAAAGCTAAAGGGGAATGTTGAGACTGCAAGAGCTCGGGCTACCTGCTGTTCAAGTTGAATTGATAAATGACAGCTGTAATCTCCAGCGCACAAGTGAATAGGTTACAAATAACTTTAACACATACTGATTTTTCAATCAGAATGCATCCGAAATATTAATAGCAATTTGCCAATAGTATTACAAGAAAGAATTAACAAAATGGAGCTCTCTTTTAAAGTGTACCTTGTTTTAAAATAGTTAATACTTAGATATAGCGAAGAGCAAATGTCCTTATTTTGGAATAAGAAATCATTTATGAATTGTTTAGTAAGGCAAGTATCTACTTTCAGCTCACATGTCCTTGTCTGCTATTTCAATGTTACTCTTGGTTTTATTATTGTGTTACTAACAGAGATGAGGAACTTTGTAACACATTGTTCAGTGTGCCATAAAGTTTTATTTCAGTTATATTAGTGTTTATATTGTTTGGATTTTCATCCACATTTCCTATAAATTAAATTGCAAATCATTCTTTATTTATCCACATCTACTTGTGGTTAAACAAAATGTGCATTACAAAGGAAAAAAAACAGATAATACTGTAGCAGAATTGATAGACAAATAGATCACTTTGAATTAGAGATGAGCGGGTTTGGTTCTCAGAGAAACAAAACCCACCCGAACTTACCACATCCAAGTTGGATCCGAGCCGAGACTCGGATCTCCATGCCAATTCCGGATGCCAAGACCAGGAAAAACATCATCATCCCGCATCGGATTTTTGCGGGTTTTGATAAAGCCTCTATGTGAAGGGGCGAAACATGTCAGAGGACCCCTGAATATTAGCACCCCCAAGTGTGTCAAGTGCACTGGAGTACTGGAATATTTTCTGGACTTAGACAGAAAAGATACAGCAAGCTTTTACTCCAATCCCACTAGGCTGTCATTTTAGTCCGGATACACACACGCGGCTTTATCAGCTATTCAAGAATGGGAGACAGAGAGACTGCTGGTGCAGCATATCCCGGCTCAGATTGCCACTCACCTAACTCCGGATAACTTAAACGCACCCATACGTGGTAATTATACAGGATTTGGGATAAGATTTTTATATCAGCTGATTAATTCTGTCTTAAAACGAACTGTATGCTTCGTTTATATTCTATTCCACACGGATTTCAATTTACCTTTGGACTCATTTCTTTATGGATCAAACACCAGCCTATTACAGTCATATATGTAACTATTCCAGAAGGGCCTACAAAGTACCTTATTAGGTCATTATTATTGAGATATCTATATAACCATGGATATTATTAGTTATATTGTTATTTTTAAATGAATGTGATCTGTGGTCAAATATATCAAATGTGATTAAATTATACATTTTTGCATATAAGAAGCCCTGGCTGTTACATATTTCTGCCATCTTACAGTCTAGTAGTGTGATTCTAATTAGCGCAGTCTTGTTTGGTTATTTAATACAGGTATTTTGTAGGTTGCGCACTGGAGTGGGTGTATCTGTATTGGGTGTGCAGCTCATATGAGAATTGTCCAATTCTCTAGAGATACAGTATCCTCCCAAGGCAGAGGAAGACTGCCCCGCAGTCGGGACCCGGTACGTGCCACAACAAGCATGGTGCTGGTCCCAGATGCGGATCAGCCACCTCACCCAGGGACTCCTGCCACACTGTCCCGCAGCCGCACACACCCGCCCTGAAGGCAACCCGGGCACTGTATTCCCATCTGCACACCCTGCCATTGCGAACTATTAAGGGTCAGTAATGGGACACCGTTACCAGACCTCACCCCAGAGGACAATTGAACCTATCCATACCAGTCTACATGCACTGACTGGACTTAAGAGCATCCCCTGTACCAGTCTACATATAGACACAAGACCTTTAGGGTTTGTCACCACACATAGACAACCCAGATACTTTGTCCCTGTGTCTATTCATTTTTCTCCATTTTATATACTGTATTGTTGTATCGCATTCTGTACCTGTTTTTTTCTTCACTTGTTTTTTCAATATGTATTATGACCTATAGTGTGAGATTATCCGTTATGGTAATCTATTATTTCCAGTAAAATGTGACATACTTGATCTATTACTGTTTTCACAATTATTTCCCATCTAATACCACCGTACAATACCAAAACATTGCGCTGTTAATTTTACTAATATTGTTTGGTTATTTGCATACTGATTTTGCAATCAGAATGCATCGGAAATATTGATAGCAATTTGCCAATAGTATTACAAGAAAGAATGAACAAAATGCAGCTCTCTTTTAAAGTGAACCTTGTTTTAAAAGAGTTAATACTTAGATATAGTGAAGAGCAATGTCCTTATTTTGGAATAAGAAATCATTTTTGAATGGTTTAGTAAGGCAATTATCTACTTTCATCTCACATGTCCTTATTGTCAGCTATTTTCATGTTACTCTTAGTGTGCCTTTACATGTTTTATTATTGTGTTACTAACAGAGATGAGGAACTTTGTAACACGTCATAAAGTTTTATTTCAGTTATATTAGTGTTTATATTGTTTGGATTTTCATCCACCTTTCCTATAAATTAAATTGCAAATCATTCTTTATTTATCCACATCTACTTGTGGTTAAACAAAATGTGCATTAAAAAGGAAAATAAAAACAGATAATACTGTAGCGTTATTGTAGAATTGATAGACAAATAGATCACTTTGAATTACAAATGAGCGGGTTTGGTTCTCAAAGAAACAAAACCCACCCGAACTTACCACATCCAAGTTGGATCCGAGCCGAGACTCGGATTTCCCCGCCAATTCCAGACGCCAAGAACGGGAAAAACATCATCATCCCGCATTGGATTTTTGCGGGTTTTGGATTTGGGCGCCAATTTCAAAGTCCCATTGAAATCAATGGGCTGATTGGCTAGGAGAGCTGTCTCTCACGGCTCTCAGTAAATAGATCCTGGTTCCCTGCATTCGAATCCATCGAGAGGCTGCTGCTACACTGACATAAGCCAGGCATTACAGGCACTGAGAGAGCGCTGCGTACACTGCAGGGCTTGGACCATCATCATCCTCACAGATACCACCAGGGGCATTTACCATTGGGTGGTCCTTCCTGCCTGCAGTCACAGTAAGTGCACTATTGGTGTATCCAACCAGGGCCCCCTGCAATACTTACATTTGCGCCCTTACTCCCAGCTTTTATAAAGAAACAGTGACTGCCTTCAGCGTGCACCACAGCAAATGGAGGTGGCGTCAGTGGCACCTTTCCAGCCTGGCACCTCTCTACTGCACAGGGCCGGCTTACCGTATCGGGTAAAGTAAAGGAGACTGATAGATAATGCAGATAGTGTTGTAGTGACCCCCAGATAATACAGAGAGCATTGCAGTGACCACCTGATAATGCAGAGAGCATCGCAGTGAACGCCTGATAATTCATGGAACATGACAGCGATCACCACATAATGCAGAGAGCGTAGCAATGCCAGTCAGATAATGCAGGGAACATCACAGTGACCACCAGATAATGCAGGGAACATCACAGCGATCACCAGATAATGCAGAGAGCGTAGCAATGACAGTCAGATAATGCAGGGAACATCGCAGCGATCACCACATAATACAGAGAGCGTAGAAATGACAGTCAGATCATGCAGGGAACATCACAGTGACCACCAGATAATGCAGAAAGTGTTGCAGTGAATGCCAGATAATGCAGGGAACATCACAGTGACCACCAGATAATGCAGGGAACATCACAGCGATCACCAGATAATGCAGGGAACATCACAGCGATCACCAGATAATGCAGAGAGCGTAGCAATGACAGTCAGATAATGCAGGGAACATCACAGCGATCACCTCATAATGCAAAGAGCATAAAAATGACAGTCAGATGCTGCAGGGAACATCACAGTGACCACCAGATAATGCAGGGAACATCGCAGCGATCCCCACATAATACAGAGAGCGTAGAAAGGACAGTCAGATCATGCAGGGAACATCACAGTGACCACCAGATAATGCAGAGAGCGTAGCAATGACAGTCAGATCATGCAGGGAACATCATAGCGATCACCAGATAATGCAGAAAGTGTTGCAGTGAATGCCAGATAATGCAGGGAACATCACAGTGACCACCAGATAATGCAGGGAACATCACAGCGATCACCAGATAATGCAGAGAGCGTAGCAATGACAGTCAGATCATGCAGGGAACATCACAGTGACCACCAGATAATGCAGAAAGTGTTGCAGTGAATGCCAGATAATGCAGGGAACATCACAGTGACCACCAGATAATGCAGGGAACATCACAGTGATCACCAGATAATGCAGAGAGCATAGCAATGACAGTCAGATAATGCAGGGAACATCACAGCAATCACCTCATAATGCAGAGAGCATAAAAATGACAGTCAGATGCTGCAGGGAACATCACAGTGACCACCAGATAATGCAGGGAACATCGCAGCGATCCCCACATAATACAGAGAGCGTAGAAATAACAGTCAGATAATGCAGGGAACATCACAGCGATCACCAGATAATGCAGAGAGCGTAGCAATGACAGTCAGATAATGCAGGGAACATCACAGCGATCACCAGATAATGCAGAGAGCGTAGCAATGACAGTCAGATAATGCAGGGAACATCACAGCGATCACCAGATAATGCAGAGAGCGTAGCAATGACAGTCAGATAATGCAGGGAACATCACAGCGATCACCAGAAAATGCAGAGAGCGTAGCAATGACAGTCAGATAATGCAGAGAGCGTAGCAATGACAGATAATGCAGGGAACATCGCAGCGATCACCACATAATACAGAGAGCATAGAAATGACAGTCAGATCATGCAGGGAACATCACAGCGATCACCAGATAATACAGAGAGCGTAGAAAAGACAGTCAGATCATGCAGGGAACATCGCAGCGATCACCACATAATACAGAGAGCATAGAAATGACAGTCAGATGATGCAGGGAACATCGCAGCGATCACCACATAATACAGAGAGCGTAGAAATGACAGTCAGATCATGCAGGGAACATCACAGTGACCACCAGATAATGCAGAAAGTGTTGCAGTGAACGCCAGATAATGTAGGGAACATCACAGTGACCACCAAATAATGTATAGAAACAACCTGTGCCTCTGTTGAGGAACTACAAATGCCAGCGTGATCTGACAGTGCATGCTGGTTTTTGTAGTTCTGCAGCAGCTGGGGGGAGACAAAGGGATTCCAGTGATACATTACACCCCAAAGATCATTACCCGGTGGGGGCTGCTGGGCATGGTCAGGCTGAGCACCACAACACATCCTCATCCACTCATGATCGTGTTCCTGCGGGCACTGCAGGGCAGCCATGAAGCTCCCGACTGAAATGGAGAGCAGAGGCTTCCAGCCCACACGGACTCAGGACAGCCCCCAGTCGGCACCACACTTCCGTCACCATGTCGCCATGTTGGATTTGGGCACAGACCATGCACCTCCATGTAGGATTATTATTAGCTGCTATGCCGCACACAGGGCACCAGTCCGCCCACCTGCTCACCGCAGAGTAAACCTAGCGCAGTGGCGTAACTATGAAGGGTACAGTGGGTTGCTTGCTGGGCCGCCAGGCCCCATAGCAAGTGCAGCCCTTGCACCCTCCATAGTTACGCCACTGAGCGGCTCTGAATGAGGCCCTGTATCCACTATCCGACCTGAACTGTATCCAACCTGCACTGTAACCGGCACTGTATCCGACCCACACTGTATCCAACCCGCACTATATCCGACCCACACTGTATTCACCCTGTACTGTAACCCGCACTGTAGCCAACCCGGACTGTATCCGACCCACACTGTATCCAAGCCACACTGCAACCTGCACTGTATTCAACCCAAACTGTTCCCAACCCACACTGTATCCGACCCAAACTATATCCACCCCACACTGTAACCAGAACTCCTGATTGGCTTACGACCGGCACCAGATTCAAATTGTGCCAGCACTGTCTGTCCATGTCTGCCGCTGCGCCAGCTGTATTTAGCTGGCGGCTGGCTGCAAATCCACACCTGCTGCAGCTGATAGCACACAGGGGGAGATAAGAGGCTGCTGGAGGGATACGGGGAGGTGAGTTGTTGGGGGAGGCATAATGTGTGAGAGGCACTACTATTGTGTGCAATAATGTGTTATATGGGGCACTACTACTATGTGGCATAATCTGTAAAGGGCATTACTGTGTGGTATAATGTATAAGGGGCAATACTACTATTTGGCATAATGTGTATAAGGGGTACTACTGTGTGGCATAGCCTGAATGTGTTCTGTGTGATAAACCTGAATGGGGTCTGCGTGGCATAAGATGAATGGGCTCTGTGTGGGGCAAATGTGTTCGTTTTCTTAACTCTGTGAGGGGCCCTTTTTAGATCTTGCTATGTGTCTCACAAAGCTCTAGTTACACCCTTGTATGCAAACGCAGAGGCTCTGGAGTCAATATGAACTTGCATGAGTCATCAAGTTTGCTCAGACTGAGGTAAAAAGGATACTCTTCTAGCTTTCTAACAGGTTTTTTCTAACAGGTTTATGGCAGACTGACAATTTCCACTGGAGCCAGTCCCTGAACCTGTGTAATTTAAGAGTATCCCAATTTTTAGGGATTGAGTGACAGTGTATGTCCCTGACAAAGTTCAAACCTAGGCAAAACCTAATCTGGGTCAAACTACACCAAAAAAAAGTGCTGGCACAGAAAACCATGTTCAGATGGAAAGATAGCATATATATATGTATATATATATATATATATATATATATATATATATATATATATATATGGTACCCCAGAGATAGTAATGTAATGCCCCACAAAGGTGGTTGGAGATATCGACATCTGAAGTGGAGGCAAGACCCGTCAAGAGTGACAGGTTGAGAGGAGGTGACTGACAGAAGTCTAGAGATGGCGGTGGGAGCTCTCTAGAGGGATCAGATCCTAAAATACAGTGACTACAGGGAGATGGGTACATATATTACATATAGGCCTTATTATCCAGCCTGCCCTGCTGACAGGAATACTTTAAGTTACCAGCATAATACAGAAGGCTGTAACTGCAGGGACAAGTCTATATTATTGGAAAGTCAGCAATCACTGCAGAAACTCGTCACTCTGTACTACGGAGCCAGCAAATACTGCAGAGCCAGTCATAAGCCCAGGACCAGTTATCATTACCAAGCCATTCTATCTACTGTACTAATGGCCTGATTCAGAGATGGACAGAACTGCACAGCCGCACCAAGCGGCTGAGCAATTCCGTCCATTTAAAAAGCAAATGCAGAAGGAGATGTCACACACCTACTTGCTGCATCTGTGTGATCCCAGCACTGTGACCCAGGTCGCAGTCTGGAGTCACCATCGGAACAATTGCGACCATCGGTCTCAATTGTTTGTCCCTTCAGCCAGGCTGCGGGAGCTTGCAGCTTGTGAGGCCAAGATGTCTGCAGCTTGTGAGGCCAAGAAGTCTGCATGCACCCACGCAGACCCTGGCCTCGTCCCTCCCGGAAAACGCTGCCAGGGAATGCCCCCGCTACGCCTCCCTGTCAATCAGGCTGCGGCTGAGAAACACTGCGAGCGAACTCACAGACGGAGGGCTGCACACAGAACCGTAACTAGACTTTTTGGTGCCCTGTGCCAGAGAGAGCATTGGTGCCCCCCTCCCAATTAACTAGGAACATAAGAAGTGCATCTGAAAAAGGGCCATGTCTTCATGGGGCAGGGCCAGGGAAGAGAGAGGGGAGGCCAGGAGATGTTCAGGATAAAAGAAGAGGAAGCTACAAGTGAGAATGATGATAAACAGGAAAATTGACAGGCCCAAACCGCCCCCTGCCCTGTGGTGCCCTGTGCCATGGCACTGGTCCCACCACCCTAGTTGCGGCCCTGGTAGAACATGAGCAGTACCCCTCCTTGTGCATGCGCAGTCTTCCCACCATTGGGTTAGCAAGCATACAACTCTGAATAAGGCCCTAATTACAGAACTAAAATATACTGCGGAGCCAATAGTTACTTAAGAGTCCAATCTAATGTACTGTTTACACTGAAAGTCTCCTGGATATAAAGAGATATAACAATTAACAATCTTGTATATAAATACATTTATGCCATACGTAACGAAGGAGTGAATCATTTTCAGCAATAACTGTTATAATCAGCTACCTCCTCCTCAAGTCAAAAGGATTGAATTACTGTATAAACCACAATTTTACCACTCTTCATCCAGAATTTATTTTAATAACTAAAACACGTGTTTTACAACATTTTAAGTGCACCAACGGTTTTCATTTTCATAATCAACATAGGTGGTAATAAGGAGTTATGTACCAACAATATAGGTATATCTGCTCAGATATCGCTGTATGTAAAGTATTGCGTTATTAAGTAGTGAGGAGTAGGTATTAGGGACGTGTATCTAAGTACTGTACCTATTTAGTCAAAGGAGTATAGGTGATATTATTGAAAATGTCTACAGTTATTTTACTTTACCAACTTTTAATTGCTTGATAATGTGTTGATATTTTAGATGTATATGCCTAATATCCCTGTAAATGTGCAGTTATATAGACTACAAGCGCTCTAGTCTAATACAACTGAGGAGTTATGTGATTATTGTGTCAGGGGTCAGGGTGCCTCTGCCATGGAAGAACGTTTGAATGAACCTATCCAGACTACAGGACTCTTAATGGAGGTGCTACATATATATATATATATATATATATATACATATCTACTGTCTACATGTAACCAGCCCACAGGCAGGGTGGTCATTCATCATGGGTGTAGGTTCCACTTAAGAGATATGGCAGTGGGGAGCAGAGTTCAGGTCTTTATTTGAGGTGTTGGATCATGGATGCAACCCTGCAGTTTGGTATCAGGAGAGGTAGCGGTCTACAGTAGCTGACTGAGTTTATAAGACTAAGTGGAAGCATAGCCCAGGGTTAGTGTTGGTGCACACATGTGCTTTCCCTGCATCCATGATACAGTACATTTGCTCAGAGCTACGTCCCCAAATAAGTGAATTGGCACTGCAAATATGGTTCATTCAACCAACCCAACGATAAAACTAGGCTACTTACTTCCTCTTGGCATTTACAGTAATAGGTGCAGCCAGGACTTGGAGAAGGTGAGTTCTTGCAGGAAGAGGGCAATGCCATATACTGGACTAGGGGCATATACGTCCACTGGTGGCAATTTGTATTCTAGCAAACTGATCAAAATGTACCAGTGATCCTAATGAATCTTATCACTGGGGGCAATCTGTGTAATGACAGTGTAGGTAAAATGTATACTGGCACTGGGTCATGATGTATACTGGCGATATGGGCATACAGTATGGTGCTACTTAGAGAATTCTGTATAATGATAACTGGGCAAAGGCAGAATATAATACTTGGAGCATGTCATGGCCAATAATACAGGTACCTTGCCATTTGCATAACAATGTATTTCTCTTTTCTTCCATCTAGATAAGCATTTTCCAAAATAGGTCAACAAAGGGGGAGATGCATCAAAACTTTTAAAGAAGACATGTGAAGAAGTTACCCATAGCAACTAATCAGATCCTACAGTAGTTACCATTTTAGAGAATGCACTAGATAAATTATAGCTAGTAGCTGATAGGAGGAAATATTCCACTTATGTACTTTAGAAGGTTTGATAAATCTCCCCCTTAGTGGTATGAATCTGAGGAAGTGAACAGGGACATGCAGGCAGGAGAGGCAGAGCCTCCCCTGTCACAATCCCTGTCAGACTGCAGAGTTTTGACTATAAAAATTATTACAATTATACAAAGAAGATATTAGTAACTTATAAATATTGTCTTTGTATTATTCTGGTCATTTATATAGGTAAAAAATTTCAGCACTTCCTGGAAATACAGGGAGAGACAAGAGATGAGGCAGTAAGAGCTCAGACACTGCCTGGAGCTGGGGGCTGGGCCACGAAGCAGCCAATAAAACACAGAGAAAAAAAGCTAATGGAGGCATGCCTCACTGTGAGGGGCGTGCCTTGAGCTCTGATGAACACCTCTGATGACCATTCCAGGAATTACTCAGCAGCAGCACCGAGGAGGGAAGGAAATTGGAATATGCAGATAGAGGAAACACACAAAGGAGAAAAAGGTGAGGAGGGTCCGCTGCTAGGGGGAGATATGTGTGTGAGGGAAATCTTTTGTGCTAGGGGGGATCTTCTGTGCTAGTGGGAGATATGTGTGAGGGGGATCTGTGCTATGGGGAATCTGTGTGTGGAGGGATCTGTGTGAGGGGGGGATCTGTGCAAACGGGGCAGGTTCATATGTGTGTGTGTAAATCTGGCTTTGATACTAGCCAGTGCTTCCCCATCCATTGACGTCACTGCACGTACCTGGAAGTGATGGCATGTAACAAGGCCTGATGTCAGTAAAGTGTAACAAAAGATTCTTATCTCTGCCTGGGAAAACCACAGAGACGCCCAGTTACCAAACAGAATACAGAACTTTAGAGATTCCGGTATCATTTATTGCATGGTGAGCTCCCGGTTTATGTCGGAAACAATGTGGACTTTAACCACACAAAGAGATCAGTAAAGCAATTAGATAACATATAATAAAATGTTTGGCACGGTTATCTTTCTCACCCCAGCAGGAGCCTCAGCAGGTAATAGTGCGTGCGCCACACTGTGCAAAGCCCATGTAACTTCCAGCTACACAACAGCGTGCACCTGAGGATTCTACTGAAGCAGGAGGACTTCTATAAAATAAGAGTGAAATTAATAATAACTAAATTTAAAAGAAATGAAGAACTTGTGCAAGGTTATAATATTAAAAAAAATATTAATATTTGGTTTATTGGTTAATAGTACAAATACCCAAATACACCCGCAGCATCAACACCCATTTCACAAGAAGTTTCTGATTCAGAGGTGGACGCAATGCCGTGAGTCTCCGTACTTGAACTGTCCAGGCCATGCTACAAGAGGAATGACGAAACTACCATTTGCATATTACCACCTCTACGACTCCTCCGATAAAAACCGCAACCGCGTCTGCAAAAGCACCAACCTCTGTATCAGGCTCCAAGCCAGATCCGGTCATGATCTGCCCACCTCAGAATCAGCTGGGGATATGAGAAATGCGTGCATTTGCCTCTGCGCACGCGCTGCATTCTTAGACTCGCTAATTGCGGCCATTTAATGAGCTGCATCTGACAATTTCTCTTTTATTTTTTTTATTTACTTTTACAAAGCAAAATCACATTCTTTGAGAGATCCAGTTACTGGAAATTTACTTAGCTTGAAGACAATGGTAGCTACAGTACAGCAGGTTATTTACTGTATCTCACTCCTCGCTTGCACTTTGATTGTGCAACAGTTTCTGCTTACCGGATTGTTCAGTTGAAAATATTTCATACATACATGAGGCATTTTGAAATGTATGTATTTTTTTTTAATGTCTCCTGTGCCAGACCGCACCCGAAGAACGACGCGCCTCTCCCAGCACACATGTTGCAATCTGGCATTTCGCAATGATGTGCAGTTAAAGGTAACAAATACATGAGAACACACAAAATACACTTCCTGTTATGTTTTGATCAAATATTATTACCTTGCGTCTCCTAATGACTATTTGATGTTTTCACAAACCACTTCTTCCTTGGAAGAGTAATTTGGACATGTAAACAGGAGAAATATACATCTGTTTTGACTCCCTTCCAATTTTTTATAGATTTGTGTCTTAGGAGCCTGTTTATCAAATAATATTTGGATATTCCCACAAATATTAAGTATCCCCTGGATGTACCATGGAGGTACTGCAGCAGTTGTCTATGATATCTGCTGCAATCCGTCCATTTTTGAGAGCAGCAGCAACCCCCATAGGTTTTTATGGGGGCTGCAAAGTACCATGATACACACTAGAACAGGGATGGGGAACCTCAGGCCCAGGGGCTGTATAAGGCCCTCGGAATCATTTGGTCTGGCCCTCTGAGCTTTTTTCGGCTAACCTCAGGGTGCCTAGAATGGCACACTGCAGCCAGAATCTATGCAGCAGTGTCACCCAGAGCGTCCTTAGGGCACTTCAGATGGTCACACTGCTGCCCTTACAGCTCCCCAGATCATCCTGAGGTTGCTGTGGGCATTGCTGTAATCACTGGCGAGTGTGGCCCTCCCCATTGTGATGTCACGTACAGGAGGTGTGGTCTGCATCGGGCCCGCAAATAATGTTATATATATCAAAATGGCCCTCGGCAGAAAAAAGGTTCCCCACCCCTGCACTAGAACATGAGCAACGAATAGAAAGCTAAGCATTCTGAATTGGGGCACTCTCGAGTCTGATGTTTTATTAAAACATCATCCTTCATTCGTACATTTAATTAAAAGTACAACCTGTAATAGTGACATTTTAAAAAAAAGTGCAAAATGTAATTTTGATCAAAAGCAAATGACCAATCTTAAAATAATAGCAATTTTACTTTTTATCTAAATATAATATTGATTTCTTTGGGTCATACTAACTCTAACTGCGATCATTTGAATTTCCGCCAGTAGTAAAACTCGTCAGGTTTTGAGGAAAACGTTGCACCTTTTTCTTCTCTTTTTTTTAACAAATCTAGAATAGCGGAACACATGTTAGGATGGCACATAAAAGCCAAAGGTTATTAAGCAAAAATAGGTGAAACAAAGGTTGGAAGATTTTTACTTTAATAGGCGAGACCTGACTGTTGAGAACTGACTGTTGTTCCAAAGATGTCTCTACTGGTTCCTGTAGGGGCAAATTAGGAACTTACCTAATTGGAATCTGTGCACACGGCTGCTGGACTCTTTAGGGTTATATATATTGAGTACGTCTGGTGGCTTTTTTCCCTGCATGTAGACAATCCATAAGGACCATCACATTTTCATATTTTTATATGCAAGAAGACATTGGAGAAGATGCACTAAGCCTTGGAGGGTGATAAAGTAGAGAAAGCTAAAGTACCAACCAATCAGCTCCTAACTGCCACTTTACAGGCTGTGTTTGAAAAATAGCAGTTAGGAGCTGATTGGTTGGTACATCCCACCTGTCTTCAGGTACATACTGCGGTATGTACCAACACCCGAAAAATCCCACCGGCGTCCTTCTGCGTATGCGCAGAAGGCCGCGGGCTACAGGGGGTGATGGGAGGGAACCAATTGGATCCCTCCCAAGAGGGAGCGTACCGATAAGAAGCCCTAAGGCTTCTATTGGGTAACTCCACCGGAAGATGGCGTTACCCATTGGGATGAAGCACGTTTAGTACATTTGGGGAATGCGGTAAAACCCCCCAAAAACTGCATTTTCGGGGTGTTTTATCTAGAGATGAGCGGTTCGGATTCTGTGGAATCCGAACCGCTCCGAACATTGGGGATCCGAGTCCACCCGAACCCTGTTCGGGTGTTCACCGCCTGACTCGGATCCCCGTTCGGGGCCAAACGGCGGCCGCCTGATGTCGGATTCTCACTAGAGAATCCGACATCAGGTCTCCTCGCGTGTAGGGCAGAGCGCAGTGATAGCGCTCTGCCCTACACAGACACAGACACACAGCCGCCAGCGGCAGCTGTGTGTTTGTTACAGCAGCCAATGAGAGTCACACAGACTCTCATTGGCTGCTGCACGGAGGGAGCTGGCTGGAGCTCACACATGAGCTCCGTCTTCCGGCTCCCTCCTCAGCGTGTGACAGAGCGGACGGCGCGGGAGCGGGGATACAGGTAAGTTTTATTTTTATTTTTTTTTTACTTGTCAAAGGTCCGGGGGCGCTACTGGGGGGGGGGGTCTGCACTACTGGGGGGGTCTGCTACTGGGGGGGGGCTATACTACTGGGGGGGCCATACTACAGAGGGGCCTGCTACTGGGGGGGCTATACTACTGGGGGGGGTCTGCACTACTGGGGGGGGTCTGCTACTGGGGGAGGCAATACTACTGGGGGGGCCATACTACAGAGGGGCCTGCTACTGGGGGGGGCTATACTACTGGGGGGGGTCTGCTACTGGGGGGGCCATACTACTGGGGGGGATCTGCACTATTGGGGGGCCATACTACAGAGGGGCCTGCTACTGGGGGGGCTATACTACTGGGGGGGTCTGCACTACTGGGGGGGGTCTGCTACTGGGCAGGGCTATACTACTGGGGGGGCCATACTACAGAGGGGCCTGCTACTGGGGGGGGCTATACTACTGGGGGGGGTCTGCTACTGGGGGGGCCATACTACTGAGGGGCCTGCTACTGGGGGGGGGCATACTACTGGGGGGGCCTACTACAGGGGGGGCCATACTACAGGGGGGGGCCCATACTACAGGGGGGGCTACTACTGGAGCAGCCTACTACTGGGGGGGCCTGCTACTGGGGCAGCCTACTACTGGGGGAGCCATACTACTGGGGAGGCATACTACTGGGTGGCCTGCTAATGGGGGACATACTACTGGGGGGGCCTGCTAATGGGGGGCATACTACTGGGGAGCATTCAACTGGGGGCACTGCATAGTGGACCGTACTACTAAGGGGACTGCATAGGGGGCACCACTGCTGGGAGACATTGTGTAAGGGACACCGCTACTGTGGGCATTGTGTAAAAGGGTCACTACTGTGGGCATTGTGTAAAAGGGGCACTACTGTGTGTCGTAACATAAATAAGAGACACTACTTTATGGTGTAATGTGAATCAGGCCCTATGTGCGGTGTAATGCTAATAAGATTGTGCACTGTGACTCCTAGGGCCGTAGCCCACTTTGTAAACAAGTACTGTGACTCTGCTGGCCGTACCCCACTGGGTGGGTGCACTACTTTTCATTTCTGCCACTGCTGTGTGGCAATGTGTCATAGATGTGCTTTATACTGTGGTGTCTGTGTCGTTGTGCCGCTGGTTTGTCGCTTAGTAACCGGTCAGCTCACTGCAACCTTTGGCCAATAATGTTGAAAACAATATTATAAGCTGTGATATGGTCTAAATTGACTGGAAATTAATGTTATTGAGGTTAATAATACTCTAGGAAGAAAAAAAAGACCAATTTATGTGATTTTAGCTTTTTTTGTCAATTTTTGTAAAAAAATCCAAATCCAAATCCAAATCCAAATCCAAAGCCAGTCACCGCAGTTTGGCAAATCCAAATCCAAATCCAAAGCCGGACGACGAATTAGAACCAAATCCAAATCCAAATCCGGCAAAAATGGTCCGGCGCACATCCCTAGTTTTATCGCATTTCACCGTTAGTACATCACGCCCTTTATCTCTCTCTCCACTTTACCACTTTCCAAGGCTTAGTACATCTCCCCCTATACTCTGTAAGAATCAAGATGCTTCATATCATTTATCAGAGACTAGTAGTTCACTGCTTTTAACTAGCAAAATAGAATAGTGCAGCTTAAAGAAATATGATGTCAGCCATAGGCAAACGCAGGGGGGGTTCCGTCTGCCTGGAAACCCCCCTCCCCAGCACACACCATGACCACAGTAGAAATAGTAATATAATAGAATTTTGCTAGTGTTGCATGTTCTTCTCAGTATCACAAATGAAATAAGTAGCACCACCTATGGATCTTTTAACATGTATCAGACAGCAATAAATAACCTGTGCACCAACTACAATATCTGGAAAACATGCACTATTAGGGATGCACTGCTATAGAGCCCAATATGTACATATATGTCCAGGGCAGTTCTAGGTTCTTCTGCTGCTCCTCCAAGCTCCCGGACATGCTCCAATAGTCTGGAATGGTGCCCACATCTAAAATGAAAACATCCAGCTCTGGAAGGATGGCCCTACTGCCACAACTAAAGGCTTATTGTGATCGCTGGTTCTGTATATGCGGGAATTATGATACACAATACACTTTGTAAGACGCATATTAAAACTGGTTGGGTGCTAATTCTGCCCTCTTCATGGACTGGCCACACTCGCTCTAAAATTAAGCATTTGGAAACCCCCCTCTAGAAATCCTGCGTTTGCCACTGTCAGCTGTTCTCTTTTATAGCGTAGTACAGATGTCAGTTTACTGTGTAATTTATTCCCCGTTCACAGCTGAAAAAAAATTATATTGTAGTCTCTTATCTGTAATAAAGTACTGAACAACAGTGACCTTAGGGGGAAAAGGGACAGCTGTGGACCCATGATTTTCACATTCTCAAATATGCTTCATTGTTATTGTCTTATTTTCTAGGTCAGGGGAAGACAACATGCAGCATTCCTGCTGCTGTAGAACTACATATCCCAGCATGCCCTGCCACAGTTTTGCTGTTAGACATGCTAAAACTGTGGCAGGGCATGCTGGGATGTGTAGTCCCGCAGCAGCTGGAGTGTTGGAGGTCGCCTACCCCTTATCTAGTAGCTTATTTGTAATATTCATTATGTTGTTGTTTTATTGTTTTTTTTCATAATTAGGTCCCTATTTAACAACAAAGCATTATTATTATTACATATTATTTATGGGTGCCACAAGTGGTCCGCAGCGCCGTACATACAGTACAGGGTACACAGAACAGTACATTACAATTAGAGATGTGCACTGACCCTCGTGTTTTGGTTTTGGATCTGGATCCCCCTGGTTTCGGATCTGGATTGGTTTAGCCAAAAACTCACCTCTGTGTTTTGTTTTCGTGTTTTGGTTTTTGATCTGGATTTTTTCTTAAAAAATCATAAACACAGCTAAAATCCCATAAAATGGGCCTTTTTTGGTCCTACAGTATAATTAACTTCAATAACATTTATTTCCAGTAATTTCCAATCAATTTTGACCACCTCACAATATTATTTGCTTCATCTAGTTAAGGCCAAAAGGTTGCATCCAGCTAGCTGGTTGACTAAGCTAAGTGACACAGTGGGTGGCACTAACATGTGGCAGTTCAGCTTCTAATTTCAACCACAGATACAGTGTGTTATACAGTGTGGGTTGGATACAACAATAGTGCACTTAATGTGACAGCAGTGTCGACAGAGCGGGGTTGTTGACGGTGTCCTCAGTACATGGAATGGCAGTGCTGCGGTGATGACAGTGTCTTCAGTGAAGGGTAACGGTGATGTTGGCAGTGCGGGGGTGCCAGCGGTGTCTTTAGTACAGGTTTGCTGGCTGTGTCGGCAGTGTGGGGGTGCCAGCGCTGTCTTTGATGCAGGTTTGCTGGCTGTGTCGGCAGTGCGGGGATTGATGGCAGTGTCCTCAGTACATGGAATGGCAATGCTGCGGTGCTGGCAGTGTTTTCAGTGAAGGGTACCGGCGGTGTCGGCAGAGCAGAGGTGCCAGCGGTGTCCTCAGTGCAGGTTTGCTGACTGTGTCAGCAATGCAGGGGTGTTATCAATACAGGGTGCTGGCAGTGTAGGCAGAGCGGAGGTGCCAGCGGTGTCCTCAGTGCAGGTTTGCTGACTGTGTCGGCAGTGAAGGGGTGTTCTCAATGCAGGGTGCAGGCGGTGTCAGGAGAGTGGGGGTGCCAGCGGTGTCCTCACTGCATGTGTGCTGACAGTGTTGGCAGTGCAGGGGTGTTGGTGGTGTCCTCAGTATGGGAGTGTCAGCAGTGTGGGGGTCGCTGACGGTGTCCTCAATACGTGGGGCAGCAGTGCCGGGGTGCCGGCAGTGTTGGCAGTGGTGGTGTTGGCAGCGGGGGATGCTGCCAGTGGGGGTGCCGGCGGTGTCGGCAGCAGGGGGTGCCAGCGGTGTTAGGCGGCGGGGGATGGCGGGCGCCATCTTCTTTTTCTTCTGTGTGCATTTTCAATGGGCTTAACACTGATTGGCTGAGAGCCATGACAGACGGCTCTCTCAGCCAATCAGCATTAAGCCCGCTCGATACAAAACCTCGCGACCCGACAGCAGGGTCATTAGGTTTTGCCTCGGATCCCCGAAATTCGGATGAGTTGGGATCTCTGAGACCCGAACCCGCTCATCTCTAATTACAATACAGTAACCAATATATAAACAGAGCACAAGTGACAATTAGCACCACAATGCTCCATGCACAATACAGCTGGGAAGCTGTAGGCTGTCATTGAAGTGCTAGAGAAGAGAGCTGTGAGACAGTAGGGAGGAGCAGTGGTGTAACTATGGGGGGGTCAAGCGGAGCTCGTGCCCTGGGCGCATCAGACCGGTGGCACAGGGGGCGCTGCCGGCCGCGGTCCAGGACATGGGTGGTCAGTGTAGTTCAGACCACAGTAACAGTAACAACACAGTAACAAATGCCCCCGACGGCTATTACACTCATACTACCAGGTGTCAGTGTTTGTTTTGGCAGTCAATGAGAGTCAGACAGACTCTCATTGACTGCTGCGTTGCACCCTCTGCCGGAGCCAAGCTGAAGCTCACTCATGAGCTCCATCTTCCAGGTCCCCTGCAGTGGGTGATGGGAGAGACGTCATAACATCATGACGTCTCTCCCATAATGCAGAGCGGGCCGCCCTGGGAGGACGGAGGAGGAGGCCCGCAGATGGAGGCAGGTGCAGAAACAGGGATTCAGGTAAGTGTTTTTTCTTTACGTGTGTTTCTTTGGAACTGCTGGGGTTGACTACTTGGGCCACTAATGGAGGCACTGCATCGGGGGGACCGCTACTGGGGGCACTGCATAAGGGGGGACTACTACTGGGGGCATTATATAAAGGGGACTACTACTGGGGGAACTACATAGGGGGGACAACTACTGGGGGCACAATATAAGGATCACGACTGGGGGCACTGCATAGGGGGACTACTACTGGGGGCATGGCACAGGGGGGACTACTACTGGGGCACTGTATAAGGGTCACAGCCTAGGGGTGACCACTACTGGGGGCATTGTATAAAGGGCACTGCTGGGGCCTTCATAAGGGGGACCACTACTGGGGGCACTCTATAAGGGTCACTACTGGGGGCACTGTATAAGGGGCACAACTGGAGGGCCTTCATAAGTGGGACCACTACTGAGGGCACTGTATAAGGTGCACTGCTAGGGGCCTGCATAAGGGGTCCACTACTGGGTGCCTGCATAAGGGGGATGACTACTGGGGGCACTGTATAAGGGTCACTACTGAGGGCACTGTATAAAGGGCACTGCTAGGGGCCTGCATAAGGGGTCCACTACTGGGGGCCTGCATAAGGGGGATGACTACTGGGGGTACTGTATAAGGGACAGAACTGGGGGCCTGCATAAGAGGGACCACTGCTGGGGACACTGCATACTGGGGAGTACTGTATAAGGGGCACTACTGGAGTCTTGCATAAGGGAGAACACTACTGGGGGTACTGCATATGGGGATTGTATAAGGGGCACTGCATAGGGGGTTACAGTATAAGGGAGCACTACTGGGGCACTGTATAAAGGGCACTACAACATGGGGCACTGCTACTGCGGACATTACATAAGAGACACTACTACAGTGGGCATTGCAAGAGGGGCACTACTACTCGGGGCATTAAAGTGCATATGTAATGGAAAGGAATGTTCCCAGAGTGACGATAAAGGGATGTGTGTCATGTTGACACACCCCATTTTTCAGTGAAACGAACATTGTTCCCTTGCAGGGCCATCATCAGGTGGGGTCGAGGGCCCAGACACTCGGGGAGGCTTGCCCGGCGCCCGCTACTACCCTCCTGGCCCTACTGTGACAGACAGTGACAGACCCTGCCTGGGGTCTGCTCCTACCAATGCACTGCAGCCACCCGTGCCCACTAATATCCCCCCAGCCATGGCCCACCCTGCCGCCGCACAATGCAGTAAGTAAAGTGACTCGTGAGTCACTTCTCATCCAGCCGTCCTCTCGCTCCGCCTCCTATCTTACCTACACCGCATTTGCTGGCTTGCCCTCAATAAAGTTTCTTTTTGAGCACTGAAGCGGCGTCATGAGAAAGGAGCCGCGGTGGGCGGTGAGGAGCCGGAGCAGACAGACAGACAGAAGAGATAACGATTGAGCAAGCGAGCGAGGTGAAGTAAGTGTGTCACTCACTGACTGTGTCCTTTCTATCAGAGTCCCAGGCCATTGATTCAGTATTCCGACAGAACCAAGCTGTCCCTGCTCCATGGAATTCTTCCCATGCTGCCTCGCTCCAGCTATTTTTAATATGACTCAAGGCGAAAGGGTTGAGGGGGGAAGGGCTGGGGGACCTGCCTATTTTGTCAATCCCGGGCCCCACAAATTCTGATGGCAGCTCTGTTCACTTCTATTGATAACACCTGTGAGTGGTGTGGATAGGTATATCAATAAATTAACATAATAATAATACTATTTTATACAATAACTGATTTGGTGCAGGATATTATCTAGAATTCTCATATTTGCTTATATCATTTGTAATTCATGTAATTTGAACAAATAGTATTTTTGTGATATTGTTTTAAAGTAAAATGCAGTGGTGTAACTACAGAGGGTGCAGTGGGTGCGCTTAATTTGGGGCCCGGCGGCTTAGGGGGCCCGCCAGCCCAGCAAGCATCCCCCTTCACCCTCTGTAGGACACCCAGCCAAGTTGCTGGTGCAACTGGGAACGTTGGTCTCTGAAGCGATCAGAGACTAAAGACACCTCTGACTGCTTCAGAGGCCAGCTTTCCCAGTGATGCAGTACATGGGTGTGCGGGTGACGTAATGATGTCACCCGCATCACCCAACATGTGAGGAGCCTGCGCATCTGCTGGATCTAGTTAGATCCAGCCAGCGGCAGGCACAGATGCCGGAGTGAGGCTGGATCGCTGTCAACTGTGAAGACAGGTGAGTACAGCACAGTGGAGGGGGCACTTCATAAGTGGTATTACCGGGGGCTCAGCATAAGGGGCATTACCGGAGGCACAGCATAAGGGGCATTACAGGGGGCACTGCATAATTTCCACTGTTTAAGGGGCATTACTGGTGGCACAGCATAAGAGGCATTAGGCATTACAGGGGGCACTACATAATGGGCATTGTATAAGGGACTCTACTGGGGGCACTGCATAAGGGAGACTACTGGGGGCATTGCATAAGGGACACTACTGGGGGCAATGCATAAGGGACACTACTGGGGACACTGCATAAGGGACACTACGGGGGGCACTGCATAAGGGACACTACTGGGGGCACTGCATAAGGGGCTTTAATACAGGGGCATTGCATAAAGGGCACAACTACAGGGGCATTGTATAGGTAGACCTATGGGGGCCCTGAGGAAATTGTGCAATGGGGCCCCCATACCTCTGGTTACGCCCCTGGTAAAATATAATGCTTTTCACACAATAAGCATTGAAATGGCACTGTCTAAATCATATTATCCATTTTAACTGCAGCTTTATTAACACATAAATTGTAATGGAGTATTTCTTCAGAATTGGTAAAACACAGGTAAATTGGATCTCATTAATAGCATCTCCTTCTCCTGTCTCCTGACCAAATATGTATAGGACATCCATTAACAATCCATTAGGGTTAGCATACGGGAGGATGGGGGGAGGGTGTACAAAGTGCCAGTGCCTGGTCTTGTCCAGGGGCCTGGGCAAGTTATGGAGGTGTAGCCATGCTCCCAAAGTTGTGTACCCATGACTCGTCCAAATTCACTTTGTGGTAGCATATCCAGGAGTGCTGAGAGGGGGGGTTGGGTAGCTACAGATTTCCTGGGCCCGGGTTTGTTTGGGGGTGGGGGAGCATTTCTATGACACCCTGGCTGATCCAGGCCTCCACTTTCAGCTTTGAAGCAGTGCATAATAT
This sequence comes from Taudactylus pleione, assembly GCA_031769625.1. Classification (NCBI taxonomy): domain Eukaryota; kingdom Metazoa; phylum Chordata; class Amphibia; order Anura; family Myobatrachidae; genus Taudactylus; species Taudactylus pleione. The sequence continues at coordinate 4,368,228 of JAUIMM010000067.1, forward strand.
GGGTGTGACCATGCTCCCCACTAGCGCACGCAGGCGGGGGGTTTTGAGTACCCAGAAACCCCCCCTGACAGACTGGAAAGTGGCACCATCTTCTTAAGCCACACCCCCATGCGGCAAAATGCTGCTATTCGAGGGTCAATCAGGAGGAATAGGCGGAGCCAATATGACGTGATTCCATTAGAATCGCCTCATTTGGCTCCACCCCTTGCCGATTGACCCGTGAATTGCAGCATTTTGTTGCTAGGGGGAGGGGCCTAATGACACGGTGCCAGCCTGCCAGATCCCATCCCTATCGTGTCTACAATCCGCAGCTGCTGCAAGGTAAGTGTGTGTAATGTTTGTGTGACATACTGTACAGTAGATGTGTGTGTGTGTAAGGTATGTGTGACATACTGTATGTATTATGTGTGCATATATATGTATGTGTGTGTATCTAATATATATATATACACAGTATGTGTGTGTGTGTGGAAACCCCCCTGTAAAAATACTGTGTTTGCACGTGCCCCCCATTATTGGCCATGCCAGTCTGGTGTCTCAGCAGCCCTAGACATAGCATCTCTATGGGGATCCATACCCCTGTACTTGGCAATGCTAGCCGCACAGCTGTGTGGCATTATTGTGACACTCAACTAGGTAAAGTGTCCTGAGGGCTCCTAAGATGGCGCGCTGACAGGAATGGGATAGGGAAAAACAACATGCTGAAAAGATGTAGTATGAACATTCCAGTTATTCAGTATTTCTCACGGATGTGCACTTTCCATATTATACAGTACTTAATACAGTTGACCTCAGATAAATTTAAACATACGACTTTTGTATACTCGCAAAACTTCATCGGTACTCCAATCAGTTCTCTGGCTGTATTTTGACTGACACATTGTAAAGATACACACAACTTTAAATGTGGCGTATTCATTTTACACACATGCAAAACTTTGGTTATCCTCATTATCAATTTGGAAATTTGTTCTAAAAATATGAGATGCACAAACAATTGCCTCCAAGAAGGTGTGCAAGAGAATATCGGCTGTATGCCTATGGTTATGGGTGTCTGGCGTCACCAAGCCTCTCCTGTACTGAACTTATATGTGAACACCCATCAATCACTTCCAATAGCACAAGTGGACGTATGTATAAAGTACACCAACACAACATACAGGCACAAATGCGAACTGCGACAAATTTCACATCATGGAAATGCCTAAATCAGGTCCTGTATTGTCTCTTTCAGTGATGAAGAATTTTGATTATCCAAACCTGTTACTCTTATAATACCCCAGACACCACCACTGATGTAATAAAATATCCTTGGCCATACCAGAAACTGCTGGAAAGTCTTTCTCATGATGTGGTTAGAACTTTCCTGGAATATGTCCCTTCTTCTTTTCTTATTCTCCTTCAAGTGGAGACAGTTTCTTATCTTGTATACAGTATATTGTATTATTGCTCAATGCAACTGTACTGACCATTTGTACATTTCTGCAATAATGAAACCTATTTTTTTTGTTTCTTACTCGTGCAAATCCAGAACCAAGCAACAGAGTTCATTGTAATGTATTTAGAGTCAGAGCAATATATTTTTTTCCAATAGTTTTGATACTGGCAACAATCAGTCTCAAAAATAGACAAATCTCAGGTGCACAACTCCAAATTATTGATAATATATAAATGCAATAAAATTTTGCAATCAATAGCGGTTTTTAGAATAATCTTGGCCAAGGTTATGGGCCTACCCACCATATCCAGGTAACCTCTTTAGGGTAGGTCCCTAACATACTAGGATTCAAATCCAGAGTGCAGGACACCCCCAAACTGGCCCAGCTAAGCCGCCCCAGGGCACCGCCATAGTAACAAAAGTGCAGTGTAAAAGAGATAGTTAAGAGCAGACACAGCTGCATATAAAGAATGAAAATAAAAAAGTGAGGTACATGTATAATAAACAAACAGTGAAGGGTTAAAATGTGTTATAAAAGAAAAATGTGTTAGAATGCGTTGCCCTGAAACAGATCAACCAAAGCAATCCAGGGGGACCCACGCCCCAAAAATGAACCAAAGTTGCACTACAGTAGGTAAGTCCTACAAGTAATATACTGTAGTGCAACTTTGGTTCATTTTTGGCTCCGCCCCCTCCGAGCCCTGGGAACATCCTGCTGGTAACCTGTGCAGGAAGTCCCGGGCTCCTCCTCCCTGCACCTGAAAGATTAGGAGGAGAAGGAGGCGGAGGACCCAGGAGGAGCACAGGTCGGCGACCAGGAGACTAAGGTGAGTGGGGACCGGTGCTGGGCGACTGTGGGGCGGCGAAGCATCGGGTGCGGGATGTGGAAGCCCATAGGCTTCTATAGGGTACAGGTTTTTCTGGCGTTACCATCTGCACCGATAATAAGGCGACCGGGGCTTAGTGCATATGAAAATGCGGTAAAACCCCCGAAAACGTTGTTGTGTAAGTGTTATATGCATAATTACTGACTTTGCTGCTCCCTCCGCCAGGAAAGTGGGCGTTGCAGAGGACGTGGCGGCACGAACGCGTCATCGTGGCCTCGCTATACAGTGGCGTGAAAACAGGCATTGTATAGTGGGTACGGGGCTACGATGATGTGATTCAGCCCCCTCGCAGCTCCCACTTGTGCTCTGTAAGGGGCGTGCGAGCAGGTGGAAGGGGACTGCGCGGTGGTGGGTGCAGGAGACTTGCCTACCTTTCTGGGTGGCCGGGAGCACCAGCCAATTTTCCGGGCAAAATCAGAGATGTTGGTGGTTGCCATACAGTTTCAGAATGCACATTGCGACTGTATTGCAGAATTAAATTGCTCTTTCAGTGCGCAAGTTACAAATGCAGGGAGCACAGAAGTGTACAGTGCTCTAGGCTACTAATAGTCACAGACACAGGGATCATCCAGGGATCTTCCCCTAATATAATGGATGGGCATCTGAGAGGCTGTATAAGGGGTTGATTATGTTTCATACAGCGAAAAGAGAAGAGAAATGGAGAAGTTGCCCATAGCGACCAATCAGCTATAAGGTAGCATTTATCAAGGACATTCTATAAAATGATAGGTTAATATAACTTCTCCACTGCTTGATACATAAACCCCATCTCTTTTTATATTGCTACAGACGTGACTTTTCCTGCTAACAGGAAATGTTACATTCCATGCATTATGAGTGACCTGATTCTCCAGTGGAGCATTAATTAGTCACTGAATTATGGGCAAAATCAGAAGCAATTAACTGATTAGTTTGCAGATTTTGAATCTTTTATGTTGCTTTAAATTTATTTATATTTACAAGGTAGAGCCTTAAGGTGCCCATCATAATCGCGCCGTCGTCTCCCGGGGGGTGAAGTGCATACACTGAACATTCAGACTTTCAGTATATGCACATCAATCATCCCCAAACATGAGCAACCTGACGACAGTCGTCAGGTTGACCGTCATGTTCGGACGATGATAGATGTTGGAAATGACCAGAGGGGGCGTGCCTCGCTCGTCGTTTTAGACATTTAAATGCCCGATTTGCAGCCGATACCTGAGCGATTGTACGATTACGATGTCGTAATCGTGCAATCACTCAGTATTATTGCCAAGTGGAAGGGCACCTTTACAGTGGTGTAAAAAAAAACATGTTAAAAATAAACTCTATGAGGGGTATTAAATATGAAACATAAACTTCGCCGTCTATGCGTGTCAAAGTTTTCGCCGCACATCGGAGCTTTTGCCGGCGAAAAAGTATCGCGCGTGCCCCCGCTTATACCCGTATTCAATATGAAATCATCGAAAATGGCACCTGGCGAAAGTGAAATCAGCAAAAACTTCGCTGATTTTTGGGGAAATCACCCTAACACCCCCAAAAAGATGCTCTGACATGGGGGATCACTCTGGATACCCCCAATTAGCCATGCTGATGGTTTTTGGGGTATTTAAACGGGCTCGATAGCTGCTATTTTGGGGATTTGGGAAGGTGGTGAAGAATAGTATTTAGAAAAAAATTTTTGCAGAAAATAAGTAGTCCCAGCAAATTTTGGGTACTTGAAAAAGGGGGTGAGCATATTTAAAAGTTGCTAAAGTGAAGTTTTTGCCCCTAATGGACAGTGGGGAGTGGTCACTCCTCTGTGCCTGAGCCCAGGTGTCGGCAAGTTTGGAGTGGGGGATAATTCCCTCCAAGACTTTACTTCCAGGATTCCAATGGGGGACCTTATCACCTGCTCTGGCCAAATCTGAGCTCCAGAGGCAGGTGGCCCAGATTCCCAAACTACCAAGTATGAGCTGTTTGGAGCTCCAGGGAAACAATTAGCTGGTTGTGCAGGCAGGCTCTCCTTGTATCTCCTCATGCCACTCTGTTCTAGGAGGCTGCACGGGAGGACATTCCATTTCCCTGGAAGGGGGACTGGGAGAAACCAGCAGCCCAACAAGAGCTCCTGACCCCCGAGAGCTCCTGTTCCCCTGGACCTCCAGGGAAAACGCAAACTTGCAGTCTTATATTTGTAGTTTTAACGACTTCCTGGTATGACATGAAAACAGACAGCTGGTATGTAATATTTCAGGTTTCTTAACATATTCACTTGAATCCCCTTCAGCTCTCATGTGTTACAAATTGCAAAAATAGTCTCACGTCAAGCATGCCTCAGAGCTAATGTATGATAAAATATAAACCTTATATCGGCTGAGGGGTGTCATGTATGCATATCACTTAACATAAATATAACCTACTCATAACCATAAATAAAGATACAGAGACATTGGTTTGGCAGAAAAAAATGTTTATCTATTTATTCAACCATATTTAAAAAAAGAAAAGGTATGGTGGCAAAGAAAGGACGGCCAGCATCAGCACAATCCAGCCATGCACAAATAAAAACCTGGGACCGGTGACCTCCCATTCTTTCCTGCATGAGCAAGGTTATGGTAACAGAACTTCCATAGCACCACCATAACAAGCTAAACCACCAAAGCAACAATCCAAAACAGATCCTCAAGGAAAACTAAAAGCTGTTGTCAATTTAAATTAACACCGTCGAGCCTGTGCAAACAAGAAAAACAAAACGTAATAGTCTAACGTGGCACCACATAGCCCATGTTGGTTGGAATAAATTTCACCACAGCCATCCGATGTCCATCTACTCCAGCGCCGCCGACATACCTGACCGGTGGCTATCCACTTCAGGGCTGCCGATGCACCTATCCAGTGTCCTTCCGCTCCAGTGCTGCTGACACACCTGTGCAGTGTCCATCTTCTCAAATGCTGCCGATGCACAGGTCCGGTGTCCATCTGCTCCAGTGTTAAAAAAAAATTTTTAAAAAGTTAATTTTTTTTTTAAAAGAAGTAAAAAGAAAACATTTTTTTTAAAAAGTCAAGAAAAGTTTAAAAAAAAAAAGAAGTAAAAATGATCTTGTTTTTTGGGACTTCCGGTTCCGGCTGTATGGCGTGAAGACAAGCGTGCAGGAGCTCCGCTATATTCAAGCCCTCACCTTTGTTCACGGCTTGGTAAGCCTCCAATTCAGCGGCTCTTCCCCAGTATCATCCCCTAACATCTCCGGACGGAGATGAACAAATACTTTTCATCACAGACATTGGTGAAACCCCCGCAGCCATGCCAGGAGAAACGGCTCGCTGATCGCAATATGGCGGCGTGTGCTGACGGAGACGCTCCCTCGGCAGTTCCAGCCCCTAAGAAGACTGCGGCTGAATTAATTAACCCTGCTACACAGGTAGGACGCTCTCCTGAATCACCTGCAACATATGGTGATATTGTGGAAGCCATAAAATCCACTATGGCTCCATTACTCTCACAAGCTGTGACAGACATATCCACGCAGCTTCAGGGATTAACGCAGAGGATGAGTGACACTGAGCTCCAGCTAAAAGTCACTAATCATGATGTGGCTGGCATAAGGAATGAAATGAAGCGATTACAAAAAGATAATTCGTACCTTCTAAACAAAGTAGATGATTTAGAAAACCGGTCACGCCGGAACAACATAAGGCTGGTGGGCTTGCCGGAAATGGTCAAAGGAGCTGCCTGGCACATATTGTTAGGCAGACATTGCCCTCCCTTCTAGGCATTGAGGATATTTGTCAGGACTTAGGCATTGAACGGGTCCACCGTTTAGGTCCTCAGCCGGCTTCCTCCCCTACTCGTCCACGTGTGACGATTTTTAAATGCCTTAACTACCTGCATAAATCTGCTATCTGGTCCGCTTCAAGTAAGATACGGTATCTCACCTGGAAGGAGCACAAATTATACATCTTTCAGGACTATTCAGTTGAATTGTCCAGGGCACGCAAATCCTTCTCCAATATATGTGCTCAGTTGGTGAAAAGCAAGCGCAAATTCGCTATGTTATATCCGGCCACACTACGCCTTTATGTGGGTTCATCACATGTGGACTTCTCCACCCCAGCAGATGCCGCCGGATATCTCCATGAAGAATCTCAGTCGCAGACATCGGATATCGCGGATCAGTGATATGCCTCTTTATCCTGATATTTATCCTATATTTGATATTGTGTAGTGTTATGTATGCTAACTTTAATGGTGGGTACAAACTGGGCGATTAAAATGGACGAATGAACGATATCGTTATCGTTCAGTCGTCCACTTTATCATCCATTTTTATCACAAAAATGATGAACGATAACGACGATGCGCGTTCCCGTGGGTCGTTCGTCATCATCGTTCATCGGATTAACATGCAGGCCAACCTGACGATGTCATCAGGTTGCTGCATGTTGGGGAATGGGGGAAGAGAGCCCGGCGCTGAATGATATCGTTAATGATATCGTTCAGCGGGTGTGCTCAATGTCATGAACGACATTGAGCACACCCTGCCGGGGACATACTAGACGATATCGCTCAGGGAGCATATCGTCTAGTGTGTACGCACCATAAGAGTTAAATGAATGCTACTTTTCATTATCGGATGTATTACATATACCAACCAGATCTGCCGTTTTAGGTATAATATAAGGTGATAATGTCTTACTGTTATCTATTTCATTCTGTTGACGCCGTGACTTTTACTTTTTTGCCTGTTATCTAAGTGTTCACTTCATTACACAAAGAAATGTTATGATTAGTATATACCAAGTCACAAGAAAACAGATTGGTTCCTGCTGGAGTATCTACTTATCTGTTAATTCATTTTATGTAAGGGTTACTACTATATATTGTTAGATGCTTAAGCCTTACTTTGTCTCATGACACTGTACTGTTATAGTCAGGGCAGAATAATAGTTATGCTCCTTTTGTTCTATGTTGAACTTCTTCAACATCTATATTTCCCGGAAAGAATACTGGTTGTCTAAAACGAATATGCAATTCCTTGTTCCTTTTTTTTTTTCGTTCTTTTCTTTATACTATTTGGTAGTGATTTTGAATATAAGTTTGTATATCTGCTATCATCGCTTTCACTTGTTTCTGTATATGGGTGTTTTTGTCCCACAATTCAAAAGTACCAGCGGATATTATTATTATTTGTTCCCCCCCATTTCTCCTCTGTCTACCCTTGTCTTGTCATTATCCACTTGTATTTGTCCTATCCCCGCTTCCCTTCTTCCTTTAATTCTCGTTGAATACACACAAATGCTATAAGAGAATACGGTCATGGTATATGGTGTGACATATTTTTATAGTAATCTATGACAGATTTCAGAATTGGCTCGTTTAATGTTGGTGGTTTTCATTCCCCGGGCAAACGACGTAAGGTTCTCCTATACCTTAAAAAGCTAAATTTAGATTTAGGGGTAAATTTACTAAAGTGAGAGTTTTTAGAAGTGAGTTTTAAAAGTGATGTTGCCCATAGCAACCTATCAGATTCTAGCTATTATCTTCTAGGAGGTGCTAGTTATATGTTAAATAGAATCTGATTGGTTGCACTGGGCAACATCACTTTTAAAACTCTCTTCTAAATACTCTCACTTTAGTAAATTTACCCCTAAATGTTCTTGTAATAGACACATTTAGCTGGAGCGGAAATCTCCAAACTTCAGATCAGTGGCATTTCTAGAGAGGAGGGGGTCCGTGTGCAGTCTCCGACACGGGCCCCCTCCTCTTCCCCCGGCAGCGCACTGACCTGTGCGTGGCCAGCGCCGTAGTTATAGAATCTGGGCACTAGAGTGTGCCCAGAGTCTATAGTGTATGCACAGGTCACCGGGAAAATGGCCGCGGCGTCCATTTTCCCTGTACTGCGCATGCGCAAAGGACGGGAAAATGGCCACCATGGCCATTTTCCAGTCGTTTTACAGTGCCGGACCCCCGCGCCGACGTGGGACTCCGGAGAGGTAAGTAATATTATGGGTGCAGGGTGTGTGGTGCGGTGCGGGCCCCCCCTGGACCCAGGGGCCCATGTTTCCCACACACCCTGCACCCATTATAGATACGCCCCTGCTTCAGATGCTGAATTGGTCACTTGTGGCTGCTTCTCAATACAATTCAAAATCGAGAGGGGTGGTAATTTTGGCACAGAAACAGTTAAATGTCCTTGTCCAGTCAATAATAACTGACCCAGAAGGTCGATACGTTATAGCTTCAGTCTCTATTCATAATATTAAATTTGTATTGTGTAATGTCTATGCCCCAAATATTTATTCCAGATCCTTTTTCCAGCATCTCATTGCCAAATTGACTACTTTTGGTCATAACTCTCTTCTAGTGTGTGGAGATTTTAACTTAATCTCTAATCAGGTGCTTGATAAATCCCCAACACCGACCTCCCCCACACCTTTACCCAAGCTAGATGTACCACACTTTGCTAGTACCCTGCAGTTGGTAGATGTATGGCATGCCTTGAACCCCCTGGAAAGGGACTACATGTGCATTTCAGCTGCTCACCAAAAGCTATTGAGGATTGATTACCTGCTTTCCTCAGTTGGTTTACTTCCTAATGTCTCTAAAGTTCAAATTGAACCCATTTCCTTTTCGGGTCACGCCTTAATCTGGATGTCTCTTCAGATAAAGGTGGAAAGGAGTGGACCTAGACAGTGGAGATTTCCTTCACATCTCTCTAATTCTCTAAAATTTCGGAATAGGATGGAATCTGCCTGGGAAGATTTTAAGGCAGACAATATAGCTCATTTAGACAATGACCCGGCTTTGTTTTGGCAAACGGCTAAAGCGGTAATGAGAGGAACTATTTTATCCTATGTGTCAGCCCAAAACAAAAATTTTAAAAATTCTTATATAAACATACAGTCCTCTCTAACTGATGCATTCCAAAAGTATAAAGAATCCCCGAGTCTCATTAATAAACAAGATTACTTAACCAAGAAAGCTCATTTTGATGAGTTCCTCCAAAACCTGGGAGATAGACAACTCTTTAATGTAAATTTCCGTTTCCACAGATTTGGAAATAAAACAGGTCATTTATTAACAGATCTTCTCACTCGGAGCCCTATGTTAGTACATCCTTTGTCCACACAAGACGGCTCTCTTACTACCTCCAACACTCACGCTGAAATCATGAGCGAATTCAAAAAACTATATGCCCAAGTAGACTCCAATGTGGCTAATACTGTACCTGATACCACTCCTTCTCCTACTCCACACTCTCTGATCCCAGATGATCTCCGTTCATCTCCTGCTTTGCACTATGTGTATTGGGACTCTCTTCCCTTCCCTACTCTACCTTCTGATCTGGCATCTGTTTTGCATGCTCCAATAACCTTACCAGAAGTACTGCAGGCAATAAAACATCTAAAGACGGGCAAGGCTCCAGATGGTCTGAGTGGAGAGTTCTACAAAATCCTACAAAATCGTATAGGGGAAATACTTCTTGCTTTTTATAACAATATTATTAACACTAATACCATCTCTTTATACTTTAATGCAGCTATAATAAAAGTTCTCCCCAAACCGGGAAGAGACCTATCCAATCCAGGTTCTTATCGACCTATCTCCCTCCTTAATCTAGATTACAAATTTCTCACCAAAATCCTTGCAGAGCGTTTAAAACATGTTCTACAATATATCATCCACCCTGACCAAACAGGCTTCATCAAAGGTAGGCACTCGGTGGTGAATGGAAGACGAGTGCTATCGGCTATTCAGCATGTTAGGGACTCGAATTCCATTGATTCCAATATGATCCTTTCATTAGACGCCGAGAAGGCATTCGATTTGATTATATGGAAACATCTCTTTGCCACTTTGATGCGCTTTGGAATTAAGGAACCGTTTGTTAACATAATGAAGACTCTCTATTGTAACGCTAGTACCCAAGTACATGTAATGGCCTTTTATCTAAATCTTTCTCAATACAGAGGGGAACTAGGCAGAGATGCCCTCTATCCCCACTTCTCTTCGCAATAGCCCTGGAACCACTGGCCATAGCATTGCTTTCTTCCCAACTATTTACTGGGATTCATGTTCGCAAGGTTGACCTAAAAATTGCTCTCTTCACAGATGATATGCTGCTATTTGTTTCCAAACCTTATTCGTCATTGCTAGAGATCTTCTCCATTATTGAGGATTTGGGAAGAATCTCTTGTTATAAGGTCAACTTTGACAAATCCGAATATCTATTGGTAGACTCTAACTCTTCTCCTTCCTCTGATCTTGCTTCCATTCCTTTTCCACTTACCTTTGCCCCGTCTCACATCAAATATTTAGGAGTATTTATACCTGCTATCCTTACACATCTATAGAATTTGAATTTTACACCAACCATCAATAAGATTATTTCTCTGCTTGATGGGTGGCAACATTTACTTCTCTCATTATTAGGAAGAAATGCTAATCAAAAGCATAATTTTCTTCTATTTTATGCAGATGCTACCTATTACGATCTCCAACTCTGATAATAAACGCTTTGCTAGGTCAATTTCTAAATTTCCATGGCAAAACAAAAAACCTAAAATTGCTTTCACCAAAATGTTGGCGACTCGTAAGGAGGGAGGACTGGGTGTCCCAGATTTGGCTTCCTACTCCCTGTCTATATTTGTTGTGTGAAACAAGTGTATATATACTGACTGGAATCTTGACTGTTCTTCGTTCACCCCTTTCTCAACAGGGGCACTCCTACATGCTAAATCCTCTGATATTCCATCAGATTTGTCTAACCATATTATGTTTAAAGATACATATACAACATAGGTTATGCTAAATAAGAGATCTTCTAGAACTTGTAATAGCACTCCTTTTATACCTTTATGGGGTAACTCATCCTTTCTGCCGTAACTGGATAATGCCAAAGTTACCACGTGGAGAGACAAAGGGCTGAACCTAGCATCCAAGGTCTTTGATCCCAGGGGTTTAATGCTATCATTCGCCTCTCTACAACAACAATACCATCTTCCTCACAATGAGTTTTACCTGTTCTTACAAGTCAGCCACTTTATCAATTCCATTCCGCCCTCACACCAGGACACTTCTACTCCTGATCTTATAGGATCATTATTGAAATTATCACCAGATATCCATTATAAGACTAGGTACATCTATATTGACCTTGTAAAAATCACAGCTTCACCTTCTCTTGGTAAACTTCTCAAAGTTTGGCAAAAAGATATTCCTACAATTGAAGATATTACAGTTCTAATACATTATTATAATTCTACTTTAAAAATCTTGCAATCTACTTACTTACAAGAGGCACCTTTAAGGGGAGGCAATCGGGAAGCCGACTGCCTAAATACCAGCAGCCGGCTTCCTGACTGTCTTATCCCGGCAAGGGTGAAATGCCGGGCGTCTAGATGTAGACGCCCGCATTTCCCCGACGCCGGGCGCCGCGAGCGGACAGCCGCGGGGGTGGAGGGTTAGGTTTAGGGCTCCTGGGGGGGACTTAGGGTTAGGCACCCCCCCGGGAGGGTTAGGGTTAGGCTAGGGGGAGGGAGGGTTAGGGACCCCCGATGGGGACTTAGGGTTAGGCACCCCCCTGGGGGACTTAGGTTTAGGCAGCGGTGAAGGGGGTGGTTAGGTTTAGGCACTTAGAGGGGGGATTAGGGTTAGGCACTTGGGGGGGGAAGTTAGGGTTAGGCACCCCTAAGGAGGGTTAGGGTTAGGGGGGTTAGGTTAGGGGATACTTACCTATCCACGATCGGGATTCCCAGCGCTGTCGGGCTTCCGCTGCGTCGCACTCTGCTCCTGTCGGGCTGCCGCTGACGGGAATCGAACGTCCGGCGGTATTTCATACCAATTCCCCTTTAAGAACAATACATACAGTAGAGCTTATGTATCCCCCGCACAAAGAAAGCACTTAGTCGAAACTGAATTAGGTAATTTTTGCAAATGTCGTGTTTCAAACGCAAATTTCTTTCATTGCTTCTGGGATTGTTGTAAAATTAGGAGATTCTGGAATAAAATTGTTAACTTTATTAATGTGATGTTATCTCTTCAACTCTACCCGGATTCACTTGCTTGTTTGTGTGCCAACTTTACAAATTGGTCTTTGGGCGCAGGAAATAGGTCTTCAATTCCCTTAATAACTATGTTAGTCACTGTAGCAAAAAAAAAATAATTCTTATTCATTGGACCTCTAAATCCTCTCCTTCATTTAATGAAGTCAAACTAAAGATGACACAACTTATGTTCTTCTATAGGAAAGCAACTTTGCCTAATCTGGATGAAGGGGTAGTAAATTTCTATAAAAAATGGGGTCCGTACATAGAATTATTACCCTCTGAGGAACAAACTCAAATCTTTACACTGTTTAGTAATACAGAATGGTATCTCCATAGACAAATTATACTTAATTCATAAGGTTAGGATTGTAGTATATAATAATGGTACCCGTCTCTTCCATAGCAATGAACACCTCCCCTTAGAACATTATTCTTTTTAGTTGTTTTTCACCATGTAATATATACTTTTATATACATATGCTGATTTCACTTCCTGTGACTGTTTATTCTGGTCCCCTTCCTTCTCCCCCCACCTTTCTTTCCCCTTTGTGTTCTCCTTCTATGTTGTATGTTGTATTTGATATACATGTTGTTCATGTTATTATCTCTTTAGATTTACTGTAACTATTTTAATTTATACAGTATCTGTTTTTTTTTGTTTGTTACCAAAGAATAATTCTAGCCATTGACAAAGACATCTTTCTAGTTCTATATATGATTTACACTTTCCAGGGTCCAACCACATTTAAGTCTTGGGGACGTTGATCTTTTGCAAGAATTTGTATCTGATTGATCCTGCGAAAATTGTATATGATCAGTGCTGTACTTGTTACTCAATATTCAATATATGTACTATTGGAAATAAGCTGTAAAAACTTCAATAAAAAAAGATTCTGAAAAATTTTTTTTGATGTTTTTTTATGCTCTATCCCAGTGTATCCCTAACACAAGTATTGTGACGCTGCAGGCCACACCCCAGTGTATCCATACAAGTACTGTGACGCTGCAGGCTGTACCATTAGTGTGTATCCATAACACAAGTACTGTGATGCTGCAGGCTGTACCCTTAGTGTGTATCCATAACACAAGTACTGTGACACCTCAGGCTGTAGCCTTAAGGTGCGTACACACTGGGCGATAAAGTGGATGACTGAACGATAATGATATCGTTATCGTTCAGTCGTCCACTTTATCGTCCATTTTTAAGCCCAAAAAGATGAACGATAACGACGACGCCCGTTCCCGCGGGTCGTTCGTCATCATCGTTGATCGGGCTAACATGCAGGCCAACCTGACGATCTCGTCAGGTTGCTGCATGTCAGGGAATGGGGGAGAGAGCCCGGCGCTGAACGATATCGTTAATGATATCGTTCAGCGGCTGTGCTCAATGTCATAAACGACATTGAGCACAGCCTGCCGGGGACACACTAGACGATATCGCTCAGGGAGCATATCGTCTAGTGTGTATGCACCTTTAGTGTGTATCCATAACACAATACTGTGACCCTGCAGGCTGTACCATTAGTGTGTATCCATAACACAAGTACTGTGACGCTGCAGGCTGTACCATTAGTGTGTATCCATAACACAATACTGTGACGCTGCAGGCTGTACCATTAGTGTGTATCCATAACACAATACTGTGACGCTGCAGGCTGTACCACTAGTGTGTATCCATAACACAATACTGTGACCCTGCAGGCTGTACCATTAGTGTGTATCCATAACACAATACTGTGACGCTGCAGGCTGTACCATTAGTGTGTATCCATAACACAAGTACTGTGATGCTGCAGGCTGTACCCTTAGTGTGTATCCATAACACAATACTGTGATGCTGCAGGCTGTACCATTAGTGTGTATCCATAACACAATACTGTGATGCTGCAGGCTGTACCATTAGTGTGTATCCATAACACAAGTACTGTGACACCTCAGGCTGTACCATTAGTGTGTATCCATAACACAAGTACTGTGATGCTGCAGGCTGTACCCTTAGTGTGTATCCATAACACAATACTGTGATGCTGCAGGCTGTACCATTAGTGTGTATCCATAACACAATACTGTGATGCTGCAGGCTGTACCATTAGTGTGTATCCATAACACAATATTGTGACGCTGCAGGCTGTACCATTAGTGTGTATCCATAACACAAGTACTGTGACACCTCAGGCTGTACCATTAGTGTGTATCCATAACGTAAGGGTGATTTTGGCAAATCCAGATCCAAAACACAAAGGAGATACAGATCCAAAACCAAAACAAAATGACGGGGGACAGCGCACATCTCTAAATGTAACGTTTGTAACTGCCCAATTTTCATAGACCCAAGTCCTGAATTTTAGGAACTGAAAAACCAGCAACCACAGCGGAGGTATCTGCCCTGATTCTAAACAAATAGGTGCCAACATAATGCAGCAAGAGGCTGAAACTGGCACCAACAGCATACCATCCACATGCAGGGCCGGATTAAGATTTGCGGGGGCCCCAGGGCAACAAAATTGCGGGGGCCCCCTTCAAGCCACACAGAGCCCAGCCATGCCCCAGGTAGCAGTCCCCCCTCAACAGTAGTTCCCCTAGGAGTACCCCTAGTAGTAATCCCCCTCTATGCCCTGTGTCCTCCAGTAGTGGTCCCAGCAGTGTGCAGTGCCCCCAGTAGTATCCCAGCAGTGCCCTTAGTAGTAGTCCGTTCCCCCCCCAGCAGTGCCCTTAGTAGTAGTCCGTTCCCTCCCCAGCAGTGCCCTTAGTAGTAGTCCATTCCCTCCCCAGCAGTGCCCTTAGTAGTAGTCCATTCCCCCCCCAGCAGTGCCCTCAGTAGTAGTTTGTTCCCCCCCAGCAGTGCCCTTAGTAGTAGTCCGTTCCCCCCCAACAGTGCCCTTAGGAGTAGACCGTTCCCTCCCCAGCAGTGCCCTTAGTAGTAGTCTGTCCCCCCCCCCAGCAGTGCCCTTAGTAGTAGTCCATTCCCTCCCCAGCAGTGCCCTTAGGAGTAGTCCGTTCCCTCCCCAGCAGTGCCCTTAGGAGTAGTCCGTTCCCTCCCCAGCAGTGCCCTTAGGAGTAGTCCGTTCCCTCCCCAGCAGTGCCCCTTAGGAGTAGTCCGTTCCCTCCCCAGCAGTGCCCTTAGGAGTAGTCCGTTCCCTCCCCAGTAGTGCCCTTAGGAGTAGTCCGTTCCCCCCCCAGCAGTGCCCTTTGGAGTAGTCCGTTCACTCCCCAGCAGTGCCCTTAGGAGTAGTCCGTTCCCTCCCCAGCAGTGCCCTTAGGAGTAGTCCATTCCCTCCCCAGCAGTGCCCTTAGGAGTAGTCCGTTCCCTCCCCAGCAGTGCCCTTAGGAGTAGTCCGTTCCCTCCCCAGCAGTGCCCATAGGAGTAGTCCGTTCCCTCCCCAGCAGTGCCCTTAGGAGTAGTCCGTTCCCTCCCCAGCAGTGCCCTTAGGAGTAGTCTGTTCCCTCCCCAGCAGTGCCCTTAGGAGTAGTCCGTTCCCTCCCCAGCAGTGCCCTTAGGAGTATACCGTTCCCTCCCCAGCAGTGCCCTTAGGAGTAGTCCGTTCCTTCCCCAGCAGTGCCCTTAGGAGTAGTCCGTTCCCACCCCAGCAGTGCCCTTAGGAGTGGTCCGTTCCCTCCCCAGCAGTGCCCTTAGGAGTAGTCTGTTCCCTCCCCAGCAGTGCCCTTAGGAGTAGTCCCTGCCCCCCCCCCCCCCGACCACACACACACAGGAAAAAAAAATCTCCACTTACCTTAATCCCCGCTCCGGCATCTGCTCCTCTGTCCAGCGTCCTCCCGGGCCGGCCCGCTCTACATGATGGGAGAGACATCATGACGTCTCTCCCATCAGCCACTGCGGGAGCCAGAAGATGGAGGCTCCGGCAGTGGGCCACAGCGCAGCAGCCGATGAGAGTCTGTCTGCTAAAACAAACAAACAGCTGTCGGCGCTGGCGGCTGTGTGTTTGTACTGTGTAGTGCGGACGTCCACACTACCGCCCTGCCCCAAGCTGATGCAGCAGCACTGAATGTGCTGCTGCATGCAGTAGTGTGGGGGCCCTCCCTATGTGGGGGCCCAGGGACGACCGCCCCTGTTGCCCCCCCTTAATTCGGCCCTGTCCACGTGCAAAAAATTCAGGAACCAACACTGGAGACCTCACAGCTACATACAGTACAGTCTAACAAGGGTAACCGGACAGAAGGAACTAACCAAATTATTATTATTATCCTTTATCTATATGGTGCCACAAAGGTTCCGCAGCGCCTTACACAGTACATAAATGAGCACACAAGAGAAACAGTTAATAATAATACAAATCAATGCAGGACAAGGACATGTGTGATACTCCACCAAAACACTGTTTTAAGCCTATGGTGGGTATCACTAATGTATTTACAATCCGTATAAAAACAAAATACAAGTACTGGTGCAGGTAATATGTGATGAGTCAGCAGGAGGTCACATGATGCAGAAGCTGCTGCAGGTGACTGTGGGGGACGGTTGCGGCAGTTACAGGGAGCCCTGAGGATGATGCGCTGAGGAGAGGACCGGCACGTGAGGACTCTCCTGAGGGACAGTGGCAATTTGTAGACAAAGCAGCGGTTGGCTGCTGCCACCGGAGCAACAGAGACCTCTACCCAGCACCTGTGACAGCCTGCAGCAAAGGGGTGAAAAGCTGAAGGTGGTCCTATCACTATCAGAGGCTGAATCGGAGGCAGGCCTACCTTGATGAAAACTTCAAGCAGAGAATAGCCTGTATCCCATATAAAGAGACCACTGGGTAGTGCCAGTTATCTCCCTGAAGGAGCTGAACCAATATCCGGAGAGGTCGGTAATACAATCCCCAGTTAAATCCTGCATTATAGACTGCATTACAGCCACAACAACAAATGTGATCCGATCAAAGTTACTAAAAATAAATTGTAAAAAAATATCGGGGAATGCCCTGTGATAATAACGCCACCTGGAGTTGGCGTTATCCAGGGTCTCCCCCGGTTA
Source organism: Taudactylus pleione (assembly GCA_031769625.1). NCBI lineage: Eukaryota > Metazoa > Chordata > Amphibia > Anura > Myobatrachidae > Taudactylus > Taudactylus pleione. The sequence continues at coordinate 4,385,536 of JAUIMM010000067.1, forward strand.
CCGGACTCCTACTCCGCTCTAAAAGGCAGAGCAGAGCTCAGAGCCGGCCCCAGTGATCAGCTGTGTGGTCTAAACAGACCGGTGGTCAGGGCTCCGGTGATGACTCCCCTCTGGTCAGCTGGTCTCCCATGCTACACTGCGGCCCGGTCATCAGGTGATCGGGTCCTAGTGCAGTATGGGATATCAGCTGACCGGAGGCATGGAAGACATCACCGGAGCACCGATGACTGCAGGTAAGTGCTATTAAGGGAGGGGGGGTTGCGGGGGGTGGGCTTAATGATGGGGCGGGGCAAGCGCCGGGGGGTAGCAGCGGTGGCCAGTCGGTGCATGCGCGGGCACTTTGTCACAGTATTTTTTGCAAAAATAGCGTGACTAGTGTGCGAAGGGGATTCACAGGGACAGAGCTTTATCGCAAGCTCTGTCCCTGCAAGGGATTTGTAGTAAATCCCTGTGATATTGCCTGAATTCGCAATGCGAATTCAGTCGGTAATATCACACTACAATCTGCATTCAATATGCGAATTGTAGTAAATAGAGCCCCAAATCTCCAACTCAACCATGATTGGAAAGAGTTCGAGAAGCAAAAGGTCTTTTGTTAAACCCGTCCACCCCTTTCCTCAGACAAAGGAGCCACGCACCTGTATCCATTGAGATAACATCTGAGACCCGTAGGTCCTACTGTATCCGTGAATAGCTGCAACTGGGAATTATTAGTAAATGGGGGCCTCACAAAGCAAATGAGCAAGATAGTGAACTTTCCCATGAGCACCACAAGACACAGAACAGCCCATAAGCAGGCACTTGTCTATGTAATATGCACTGTGAAGGTGAAATCCCACTAACCTGAAAGAATCAAGTTGCACGGGAATCAAATTTAAAACAGATTCTCCATCAATCTTATCCAGCAGTGCACCAGGCCCACATCCCCGCACAATGGGCCTGATTCAGACCCGGTCGCTAGCAAGGGTCCGCTCGCTGCTGCCGTTGTTCGTTAATCTGCACATGCGTATGCATCGCAGTGTGAGTGCGCCAACTACTCATAGCGATCGGGATCCGGTCGCTCGTCCTGCAAAGACAGCCTAGTGTAATGAGTGACAGGAGAGGCCGTTTGTGGGTGGTAACAGGGGCAGTCCAGTGGAAACGGGAGGTGCGAACGCAGGCGTGCCTGAGTGTCTCTACGCTGTTTCAGAGGCGTGTATAATTAAGAGGCAGCGTCATAGTACACGTCACCAGCCTTTTTTTACACTGAAATTCTCGCAGTGCTTGAAGCAACTACAAGCGCTGCGATCACTTCCGATGGTCCTCGATGTACCAATGTTTTCATACACTTCCTGGAGATGACGTGGCTAGTGGGCGTCTCACCATACGCTAATGGGCGTCTGCATACACAAAGTGATCGCTCACCAAGACATAGTGGGCGTGCTTATGCCTTGCCGTGCGATCGCCTGCCTTGACGTCACTTAGCTGAATTTGGATACACAGGGAGCGAGTGGCCGCATCTAGCGAACGGGTCTGAATCAGGCCCAATGTCCCAAGAATAAACAAATGACTGGTGCAACACCAAACAGGACTCCGGAGGTATAGCATCATGAAACAGATGATCCGGCCAGGTAAGATAGATGGTGAATGAGCCTAAACTTGTCTGGAGCATTCTTGGGAAAAACACGCACTGGGGACTAAGGGGTCTATTTACTAAACTGTGGGCCTGATTCAGAGCCGGACGCTCTGACCAGAGCGCTCGCTCTGAATCAGGGCCCTCCTCCATGAAAATGGAGCGGCCTCCTGGCCGCTCACATAGCAGTGGGTGACCACCCACAGCATATGCGAGCGGCCAAAAAGATGGTCGCGATGGTCTTGACCATCGCGACCATCGGACTTGCGACGGAGACCCTGCAGTAGGGTCTCCCTGCCACAAGCCCTAGAGAGCCAAAATCACTCCCACTGACATCACTAGTGATGTCAGTGGGGCCGGCTTCAGACGGTAGGCGTTCCCATGGGAACGCCTCCGTCTGGCCGCCACGCCCCCCAAAGGGAGCATGCTGTCAATCAACATCGACAGCATGCCCCCTTTGGTGCGAAACCTGGAGCGATGGAAGGCCCGTCGCTCCCCAGGTCTCGCGCATGCGCACGACGGAGCTCCCTCCATCGTGCGCATGCACAGTGGGGAACATCGACCCACTTGCGAGCGTACTGCCGCTCGCGAGTGGGTCTGAATGACCCCGTGTCAGGCGATAAAGTGAACGGAGATAAGATGCCAGCCAATAAGCTCCTAACTGCCATTTTTTCAAACACAGTCTGTGAGATGAGTTAGGAGCTGATTGGCTGGTACCTTACCTCTGTTCACTTTATCTCCTAACACAGCTTAGTAAATAGATCCCAAATGCCGCGTATCCACTATGCGATTAAACAGAGCAATTGAACGATATCGACATAGTTATCGTTCAATCGCTTGTTAATCGTCCGCAAATCAAGCAGTTTAATGTAAAAAATTACCAGCGATGCGCGCGCCCGGTGGTCGTTTTTGACATCTATCATCGCCCAAACATGCTGGCGTCAGGTTGACCATGTTCGGGAATGAGTGATGTGCCTACACTGAACGTTCAGTATAGGCAATTCAACAGACTGTGAATGGACTGCACGATTACAATGTCGCAATCGTGCAGTCGTTTCTATGTCTGCTAGTGGATGTGCCCCTTAAGTCTTCCAAAGGCATTATCTGTATCTGTTTCTTTAAGTGGTGAACCTGTATCAGTTTCCATACGTGATGAACATATACTGTACTTGAGAAACCTGTATTGGATGATCCTGTGTCAGTTGAAAATGTATTGAGTAGGAGAGAGTAGAGTGTAAAGGACTCCCCACTCGTAGTGAGTATGTCTGCACGAATCACTAAGGGCCAGTTACCTGCTAGATATTAGCAGTGAAATGCTCTCTTAGCCTGTAATGTATATATGCATATGCGCATGCAGTGGGGGTTCCAGGTACCTAGAACCCCCCCTGGCCGACACTCCATCATCGAGCAGCTGAATTTTTTTTTTTTTTGTATATAGAAGGAGCAGCCGGAGTCCAGCTGACTTACCACTGGAAGGGGCTGGGCTGCTGGTTGAATGTAGGGGGAGCTGCAGCGGAAGCACGCAGCTCCTCCCAGGCAGTTCCAATGAGGCATTGTGAGAGGCTGCTGAGAGGCTCAGCTGCCTCCGGGCGATGAAGACTGACTCTATTCTCAGCGCTCTCTCCTGGAGCCAGAGGTGAAGGTGTTACATGTGGGGGTTGCCCAGCAGGGGGAGTGGGTGCAAATGAGTGGGGTTATCCGGCAGGGGGGGCTCTTTAATAACTGATGTTGTAGTATAGTTGTTTGCCTGCATGCATGTTTTTATGTGAAAGAGATGTGTGTTGTGCATCTGTCTCAGTGTGTCTGTATGTGTGTGTGTATAATCTTTGTCAGTGTGTGTGTCTGTATGTGTGTGTGTGCAGTCTATGTTAGTGTGGGTGTGTGTGTGTGCAGTTTTTGTGAGTGGTCTGTCAGTTTGTCTGTGTCAATGTGTGTGTAATGCTGAATAGTCCATCAAATATATATATATATATATATATATTTCAAACAGTGAGTGCTGCTGCCTGTTTTCATCTGGTTTCATATCAAATCTTTCCAGAGGGCACCGTTGGACATTAGTAAGATAGTGGGAGTGCCAGGATATTGGTTTATATATATATATATATATATATATATAATATATATATATATATATGTCCTCCTGATGAAGTCCTGGTAATAACAGATGGACGAAACGCGTTGAGGCTGTCATTTACTCCGGCTCTGGGACCTGTATGGTTTGCTGCTGTTCCCTCTGGCTCAGATAAGCTTTTTTTACACTGATCAAAATTCTGTGTACCTTCTTTTATGTACTATTTATTTTACAGTGGAGGTACGGGTGCCGGCCGCCTGCTGGCACTTATAGTTCCACAAGTGCAAAAGGGCAGACATGCTGACACCTGTAGTTCCACTGTAAAATACAATACTTTTGAAATATTTTCCACATTATTGTCCCCGTACCCACAGCCCAGGGGTGTGCGAAAGAGCCCTGGGCTTCAGACTAAGCCTGGAGTTTTTGGAAAGGGGGGACACCTTCTCCCCACCTCCCCTGAGATCCCCGGCTTGGGCTGACTGGCTTGGTGTGATAGGGTCTCCTGGCTGTGGCATTACACCCCAGTCGGTTTGGGTCTGGTGCTGGTTTTAAATATCGGGAGACTCCTATGCATTTTTTTCACCCTATATTTAAAACCAGGACAGGCCCTGCAGCCAGGTGCTGGTTCCTAAATTACGGGGGAACCCTACATGTTTTGTTTCCCGTAATTTTAGGAACCAGGACTGGCTGTGCAGTCTGGGGCTGGTAATGCTTTTGGGGGGAGACCCTACATCATTTTTTATTAATATTTAAACCTTTTTTTACAGTATAACACAAGCAGCCTTCACATATCTCACTGATATGTGCAGGCTGCTTGTTCTGGAGAGTTAGGGAGAGAGAAGACATGCAATCACGGGTAAGTAATCTCCTTCAAAACTTGCTACTCGGGGGAGAAATCTCAATCTGCTTCACCATCAGCCAACTCACTATCAGCTAAATTCACTTCTTAGTAAATTTGTGAGTTTCAGGAGCCTCAAATCACATGAGTTTTGGCAATGATAATCGAGTTGAAAAAAGAAAAAAAGAAAAAGCTCAACCAGACTCGATTCTTAGTAAATTTACCCCTTAGTGTGTTCCAGCACACCTGTTCCAGTATTTGCTTCACAGCATTCTGCCTCAGTGTGTTCCAGCACACCTGTTCCAGTATTTGCTTCACAGCATTTTGCATCAGTGTTTTCCAGCACACCTGCTCCAGTATTTGCTTCACAGCATTCTGCCTCAGTGTGTTCCAGCACACCTGCTTCAGTATTTGCTTCACAGTATTTTGCTCCAGTGTAATCCAGCAAACCTGCTTCAGTATTGTTTCATAGCATATATCACTGCAGCCTGTTCTATGAGTTCACAACTCCAACATTACTAATTATATATAATATAATACATTTTGCAATATAATTTTGCAATAAGTAAAGGTTTTGGCATAATCATGGTCAATCTGGCATTGACTGCACTTTAGTAAGAGGCACAATCTAGGTAAGTCCTAAAAATGTTTATACTGTAGTGCAGCTATGGGTTGATTTTTGGGGCGTGGGTCCCCTGGATTGCTTTGGTTGGGCTGCTTCAGGGCATCGCATTATAAACACATTTTTCCTTTCTTGCACCTTTGGCACCCCTATTGTTTGTTTAATATATATGTACTATTTTCACCTTTTTATTTTTAACCTTACTATATGCAGCAGTAGCTGCTCTTATCTATCTAACACCTTTTTCCAGTTTTCCAGTTTTAGTCCTTTTGAATAAACCTCTTTTTTTATACAGGAATTGTTGTCCAAAATCGTCCTTTTAGATAGACCTCTTCACTTTAAAAACCTTCAAACACAGTTGATAGTAGTTTACATAGGCTCCCAATGATAATTTTTCTAAAAAAGACCCACTCACCGAAAAAACACCCAAGAGATGGCCCAATGGCCTACTATTAGGTATTGTAGATAATATATTTATTAAAACAATTAACTGTCCAAATGACATAAAAATAAAACCATAAAATTGCTTACACAGTTTAAGATTTAGCAGTGGAAGATAACATTTAGTTGTCCTGCTATTTCTCCTTATAGGGTAAAACTTCACGGGAGGTTTCTCCCTTCTGACATATTAAAGAATCACAATATCAATTTTTAATATCTATTAATGTTGGCCTTGGGCCTATTCTTTGGGTGTTTCTTGGTACGAGGGTATCTTTTCTAGAACCTCGAGGAGGAATTAGAGTAAGCTCGATTTTAATCTATGGACTAATTTGATCAGAATTGAAAACAAGCCGGAATAACGGCGAAATGCCTCTTCAAAAGAAAAGAATAAGCCTCTGGAGGGACTGCAGTGTTTTGTACGATAAATATATGTAAAATTGTGTTTAACCAAAGCGCCCCATCAGTAATCAGTTTGTTTATTTCTTAGATTAGTCCTACTAACAGAAGACTTACTGAAGGGAGCTGCTGTGTCTGATTTTATTAGCGCAGGCTAGGATATTTTGTGCTATATATATATATATTTTTATTTTTTTTTGTTTTTGTTATGGCTATGCCATTACTGATGATGAATTTAGTTTTTCTTACTGGGCTAACACTATGGGACTGATTCAGACCCGGTCGCTAGCAGGCGTTTGCTCGTTGCTGGCGATGTTTGCAAAATGTGCGAATGCGTATGCATCACAGTGCGCGTGCGCAAACTAGTCCGAGCGATCGGGAAGCAAAGACAGCCCAGTGGAATGAGTGACAGGAGAGGCCGTTTGCAGGTGGTAACAGGGGCAGGCCAGTAGTAACGGGGGAGTAGAGGTGCGAACGCAGGCGTGCCTGACTGTTTCAATGCCGTTTCAGAGGCGTGCATAATTAATAGGCAGCGTCATAGTACGCGTCACCTGGCTGGTTTTTACACTGAAATGCTCGCAGTGCTTGCGGTAGGATAAAGGCAACCGCAAGCGCTGCGGTTAGATCCGATGGAACCGATGTACCGATGGTTGTATAAACTTTCTGGAGATGACGTGCGCTAGTGGGTGGCTAAAGACAGGCTGGTGGGCGTCTATAAACACAAAGACCTCCAGGCCCGTATTCAATATGTTTCGCACCCATGATACTTTCCGGACTTTTCGCCTATATTGCGTGTTTTGGATGCGGAAACTTTTTGCGTGCGTCCCCGCGATTCCCTGTATTCAATTTGAAAGTACGCAAAACGGCATCCGGCGAAACTTGAACAGGTGGAAAGTCCTCTCCAAAATGGGGTAATCAGCCTGATACCCCCCAAAAGATGCACTGACATGGGGGATCACCGAATAGGCCTGCTGAAGGTGTTTGGGGTACTTAAATGTTCTCAATAGGTTCTAATTAGCATATTTGCATAATTGGTGAAGAATAGTATTTAGCAGTTTTTTGTGGTGAAATTAACTAGTCCCAGCAAATTTGGGGTACCTGAAAATGGGGGATAGCATATTTAAAAGTTGCTAAAGTAAAGTTTAAAAAATCGTGAAAAATCCACTTGCCACAAACACCTGCAATCACAAAAACACCTGGGGCATACTTGGGGACCCTCTGGTGTCTATTTCGCTATTTTTTAACTTTGTCCCCCAACTTTGTTTTTTTGCGCCCCCAAAACGAAAGTACTCTTTTGGGGTGTTCTTAAGTGTTTTTTTTTTTTTTTAAATTGACGCAGTTCACCTTAGGAGGACTGTCATAAGACTGCACAGCGGGGTTCCCGCAACGTTGCACCCCAAAACCCCAATTCAGGACTTTTTTCCGCCTGCTATTCATAGTCGAAACTTTTTCGCCGGGTCCATTGCATTAACTTTCCGCTTAGGCGGAAAGTCTTTGAAATTGAATACAGCGATATCATTTCACCTGGCGAAATGATGTGGTGTTACATTCTTGCCGATCTCGGCTTTTCGCTCCAAAATGGAATACGGGCCAAAGTATGTGAAGGTGCTTCCAGCAAAGGGTAACAGAGAGTATCTCAGATCTGCCGGCTAATATAGCAACATTATTGGAATTTCACATGAGAGTGTCATCACGGGTCAATTGAGAATAAGCCCAAATATCATGCAGCCAACAGTAGACAAGTGGTGAATAGTACTACACAGGTTTAACACTTAAAGATTCTGGAGAATTACTGTATGCAGCGAATATTATACGGAACACTGAAAATGTTGCTCATTTCTACCTCAAAGCTACATCTGGATATTTCACCTTCTGGCACAATTACAATAAAATGCAGCTTGATTATAATCACTTTTGTTAGTTACTCGGTCACAAGTCAATGATGTTTGATTGACATAAACTATCACCATCAGGTAAATTGAAGCGTTCTTTGAATTTGAAAACACCCATAAAATTGCGTATTGTACTTTTCTCTTTCAAAGCCTCCCAGATCAGGTACGGTGCCAAATGAAAAAGGAAAATGTGTAAAAAAAATAAGAATGCAGAAACCTTTAGAATAGCAATCTACCAAGCATGTGATGGTATATAACGCAGGCAAAAGCATATTTTGGTCCCAAGAAAGGCCTGTTACCACTTACTATAGGTAAGATGAAAGAACGAATCTCGACTTTCCTGTAGATTACATCTGGAATGTTTCAATGTCAATTCGAGAAAAATCACATATAGTAAACGTAATAATAGATTAATTTACAGATGTGTCCTTTTTGAATGCCTCCTCAGCAGATGACACAGCGCCCCCATCCGGCGTCGAAATCAAGCTCGTGCCTGGGTAATCAGTAACTTCCCACCCCTGTCTGCGCTCCTGGTCCTCATACACTGGGGGGTATATTTACTAAAGTGAAAGTTTTTAGAAGTGGAGATATTGACCTTAGCAACCAATCAGAAATCTACTTTAACGTTTAACTAGCACCTTCTTTAAGATAATAGCTGGAATCTGATTGGTTGCTATAGGCAACATCTCCAATTCTAACAACTCTCACTTTAATAAATATACCCCCTAGTATCAATTTGAGATGTGCAGTTTGGTTCTGCTAAGTCCAAATCCACCCGAATTTTGTGAATCTGGAAAGATCCGAGTCGCGGTTCTGATTTCCTTGCGGTTCGGAATTCAGATTTTAAATTCGAATTTTGGGTTTTGGATTGCAAAAGTTACATGACTTTAGCTGTTTTTTTTATCATTTTGTTTTTCAGAAACCTAGATCCAAAACCAAAACACTTGTTGGTACTTTTGCAAAACCAAATCACGATGGTGAATCCAGATCCAAAACCAAGACACGGGGGTCAACACACATCTCTTGTATCAATTCGCCATTTGGGTCGAGACGCCCAGCGCGACTAAGCTGCTTTGAGAGGTGTAGCGTACTGTTTTTTCTTTAAATTCTGCATCTTGTTTGCATCGCAGACCCCGTGAAACATCACTCACACTGTACTAGAGACGCCGGGCTGTGACTTTAACCACACAGGAATTAGTATTAAACACGTACAAAGTCGCAGATGAAGCACAACGGGACTTGGTGTGAGGTAAAGCTGCACTGCTGGATCGCAGCACTTCTTACACAGACTCAGGGGTCTATTTACTAAGCAGTGTTAGGAGACAGAGTGAAAAGTGATAAGGTGCCAGCCAATCAGCTCCCAACTGTCATTTTTCAAACATGGCCTGGGAGATAGAAGTTAGGAGCTGATTGGCTGGCACCTTATCACTTTTCATTCTGTCTCCTAACACTGCTTAGTAAATAGACCCCATAGACTCAGAAGCACACATATGTGCCAAGTTCTCACATATAATTGATCAGTGAACTCTAGCAGAGTCCTTTTGTCGCTTCCAGTTTTATTTATGCTAATATGACGCAGCGACCTGGTGCGCTGAGAGGGACTGTTTGGCATGCCTGAAGGCACAGTGTATAAGGAGTCAGGACACATCTGTATGTGTGCGGACCACAGCAAATGTCGAACGACGGAACGGCTGTTAGCGGCTATGAAACCTGAGTCTAATTTACTGCCAATATGGTTTTGATATAATTTTTTTTTTTTACTTAAAAGAGCAGAAGCATGACAGATATAATGCTATAAGGATTATCCCCTATGCTGAGCACCATATGTTCTCCTATCAAGACAATTATGCAAACACTGTAACAAGGTTGCTTAGTACTAGCAATTGAGAAAACTGTTGACTTTAAATGTAACAGCTACAGTACAGTATCTTGGTTTATGTTTACAAGGATTATTGGAAGCAGAAATAAACAGTAATGTGCAGCAATGTAGCTCCTGGTGTAAAATAAGGCAATTACTGTAGTAATCCATGGGGGGTCTGGGAGGGCATAAATGGGTGAGCGGGGATTAAATGCAAGTTCACTGAGTGCATCTTGCACATTTTCGAATTGCATAGGAACCAAGCGTACGCAAGCACTGCATGAAAGTTGTAGAGATGATCACAGGTCAGTCGTATCTCCACTTTCATCTGAGTAGGATAAACTGGGCTGTAATTGGACGGAATTGAGGGCTATGCAGAATTGTGCGTACACATAAATACACCCTTTTTCAGATGCATGTTGTGCACCTAGGACAGGGCAGGGGCAAGTGTACACTGATAACTATGGCCTCTTACAGATCGGGTGGTCTAGTTGCAGAAAAGTGTACAACTATGAATACGAGTGAAACTACATATTTAGTTCCGTGCAAACACTGTGGGCATAATTCCTGCCGACTTGCTTTCCACATTGTAAGCCCCAAAGTCACAAAAACCAAGGATGAATTGTCTTATGGGGTGCACAGAACTGCAAAGTGAACTATCATGAAACTATTCTGGTACCTCTAGTGAGATCAGTATTACAGTGTATTAGGTGGCAGTGTGGGGAGAGACCTGTTGGGACTACAGTGACTCAATGGTCTTCTCTTAAGCCTGGAAAACCCCAGTTAGTATTATGCTCTATGTATATGGTGCCACAAGGAATCTGCAGCGCCATATATAGGGTAGACAAGACAATCAAATGACATGGTCACAGGTAAGACACTGTAATGAAATCATGTAAGTAGACCTTAGCAGAGCTTAGTAGCACATCTATAACAGACACACTGGGCCTTATTCAGAGATGTACGCTAATCCCGCAACCCTACTGAGGCACCTACTGGCTGCAGCGCCATTCCGTTGCAGTACGTACTCAGATGCACCATCATTGCACCATCAGCCGCAACATCGAAACATTGCACTAGCCCTATTCACCATCTGAACACAGTCTCCTGTGTCAGTGCAACTGTGTCTTTTGCTGCTGTCGGCATAACGCCTGCGTCTGATTAGCCACCCCCTGTTAATTCTCAGGAATGCCCACTGAAAATCCATCTCTATGTGCAATTTCACCCCGCCTCTTAGAGAGGTGACTATAGCGATGCACGCGCAGTGCAACTCAGATTCACACCCAGACTGAAAACATTGGCCGCTTGCGTGTGACATCGCTATTGAGTGCACCCTTACATCAGGTCCATTGCGCCATGCAGTGCAATGCCACCCCTCCACCTCACATAACCTTCTGCCAGCTGCACCATCTTTCCGGCATAGTAGATAGCACAGACTCTGGTTTTGTGCCACAGTATTTGCCATCTTCTGCACAGAAGGTTATGGGAGGGGGGAAGTGATGCACACGGACCCCTTCACCTCTTATATCCACTCTAGCAGAGCTCTGCTCTATCCAAAATATGCACAGACAAATGCAGGAGGGGGTTCCTGTTACCTGGCAACCCCCCTCCCCTAGCCCACACCATAACAACAATAGAAATAGTAGTATAATAGAATGTTACTAGGGCTGAATGTTCTTCTCAGTATCACAAATGAAATAATTAGCACCTCCTCTGGATCTTTTAACGTGTCAGTCAGTAATAAATACACCTGTGCTCCAACTAGGAGATCTGGAAAATATGCACTGTTATGGGTGCACTGCTATAGACCATCAATAGGGCTAATTATTAATACTATATAATAATACACTATCCAGTGCATAACAAGACCAATATGTACACATATATACTGACGATAATAAAATGAACCTCTATATACCCCTGCCTGTACCTTCTAAAATCCTTCCTATAAACCTCTAAGGATGACGCTAATTTGCGTACGCAGTCATACAATAAATAGAGACTCCAGACTCAGAACATGTGGTTCAGAAGCACAAAGTATTATTCAAGTAAAAGTACAGTCAGTTACACGCTATGATCTGTGTACAATTAGCGCAAAGGAATTATACAGACCCAAGTACAGTATACATACGGAGTGCCTCTGGACCAGAAAGAAAACCTCCGTTAATCAGCATTCAGCAAGAAGACTAAAGACCCAGTGTTTGAGCACACATGTTTATACCCCCCAGAATAGACAGGACAATAGAGAAGTTTCTTGCTTATGCCATTGGTTCCCAGGGGAGAAGCATATGTTACAGTGCATTTAACAGGCTGGTTCAAATAGACTCGCCAAGCCTCTAACAACTGAGGGTCTTTTCCCTCCCGCCTCCCCATGCTGCATCCTAACAGTTCATAAAATATACATTTTGTTGCTTGTAGTTTCTGCGGTCCATAAGTTGAGAATGCCTAATGCGATCTCCACATAGATAGTGCCGGAATTCTGTTGAAAGAGTATGCATCAGTATGAACCCAAACACGGCTGTCTTAACATGTATAAAACAAATAGCCCAGCTACAAGAGACAGACCTAAGATGACACTCTAGTCTTTGAAATCATGTCATTGCAGGAAGCATGCTAATGTAAGGTGTGTATTCTAGCCGGACCACCTGGAGTGAGAGCAGACGTTATTCCAGGAAGCTTATCTACACAGGCTAGTTGTCACTTGGCCATTTGCTTTATTCAGCTAAAGCAATCCAATTTTGGCATACTGTAAAGCCATTTCTGAAATATATATCCTTTATAATACGTAAAGTAATGAAATGGGCTTTTGGTGAATCGCCATAACCTGTGGCGATGGTCACAGATGCATTCGCATGATGCTAATAGTATTATCGCCACATGTACTAAAATGTGAGTTTATCTAAAATGGCGCTTAGGCGGCCATTTCGCAAAATGGCGTCTTGCGGCCAGTCGCAAGATGGTGTCACTGCGATTCAATTTTAAACTGGTCTTGTCTCAGCCAATAATCCAGTTTCGACAATACAGTAAATGTCCAGGGCAATGCTAGGTTCTTGCACTGCTCCCCCAGACTCCTGTACTTGCTCCCATACTCTGGAATGGTACCCACATCTGAAATAAAATCATTCAGCTCAGGCAGGATGGCCCTACTGCCGAATATAATGGCTTACTGTGATTGCTGGTCCTGTATATGCTGGGATTATGACACACAATACAGTTTGTATCAGAGCCGTAGCTAGGGTAGTGTGGCCGGTGCCATCGCACAGGGCACCACAGGTCAGGGGGCGCTGTTTGGGCCTGTCAAATTTCTGTTTATTATCATTCTCTCTTGTAGCTTCCTCTTATTTTATCTCCAGCATCTCCTGGCCTCTCCTATCTCTTCCCTGGCCCTTCCCCATGAGGCCATTCCTCTTTCTTGGGTGCATTATGTCCCTTTGCAAAATGAGGGGGGCACCAATGCTCTTTCTGGCACAGGGCACCAAAAAGTCTAGCTACGGCTCTGGTTTGTATAACACATATTAAAGCTGGATAAGTGCTAATTATGTCCTCTTCATGGACTGGCTACACTCACTCTAAAATCAAGCATTTGGAAACCCCCCTCTAGAAATCCTGCGTTTGCCACTGATATTTTATGAGTACCTGGAAATGCTGTAAAATGTACAGTAGATACAGTAAACATGATACCAGAACAAGGGACATTATAATCTACTGCAGGTGTAGGATGGATTTAAATTAATTTCAAATGCTGTGCATTGCTTGCAAAGTAGTAATTGTTATACCTCCTTAGGAACAACAAATATTGGGCCTGATTCAGAGCCGTTCGCTATTTGCGGTCGTTCGTTCAAAAACAAGGGGTGGCTATTCAAATGATCCGTTCGCAAATTGCAGTCTGTTCACACCTCTAAGTCTGAACGAGCGAGCAAAACATACGCTTGTTTTTTTGTTAAAAACGCCCCCTGGCCGCTCGCACCATACGTCATGTCCGCTATTTATTAGATTAATCGAGTACATCGACCAGCGTATGAACTGCTCGCTATTCTTGTGGTTGGTTTTTGCTACCACAATCTTGCGAGCAGTTCTGGCTATAAAATAACCCAGTGACGTGGTCAATGACGCTGCTGTATTAATTATGCACACCCATAAAACGCCCGTTTTGACCTTTAAGCACCCCTGCGTTCGGATCTCCACTCCCCATTTTCAAGCTCCTTCCCCTGTTACCACCCACATACGCCTCATTCTGTCACTCAAAATAGCAGGCATTCTCTATATTGCGAGCACATGAATTTCGGCCGCACTGACTGGTTCGCGCATGCGTATAACGATCCGTACGCATGCGCAGATGTGCGAACATCGCTCGGAACGAGCGTACTGCCGCTAGCGAGTGGCTCTGAATGAGGGCCATTATTTGTATATTCTTTTAAACTAGTTGCAGCTCTTTGTTTAAAGGTAAATACTAGGCTTTCACAATATATTTGTTTTAGACTTGTATTTCATCTCTGAAATTTTATTATATACAATAAATCATATTCAGAATGTTGGCAATATATCGTAATAGAATAGATAATTATATGTAATCTGTTCATGATTCCTTGAAGCAGTAATTTTCCACTTTAAGCATCTCCTACCATCTCACCATTTACTCAGAATTGTAATAGTCCTATAATGTAACAACTTGGGGCTCCCTGCAAAGAGCCACTAATCATTTATACTAACAAATAATTCAATCACGTGGACACTTACTTAAGCAGTCACGGATACACATTTTGCCTGTGTACTGCATGGTGGAGCGTGCTTAGTGCCTGACACACTACGGTCTCAGTAAAACATATGCACGCAGTTTTACTACAAATATATGCTAATCCATAGCGATCGCAATGCCGCCACACCACTACATAAGGACGCCCACTTCACCTACACGTACATCCATAATGTTTAGCAAGACTGCAAACACATCGATACAATTGAGCACCATTGGACCCATTGCACAGTAAAGGCAGGTCAGACCTCACTCAGGAATTTCTTACTTCAGCGCACGCTATGAGGCCTCAGGCTGCATAGAGTATTGCAGTGGTTAATTTATGCACACCCCTGCAACGGAGTTGAAAACGCATTGGCATGCCTGCGTTCGCCTGACCACCCTCCGTCACCACCCACAAACGGCACTTCCTGTCAATCACTCTGCAATGGGTCTGCGTAGTCACTGCAATCGCTGTCTTGGTCACAGTGGCCGGTTTGCACACACTGCGATGCTGACGCATGTGCAGAATGCAACAATTGGCCGATTGCGTGTGTATTAGCAACTGCGATGGCACAGAAAAAGACAAATCTCAGGTGCACAACTCCACTGCACACTGCACTTTTCTTACTATGGTGGTGCCCTGGGGCGGCTTGGCTGGGCCAGTTTTGGGGAGTCCTGCGCTCTGGATTTGAACCCTAGTATGTTAGGGACCTACCCGAAAGCGGTTACCTGGATATGGTGGGTAGGCCCATAACCTTGGCCATGATTATGCTAAAAACCTCCATTGATTGCAAAATTGTATTGTATTTATATATTATTAATAATTTGGAGTTGTGCACCTGAAGGGCTTGAAATTATATGAAATTCAGCATCTAAGCAGCATCACTAACCCCAGGTCAACCGGCAAACCAGAAAAAAAGTTTGGCAAAGAAATAACAAAGTAAATAGAATGTAGTGATATCAGACGACCCCTCGCAGTCTAACCCTAACCCTCCGCTCCAGCAGTCTAACCCTAACCCTCTCCCCATAGCCTATCCCTAACCCTCCGCTCCAGCAGTCTAACCCTATCCTTCTCCCCATAGCCTATCCCTAACCCTTCCATTCCGCAGTCTAACTTTATCCCTCCGCTCCAGTAGTCTAACCCTAACCTTCTCCCCATAGCCTATCCTTAACTCTCCCCTCCCGCAGTCTAACCCTAACTCTCCGCTCCAGCAGTCTAACCCTCTCCCCATAGTCTAACCCTAGCTCTCCGCTCCAGCAGTCTAACCCTAGCTCTCCGCTCCAGCAGTCAAATCCTCACCCTCTCCCCATAGCCTATCGCTAACCCTCCCCTTCTGCAGTCTAACCCTAACCCTTCACTCCAGCAGACTAAACCTAATGTCGGCATTCTGCAGAATGCCAACTTTTCAGATAACATTTTTAACAAGTCGACATTCTGCAGAAGTTGACATGTTCTATGTCGACATACCGTCAATGTCAACATCCTATCTGCCGGCATTGTGGTGTCGACATTATGACTTTCAACAATGTGATTGCCGACATAGTGACTGCATCCCCTAGAAAGGATGGTGCTCCTATTTTGGTTGCAATTTAGACAAACTGCGATTGTACATGTACATATTTGGTTCAATGAGGGCGGCAAAACAAAGGATGAATCCAAGGACAAAATGTTGCAGAGGGTACTTTGTGGCTGCTCCTTTGTACGCATGTGTGCAGTTTTGCAATGCGTGTCTTCGTTGTACGTTGGCCTGTGACTGCAAACAAGTAGGGGGCCACGACCAGGACTGGAATGGACCCATATAGGTGGAAAGTTGGTGTGCACACGTGGATAAAGTACAGTAATGGCGCGGTGTGAACATGTAGACACGAATTGCAACTATAATAGTCAAATCAAAGAAAGGAGCATGAAAAAAGCAAACTGTATTGCAGTGGCATTTCCAATTGCGACTGAAGGGGCATACAGTAACTGGGCTATAGTGGGCTCTCTCACACAGGCAATGCATAGCTGGCCACCAGTGTAAATACTCCTGTATAGGCTGGTGCAAATGTGGACTAATTATAATGACGAATACAGTATACACATTATTTCCGTGTATGCAAAGCAGGATCATCTGATACCTAGTTGTGTATAATATAACTCAGTTTCTAAGGGGGATTTTTATCATCCCTTTATGTAAAGTGAGAATACTTATTTTCACAAAGGAGGGTCCAGGGAGTGATGGAGTGAGCTGAGGAGGACCTGCCCAACTGAAAGCAGGTAAGTATAACCCGCTATACGCAACATGAGAGTGGCGTATAGTAACACCATCAAATTCCGAAAATACATAATTTCTACATCTCCATACTAATGTACTAATGTATATGGGGAGTGTGGAAACTAACGCAGATGGACTTAACCAGGAAATATCAGTGATATCTCCTGTGTTAAGTGTGTTAATGAATACTAAAATAACGGTAATTAGGGAAAATGTCCTTAAAACAGTTATTTTAGTGTTGATGAATAGGCCCCACAGTCACTAACAGGTAAAATGTTAGGATATAGGGACGAGTGGGTATAGGTTTATGGTGGGTAAGGGGTTAATGATTTAATACTGTAGGGTAAATTAAGATGATTTTTTTTTTAATATGACAGGGAGGTAATTCGGAGAGTAATGTACATAAATTGATTTTTTTGATGTTCTTGCTAATTAATAATGTGATTATGAAGATCATGAACTTGATTCTGAATCAGACACGTCTGCGGCTGCTTTTCCGTACGACGTGTCAGGCTGCTGGCTAGTTTATGTTACAGTAATGCTAGAATCCACCTTTTGTATACTAAAGATCAGTGAAATTGCAGGTGGAGGCCTATCCCACCTATATCTACAGCCACAGCCATCATCATTAGTATCGGGATTACTGCCAGCCCGTGATAGGTGCAATAGATCCAGTGCAAATAGGGCTGGTTAAACAGACATCCCATCTCCGTCTGCATGTTATGAATGATTGAGCAAGGAAGTCGGCTTACGTTCCCACAGCACTCCCACGAGACAGAAGAGTTTGGTCATCGCCTGGTTACTGCCCAGAAATGTGTCGTCCCTGGACAGATCAATACATACGCACTAGCAAACTCTGTCTATGTGTAGATAGTTGATCCCGGGCATGCGCCGAAGCAAAGTTCTTTCTTTGGTACATACGAAGTATACTGAAATATGGTAGATCCATACGCATTGGGACTTGCACTTGACTCAGAAACAGGCCAATGAATGTAAGGCAATCAGAAATACTCTCTGTATTTAATGGATGTCACAACTACTCTCAGTAATGTATGGCTTTCAGTTATGCTCTCTGTATTATATGGCATCACTGTGTTTCTCTGTATATTATGTACTGTAGCAATCAGAGATGCTCTCTGTATTATATGGCATCACTGTGATTCTCTCTATAATATGTACTGTAGCAATCAGAGATGCTCTCTGTATTATATGGCATCACTGTGTTTCTCTGTATATTATGTACTGTAGCAGAGATGCTCTCTGTATTATATGGCATCACTGTTATTCTCTCTATAATATGTACTGTAGCAATCAGAGATGCTCTCTGTATTATATGGCGTCACTGTTATTCTCTCTATAATATGTACTGTAGCAATCAGAGATGCTCTCTGTATTATATGGCATCACTGTTATTCTCTCTATAATATGTACTGTAGCAATCAGAGATGCTCTCTGTATTATATGGCATCACTGTGTTTCTCTGTATATTATGTACTGTAGCAATCAGAGATGCTCTCTGTATTATATGGCATCACTGTTATTCTCTCTATAATATGTACTGTAGCAATCAGAGATGCTCTCTGTATTATATGGCATCACTGTTATTCTCTCTATAATATGTACTGTAGCAATCAGAGATGCTCTCTGTATTATATGGCATCACTGTTATTCTCTCTATAATATGTACTGTAGCAATCAGAGATGCTCTCTGTATTATATGGCATCACTGTGATTCTCTCTCTATATATATATAGACTAGGGATCTGCACCGGACCATTTTTGCTGAATTTGTATTTGGCTCTGTTTCGTCGTCCATTTTGATATTTGGATTTGGAAACTTGCCATGACTAGTTTTGGATTTGGATTTTTTTACAAAAATGTACAAAAAAGCGATAAAATCACATAAATTTGGCTTTTTTTTTTTGTTCCTAGAGTATTATTAACCCAATAACATTAATTTCCAGTAATTTACAATCAATTTTAACCACCTCACAGCTTATAATATTGTTTTCACCATTATTGGCCAAAGGCTGCAGTGAGCTGGCTGGTTACTAAGCGATAGAGCAGCGGCACAGACACCGCAGTTTAAAGCACATCTATGAAACATTGCCACACAGCAGTGGCAGAAATGAAAGGTAGTGCAAGATGGAATTATCCTTTGGGCCCTCCCACCCAGTGGGGTATGGCTAGCAGAGTCACAGTACTTGTATACACAGTGGGCTATGGCCCAAGGAGTCACAGTGCTTGTATACAGAGGGGTACGGCCCAAGGAGTCACAGTGCTTGTATACACAGTGGGCTATGGCCCAAGGAGTCACAGTGCTTGTATACACAGAGGGGTACAGCCCAAGGAGTTACAGTGCTTGTATACACAGAGGGCTAAGGCCCAAGGAGTCACGGTGCTTATATACGCAGAGGGTCAAAGCCCAAGGAGTTACGGTGCTTGTATACACAGAGGGCCTGATTCAGACCCGCTCGCGAGTGCTGAGTGCTCGCAAGCGGGTCGATGTTGGTTCAGTGCGCATGTGCACGACGGACCCGGCAAGCCGTCTCTATGGGTCTCGCTACAAAGGGGGCGTGCTGTCGATGGTGAGTGACAGCACGCCCCCTTTGGTTGGCGTGCCGGGGGCATGGCTGGCCAGACGGAGGCGTTCCCATGGGAACGCCTACCGTTTGGGGCATGCCCCACTGACATCACAAGTGATGTCAGTGGGAGTCCTTTTGGCTCTGATAGACCCAAAAGCACTCCAGGGCTTGCGGCAGACGAGACCCTACCACAAGGGTCTCGTCTTGACCATCGCGACCATCTTTTTGGCCGCTCACTATAGCTGTGGGTGGTCACTCACAGCTATGTGAGCGGCCAGGAGGCCGCTCTAAAATCAGGAAGGACGGCCCTGATTCAGAGCGAGCGCTCTGTCCAGTTCTGAATCAGGGCAAGAGGGCTAAGGAACAAGGTGTCATAGTACTTGTATACACAGAGGGCTAGGACCCAAGGAGTCACAGTGCTTGTATACACAGAGGGCTAAGGCCCAAAGAGTCACAGTGCTTCTATACACAGAGGACAAAGGCCCAAGGAGTTACAGTGCTTGTATACAAAGAGGGCTAAGGCCCAATGAGTCACAGTGCTTGTGTACACAGAGGACTAAGGCCCAAGCAGTCACAGTGCTTGTATACACAATGGGCTACAGCCCAAGGAGTCACAGTACTTGTATACACAGTGGGTTATGGCCTGCGGAGTCACAGTACTTGTATACACAGTGGGCTATGGCCCAAGGAGTCATAGTGCTTGTATACACAATGGACTATGGTCCAAAGAGTCACAGTGCTTGTATACACAGTGGGGTACGAACTGCAGAGTCACTTAACAAGTTAACTTGTCACAGTACTTGTGTGCTATGAACACACAGAGGGTCACAGCCCAAGGAGTCACAGTGCTTGTATACACAGTGGGGTACAGCCAAAGGAGTCACGGTGCTTGTATACACAGTGGCATACAGCCCAAGGAGTCACGGTGCTTGTATACACAGTGGGGTACAGCCCAAGGAGTCACAGTGCTTGTATACACAGTGGGTACAGTACCCAAAAAAACTTTTTTTTTGTACACACAGCTACTTGTGAGTCTGGACACAGCCACTTTAATCAGCAGAGTATACAGCAGCATACATCAGCGTGCAGTGTGCCCCCTATACACAGTCACTTTACCAGCACAGCCACTTGTGAGTCTCTGGACACAGCCACTTTAATCAGCAGAGTATAGCGCAGCATACATCAGCGTGCAGTGTGCCCCCTATACAGTCACTTTACCAGCAGCCGCTTGTGGGTTTCTGGACACAGCCACTTAATCAGCAGAGTATAGCGCAGCATACATCAGCGTGCAGTGTGCCCCCTATACAGTCACTTTACCAGCACAGCCACTTGTGAGCTTCTGGACACAGCCACTTAATCAGCAGAGTATAGCACAGCATACATCAACGTGCAGTCATTGCCCCCTATACAGTCATTTTACAGCAGAGCAGTGCGCAGCGTGCGAGTGAAATGGCGCTGAGTCTCGGTCGCAGTGCCTTATGTAGAAACCAACTCTTGCAAAATAAGCCGACATCGGGAGGATGACGTTCGGCCTCAAAATGCCGAGTCAGGCGGTAACACCCAAGCCGTGGCTCGGGTGGACCTGAATTCCTGCTGTTCAGAGCGGTTTGGATTCCACAGAATCACCCCTAATATTATGTAGCAGTCACAGAAGCTCTCTGTATTATATGGCGGTCACTGTGATGGTCTCTATATTATGTAGCAGTCACAGAAGCTCTCTGTATTATATGGCGGTCACTGTGATGCTCCATATATTACGTAGCAGTCATAGAAGCTCTCTGTATTATATGGCGGTCACTGTGATGGTCTCTATATTATGTAGCAGTCACAGAAGCTCTGTATTATATGGCGATCACTGATGGTCTCTATACTATGTGGCAGTCACTGAGGCTATATGAATTATTTGGTGTCCCTGTGATGCTCTCTATATTATATGGTGGTAACTACTATCTACAAGGTGGGTGTGAAAGGGGGGAGGGTATTGAGCCTAGTTTTTTTCCCCAAGTGACAGAAAGCCTAGCTTCGCCCCTGTGTTTAACAATTTTTATTCCAGGGCTCTTCTAGAAGGGAGCAATTACTGATGGATTCATTTTTTTGCATTCTGTAAAAAAGCTTATTTTGCGTGTCTGCAGCCGAATAAGGCTGATTTTAATGTTCAAGTATGGATCCTCTGCCAAGTACATTGCACCTACAAGTACTGTCTGACCAGATAAAGCTACACTGAGTACTGAAACCATGGGGTAGATGCAGAGTTGGATTAAGGCCATTTGGTCTATGTGCTATTTGGTCATGCCCTGTGCATGCGCACAGCACACTTTGTAAGTTTGTATGCTATCATGTGTATGCAGATTTGGTCGCATCTGACACTTGCACCTCCTGGGAGGGGAGAAGCAGAACGGGAAAGGGAAGGCATGGTCTAACACAGTTCGAGTCAGACCCACAAAGAACTCAGCTAGGCCTGTCAGTATCCTTATCACTGGCGAGTGCCGCGGGTTGCTGCTAATGCACATTGACACGGATAATAACAACAGTCGCCTACCTGAAGCTGATAGGTCCTTTTTGAATTGCTCAAGCTTGTACAGGGCCATACCGATCCTATTCAATGTGTCCATATATTTTCTTAAGACCAAACGTGTTAATAAAGTTAGATTTTCAGGATACACGGTGCTGTGATTTGCCGCTAGGAGGTAAGCTCACCAAGTAAAATGGCTTTTTCCAGCCTCCTTGATAAGTCCATAATTCACTGCAGCAGTCTTCTGTAGACAAGTTTATCTCCAAACCGAATTATTCACTTCCAGAAAGGGGAAAGGTTATCTAAAAATCTAGTTTAGACACAGTGCTTTAAGCACTTACAGATAGGATAAGTCTGTCAACAATCAATTTCTAGGAAAGTTAGAAAATAATCATTGCTTGCAGAGAAAGATGGATGTTGCAACATCCGCAAGTATACAGGCATATACATTAAAAGGTCGTATTACGGTACATAGAGCAGGAGGCAGTTTTCTACTCTTGTCATACTGACCCTTGGGGTGGCGATATTTCAGTACGGTTACTGGAAATATAATCATTATGGGGGAGATTTATGAAACATTCTAAAGTGCCCAGTAGCAACCAATCAGAAACTAGCTATTATCTAGCTAGTACAATCTATCAAATGGACCAACAATCTGATTGGCTGCAGTAGGCAACACCACCACCTGTCCACTTTTAAAGAATTGGAAAAATCTCCTCCTATATCATTGAAGTCTATATTTTTATGTTAAGAATTTACACTTATATGTTAGTTTGAGCAGACAAAGGCAAGACAGGGGAAGCAACTGCTTTGGGTAAAGCCTCATATCTTCTCCCTCACCTCTGACTACTGCTCACCTTCTTCTGCATTTATACCACTCAACTGCAAGTGGTAATACTGACTGTAGAGTGTCACAGACTGGGGTCTTTGTCTTATTTGATCCAACACTGACATATTCAGGTGGGCTGTATCTCTCCCTGGCCTTCTGCAGCATTCCTGAACTCCTGTTTTTTTTCATTTCCAGGATTACGTTGGAGCAGCCATTTTGGAAGCAGTCAGGTGACTGATCCATCCAGTCAGATTCTAAATACTGCGCTCACATGATCTCTGCATCCAATGACAGAAAGAAGTGCCCTATTTAAACCTGCATCTGAGACTCAGCCAGTGTCAGAGTAACTCACTTCTCAGTTGATGAGAGCTCTGGCCTCTGGTGATCTGCCTGTATCCAGCGTTCCTGAAACCTGCTTCTATCAAGTACCTCTGGACCTACCTGCAGGCTCTTGTATTCAGCTCTGTGCCAACGCTCCTGTTATTAGCCTGAATCTAGTACCGCTGTCACCAGCCTGTACTCAGTGCTCCGGTATTCAGCCTGTGCCAGTACTCCTGTTATGTACAGTTGAGCGCCTCTGTCATCTGCCTGGAACCAGCACTCCAGTTACTAGCCTGAACTTTCAGCAGCTCTACTACATACTTGCCTACTTTTTTTTTCTCCTCCCCGGGTTTACGCAGGTGGGTTGTGAGGGGATGGGGCATACCTCCCAACATGACCCTCTCCAGGAGGGACACGATGTTCTAGTCCTGGACTTCCCTGGTAATTTATGATTGGTGGAGGCTCCAGAGGTGGGGCTGCAGCACAGTCCAAAATTCAAATAGGGGAGTCACACCAACTGCCAGTGAGTCCCAGCCAGTGATGTTGGCAGGGTGTGAAATGACAGTTGGTGTGACTCCCCTATTTGAATTTTGAATTGCGCTGCAGCCCCACCTCTTACCAGGGAAGTCCAGGACCAGAGCATTGTGTCCCTGCTGGAGAGGGTCACGTTGGGAGGTATGGATGGGGGGTCTGACAGTTTGTGTCATTAAGCAAATTTAAATAGGGGCGGGGCTATATGACGCGATTCTTGATGCATTGCGTCATTAAGCCCCACCCCCTACATGGGGACCTGCTGTCACCATGGAATTTCTCCCCATTCTGCCCATTTCACTAGGAAATGGGCAGAATGCGGGATAAATGCCCACTCTACCGCGGGTGCAGGGGTTACCCTAAATATTTATTTTTAAAAGTTAGAGGGGCCTATTCATCAACACTAAAATAACGTTTTTAAGGACATTTTCCTTAAATAACGTTATTTTAGTATTCATGAAGCCACTTAGCACAGGAGATAACACTATCTCCTTGCTAAGTCCCCCTGCATTAATTTCCACACTCTCCATACATTAGTACATTAGTATGGGGATATGGAAATTATGGTATTCATCAAATTCTGAAAATTATGTATTTTTAGTTTCTATTCACCACTGTGAGGTGGCGAATAGCAGGTAACACTTACCTGTGTCAGCGTGTGCAGGTCCCCCGGCATCTCCCTCCGGCGCTCTGGTCTCTCCTCTGGCTCCGTCTGCTATGCTGTCATGTGTTCTCCCCAGCAGAGCACAATAAAGTTTAGAAAAAAAAATAAAACTTTATTTTTTTCTAAACAGTGCTGTGTGCTGCTGGGAGACCACATGACAGCATAGCAGATGGAGCCGGAGGCTGCTGCGCGGACAGGTAAGTGCTGGTGCTGAACGGGGGGGAGGTGAGCGGAGGGGGGAGGGGGGTCAGGTGAGCGGAGGGGGGGATACACAAACTTACCGCATCTGTAGGCAGTGCTGCGCATGCGCTGGTTTTACAGATGTAACAGCACATGTGCAGCACTGTTTCCAGCTGCGGTAAGTTAGTGTAGACAGGGATAACTATCTATTTCCCGAAAAGCTGTCATCGCAAAAATGGCAGCTTTTCGGAATAGATAGTTATGGAGAGGAGGAATGATGAATTCCTCCGGTAATTAGGGAGAACTCCATGCGAGTTCTAAACCTAATTACCTCTTGGGAAACTTTAGTTATGATGAATAGGCCCCAGAGTCTGTGCGCAGAAGGCCATGGGTTGCGCTGGTGCAATATGTCTAAAAAGTGGCGGTCACAAGGTACAGTAAGTGTAGGGTGTAATTCAGGACCCTTGCTCACCACACACCCTTCTCCCCCAATTGAAATGCAACTGCATGGGTGGTGAGTATTACACTGTATTTTCATTCTTCTGCTTCAGCAATCTGAGTGGCAATGAGAGGGGGTAGGTACAAAGTACCTGGTCTTGGGGGCTGGGTACTGGCACATTACAATTTGTAGCGGTGTCAGGGAACTACCCTTGCAAACAAATTTGCCCAATTGCTTGAATGCAAAGCTGAGATGCAGACTGCATGGACCAATAGCAGAGGGCTTGCAGCTTGCTATAGGTCAGAGGGCCCGGTTCAGACCCGCTCACTGTCAGCTGCCAAAGTATGCAAATCCTGCGATCGCATGGCAAGACATTAGCACGCCCACTATGTCTTGGCGTGCGATCGCGTTATGTTTATAGACGCCCACCAGCCAGTCACAAGACGCCCACATACCCTTAGTAAGTTAACACACGTTATCTCCAGGAAGTTTATTAAACAATCGATAACATCAGACCCATAAGCAGCACTTGTGGCTGACCATACATACCACAAGCACTGCGAGTGCTGCAGTGTGTAAGTCATTCATGTGATGTGTATGCTGATGCTGCGTCTTAATTATGCACACGTTCAGACGCACAGACACGCCTACCTTCGCACCACCACACCCCGTTTCCATCGATCACCCCGTCACCACCCACAAACGGCTCGTCCTGTCACTCATTTTAGCGAGGCGTCTATGTACAAGGGCGATCGCTTCATGATCGCATGGACTGGTTCGCGCACGCGCACTGCATCTTATATGCATGCGCAGATTGCAGACATCGGCAGGCTATGTGCGAACGCAGCCTAGCGAACGGGTCTGAAACGGGCCCAGAGAGCGATCTCACCTCCTAGGCTGCATACACAGTACTAGCATATGTCACTGCCCTGTCCAATCAGCTCCCGTATGAGATGAATCAGAGCAGACACAGCTCTATTTACCTTTTCTCTGCTCCCAAATTATAGCTCTAGAGCAAGAATTGTTGCAGAGTCAGCTGCTGTGAGTTTACCCACAGTCCTGCTAATTGTGGGAAGGGGAATATTGGGTAAAAGTGACATTTTAGATTGCATCAGTGGTGAAAATAAGGTGGTACAGGACATTACGGCGTACCAATAAGAAAATAGAGCCTGGTATACCCAGGGTCGGTGCTGGGTTTTCCGCCACCCAGCTCCATCCTGTGCTACACTATCGCCACTGCCCTCCCCCTCCACCCCTTCCTTCCCCTGCAGCTTATACCAATAACTTCAACTTATGGGTGGAGGGTGGAGTTCGTCCAGAGCCGGCCAGGTTGCGCTCCTGGCGCCCTTGTGCGGCCGCACTGAAGACCGTACCTGGAGCCAGTTCTGGTTATTCCATACCGTACGACCACCTTACCACTGTGGCACCGCCATTAATCCTACACTACGTCATTGAGCAAGTCATGTTGCTCGGCAGCGAGACAGCTCCTCTATTTGCCTGGCTGCAGTCGGTGCTGCCGGGACATCACACTCCTTGCCCTAAATGCATGCCCCACTGGCAACAAATGAGGGCCTATCTAGTGGACAAACCACAAGTGCCACATGGCCACACCCCGTGATACGCGTGATCACGCTTATCTTTCCACGCACGCGCACAGCGTACCCATACCTCCCAACTTTTGAAGCCAACAAGAAGGGACAAATGCTTGCGCCCAAAAATTGGGAGCATGGCCTATCAACAAGGGGCGTGACCTCATGGGAAATGCTGTGCCCGAGAGCCACGCCCCCATTTTTGTCATGCTGGGGGCTTGCCCAGTGCTCTGGGAGCTGCTGGACAGGCCCCAGTCTCTAACATAGCCGCCACTGTGTATATGCTCAGCTCTGCAGTAACATAAGTATCTTACAAATATGTACAAGAGAAAATAATCAAAAAGCTATTTTCACAGTTTAGACATGTTATAAAGGCTCAAGAGTGTTAAATCCAGAAAATGCACTCATAGCATTTTAATGAATAGACCCTATTGTGTAAGTAGTAAAAAGGTCCCTGGATCTCCTGTTACATCCTTAATAATATCTGACAATTTAAATGTTTTGGACGGCTGCCACCGATATGTTATAGTGTACGCTGCAGGTAATTGACCTAAATATTTTTATTACTCAGTCTGACAATGAAGGCATGTTATCCCTTCATTGTTCTGTTTCTGCCTTATTGTCATTACACATTCTATTATCTTTACTATGATGCTGCCTCATTGTTTCCACTCCTTCAATTAACATTTTGTAATTGTGTTGTCATTTGTAACATTTCTCAACAGCCAGCAATATTCATATAGATGTCTCCTGAAATAATTGCACCCCCTTATTGTATGCATTAAGTCAGTTTTCATCAGAAAGATAATTATATAGGAATTTGGCCGCTGAAAAAGGTTGGTTCACTGTTCTAAGTACTGGTAGCTGATGCTATTTTTCTGAATAGATGCCAGTTTGACTATTTAGAAGGACGTATTATCTAGTGAGTGAGAGAGTTGATGGACATCTCACTATGCAGTTGGATGAATTCGCTCATGGTTCAAATACAATTAAAAATGTATCTTACACTCATTAATTAAAGTTGAGACCCCTTGCAACGAGCATAAAACCCCTGGCAATGAGCATAAAACCCCTGGCAACGAGCATGGAACCCCTGGCAACGAGCATGGAACCCAGAGCATAAAACACCTGACAACAAGCATGAGACCCCTGACAATGAGCATGGAACCCCTGGCAATGAGCGTGGAACCCATGGCAATGAACATGAAACCCCTGGCAACGAGCATGAAACCCAGAGCATAAAACCCCTGACAACGAGAGTGAGACCCCTGACAATGAACATGAAACCCCTGGCAACGAGCATGAAACCCCTTGTAAAACGAGCATGAAACCCAGAGTATAAAACCCCTGACAACAAGCATGAGACCCCTGACAATGAGCATGGAACCCCTGACAATGAACATGAAACCCCTGGCAATGAACATGAAACCTCTGGCAACGAACATGAAACTCCTGGCAACGAACATGAAACCCTTGGCAACGAACGTGAAACCCAGAGCATAAAACCCCTGACAACGAGAGTGCGACCCCTGATAACGAGCATAAAACCACTGACAATGAGCATGAGACCCCTGGCAATGAGCATGAAACCCCTGACAATGAGCATGAAACTCCTGACAATGAGCATGAAACCACTGGCAACGAGCATGAAATCACTGGCAAGGAGCATGGAACCCAGAGCATAAAACCCCTGACAGCGAGAGTGAGACCCCTGGCAACGAACATGAAACCCCTGGCAACGAGCATGAAACCCAGAGCATAAAACCTCTGACAACAAGCATGAGACCCCTGATAACGAGCATAAAACCCCTGGCAATGAGCATGAAACCCCTGGAAAGGAGCATAACACACCTGACAATGAGCATGAGACCCCTGGCAATGAGCATGAAACCCCTGGCAACGCACAGATAATTTAAAAGTAATTTGACGCCTTACTGTGGGGCATAAAATGGTGTCAGGAGCAAAAATGTATGTGGCATAATGCGTAATGGGCATTACGGTGTGTGGCATAATGTGTAATGGGTATAATGGTATGTGGCATATTGTGTAATAGGCATTACGGTGTGTGGCATAATGTGTAATGGGCATTATGGTGTGTGGAGTAATGTGTAATGGGCATAACGGTGTGTGGAATAATGAGTAATGGGCATTACGGTGTGTGGCATAATGTGTAATGGACATTACAGAGTGTGGCATAATGTGTAAGGGGTATTACTATAAGTAGGAAAAAAGACAAACAATGTAAACTGTCTATGGGGGTGGCAGTGCATTTTTAACTGTTTGCACTGGGAGCCAAATTGCCTAGAAACGGCCCTGTATTCGTTTTACCAAATGCCATGGGGAGGGGGGGGCAGAAACATCTTTGACAGGGGGAGAAAAATTTATAGCTATGCCACTGAGTGAGACCTCCATTTGGTGTACGCTGGTCAGAACTTTGACCCGGGGAGCCTGTTCTGGGCCTTCCACTTGATGGATTTGGATGAAAACTTTACAGGGGGGTGGCAATTGGTCTTGGATGCCTAATGGAATGGTTGGGGTCCTGGTCGGACCTCATGGCAGAGTGCGCTAGTCAGAACTTTAACCCAGGGAGCCTGTTCTGGGCCTTCCACTGGATGGATTTGGATGACATCACATAATAAAACTTAATAGCCTGTAGATTTAAACAAGAGCAGCGTTGGGTACTTCAGCTAGTATTTAATATTGCTCTTATTTTTTAACCACTTGCCTGGCACGGTCGTATCAGATACGACTATACCAGAGTGGGCTTTCCCTGACATGGTCGTATCTGATACAACCAGTCAGAAACACACAGTGGGCGGCTTGCTGGAAGTTAACTTCCAGCAGCCGCCCACCTCAGAGGGACCTGCTGGTCCCTCTACACTTGCAGCCCCCCCTCCTTTGTGTGGCCACTCCTGGCCACAGTGATCGGGCTCCGGCAACACCCCCCTAGAAGCAGCCGCAGCGGCTCATGTAGCTGCGGCTCCTGCTGTGACCCGATCACTGTGGCCAGCAGTGATTGGGCAGCCGGACCGTCAGAAGCAGTAGCGGCGGCTCTGGTAGCCGCTGCCGCTGCTCTATCTCCGGGCCGCTGCGGCTTCGGAACAGTGATCAGTGAGATCCCTGTGTACGAGCAGCCGCTGCTATGTCTCTGGGCCGCTAGCGGGACACCCACACGCTGCGGCTCCAGAATACACTCACAGTGATCAGTGAGATCACTGTGTAGGAGGTGGAGCAGCAGCAGCGTGTGTGCATATATATAAACTGTATATGTGTGTGTATATATATATATATATATATACACACACACACATGTATATATATATATATATATATGAGTGTATATATATATATATAATATATACACACACGCATGTGCAAGCAGCAGTTATATATAAGTTCGATATATATATATATATATACATATATATATATATTAGGGGTGAGCGGGTTCGGATTTCTGAAATCCGAACCCCCCCGAGTCCCCCCGATCCGAGGCCGATCCGAGTCAGGCTCAACTTTTCCCGCCTGACTCGGATCTGAAATCGAGGCAAAACGTCATCATCCCGCCATCCGGGTCTCGCGGGTTTTGGATTCTATATAAGGTACCCGCGTCTGCGCCATTTTTATCACTCGGCTGTGGACAGTGAAGAGGGAGGGTGGGAGTTAGGGCTGGCTGGGCTGTGTAGTGTAGTGTAGTGCAGTGTAGTGTTGTGCTGCGCTGTGCTGCTGTTGTCCATAGGGGCTGTGTCCACTCCTCCAAAGTTCATAGGGGCTGGCTGTGTTGTGCTGTGCTGCTGTTGTCCATAGGGGCTGTGTCCACTCCTCCAAATTCCATAGGGGCTGGCTGTGTTGTGCTGTGCTGCTGTTGTCCATAGGGGCTGTGTCCACTCCTCCAAATTCCATAGGGGCTGGCTGGACTGTGTTGTGCAGTCAGTTGTCCATAGGGGCTGTGTCCACTCCAAAGTCCTGTGCAGTGTCCCAGTCCTAAAGGGGTGCTGTAGTGTTGTCCAGGGGGTGCTCTGTCCATCAGGGGTGCAAAAAAAAAAAAAATATTTTTTCTGTGTTTGTGAATTGTGTGCGCAGTAGCCGCACGTGCATCAACAAAGTAGCGCCAAGCGTGCGCCTGTGTCATAAGTAAAGGGCCGGCTGGCTTGACCGTTAAAGGGTGCTGTAACCCCCAAAGTGCACTCCAAAGCAAATAAAAAAATATTTTCTGTGTTTGTGAATTGTGTGCACTGTGGCTGCACGTGCATCAACAAAGGAACAGCGCCAAGCGTGTGCCTGTGTCCCATAAGTAAAGGGTCGGCTGGCTTGTCCATTAAAGGGTGCTGTAACCCCCAAATTGCACTCCAAAAAAAAGAAAAAAAATAGATTTTTGTGTTTGTGAAGTGTGTGCGCAGTAGCCGCACGTGCATCAACAAAGTAGCGCCAAGCGTGCGCCTGTATCATAAGTAAAGGGCTGGCTGGCTTGACCGGTAAAGGGTGCTGTAACCCCCAAAGTGCATTCCAAACCAAATAAAAAAATATTTTCTGTGTTTATGAGTTGTGTGCACTGTGGCTGCACGTGCATCAACAAAGGAGCAGCGCCAAGCGTGCACCTGTGTCCTATAAGTAAAGGGACGGCTGGCTGGCTTGTCCGTTAAAGGGTGCTGTAACCCCCAAAGTGCACTCCAAAAAAAAAAAATATATATATATTTTTGTGTTTGTGAATTGTGTGCGCAGTAGCCGCATGTGCATCAACAAAGTAGCGCCAAGCGTGCGCCTGTGTCATAAGTAAAGGGCCAGCTGGCTTGACCATTAAAGGGTGCTGTAACCCCCAAAGTGCACTCCAAACCAAACAAAAAAATATTTTCTGTGTTTGTGAATTGTGTGCACTGTGGCTGCACATGCATCAACAAAGGAGCAGCACCAAGCGTGCGCCTGTGTCCCATAAGTAAAGGGCCGGCTGGCTCATTTCTTAAAGGGTGGTGTAACCCACAAAGTGCGCTAGTCTCCTACAAAAATAAAAAATTATTTGTGTTTGTGTGCGCCTTAGCCGCACGTATATATCAATATAACTTAAATGGAGGACCAAAATTTCTCCGATAAAAATAAAATAGGGAAAGATCAAGAACCACTTCCTCCTAGTGCTGTTGCTGCTGCTGGGAGTTGTTCATCATCCGAGAGAGGAAGTAGGAACACCACTACTTTTACTAAACAATTGACCCTCCAACAGTCCTTAGCAAGGAGGATGAAGTACGACAGCAGTCATCCTGAAGCAAAATGTATAACTGAGGCATTGACTGCTATGTTGGTGTTAGACGTGCATCTGGTATCCGCCATTAGTGCAGTGGGATTTAGACAATTGATGGAGGTAGTGTGTCCCCGGTTCCAAATCCCGTCTAGATTCCACTTCACTAGGCAGGCGATACCGAGACTGTACAGAAACGTCAGAAAAAGTGTCCTCAGTGTCCTGAAAAATGTGGTTGTACCCAATGTCCACTTAACCACGGACATGTGGACAAGTGGAACAGGGCAGACTAAGGACAATATGACTGTGACAGCCAAGTGGGTAAATGTATCACCTTACACAGCAACAACAGCAGCGTCACCAGTAGCAGCATTTCAGAAACGCCAGCTCGTTCCAAGGCAGGATACGCTGTGTATCACCAGTTTCAGTAAGAGGCACACCGACGACAACCTCTTAGAGAAACTGAGGGAAATCATCGCCCAGTGGCTTACCCCACTTAGACTCTCCTGGGGATTTGTGATATCTGACAACACCACCAATATTGTGCGGGCATTACATCTGGGCAAATTCCAGCACGTCCCATGTTTTGCTCACACAATAAACTTGGTGGTGCAAAATTTTCTGAAAAGCGACAGGGGTGTGCAGGAGACGCTTTGGGTGGCCTGAAAAATTTCTGCCCACTTTTGCCATTCAGCGACTGCGTGCGCTTGTGTCATAAATAAAGGGCCGGCTGGCTTGTCCGTTAAAGGGTGCTGTTACCCCCAAAGTGCACTCCAAACAAAATAAAAAATTCTTTTTTTTCTGTCTTTGTGAATTGTGTGGGCTGTAGCCGCACCTGCATCCTCAAAGCAGCAGCGACAAGTGTGCGTCTGTCTGTTAAAGGGTGGTGTAACCCTCAAAGTGCGCTCCACAAACAATAAAAACATTCTTTTTTTTTCTATCTTTGTGAATTGTGTGGGCTGTAGCCGCACCTGCATCCTCAAAGCAGCAGCGACAACCGTGCATCTGTCTGTTAAAGGGTGGTGTAACCCCCCAAAGTGCGCTGCACAAAAAATAAAAAATTCCTTTTTTTTCTGTCTTTGTGAATTGTGTGGGCTGTAGCTGCACCTGCATCCTCAAAGCAGAAGCGACAAGCGTGCGTCTGTCTGTTAAAGGGTGGTGTAACCCTCAAAGTGCGCTCCACAAACAATAAAAAAATTCTTCTTTTTTTTTCTATCTTTGTGAATTGTGTGGGCTGTAGCCGCACCTGCATCCTCAAAGCAGCAGCGACAAGCGTGCATCTGTCTGTTAAAGGGTGGTGTAACCCCCAAAGTGCGCTGCACAAAAAATAAAAAATTCCTTTTTTTTCTGTCTTTGTGAATTGTGTGGGCTGTAGCCGCACCTGCATCCTCAAAGCAGCAGCGACAAGCGTGCATCTGTCTGTTAAAGGGTGGTGTAACCCTCAAAGTGCGCTCCACAAACAATAAAAAAATTCTTCTTTTTTTTTCTGTCTTTGTGAATTGTGTGGGCTGTAGCCGCACCTGCATCCTCAAAGCAGCAGCGACAAGCGTGCATCTGTCTGTTAAAGGGTGGTGTAACCCTCAAAGTGCGCTCCACAAACAATAAAAAAAATTCTTTTTTTTTCTGTCTTTGTGAATTGTGTGGGCTGTAGCCGCACCTGCATCCTCAAAGCAGCAGCGACAAGCGTGTATCTGTCTGTTAAAGGATTACATCGGTGACAGCATCCAAATAGGCATGTCAGACAGTCCGTACCTGTACTGGCAGGAAAAAGAGGCAATTTGGAGGCCCCTGTACAAACTGGCTCTA
Source organism: Taudactylus pleione (assembly GCA_031769625.1). Taxonomy (NCBI): domain Eukaryota; kingdom Metazoa; phylum Chordata; class Amphibia; order Anura; family Myobatrachidae; genus Taudactylus; species Taudactylus pleione. The sequence continues at coordinate 4,418,942 of JAUIMM010000067.1, forward strand.
TTTTACCTGAGTTGCCCCCCCTCCACTGTGTACTCCGAAAGAGTGTTTGTGCCGCCCACTCGTGTCGCTTAGCATAGTCATCAGTACTCGAAGTGTGACGGTATACGGCGGTATGACATACTGCACAGCAGTCTACAGTATAGTATCAGCCCGACATACAACACTGACCTTGGACACTGATTCCTCACTCTGACAGCGCCGCTGTTCAGAGCAAAGGAGGCTTGTCACTGCTTCGTCTCCCAAAGGCAGAGGCTCTTGCTCAAGGACTCAGAGGAGCCATTTTTTGCTAGAGTGCCTACTGTGTCTCCTCCCTTTACATATCCCCGCGTAGTCTCTATTCCACAGTGCCACATCCACAGCCCCATGTCTCCCTGCACTGCCCGGCATGTGCCTCCCCTCTGCATAGTCCCTGTCCTTTAGACCCTCACCCCCTATGTCACCCTACTCTGCCAGGAAGCTGCCTCTCCTCCGAGTAGTCAGTGTTCTCCTGTTCACCCCTGTGTGTCTCAGCTCTGCCCGGCAGTTGCTTCTCATCCGCACAGTCCCTCACCCCTGTGTCTCCCAGCTCTGCCGGGCAGCTACCTCCCCTCCGCACAGTCCCTCACCCCCCGTGTTTCCTAGCACTGCCCGGCAGCTGCCTCCCCTCCTCTGCACAGTCCCTTCCCCCGTGTTTCCCAGCACTTCCCAGCAGCTGCCTCCCCTCCTCTGCACAGTCCCTTCCCACGTGTTTCCCAGCACTTCCCAGCAGCTGCCTCCCCTCCTCTGCACAGTCCCTTCCCCCGTGTTTCCCAGCACTTCCCAGCAGCTGCCTCCCCTCCTCTGCACAGTCCCTTCCCACGTGTTTCCCAGCACTTCCCAGCAGCTGCCTCCCCTCCTCTGCACAGTCCCTTCCCCCGTGTTTCCCAGCACTTCCCAGCAGCTGCCTCCCCTCCTCTGCACAGTCCCTTCCCCCGTGTTTCCCAGCACATCCCAGCAGCTGCCTCCCCTCCTCTGCACAGTCCCTTCCCCCATGTTTCCTAGCACTTCCCAGCAGCTGCCTCCCCTCTTCTGCACAGTCCCTTCCCATGTGTTTCCCAGCACTACCCGGCAGCTGCCTCCCCTCCTCCGCACAGTCCCTCCCCCGTGTTTCCCAGCACTTCCCAGCAGCTGCCTCCCCTCCTCTGCACAGTCCCTTCCCCCGTGTTTCCTAGCACTTCCCAGCAGCTGTCTCCCCTCCTCTGCACAGTCCCTTCCCACGTGTTTCCCAGCACTGCCCGGCAGCTGCCTCCCCTCCTCCGCACAGTCCCCTCCCCCGTGTTTCCCAGTACAGCCCGGCAGCTGCCTCCCCTCCTCCGCACAGTCCCTTCCCCCGTGTTTCCCAGCTCTGCCCGGCAGCTGCCTCCCCTCCTCCGCACAGTCCCTCACCCCATGTCTCCCAGCACTGCCCGGCAGCTGCCCCCCCCTTCTCCGCACAGTCCCTCCCCCGTGTCTCCCAGCTCAGCCGGCAGCTGTCTACCCTCCTCCGCACAGTCCCTTCCCCTGTGTTTCCCAGCTCTGCCCGGCAGCTGCCTCCCCCTCCGCACAGTCCCTCCCCCCGTGTCTCCCAGCACTGCCCGGCAGCTGTCTCCCCTCCTCCGCATAGCCCTGTCCTCTTAGTGCTTCTCACCAGGGGCGTATCTAGGGGCCTGAGCGCCCCTGGCAAGCTAAGGGACAGCCCCCCCCCCCCCTTGCATTTTTCCCTACCAAACAGTAGGGCTTGGGTGGCTTAAGAATGAATCTTGACTCCTCCCATCTCTACTTATGACTCCTCCTGCTTCCAATCCTGACCCCTCCCATTGTATTGTTATTTGTATAGTTTATATTTGATGAATTTTTTTTGTCCCAATGCAACTCTTCACTTATTTGTATAGTTAATTATTTTTTGTTGTTGCCCTCACCCCTTCTCTTATTTATAATTAATGTTCCCCTATTACCCTTCACGTTCACTTACTGTATATGTATGTGTGTGTTTCGTTTAATACTGCTTTGTCCCCCTACTCCCTTTTACTTAAATTATACGTATGCTCAAAGAATTTTTGGCCCCTCTTCACTTGTATACTTTTCTTGTGTGTGTCCTCCTCGCCCCATATATTTACCTCCCTCTATCTATCCTCTCTTCTGTCTTTTTCTGTAGCTGGAGGCGGGGCTTGGTTCTATTCTGACAGTGCAGCCAGGGGCAAGCGTAGGATATTGAGGGGAGAGTTCCATAATTATATATATAGATAGATAGACACACACAAGATACATACACACATGACATACTTACAAACACACACAGCATACATACACACACACATGACATACTTACAAGCATACATACACACATCATACACACATAACATACTTACAAACACACACAGCATACATACATACATACATACATACACACATGACATACTTAGAAGCATACATACACACATATCATACACACATAACATACATACATACATACATACATACATGACATACTTACAAACACACACAGCACACATACACACACACATGACATACTTACAAACACACACAGCATACATATGTACATGCACACATGACATACTTACAAACACACACACAGCACACATACACACATGACATACTTACAAGCATACATACACACATATACACACATGACAGACTTACAAACACAAACAGCATACATACATACATGCACACATGACATACTAACAAACACACAGCACACATACACACACACATAACACACACACACACAACATACTTACAAACACACACACAAAGCATACATACAAACATGGCATACTTACAAGCATACATACACACATGACATACTTACAAACACACACAGCATACATACATACATACACACATAACATACACACATGACATACTTACAAACTCACATATGGCATACATGCACACACACAAGAGACTGACCTGTTAACACAAACACACACCCTACAACCAAACCAACACTAACAAGAGACTGTCACTGACCAGTTAATAACACACACACCACCACCCCCTACCCTGCCAACACTAACAAGAAGAGACTGACCTGTATCCTCTCAGTGCTGTGCCGCGCCAAACAGCTCCTCGATCCCTTGTACTGGGAGATGAGTCACTGCACCATGCGGGAGCCGAGGGAGGCAGAGCACATAGCAGGGTTGTGGATAGATCCCCTTCCGTATATGTACCCACTGAAGGGGATCTATATACAGTGCCAGATTAAGGTCCTCATGGGCCTGGAGCTGAAATTTATGAAGGGCCTATTCTGTGCTGTTGCAGGGGGTGCGACTACTGATATGGGGGTGTGGTCTGTGCCGTGATCTGTGGCTAGCATCATGGAGCATAGCTACCCACATACATTCAACCATGCTCGAAAGACTCATCCTAAGGCTGTGACACTGCTCGTGTGCACATTGCCAATTATCAGTGATGGACGGATAATGCAGAAGAGGGACCGTAAGATTCCTTTTCCACTAAAATATATATATATATATATATATATATATATAAATAATTATATATACACACACACACATATAGGTTCAAAATCTAAATATTAGTCAGGGTGCATACAGACACCGCTTCGTCGCACGTGATTACTTCACAGGTCTCACGAGACTCAGTGACACAGAGCATCCACACCACAAGTGAGCTATAAACAAAGAATGTGATTGGGATCCTGCCATGCCATTGTTGGCCCAGTGTGGGTATTTAGCTTGGTAATTATTATGTTTGTATGCACCCTGACAAAAAATTTAATCTTGCACCTGCCCCTTCCTATCTCATTCAAATATTGCACTTTTATTTGCCATTGATTCAAACTTAAAAATCAAACATGCTGAATCGCGTCATCATGACCCCGCGACATTAATAACTGCATTGTGAAAAGGGAGCGGGGCCACAATGATGCGCTCGCGCAGTCACGTCACCATGCTCCGCCCCCAAATATGTGTAATCGTCGGGACACGCCCCCCTTTTTTTTTTCCTTGACCCGCCCCCCGCTGAGAAAACCCGACAGCTCCCTCACGGGATGGAGAGAAATATAGGCAAGTATGAGAGAGATAGAGATAGATTATATATATATATATATATATATATATAATATATATATGTATATACACACACACACACACACACACACAGCTATTACGGCCGGCACTCTAAAGGGCTAAGGGGGTCATTCAGACCCACTCGCGAGCAGCAGTACGCTCGCAAGTGGGTCGATGTTCCCCACTGTGCATGCGCACGACAGAGGGAGCTCCGTCGTGCGCATGCGCGAGACCCGGGGAGCGACGGGCTTTCCATCGCTCCGGGTCTCGCACCAAAGGGGGCGTGCTGTCGATGTTGATTGACAGCACGCCCCCTTTGGTGGGCGTGCCTGCCAGACGGAGGCGTTCCCATGGGAACGCCTACCGTCTGAAGCCGGCCCCACTGACATCACTAGTGATGTCAGTGGGAGTGATTTTTCCTCTGATAGAGCCAAAATCACTCTAGGGCTTGTGGCAGGGAGACCCTACCGCAGGGTCTCCGTCGCAAGTCCGATGGTCGCAATGGTCAAGACCACTGCGACCATCTTTTTGGCCGCTCGCATATGCTGTGGGTGGTCACCCACAGCTATGCGAGCGGCCAGGAGGCCGCTCCATTTTCATGGAGGAGGCCCTGATTCACAGCGAGCGCTCTGTGGTCACCCACAGCTATGCGAGCGGCCAGGAGGCCGCTCCATTTTCATGGAGGAGGGCCCTGATTCAGAGCGAGCGCTCTGTGGTCACCCACAGCTATACGAGCTGCCAGGAGGCCGCTCCATTTTCATGGAGGAGGGCCCTGATTCAGAGCGAGCGCTCTGGTCAGAGCGTCCGGCTCTGAATCAGGCCCTAAGAGTGTAATGTGCGCCTTGTGCCTTCCTTAAATACCTGTCCCTGTGATGGGAAGGAAAAAAATGTATGCAACAATGGGCGGCATTCCCAGCAACCTCCCAAAAGATACAAACACTCGTAGTAGTAAATCAACATTCCTTCCTCAGGATACAATTATATATATATATATTAGGGGTGTGCACCGGCCACTTTTCGTGTTTTGTGTTTTGGTTTTGGATCTGGATCTTTCTTCGTGTTTTGGATCTGGATTGGTTTTGCCAAAACCACCCTTCCGTGTTTTGGGTTCTGGGTTTTGTGTTTTGGATCTGTATTTTTTTGAAAAAAAGCATAAAAACAGCTAAAATCACAGAATTTGTAGGTTTTTCTGCTCCTATGCTATTATTAACCTCAATAACCTTAATTTCCACTCATTTCCAGTCTATTCTGAACACCTCACACCTCACAATAGTGTTTTTATGTCCAAAAGGTTGCACCGAGGTAGCTGGATGACTATGCTAAGCGACACGAGTGGGCGGCACAAACACGTGACCCATCTAGGAGTGACACTGCAGTGGCAGACAGGATGGCAGTTAGAAAAACTAGGCCCCAAACTGTACATAATGCAAAGAAAAAAAGAGGTGCAAGATGGAATTGTCCTTGGGCCCTCCCACCCACCCTTATGTTGTATAAACAGGACATGCACACTTTAACAAATCAACCATTTCAGCGCCAGGGTCTGCCACACAACTGTGGCTGAAATGATTGGTTCGTTTGGGCCCCCACAAAACAAGCTGGCAATTAATGTGTCCCTGCACAAACTGGCTCTACGGAGGCAAGATGTCATCCTCATCCTCCTCATCCACCGATTCCTCACCCTCTTCAGTGTGTACATCCTCATCCTCACAAAGTATTAACTCGTCCCCACTTGAATCCACCACCACAGGTCCCTCTGTACCTTCTGGAGGCTGGTCTGCCTGGAAGAGCTGATAATTCATTTTGATGAACATCATCTTCTCCACATTCTGTGGAAGCAACCTCCTACGCCTTTCGCTGACAAGGTTCCCGGCTGCACTAAACACTCTTTCGGAGTACACACTGGAGGGGGGGCAACTCAGGTAAAATAGAGCCAGTTTGTACAGGGGCCTCCAAATTGCCTCTTTTTCCTGCCAGTACAGGTATGGACTGTCTGACATGCCTACTTGGATGCTGTCACCGATGTAATCCTCCACCATTCTGTCAATGGTGACAGTATCATATGCAGTGACAGTAGACATGTCAGAAATTGTTGCCAGGTCCTTCAGTCCGGACCAGATGTCCAAACTTGGTCCTGCCTGCCCTGCATCACCGCCAGCGGGTTGCTTAGGATACCTAAGTTTTTTCCTGGCAGCCCCAGTTGCGGGAGAAAATGAAGAAGGAGCCGTTGACGTGTCACGTTCCGCTTCAGCTGACAGTGTGTTCACCAGCAGGTCTTTGCACCTCTGCAGGCTTGTGTCGGCCGGAAAGAGAGACACCACATAGGCTTTAAACCTAGGATCGAGCACGGTGGCCAAAATGTAGTGGTCTGATTTCAACAGATTGACCACCCTGGAATCCTGGCAAAGCGAATGAAGGGCTTCATCCACAAGTCCCACATGCCGAGCGGAATCGCTCCGTCTTAGCTCCTCCTTCACTTTCTCCAGCTGCTTCTGCAAAAGCCTGATGAGGGGAATGACCTGACTCAAGCTGGCAGTGTCTGAACTGACTTCACGTGTGGCAAGTTCGAAGGGCTGAAGAACCTTGCACAACACGGAAATCATTCTCCACTGCGCTTGAGTCAGGTGCATACCCCCTCCTTTGCCTATGTCATAGGTGGATGTATAGGCTTGTATGGCCTTTTGCTGCTCCTCCATCCTCTGAAGCATATAGAGGGTTGAGTTCCACCGCGTCACAACCTCTTGCTTCAGGTGATGGCGGGGCAGGTTCAAGAGTGTTTGCTGGCGCTCCAGTCTTCGGCACGCAGTCGCTGAATGGCGAAAGTGGCCAGAAATTTTTCGGGCCACCCAAAGCGTCTCCTGCACGCCCCTGTCGCTTTTCAGAAAATTCTGCACCACCAAGTTTATTGTGTGAGCAAAACATGGGACGTGCTGGAATTTGCCCAGATGTAATGCCCGCACAATATTGGTGGCGTTGTCAGATATCACAAATCCCCAGGAGAGTCTAAGTGGGGTAAGCCACTGGGCGATGATTTCCCTCAGTTTCTCTAAGAGGTTGTCGGCGGTGTGCCTCTTACTGAAACCGGTGATACACAGCGTAGCCTGCCTTGTAACGAGCTGGCGTTTCTGAGATGCTGCTACTGGTGACGCTGCTGCTGTTGCTGCGTAAGGTGATACATCTACCCAGTGGGCTGTCACAGTCATATAGTCCTTAGTCTGCCCTGTTCCACTTGTCCACATGTCCGTGGTTAAGTGGACATTGTGTACAACGGCATTTTTCAGGACACTGAGGACACTTTTTCTGACGTTTCTGTACAGTCTCGGTATCGCCTGCCTAGTGAAGTGGAATCTAGACGGGATTTGGAACCGGGGACACACTACCTCCATCAATTGTCTAAATCCCACTGCACTAATGGCGGATACCGGACGCACGTCTAACACCAACATAGCAGTCAAGGCCTCAGTTATACGTTTTGCTTCAGGATGACTGCTGTCGTACTTCATCCTCCTCGCTAAGGACTGTTGGAGGGTCAATTGTTTAGTAAAAGTAGTGGTGTTCCTACTTCCTCTCTGGGATGATGAACGACTCCCAGCAGCAGCAGCAACAGCAGCAGCGGCAGCAGTAGGCGTAGCAATGCAGGATCCTCCGGAGGAATCCCGGATAGGAGAGTCAGTCATGCCAGTGATATGGCCTGCAGGACTACTTCCGATCCTGACTAAGGAGGAAATTGACGAGGAGGGAGTTGACGGTGTGGTTTGCAGGCGCTTGGATACAACAGGACAACGGGATTTAGGTGTCCCTGGACTGCTTACGGTCTGAGCCAAAGTTTCTGAACTTGACAGTAACTTTTTATGAACGCGCTGCAGGTGCCGTATAAGGGAGGATGTTCCTAGGTGGTTGACGTCCCTACCCCTACTTATTTCACCTTTACATATGGTACATATGGCAAGACAGTTGTTGTCCGGATTTGGATAGAAATATTGCCAGACCAAAGAGGTGGAATGTTTGGTCTTCTGCCCAGGCATGACCGTGATGGGCTTTTTCATCCCACGGACAACAACTGTCTCCCCCAGAGCCTGATTTAAACAAACCACATCACCATCAGAATCCTCCTCGCCAACTTCCTCCTCAGCGCCAGCTACACCAGTATCCTCATCCTGTTGTACTTCAACAGTGACATCTTCAATTTGCATATCAGCAAGTGGACTGTGGGTGCTCCTTTCAGCACTTGCAGGGGGCGTGCAAATGGTGGAAAGAGCCACCTCTTCCCGTCCAGTGCTGGGAAGGTCAGGCATCGCAACCACCACCACACTTGGACTCTCTTTGGGGATTTGTGATATCTTCTTAGAAAGCACAGTTCTTCGCTGTGCTTTTGCCAGCTTAACTCTTTTGATTTTTTTAGTGGGAGGAGTGCTTCCATCGTCATGTGAAGCTGAACCACTAGTCATGAACATACTAGGGATCGACCTTAGCCGTTCCTTGCCACTCCGTGTCGTAAATGGCATATTGGCAAGTTTACGTTTCTCTTCAGCTGATTTAAATGTCTTTTTCAAGGTCATTTTCCTGAACTTTGCCATTTGGGATTGTATGTGCCCTCTACTATGACATTGGGCATCGGCCTTGGCAGACGACGTTGATGGCATGTTATCGTCTATGTCATGACTAGTGGCAGCAGCTTCAGCACTAGGAGGAAGTGGTTCTTGATCTTTCTCTATTTTATTTTTATCGGAGAAAGTTTGGTCCTCCATTTATGTTATATCGATTTGATATATACGTGCGGCTAAACACAGAAAATAAATTTTTTTTTGGTTCGGACTGGAGTGTACTTTGTGGGTTACAGCACCCTTTAACGGTCAAGCCAGCCGGCCCTTTACTTATGACACAGGCGCACTCTTGGCACTACTTTGTTGATGCACGTGCGGCTACTGCGCACACAATTCACAAACACAGAAAATAATTTTTTTTTGGTTTGGACTGGAGTGTACTTTCAGGGGTTACAGCACCCTTTAACGGTCAAGCCAGCCGGCCCTTTACTTATGACACAGGCGCACGCTTGGCACTACTTTGTTGATGCACGTGCGGCTACTGCGCACACAATTCACAAACACAGAAAATAATTTTTTTTTGGTTTGGACTGGAGTGTACTTTGGGGGTTACAGCACCCTTTAACGGTCAAGCCAGCCGGCCCTTTACATATGACACAGGCGCACGCTTGGCACTACTTTGTTGCTGCACGTGCGGCTACTGCGCACACAATTCACAAACACAGAAAATAATTTTTTTTTAGGTTTGGACTGGAGTGTACTTTCGGGGGTTACAGCACCCTTAACGGTCAAGCCAGCCGGCCCTTTACTTATGACACAGGCGCACGCTTGGCACTACTTTGTTGATGCACGTGCGGCTACTGCGCACACAATTCACAAACACAGAAAATAATTTTTTTTTGGTTTGGACTGGAGTGTACTTTCGGGGGTTACAGCACCCTTTAACGGTCAAGCCAGCCGGCCCTTTACTTATGACACAGGCGCACGCTTGGCACTACTTTGTTGATGCACGTGCGGCTACTGCGCACACAATTCACAAACACAGAAAATAATTTTTTTTTAGGTTTGGACTGGAGTGTACTTTCGGGGGTTACAGCACCCTTAACGGTCAAGCCAGCCGGCCCTTTACTTATGACACAGGCGCACGCTTGGCACTACTTTGTTGATGCACGTGCGGCTACTGCGCACACAATTCACAACCACAGAAAATAATTTTTTTTTGGTTTGGACTGGAGTGTACTTTCGGGGGTTACAGCACCCTTTAACGGTCAAGCCAGCCGGCCCTTTACTTATGACACAGGCGCACGCTTGGCACTACTTTGTTGATGCACGTGCGGCTACTGCGCACACAATTCACAAACACAGAAAATAATTTTTTTTTAGGTTTGGACTGGAGTGTACTTTCGGGGGTTACAGCACCCTTAACGGTCAAGCCAGCCGGCCCTTTACTTATGACACAGGCGCACGCTTGGCACTACTTTGTTGATGCACGTGCGGCTACTGCGCACACAATTCACAAACACAGAAAATAATTTTTTTTTTGGTTTGGACTGGAGTGTACTTTCGGGGGTTACAGCACCCTTAACGGTCAAGCCAGCCGGCCCTTTACTTATGACACAGGCGCACGCTTGGCACTACTTTGTTGATGCACGTGCGGCTACTGCGCACACAATTCACAAACACAGAAAATAATTTTTTTTTTGGTTTGGACTGGAGTGTACTTTCGGGGGTTACAGCACCCTTAACGGTCAAGCCAGCCGGCCCTTTACTTATGACACAGGCGAACGCTTGACACTACTTTGTTGATGCACGTGCGGCTACTGCGCACACAATTCACAAACACAGAAAATAATTTTTTTTTGGTTTGGACTGGAGTGTACTTTCAGGGGTTACAGCACCCTTTAACGGTCAAGCCAGCCGGCCCTTTACTTATGACACAGGCGCACGCTTGGCACTACTTTGTTGATGCACGTGCGGCTACTGCGCACACAATTCACAAACACAGAAAATAATTTTTTTTTAGGTTTGGACTGGAGTGTACTTTCGGGGGTTACAGCACCCTTAACGGTCAAGCCAGCCGGCCCTTTACTTATGACACAGGCGCACGCTTGGCACTACTTTGTTGATGCACGTGCGGCTACTGCGCACACAATTCACAAACACAGAAAATAATTTTTTTTTGGTTTGGACTGGAGTGTACTTTGGGGGTTACAGCACCCTTTAACGGTCAAGCCAGCCGGCCCTTTACTTATGACACAGGCGCACGCTTGGCACTACTTTGTTGATGCACGTGCGGCTACTGCGCACACAATTCACAAACACAGAAAATAATTTTTTTTTAGGTTTGGACTGGAGTGTACTTTCGGGGGTTACAGCACCCTTAACGGTCAAGCCAGCCGGCCCTTTACTTATGACACAGGCGCACGCTTGGCACTACTTTGTTGATGCACGTGCGGCTACTGCGCACACAATTCACAAACACAGAAAATAATTTTTTTTTGGTTTGGACTGGAGTGTACTTTCGGGGGTTACAGCACCCTTTAACGGTCAAGCCAGCCGGCCCTTTACTTATGACACAGGCGCACGCTTGGCACTACTTTGTTGATGCACGTGCGGCTACTGCGCACACAATTCACAAACACAGAAAATAATTTTTTTTTAGGTTTGGACTGGAGTGTACTTTCGGGGGTTACAGCACCCTTAACGGTCAAGCCAGCCGGCCCTTTACTTATGACACAGGCGCACGCTTGGCACTACTTTGTTGATGCACGTGCGGCTACTGCGCACACAATTCACAACCACAGAAAATAATTTTTTTTTGGTTTGGACTGGAGTGTACTTTCGGGGGTTACAGCACCCTTTAACGGTCAAGCCAGCCGGCCCTTTACTTATGACACAGGCGCACGCTTGGCACTACTTTGTTGATGCACGTGCGGCTACTGCGCACACAATTCACAAACACAGAAAATAATTTTTTTTTAGGTTTGGACTGGAGTGTACTTTCGGGGGTTACAGCACCCTTAACGGTCAAGCCAGCCGGCCCTTTACTTATGACACAGGCGCACGCTTGGCACTACTTTGTTGATGCACGTGCGGCTACTGCGCACACAATTCACAAACACAGAAAATAATTTTTTTTTTGGTTTGGACTGGAGTGTACTTTCGGGGGTTACAGCACCCTTAACGGTCAAGCCAGCCGGCCCTTTACTTATGACACAGGCGCACGCTTGGCACTACTTTGTTGATGCACGTGCGGCTACTGCGCACACAATTCACAAACACAGAAAATAATTTTTTTTTTGGTTTGGACTGGAGTGTACTTTCGGGGGTTACAGCACCCTTAACGGTCAAGCCAGCCGGCCCTTTACTTATGACACAGGCGAACGCTTGACACTACTTTGTTGATGCACGTGCGGCTACTGCGCACACAATTCACAAACACAGAAAATAATTTTTTTTTGGTTTGGACTGGAGTGTACTTTCAGGGGTTACAGCACCCTTTAACGGTCAAGCCAGCCGGCCCTTTACTTATGACACAGGCGCACGCTTGGCACTACTTTGTTGATGCACGTGCGGCTACTGCGCACACAATTCACAAACACAGAAAATAATTTTTTTTTGGTTTGGACTGGAGTGTACTTTCGGGGGTTACAGCACCCTTTAACGGTCAAGCCAGCTGGCCCTTTACTTATGACACAGGGGCACTCTTGGCACTACTTTGTTGATGCACGTGCGGCTACTGCGCACACAATTCACAAACACAGAAAATAATTTTTTTTTAGGTTTGGACTGGAGTGTACTTTCGGGGGTTACAGCACCCTTAACGGTCAAGCCAGCCGGCCCTTTACTTATGACACAGGCGCACGCTTGGCACTACTTTGTTGATGCACGTGCGGCTACTGCGCACACAATTCACAAACACAGAAAATAATTTTTTTTTGGTTTGGACTGGAGTGTACTTTCGGGGGTTACAGCACCCTTTAACGGTCAAGCCAGCCGGCCCTTTACTTATGACACAGGCGCACGCTTGGCACTACTTTGTTGATGCACGTGCGGCTACTGCGCACACAATTCACAAACACAGAAAATAATTTTTTTTTAGGTTTGGACTGGAGTGTACTTTCGGGGGTTACAGCACCCTTAACGGTCAAGCCAGCCGGCCCTTTACTTATGACACAGGCGCACGCTTGGCACTACTTTGTTGATGCACGTGCGGCTACTGCGCACACAATTCACAAACACAGAAAATTATTTTTTTTTTGGTTTGGACTGGAGTGTACTTTCGGGGGTTACAGCACCCTTAACGGTCAAGCCAGCCGGCCCTTTACTTATGACACAGGCGCACGCTTGGCACTACTTTGTTGATGCACGTGCGGCTACTGCGCACACAATTCACAAACACAGAAAATATATTATTTTTTTAGCACTTGGGGGGAGCACCCCTGATGGACAGAGCACCCCCTGGACAACACTACAGCACCCCTTTAGGACTGGGACACTGCACAGGACTTTGGAACTGACTGCACAACACAGTCCAGCCAGCCCCTATGGACTTTGAAGTAGTGGACACAGCCCCTATTAACAACAGCAGCACAGCACAACACAGCCAGCCCCTATGGACTTTGAAGTAGTGGACAACAGCAGCACTACACTACACTACACTACACAGCACTAACTCCCACCCTCCCTCTTCACTGTCCACAGCCGAGTGAGAAAATGGCGCCGACGCGGGTACCTTATATAGGATCCAAAACCCGCGAGACTCGGAAGGCGGGATGATGACGTTTTGCCTCGATGTCAGATCCGAGTCAGGCGGGAAAAGTCGAGCCTGACTCGGATCGGACTCGGATCGGGGGGGCTCGGGGGGGTTCGGATTTCAGAAATCCGAACCCGCTCACCCCTAATATATATATATATATATATATATATATATATATATATAGCGCAATCAAATGGTCCGGCACTCACACACAACTTCAAGTAACTTATGGAGGTGCCCTAAACGTTGGTATAACGGACCAGTTGTTATTGTATTTATTAAGGAGAGTGCCGCACCTTGGACTGTGGCCCTGATTCAGAGCCGGACGCTCTGACAGAGCGCTCGCTCTGAATCAGGGCCAGCCTTCTGAATTTAAGAACGGCCTTCTGGCCGCTCGCATGGCTGTGGGTAACCACCCACAGCTATAGTGAGCGGCCAAAATGATGGTCGCGATGGTCAAGACCATCACGACCATCGGGCTTGCAACGAGACCCTTGCGGTAGGGTCTCGTTGCCGCAAGCCCTGGAGTGCTTTTGGCTCTATCAGAGCCAAAAGCACTCCCACTGACATCACTTGTGATGTCAGTGGGGCTGGCCCCAGACGGTAGGCGTTCTCCGTCTGGGCAGCCACGCCCCCGGCACGCCCACCAAAGGGGGCGTGCTGTCACTCACCATCGACAGCACGCCCTCTTTGGTGCGAGACCCATAACGACGGCTTGGCCATCGTTATTCAGGTCCCGCGCATGCGCACGATGGAGACGCCTCCGTCGTGCGCATGTGCACTTGGCCAACATCGACCCGCTTGCGAACGCTCAGCGCTCGCGAGCGGGTCTGAATTAGGCCCTGTGTGTGTATATACATATATCCATATAATGATAGGCGGCACTCCTAGACTTAGCAAATAGATAAAGCTGTATTAAGGCATATCACAGTGTCCAACATTTCAGAGAACCACTGTGCTCTTTTTTCAAGGTAACATGTTAAAGAAAAAAAAAAAAAAAAAGAGGACAGTAGTGCTTTGAAACGTTGGACGCTGTGACATGCCTTAATACAGCTTTATCTATTTGCTAAGTCTAGGAGTTCCGATTATCATTATTTATATTACAATTACAGAGGAGGGCACCCGGGCAGTTGATTCATTGGAGATAGAGGGCCTGATTCAGAGCCGGACGCTATTTGCGGACGCTCGTTCAGAAAAAGGGGCTGGCTATTTAAATTGAGCTCTCGCTCTTTGCGGTCTGTTGACGCCTCTATGTCTGAGCGAGCGAACGAAACATGCACTCGCTATTTTGTAAAGATGCCTCTTGGCCGCTCGCATCATACATCATCTCCGCTATTTATTAGATTAATCGAGTACATCAAAAGGCGTATGAACTGCTCGCTATTCTTGTGGTAGCATTTTCCTACCGCAACATGCGAGCAGTTCAGGCTAAAAGACAACCAAGTGACGTGGTCGATGACGCTGCTTTGTTAATTATGCACACCCTTAAAACGCCTGTTTTGACCATTTGGCACGCCTGCGTTCGGATCTCCACTCCCCGTTTTCAAGCACCTTCCCCTGTTACCACCCACAAACGCCTCATTCTGTCACTCAAATTAGCAGGCATTCGCTATTTTGCGAGCACACGATTTGCGACCGCACTGACTGGTTGGCGCATGCGTATTACAACCCATACGCATGCGCAGATGTGCGAACATCGCTCGGAGCGAACGAGCGGCCGCTTACGAGCGGCTCTGAATCAGGCCCTGAGTTCCGGTCCGAGTCTCAGTCTCTCAGTCTCTCTCTCTCAGGACCTCATTCAGAGTCTCTCGCTGTATGCGATCGCTCGCACCCAGCGTATGCGAATTTGTCAAAGTGATGCCACGGGAAGCGATCGCTCGCCAAGGCATAAGCACGCCCACCATGTCTTAGCGAGCGGCCAGTGTACGCCCAACCGCACAGGCAGAGCCGCACACCAGCACAAGTCATCTCCAGGAAGTGTATTAAAACATTGGTACATCGAGGACAATCGGAAGCGATCGCAGCACTTGTGGTTGCCTTAACCTACCGCGAGGACTTCAGTGTAAAAAACAGGCATGTGACGTGTACTATGACGCTGCGTGTTAATTATGCACGCCTCTAAAACGGCGTTGAAACACTCAGGCACGTCTGCATTCGCACCTCCACTGCCCTGTTATTAGTGTCCTGCCCCTGTTACCACCCACAAACGGCCTCTCCTGTCACTCATTTCACTGGGCTGTCTTTGCTGGGCAAGAGAGTGGCCTGCGATCGCACAGAGTAGTTCATGCACACGCAGGACGAAGCTTGCGAGCGCACAGCGCTAGCGAGAGACTCTGAAAGAGGTCCTCAGTCTCTCTCTCTCTCTATATACAGTGTATATATTTGTATATAAACAGTATAGTGTGTCTGTATGCATATATATTAGTTGATCTGAGTACCATTGGCCGGCCACGGTGACCCATGGGGTCCCGCAGCCGGCCGTCGCAGTTTAAAGGAAGAGGCCAGGAAATCTCCGTCACCCGGAGATCCTGGCTTCTTCCCTCCCCCGCAACGGCGGCGACACGACCAAACGGTGGCAGACTGTCAATCACTGACAGTCTGCTGCCATTGTGCAAGCGAGTTAGCAGGACCCATTCTGCACACTTTCAGAATGGGTCCTGCGTCTGCACAGATTCCCACACATTGGGAATCTGCGTTCAGCAGTGCACGCTGAATGAGGCCCATAGTTTGAATACATGCTCTTTATATTTAGAATACATACACAATATTATATATATTGATTTATAAACATTTTTGAGAAAATGTATTTTATATATATATATATATATATATATATATATATATATATATATTAGGGGTGAGCGGGTTCGGATTTCTGAAATCCGAACCCCCCCGAGCCCCCCCGATCCGAGTCCAATCCGAGTCAGGCTCGACTTTTCCCGCCTGACTCGGATCTGAAATCGAGGCAAAACGTCATCATCCCGCCTTCCGAGTCTCGCGGGTTTTGGATCCTATATAAGGTACCCGCGTCGGCGCCATTTTCTCACTCGGCTGTGGACAGTGAAGAGGGAGGGTGGGAGTTAGGGCTGTGTAGTGTAGTGTAGTGCTGCTGTTGTCCACTACTTCAAAGTCCATAGGGGCTGGCTGTGTTGTGCTGTGCTGCTGTTGTTAATAGGGGCTGTGTCCACTACTTCAAAGTCCATAGGGGCTGGCTGGACTGTGTTGTGCAGTCAGTTCTCCATAGGGGCTGTGTCCACTCCAAAGTCCTGTGCAGTGTCCCAGTCCTAAAGGGGTGCTGTAGTGTTGTCCAGGGGGTGCTCTGTCCATCAGGGGTGCTCCCCCCAAGAGCTAAAAAAATAATATATTTTCTGTGTTTGTGAATTGTGTGCGCAGTAGCCGCACGTGCATCAACAAAGAAGTGCCAAGCGTGCGCCTGTGTCATAAGTAAAGGGCCGGCTGGCTTGACCGTTAAAGGGTGCTGTAACCCCCGAAAGTAAACTCCAGTCCAAACCCAAAAAAAATTATTTTCTGTGTTTGTGAATTGTGTGCGCAGTAGCCGCACGTGCATCAACAAAGTAGTGCCAAGCGTGCGCCTGTGTCATAAGTAAAGGGCTGGCTGGCTTGACCGTTAAGGGTGCTGTAACCCCCGAAAGTACACTCCAGTCCAAACCAAAAAAAAAATTATTTTCTGTGTTTGTGAATTGTGTGCGCAGTAGCCGCACGTGCATCAACAAAGTAGTGCCAAGCATGCGCCTGTGTCATAAGTAAAGGGCCGGCTGGCTTGACTGTTAAGGGTGCTGTAACCCCCGAAAGTACACTCCAGTCCAAACCAAAAAAAAAATTATTTTCTGTGTTTGTGAATTGTGTGCGCAGTAGCCGCACGTGCATCAACAAAGTAGTGCCAAGCGTGCGCCTGTGTCATAAGTAAAGGGCCGGCTGGCTTGACCGTTAAAGGGTGCTGTAACCCCCAAAGTACACTCCAGTCCAAACCAAAAAAAAAATTATTTTCTGTGTTTGTGAATTGTGTGCGCAGTAGCCGCACGTGCATCAACAAAGTAGTGCCAAGCGTGCGCCTGTGTCATAAGTAAAGGGCCGGCTGGCTTGACCATTAAAGGGTGCTGTAACCCCCGAAAGTACACTCCAGTCCAAACCAAAAAAAAATAATTTTCTGTGTTTGTGAATTGTGTGCGCAGTAGCCGCACGTGCATCAACAAAGTAGTGCCAAGCGTGCGCCTGTGTCATAAGTAAAGGGCCGGCTGGCTTGACCGTTAAAGGGTGCTGTAACCCCCGAAAGTACACTCCAGTCCAAACCAAAAAAAAATTATTTTCTGTGTTTGTGAATTGTGTGCGCAGTAGCCGCACGTGCATCAACAAAGTAGTGCCAAGCGTGCGCCTGTGTCATAAGTAAAGGGCCGGCTGGCTTGACCGTTAAAGGGTGCTGTAACCCCCAAAGTACACTCCAGTCCAAACCAAAAAAAAAATTATTTTCTGTGTTTGTGAATTGTGTGCGTAGTAGCCGCACGTGCATCAACAAAGTAGTGCCAAGCGTGCGCCTGTGTCATAAGTAAAGGGCCGGCTGGCTTGACCGTTAAAGGGTGCTGTAACCCCCAAAGTACACTCCAATCCAAACCAAAAAAAAATTATTTTCTGTGTTTGTGAATTGTGTGCGCAGTAGCCGCACGTGCATCAACAAAGTAGTGCCAAGCGTGCGCCTGTGTCATAAGTAAAGGGCCGGCTGGCTTGACCGTTAAGGGTGCTGTAACCCCCGAAAGTACACTCCAGTCCAAACCAAAAAAAAAATTATTTTCTGTGTTTGTGAATTGTGTGCGCAGCAGCCGCACGTGCATCAACAAAGTAGTGCCAAGCGTGCGCCTGTGTCATAAGTAAAGGGCCGGCTGGCTTGACCGTTAAGGGTGCTGTAACCTCTGAAAGTACACTCCAGTCCAAACCAAAAAAAAAATTATTTTCTGTGTTTGTGAATTGTGTGCGCAGTAGCCGCACGTGCATCAACAAAGTAGTGCCAAGAGTGCGCCTGTGTCATAAGTAAAGGGCCGGCTGGCTTGACCGTTAAAGGGTGCTGTAACCCCCAAAGTACACTCCAGTCCAAACCAAAAAAAAAATTATTTTCTGTGTTTGTGAATTGTGTGCGCAGTAGCCGCATGTGCATCAACAAAGTAGTGCCAAGCGTGCGCCTGTGTCATAAGTAAAGGGCCGGCTGGCTTGACCGTTAAAGGGTGCTGTAACCCCTGAAAGTACACTCCAGTCCCAACCAAAAAAAAATTATTTTCTGTGTTTGTGAATTGTGTGCGCAGTAGCCGCACGTGCATCAACAAAGTAGTGCCAAGCGTGCGCCTGTGTCATAAGTAAAGGGCCGGCTGGCTTGACCGTTAAGGGTGCTGTAACCCCCGAAAGTACACTCCAGTCCAAACCAAAAAAAAAATTATTTTCTGTGTTTGTGAATTGTGTGCGCAGTAGCCGCACGTGCATCAACAAAGTAGTGCCAAGCGTGCGCCTGTGTCATAAGTAAAGGGCCGGCTGGCTTGACCGTTAAAGGGTGCTGTAACCCCCAAAGTACACTCCAGTCCAAACCAAAAAAAAAATTATTTTCTGTGTTTGTGAATTGTGTGCGCAGTAGCCGCACGTGCATCAACAAAGTAGTGCCAAGTGTGCGCCTGTGTCATAAGTAAAGGGCCGGCTGGCTTGACCGTTAAAGGGTGCTGTAACCCCCAAAGTACACTCCAGTCCAAACCAAAAAAAAAAATATTTTCTGTGTTTGTGAATTGTGTGCGCAGTAGCCGCACGTGCATCAACAAAGTAGTGCCAAGCGTGCGCCTGTGTCATAAGTAAAGGGCCGGCTGGCTAGACCGTTAAAGGGTGCTGTAACCCCCGAAAGTACACTCCAGTCCAAACCAAAAAAAAAATTATTTTCTGTGTTTGTGAATTGTGTGCGCAGTAGCCGCACGTGCATCAACAAAGTAGTGCCAAGCGTGCGCCTGTGTCATAAGTAAAGGGCCGGCTGGCTTGACCGTTAAAGGGTTCTGTAACCCCTAAAGTACACTCCAAACCAAAAAAATATATATTTTCTGTTTGTGACTTGTGTGCACTGTGGCTGCACGTGTATCAACAAAGGAGCAGCGCCAAGCGTGCGCCTGTGTCCCATAAGTAAAGAGCCGGCTGGCTCATTTCTTAAAGGGTGGTGTAACCCACAAAGTGCACTACTCTCCAGCAAAAGTAAAAAAATATTTTCTGTGTTTGTGTGCGCTTTAGCCGCACGTATATATATCAATATAACATAAATGGAGGACCAAACTTTCTCCGATAAAAATAAAATAGGGAAAGATCAAGAACCACTTCCTCCTAGTGCTGTTGCTGCTGCTGGGAGTTTTTCATCATCCCAGAGAGGAAGTAGGAACATCACTACTTTTACTAAACAATTGACCCTCCAACAGTCCCTAGCGATGAGGATGAAGTACGACAGCAGTCATCCTGAAGCAAAACGTATAACTGAGGCCTTGACTGCTATGTTGGTGTTAGACGTGCATCCGGTATCCGACATTAGTGCAGTGGGATTTAGACAATTGATGGAGGTAGTGTGTCCTCGGTTCCAAATCCCGTCTAGATTCCACCTGCATCCTCAAAGCAGCAGCAACAAGCGTGCGTCTGTCTGTTAAAGGGTGGTGACACCCTCAAAGTGTGCTACACAAACAATTAAAATATTGTTCTTTTTTTTTCTGTCTTTGTGAATTGTGTGGGCTGTAGCCGCACCTGCATCCTTAAAGCAGCAGCGACAAGCGTGCGTCTGTCTGTTAAAGGGTGGTGTAACTCTCAAAGTGCTCCAAAAAATAAAAAACTATTTTTTTAATGTGTTTGTGACTTGTGTGCGATGTAGCCGCACTTACATCCTCAAAGCAGCAGCGACAAGCGTGCGTCTGTCTGTTAAAGGGTGGTGACACCCTCAAAGTGTGCTACACAAACAATAAAAATATTCTTCTTCTTTTTTCTGTCTTTGTGAATTGTGTGGGCTGTAGCCGCACCTGCATCCTTAAAGCAGCAGCGACAAGCGTGCGTCTGTCTGTTAAAGGGTGGTGACACCCTCAAAGTGTGCTACACAAACAATTAAAATATTGTTCTTTTTTTTTTGGTCTTTGTGAAATGTGTGGGCTGTAGCCGCACCTGCATCCTTAAAGCAGCAGCGACAAGCGTGCGTCTGTCTGTTAAAGGGTGGTGACACCCTCAAAGTGTGCTACACAAACAATAAAAATATTCTTCTTCTTTTTTCTGTCTATGTGAATTGTGTGGGCTGTAGCCGCACCTGCATCCTTAAAGCAGCAGCGACAAGCGTGCGTCTGTCTGTTAAAGGGTGGTGACACCCTCAAAGTGTTCTACACAAACAATTAAAATATTGTTCTTTTTTTTTCGGTCTTTTTGAAATGTGTGGGCTGTAGCCGCACCTGCATCCTTAAAGCAGCAGCGACAAGCGTGCGTCTGTCTGTTAAAGGGTGGTGTAACTCTCAAAGTGCTCCAAAAAATAAAAAACTATTTTTTTAATGTGTTTGTGACTTGTGTGCGATGTAGCCGCACTTGCATCCTCAAAGCAGCAGCGACAAGCGTGCGTCTGTCTGTTAAAGGGTGGTGACACCCTCAAAGTGTGCTACACAAACAATAAAAATATTCTTCTTCTTTTTTCTGTCTTTGTGAATTGTGTGGGCTGTAGCCGCACCTGCATCCTTAAAGCAGCAGCGACAAGCGTGCGTCTGTCTGTTAAAGGGTGGTGACACCCTCAAAGTGTGCTACACAAACAATTAAAATATTGTTCTTTTTTTTTCGACCTTTGTGAAATGTGTGGGCTGTAGCCGCACCTGCATCCTTAAAGCAGCAGCGACAAGCGTGCGTCTGTCTGTTAAAGGGTGGTGACACCCTCTAAGTGTGCTACACAAACAATTAAATATTGTTCTTTTTTTTTCGGTCTTTGTGAAATGTGTGGGCTGTAGCCGCACCTGCATCCTTAAAGCAGCAGCGACAAGCGTGCGTCTGTCTGTTAAAGGGTGGTGACACCCTCAAAGTGTGCTACACAAACAATAAAAATATTCTTCTTCTTTTTTCTGTCTATGTGAATTGTGTGGGCTGTAGCCGCACCTGCATCCTTAAAGCATCAGCGACAAGCGTGCGTCTGTCTGTTAAAGGGTGGTGACACCTCAAAGTGTTCTACACAAACAATTAAAATATTGTTCTTTTTTTTCGGTCTTTGTGAAATGTGTGGGCTGTAGCCGCACCTGCATCCTTAAAGCAGCAGCGACAAGCGTGCGTCTGTCTGTTAAAGGGTGGTGTAACTCTCAAAGTGCTCCAAAAAATAAAAAACTATTTTTTTAATGTGTTTGTGACTTGTGTGCGATGTAGCCGCACTTGCATCCTCAAAGCAGCAGCGACAAGCGTGCGTCTGTCTGTTAAAGGGTGGTGACACCCTCAAAGTGTGCTACACAAACAATAAAAATATTCTTCTTTTTTCTGTCTTTGTGAATTGTGTGGGCTGTAGCCGCACCTGCATCCTTAAAGCAGCAGCGACAAGCGTGCGTCTGTCTGTTAAAGGGTGGTGACACCCTCAAAGTGTGCTACACAAACAATAAAAATATTCTTCTTCTTTTTTCTGTTTTTGTGAATTGTGTGGGCTGTAGCCGCACTTGCATCCTCAAAGCAGCAGCGACAAGCGAGCATCTGTCTGTTAAAGGGTGGTGTAACCCTCAAAGTGTGCTCCACAAACAATAAAAATATTCTTTTTTTTTTTCTGTCTTTGTGAATTGTGTGGGCTGTAGCCGCACTTGAATCCTCAAAGCAGCAGCGACAAGCGTGCGTCTGTCTGTTAAAGGATTACATCGGTGACAGCATCCAAGTAGGCATGTCAGACAGTCCGTACCTGTACTGTCAGGAAAAAGAAGCAATTTGGAGGTCCCTGTACAAACTGGCTCTATTTTACCTGAGTTGCCCCCCCTCCAGTGTGTACTCCGAAAGAGTGTTTAGTGCAGCCGGGAACCTTGTCAGCGAAAGGCGTAGGAGGTTGCTTCCACAAAATGTGGAGAAGATGATGTTCATAAAATGAATTATCAACTCTTCCAGGGAGACCAGCCTCCAGAACGTACAGAGGGACCTGTGGTTCCAGCAGGGACGAATTAATACTCTATGAGGATGAGGATGACATCTTGTCTCCGTAGAGCCAGTTTGTGCAGGGACAGATAAATTGCCAGCTTGTTTTGTGGGGGCCCAAACGAACCAATCATTTCAGCCACAGTTGTGTGGCAGACCCTGGCGCTGAAATGATTGGTTTGTTAAAGTGTGCATGTCCTGTTTATACAACATAAGGGTGGGTGGAAGGGCCCAAGGACAATTCCATCTTGCACCTCTTTTTTTTCTTTGCATTATGTACAGTTTGGGGCCTAGTTTTTCAATGCCATCCTGTCTGCCACTGCAGTTTCACGCCTAGATGGGTCACGTGTTTGTGCCGCCCACTAGTGTCGCTTAGCATAGTCATCCAGCTACCTCGGTGCAACCTTTTGGACATAAAAACACTATTGTGAGGTGCGAGGTATTCAGAATAGACTGGAAATGAGTGGAAATTAAGGTTATTGAGGTTAATAATAGCATAGGAGCAGAAAAACCTACAAATTCTGTGATTTTAGCTGTTTTTATGCTTTTTTTCAAAAAAATACAGATCCAAAACACAAAACCCAGAACCCAAAACACGGAAGGGTGGTTTTGGCAAAACCAATCCAGATCCAAAACACGAAGAAAGATCCAGATCCAAAACCAAAACACAAAACACGAAAAGTGGCCGGTGCACACCCCTAATATATATATATTATATATATGATGTGTGTATTTGTGTACAGTATATATGGCGACCCCCTCATTTTTCAAAGGGACATAATGCACCCAAAAAAGGGCCTGCCTTCATGGGGGGGGGGGGGCAGGAAAGAGATAGGGGAGGCCAGGACATGCTGGGGATCAAATAAGAGGAAGCTAAAAGCAACAATGATAATAAATAGAAATTTGACAGGCCCAACCAGAGCCCCCTGACCTGTGGTGCCCTGTGTGATGGCACCGGCCGCACTACCCTAGCTACGGCCCTGGTGGGCGTCTCCATGCTGGCTTTGGGCGTCTCTGTACTGGATTTGCGATTGCAGTAATTAGCATATTTTCGCAGCAGACCTGCGTGCGTAATCGCCGCTGTGTTCGCAATAGCGATCTGTAGTAGTGAATCAGGCCCTCTGATTAGAACATTAGGTAAATAGGCTGTCAGACTTTTATTGCATACAAATAAACTGAAGCCGTTATTTCTTCCAATCTCATCGCTTCTACAGTACACAAACCTGAAGCAATAACATTCCTATGGCACCAGGGCTTGTCCTAGCTGAGCCCCTGCTACAACTCACTGATTGCAGCCTTTATTTTCCAAATCTTCGCCTCTACTCTATGCTATGGGAATTTAGCATAAGCAAAGACAAACAAAAAGCTGCTAAAATTCACATATAAACAAAAGATATTTTTCCCACACGCAGATGTACACATGTACACCTCCATGCGGAGAAGTTATGGCATATGTATAAACATATGGACAGTTTGTGTTTGTATAGATGAAATCAAAAAATATACATGGAATTACCCTTCACACTGATTCAGACCCGCTCGCAAGCGCTATGCGCTCGCAAGTGGGTCGATGGTGGGGCACTGCGCACGCGCGGCATGCGCAATGCACGTGCGCTAGCCCCGGAGCGAGTGAGAACTTCACTCGCTCTGGGGTTCGCTACAAATGGGGCAGCTTTCAATGTTGATCGACAGCTCGACCCGTTTTGTAGGCGGGGAGGGGGGGATAGCTGGACAAACGTAGGCGTTCCTGAAGGAACGCCTGCCGTTTGTGGGGGGCCCTACTGACATCACCAGTGATGTCAGTAGTGAGCTTCCGGCTCTATTAGAGCCGGTAGCTCACTGGGGCTTGCAGCAGACAAGACCCTACCACAAGGGTCTCGTCGCAAGCCCGATGGTCGCGATGGTCCATGACCATCGCCTGGCCGCTCGCAAAAGCTGTGGGTGGTCACCCACAGCTAAGTGAGCGGCCAGGAGGCCGGTTTATAAAAAAAAGAGGCCGCCCTGATTCAGAGCGAGCGCTCGCTTTTTGCGAGCGCCTCTGAATCAGTGCCTAAATGAACAGTATTCTGGTAACTTTGTTATCAAAGCTTGCAAATCCATTCCTGGCTGAAGAGAGATAACAAATTCTCAAAGGAGTTTCTGGTCATCCCCGGCCGTTCCCCCGGTAGTGCAAAAAGACTTATATTCTGCAGCGGTCTAGATGAGGAGATTAGGGGCAGAATGTACTATGCAATGATTTTCGGATGAGGTACGTCCCGCCACCTATCGGGTGTTTTCTGAAAAGCTGTCCTTTGTGATTTTAATCACAATTCCAGGTACATAAAGACGTTATTAATGCTGGTATGTACCCGATAGGTGGCGGGATGTTCCACATCCGAATTGTGAAGAGGAGATTTTCAGGTTCGTGACCCAGAAGCCCCTCTGCACAAGCGTCTTATGATGTGTGTGCTGCGGGGGTGGGATCCAATTGGGCTCAACTTGATAAGAATCCCATAGGATTTTATAGATGGCATTGCCCACCGGGTTACTGTGGAAAGTATCGCATTTCTGAGCTTGTTACATATGGGAATGCAGTTTCCCTTTAGTATATCCCGCCCTGGGTGTTGTCTTATACTTAGGATGGGGAAATTCAATTCCTTTTGATGGCATCAGACTCCCCATCCTCCCCCACATCTCTACTGGGTCTTAGGGTAGAGGCAGTCTCATTTTGAATCCAAGATGACTGATACAGTAGTATCACATTGGCCATCTTGAAATCAAAAAGAGGCTGCCTCTTCCATGGGAGCCGGCTGAGATTCGGGGTGGAGACACTTCAGGTAGGGGTTGGGGCTGCCTAAGGGGTGTGCAGATGCAAAATCCCCGACACAAGCTCTGACTCCTGCTACAAAATCCAGCAAACTACATTCAAATCACGCACTACGTCTCTCGCAGTTGCAGGTAGGAGCCCCAAAGAGAGAGTAATGCTGGATACACACTGGCAGATATATTGGGCAATCAATTGATCGGCCAGTATATCGTGTGTGCATCGGCCAGTGTGTACCAGCGATATGTCTGTGAACGTTGTCGTTCATAGACATATCACGTCGGGTGTGCTGCACAGCCAATGGCAGATACAGTACTGTGCAAAAGTTTTGGGCAGGTGTGGAAAAAATGCTGCAAAGTAAGAATGCTTTCAAAAATAGAAGTGTTAAAAGTTTATTTTTATCAATTAACAAAATGCAAAGTGTATGGGAAAGATTCCTGGACTGCACACCTTGAATATATATAATGGAATGTGCTACCTGATGAGACTAATTGCAGGTACAGAAACAGACAAATCTCAGGTGCACAACTCCAAATTATTGATAATATATAAATGCAATAAAATTTAGCAATCAATAGAGGTATTTAGCATAATCATGGCCAAGGTTATGGGCCTACCCACCATATCCAGGTTACCTCTTTAGGGTAGGTCCCTAACATACTAGGGTTCAAATCCAGAGCGCAGGACCCCCCAAACTGGCCCAGCTAAGCTGCCCCAGGGCACCGCCATAGTAAGAAAAATGCAGTATAAAGAGATAGAGAGCCACAGATGCATATAAAGGATGAAAATAAAGAAGTGAAGTACATGTATTTTAAACAAACAGTGAAGGGTTCAAATGTGTTATAAAAGAAAAATGTGTTATAATGCGGTGCCCTGAAACAGATCAACCAAAGCAATCCAGGAGGACCCACGCCCCAAAAATGAACCAGTAGTAGGAAGGAGTAATCAGTCTGGTTAGACTGATTACTCCTTAATGTGAGGGTCCGGTTTTTTGTTTTATTATTTTAACCCATGGATGCCTACTGGAGAAGGGGATCACTGGAGGTAAGATAGGTGAGTATTGTGTGAGTGTATGTATGCATGTATTAAAGTTATACTTTGTAAGGTGTGTCTGTGTGTTTCTTGGGATATTTCTTTACAGGTGAACTACAAGTCCCAGTGGGCCCTTAATGCTCCGCATGCTGGTACTTGTGGTTCTCCAAGTACCAGCATTCGGGGGAGGCTTGCTGGGACCTGCAGTTCTACTGGAAAGACAATGTTTAATTCTATCTCTTTTTTACACCACACTGTCACAATCAACCCGCCACCCACCGCCCTGGGGTGGCGGGGATAGCTCCGGGCTATCAGCCCAGGCTAGGGGTGCCCTGGAGAGGGAGACCCCTTTTTTTGAAGGGGTCTCCAACTCCCCAGGGATCCCTGGCCTGGGCTGACTAACGGTCAGGGCTGATGCTGCAGCTGGGGGACCCGGTGATAGGGCTCCCCTGGCTGTGGCATCAGTCCCCCGTTAGAAAGGGTCTAGGGCTGGTTCTGGATCTTACAAAGGAACCCTACGCAAATGTTTCCCTGTAAATCCAGAACCAGCTCTGCTTCCCATAGCCCTGTGCTGATTGTACTAAGTACAGGGAGACCCTATGTCATTTTTTCCCTGTACTTGGTCAACCAGAACTGGGTTGGCAAAGTTCAGGGCTGGTTGTGTTTTGGGGGGGGTGACCTCACGTCAATTTTTTTCTTAATTTAACTCTTGAATTGCTTTTTACAGTGAGATACATGCAGGCATCTCACTGATGTCTGCATGTATCTGTGTGAATCCAACCTGCTCATGCTTAAATCGAAAGGATGAAGCAGATCTATTGTATTGGGGAATTGAAGAGTGATTTGAAGTCCGATTTTGAGGACGATTTCAAATCGAATGATAGTAAATAAGGGTTTTGTGTGTTGGGCTATGTAAAAGTACCAATGTTTTTCCGATGGTCAATTTGAGGGCGATTTGAGTGGAAGTCGATTTGAAGTCCGATTTTACATGCGATTTAGTAAATACTGAAACCAAAATCGAATCCAAATCGAATGAAAATCGCACCTCAAATCACTCAAAATGCCAAATCGACCTTAAGTAAATTTACCCCCTTGTCTCTTTTCTTCTACTCCTCCTTCACTCAGCTGCTACATTATTTTCTCCTCTACCACCAGTTTTCACCTCTTTTGTCTATCCATAGTCCCCTCTACTTTCTCCCTCTCCTTCCCCTCCTTTGTCTCTCTTCATCACATATAAGTCTCTCCACTGCATCTCCCACAACTCCAGTATTATTCACTTATCTTCCACCATGGTCCTGCTGCACCACCACTAAACCCTGCACCCTCTCTTTTCTAAAAGTTACCTGTCCCCCCCCCCACACCACACTAAACCTCCACCTTACCCACCACCTGCTGTCACCCTTCCTCATTCAGAAGCCTGCCACATAACCCCACACTCCTTATCCCCCTGCAATATCACCTCCACACTACATCAACCCTCATTCTCCTCTCGCCTCTTAACTCTGTCCCTCTCTCCTGTTCCCTCTGGAAAGCCAGTTTTGTCTATAATAAACTGGTCTCCGTTCATGAGCACTTCATCTGCAACGCCTTGATTCTCCTTGCCATCACCAAACCCTGGATTTACCCATCTGACACCACTGCTCCTGCAGCTATCTCTTTTATGGGCCTTACATTCTCTCACACACCCTGGCCTAGAGGTTTCCAGGGTGGTGGTCTTGGGGTCCTGCTATCCTTGGGTCACTCCTACCAAGTCTTACCTTCTGAACCCTCCATCTCATTCTTTCCATTCGACACTAATGACATTTGCCTCTTCCAACTTCTTCGAGTAGCTGCCTTTTTTTTGTCTCCCTGGCCTTCGTTCAAAATTCCTCCATCACTTGGCCTCCTGGCTCTTAATCTTCAAATGGGCTCTCAAGACCCATTTCTTCCTCAATGCTTTCCAGCGCTCATCGTAACCCACTACTCTATGCTCCTTCCTCACTATCTAGCCCATCTGTGTCACCCCTGTTTGTCTGACCCTCCCCTTAGAATGTAAGCTCTCATGAGCAGGGCCCTCTTCCCTCACGTGCTTCTTCTTGCCTTACTTTTACTTTCATTTACAATGGCACCTAAAACTTGGTTACTGACACCCTGCTGCTTATTTAGGTGTTATGCAGCATTGTTTATAAATCATGTACTTGTCCTGCATTGTCTGTACTGTTAATAACTGAGAAGTAACCCCACACATGAATGGTCTCAGGATGCCTTACTGTTGGCATGACACAGCACTGATGGTAGCGCTCACCTTTCCTTCTCCGGACAAGCATTTTTCCAGATGCCCAAACAATCTGAAAGGGGATTCATCAGAGAAAATAACTTTACCCCAGTCTTCAGCAGTCCAATCCCTGTACCTTTTGCAGAATATCAGTCTGTCCCTGATGTTTTTCCTGGAGTAAAGTGGCTTCTTTGCTGCCCTTCTTGGCCATCTTCCAAAAGTCTTCACCTCACTGTGCGTGAAGATGCACTCACACCTGGCTGCTGCCATTCCTGAGCAAGCTCTGCACTGGTGGTGCCCCAATCCTGCAGCTGATTCAACTTTAGGAGACGGTCCTGTGCAAAATGTCGGTGTCTGTTTATATCTCATTTTATGCTAAATGACAGCACCTTCACAGGCTTATACCATTAGAATATAGACTCTTTCCCATACTTTTCAGTCTTGCCTTAGGAACTGATAACCGATTTAGTGAAACAATTTATATATAAAATATAAATATAAATAACTGGTAATAATAATAATAATAATATATAAAAATCCTTGATTTTCTCTTTAAAAATGAATAAACTCTGTTGTCCCTGTGTGACGTGCTTATTAAAAGACCAGAGGTGAATAAAAATAAATAATATATGAAATTTACTGCTAATAAAACTCTTTCTTACAGGAGACTGTAAACGTGTGTAAGAGCATTTATTAGAAAGTGTAGCAGCTGAGATGTACAATGCCACGTACAGTTCACTAACAGGCGAGCAGGGACTACTTAAGAGTTGACACTAGACGTACAATCCCCTATGGGAATGTTACCATGGGCTCCACTAGTCACACGCTGCATTAACAGGCCTCAAAATAAATCATTGCGTGACTGTGATAGAAAGCAACAGGGAGACTGCCCAGGATGACACTGTGGAAACTGAGCCAGGAAATATGCAGATGCTCTATCCTCAGAGTCCGCATAGTAAACAGAAACCAGATCTGGGGCTGTGGACTATAATTAGTGCTGCCACTCTTACTTAGCTTTCTGGAACCATTTGACCACTGGTATGTTGACAAGGCATTGGCATCCTTAAAAATGAGCCTGCCAGCTACCGTAGATGCCATGGATGTATCTATTGTGTAGTTTGAGCTTATATTACAATTAGAAAAATGGCAAATATATACTTCTCTACTGTAATAGATAATGAAAGTGCTGATATACTTATACATGATTAGGACAAGGGTTTGCTTAACTTTGCTTGTGTTAAGGAACACTCTATTTATGTGCTGATAGCACTGAGAGGCTAATAAGATCTACATTGGTTTACTGCTTCAACATTTCTTAACACCTTGATAGCTTACTTAACTTAAGAAATAAATAAATAAAGACACAGACACCAGAGCTTGGCTAAAAGGTCACAGCTTTTTATTTATAAATTAGTCAATCAACCTAACCAGGGTGGCAAAGAGACGCTGCAAACTCAGTTCTAGCTTTCACCTTGATGAAATACTCGGAGGACGACTAAAACGTCCCCCCTCTAGATGTACTAACGATGTGAGAGTTTCACTTCCTTCCTAGGCCAATGCGAGGTGCTTCCGTACAGCCAGCACCTGGGTCCCCCTGCACCGAGAAGGACAAATTCGCCAGGGGCATTGAGGGCCAGTGCCCCCACAAAGTTGTCTTACGCCACCTAAAGCCACTGAGTTGCTGCGTGCTCCTGCCAAAGCCAGGCCCTAAGAGAGACTGGCCCGCCACCCAAAAGAAAAAACTAGCCCAAAAACGAGAACAAGTCTTTCACAAACAAAGCTGTACCCAAAGCGTTCAGATGCACACCATCATTCCGAAAAAACTTCCCAAGCTCACCTACAAGAAAACCATGACTAATCACCACTCCATCGATAGACTCAACATGCCTTGTAACCGCGACATTCACCTTCTTCAGAGCCCTCTCCAACGCAACATGCTTACACACTCCTCTCCACTTCAAACGAGGCATCATTTCAGACCATACAATCCGAACAGACGGCCATCGCAAACAAATTTCATCCAAAACCTCACAAAGCCTCACAATTAACTCAACACTTTTCAATAGCCCCACATCATTGCCTCCAACATGCAACACTAAGAATTTTGGGACTCCCCACTTCGACACTGATGACACAATCAACGCCAACACAGACTCAACCAGCAATCCTATCACACCAATCCTTCGAATACTAAAACCACTAGGCCACCAGGTCTGACTCTGGGACAAAACATGTTTTTCCGCCCAAAAGATATGAGTGGCCCACAAGCCACACCTGTTCATCTTCCTTTGCCAATTCTGTTGGAAAAGAGAAACCCTAACCGTGAGAACCGCACCAAACTCGAGTTCAACAACACAACTTCATCAAACACATAGCAACTGACTAGCAGGGATGCATGTATGGGGGGAAACAGGAACCCAAGTGAAGAAGAAAAACTAACAGGAGGAAAAATGTAAAAAATCCCTTCACATCCCCAATTGTTGAACGCTAGTCGTTCAACGATTGGCGGGTAAGCAACGTTTTCGGGTTAAGGCAAGGTGCCATCTATAACTTCTCGCAATGCACATATTTCCTAAAAGCAGCCAACTTCCAGCGCCCTACCTGCTGAATAGACTCCGTAGACGTCCATGATAGAGCAGCGCAAGTAGCAGCACCAATACGAAATGAATGGGTACCATACTCTGAAGGATTTATCCCTAACTCCATTAAACCTTTCTTAAAGACCGCTGCAAATTGAAACTTAGTGAGGGGTGTGTGGTCTGCATGTAGTAACCATTGTGATCCCCTAGGAGGGCGTAACTCCATGTACTGCGAAGCTAAATTAACCAGACAAATAATCACGTCCCGATGCAGATTTAAAGTGACCCACTTACCCCTGCCGGTTTGATCTGTTTTAGAGAATCGAAGCTTGCAAAGCACAGCCGAATCTCTATAAAATGATATCCTTTAACAAAAGCCACAAGGAAATGGGTGTTTTATTGATAGCCACCAACTCACTGACTGTAAAAGCTCCAAAAAATGCTGCTGCAAAAGCAAGGCGAACAGAGAAGCCTCAAACCTATCAGAAGTTACCTTCCCCATAACTGTAACAAACCTGACAAAAGCTGCAAATCCACCGGCCGACGAGAGTCAGCGCGAGCGGGTGACCCCTTCGCCCAACCCTTCAGCACCTTCACTAGTACAAAAGACTTGGTGGGATCGTGCAAACCTATTAACTTACAAAAGAAGGAGCCCCCCGCAAGCGCAGACACCATAGAGGCCCTGGATCTACCTTGTTGATATCTATCCCAAACAAAGGAAGAAATCAACTCTTTTGGAGACTTACCCTCCAGATCCAGAAGTGCACAATGTGTGCACCAAGTGGCCGAGTAAGCCTTGAAAGACGATGGGGCAAGCGATTGTAACGCCAAACCTTCTAAGCCGACCTGATGATCTGCCACACAAACAAGGGGCACACCAAACCAAAGTCAGAAGCCGACGGGACAAGCGCTCGGAAGCGCGCAAATTGAAAGGCGAGACAAAGCATCAGCAATCTCATTAATTATACCTGGTACGTGTCTAGCCCTAAATCTGATATTAGCCTCCAGGCAGCGTAAAACTAAATGTCGAAGCAAACGTAACACAAAAGGTGAAGACGAGTGCTGGTTGTTAATGGCGTGAACCACGCCCAGATTGTTGCACCAAAATATAACATGGCAGTTACTCAGTCGCATGGACCAGAGTTCAACCACTACGACAATTGGGAACAGTTCCAACAGCAGCAAGTTGCTCGTCAAGCCCTCCTCGCGCCAATCTAGCGGCCACGGAGCAGCACAGCATTCCCCATTGAAAAAGGCCCCAAAACCGGACGACCCAGCCGCATCAGTAAAAAGTTGTAATATGATGTTCGTTACAGGAGGTGATGGCCAAATACATTCGCCATTTAAGTGTCACAAAAAACACCGAATCGGCTGTGGCCCTCTCCAGTTTTCTGCAAAAAACTCTACCCATTGGAATGATCTGGCAAGCAAAATTTAAGGAACCTAGAAGTGACTGAACTCTGCGTAACCTAACCGAGTCCGCTGCTAAGCAAACTGCAATAAGTTCCAGCAATTTATCTACTTTGTCACGAGGCAGTATACAACAACCCGCCGCCGTGTCTATCTCGATTCCTAAATATGCTAAGCAAAACACCGGACCCTCCGTCTTCTCATGAGCAATAGGAACCCCTAAAACTTTAAATAAGGCCTGCGCAGAAAAATGAGGTCGGAGCAAACGTCTCTCTCTCCTGGACCTATGAAGAGAAAATCATCCAGATAGTGTGCTATGCCCGTCTGGCCGTACCAGCATGAAGACACTATTGAAAGAAAGGAGCTGAATTCTCAAAATAGGCACAGGAAACCGCGCAACCCATAGGCAAACATTTATCTACAAAATAACCCGCATCTAGCCAAAAACCCATGAATTGCATAGCTTCAGGATGCATCGGCAATAAACGAAATGCAGATTCTATATCTAGTTCCGCCATCAAGGCACTAGACTCAAAGTATCATCAAAAGATTGATACACTACCCTGCAACAACTCTCAGGTATGGCATAGTTTACGGAACCGCCCTGAGGATATGAGAGATGTTGTATCGTACAGAACTTACCCGGCACTTTCTTAGGGACCACACCCACCGGGGATATACAGAGGTTATGCAAAGGAGGACAGGTAAAGGGACCCTCCATCCTCCCCAGCAAAACCTCCACACCCACTTTATCCCTCAACTCCCCAGGAAACTCCCTGGCAGAGCGTAAGTTCTGTGATGACCTAATTAGCAACGGCCCAATTATAGGTAAACGAAAACCAACTGAAAAACCTTCTAACAAAAACAAAGCATCTTCCCTACATGGATATAACCTTAACCATCTAGTAAGAGCAGCCAAACATACTGGAGAACTAGCTTTAACCAGTTCCCTTGTGGCCTTCACCTCGGTCCTGAGAAACACTTCCTGCCCCACGTCGACAGTCCTTGGCCGGATGCTCCCCCCCGCAGAGATGACAGGAGTGGCAAAAACGACAGCCTGACCCCCTCGTACACTTGGAGTCGTTATAGGTGAAACATTTCCCTCTCCCCCCTCCTGTCGTCCCTTGCCTGTTGGTTTTATAGCTCTTACGGGGAGGCACCCCATCCAAGGGAGGCCGACGCTGCTGAGATACTTCCAGCCATACCTCTAAGTCCTTAACCCCAAACGGAATGACGAGAGCACCGTCATGTTTTTTCCTGAATTGTGTGTTATATTCGTGCCACGCCAAATTACGAGACCGGACGAACATGTCGAGCACCAAAAATAAATATCTGATAATGTTTACATGCTTGTAAACCCTGGTCTTCAAGTAACATGTCGTGAATATGAGCATGCCCTTCAACCATGTGTTAAAGCTGCAAAAGGCAACCTCAACAATGCCCCCCGTCTTCTTCACCTGCGTGAAACCTTTTTCCATTTCATCAGTGAGTGAGAAAAAGTCCACAAATTTTCCTCTACGAATCCTGCTTCTGACACTTTTATGCAAGCCGCGAAGTACCGCAGTATTCGCACAGTGGACTGTGTCTGCACCTGCTTCCTGCGCCTTAGCCCCTGTCTCATCGTCCTATCTAGCAATGCTACTTGACTTTTTAGCCAAACGCCGCACCACCATTCTAGCAATCTTTCGGGGGCATGCGGGGGAACCAGAAGAGTGTGAGGAGGAAGAAGAAGAATCAGAAGTAGACATTGCAGTTTCATACTCACCGGAACCAGATGGCCCTGGAACCGCCTCACCAGCTTTTTCTCTTGACGCCGCCACTGTCTCAGTTACCAGAGTCGACTCGTCTTGTCCCGGATCGGGCAACGAAGGAACCACTGACACAACTTCGACTCGACCGCTCGCAACATCGGAACCTAAAACTGATGAAGATGGGTGAGGTACCGACAACGTGGACAAACTAGCAGTTGCAGTTGGGGGTGTCGGGGCAACAATAGGAGGGGGAATGTTTGGGGGCCGAGTAGGAGATGACTGACTGGGCCTGGACACAGCAGAGGACAAGGGCAATGTGTGTGGGATGGGAGGGGGAAGCGGGGGCTGAAGAGGTGGCGCACAGGAGCGGGGGGTAAAATTGCCAAGGCGGCAGGTAGGAGTAATGAAATTGGGGTTTTTGCACAGAAGAAGGATATGAGATGGAAGATGCCTCAAATTGGGAAGCATAAAGGGAGGTGGGAGGGGCCACCGCAGAGGAGGCTAAAATAGGTGGAGCTACACCTGAGCTCCAGGATGCCTGACTTCAAGAAGGGTCGGCCATGGAAAGGGGCACTGGTGTAGGGAATGCATATACTTGACTACCCGCTGCCGTGTATCAAGGGGGCTGAAAAGAAGTCTGCGACACATAACTAAAAGGCACCCCCACACTCTGTGTGGGGAGCCAACCAGGCGTTGTTATGTGCGGTGGTAAACCGCTGTGCACCTGACTGGTAGTGCCAGCAAAATAGGGGGAGCTTACACCTAAAATGGCCGCCGGCTGCAAGATGGCCGCCGGGTCCGCCTCATGAGCCAGACCGGTGGGACCACCAACTACCATTGAGCTAGGGGATGAGGTGTGCGGGGATGAAAACGTGGCACCCACACCAGCGACGCTGGCGGAGGAGCGGTTGTAACCGCAGCGGGGGATGTGTGAGTCAGAGGCATGGGGCCGATGTTACGGGAAGGAGGGGACTGCGCCGCCGCCCAAATCCCGGCCTGGATAGGAGGAGAAGGGAGGGGTGCGGGGGAAGCCGGGCTTGTAGCAGGGGCACCCAGAGAGGGAGAGCCCACACCTAAGGAGGCAGAGCCAGCGGAAGCTGGGGGACTGCCTGGGGAAATAGTGGTTCCGTCTGGGGATACCATGAGGAGGGCTGCCGGTGCAATGGGGGATGACACGCGGAAGGAAGCCACGCACAGCGGGCATGCAAACTCAGCCAGCCAGCTGGGTGGGGGAGCAGAGCGACGGGGCTGGGACATGGAGAAAATCACAGAGGGATAGTTAGATAGCAGATGAGCTCAACTGAGGGCATATAGAGCAGATGAACACAGTAGAGTTCTAGCAGCCCTTTAAATAGTCCCAACCTAACTCCTCCTTCCAACAAATCCCATAGGATAATCCAACAATCTGACATACTCACATTTACCCATCAACAAGGCTGTCATAAAACCAAACACCCAGCAGAAAACCAATAATCTTATCTATCCTCAATACTATACAGATTGTGTCTTCCATAGTGACAAAATCTACTATGGGCCACTGACAGTATATCTGCTATCTATGGGCCATTTATATCTGCTATGGGCCATTTGTATCTGCTATGTGTCATTTATATCTGCTATGGGTTATTTATATCCACTATTGGGGCCATTTATAATCTCTATGGGCCATTTATGACTCATCTAATTAAATATGAGGGTATGATACAATAATTGTTTATGCTATTTTTGCTAGTGCGACATGTGTGACCTCTTACATATTTTTAAGAGTCATCTTTGCAAACAACTTAGATGGTTGCCTTGTAAAGCGACAGCCCTAGGAGCAGGGCCCCAGACTCCCAGCTGTCATGTAAATGCATCCTAATTTTCACTGGGCCTACGCCACACAAGTATTGTGCAAACCTTCATACAGAAAGGGGTAATTTACTAAGATTCGAGTTTTGTCGAGATTGCAATCTCGGATGAGTTTAGGCAATTTTTTCAACTCGCAAATTTACTAAAGATTAACTCGGGTGAGTTTGGGAGAGATTTCTCTCTTTTCACTATAAAACTCGGGTGAGATTGCAAACTCAAATAAACTCACCCGGACTTCAGCCTAAGTGTTTCATGAGAGGGGGAACCCCTTCTTGGGGTCCCCACCTTCTCTGAGATCCCCGGCTTGGGCTGACCGGTTTGTGGTGTTACTGCTTTGACTAAGGTGACCCGGTGATAGGGTCTCCTGGCTGTGGCATTACACTCCAGTCGGTTTGGGTCCGGTGCTGGTTTTAAATATAGAGGGACTCCTACGCAATTTTCCCCCCTATATTTAAAATCAGGACTGGCCGTACAGCCAGGTGCTGGTTCCTAAATTACGGGGGTACTCTACATGATTTTTTCCCCTGTAATTTTAGGAACCAGGACTGGCTGAGCAGCCCACGCAGGTTATGTCTTTTGGGAGGGGACCCTAAGTCATTTTTCTTATAAATGTAAAAAAATTTTTACATGTACACCACACAAGTAGCCTTCACATATCTCACTGATACAGTATGTGCAGGCTGCTTGTTCGGGAGAGTTTGGCAGAGAGAATAAACTGCAATCTCGGGTGAGTAATCTCATCTAAACTTGCTACTCGGGGGAGAAATTTCGATCTGCTTCACCATCAGCCTACTCACTCTCAGCTAAACTCACTTCTTGATAAATTTGAGAGTTTAAAAACTATAAACTCACCCGAGTTTCGGCGATGTAAATCGAATTTAGAAAAAAACACTCGGCCAAATTTGAATCTTAGTAAATTTACCCCTAAATCAGAGTAAGCCCATCAATTTTGCACTAATGTATTATAGGTACAATTTAACCATTCAATCATTCTTTATCTCATCGCTGCTGAGTGTATACAGAGACAGCTGCTGCTTATGGAATCGCTCCCATTTGTGCTTTAAACAGCCATGGGCATTCCTGATAGGTGACTGGGAGGCGCCTCGAAGTGCTCGCAAAAAAAAAGGCAGTCTCATGGGCGTGTTATGGGAGTGTCACCAGTGTGCCAGTGGATGTAGGTGCATTCTCAAATACAGAGCCACAGGGGCCATGTTTAGAGAAAGTTGTGTGCCACTCCAGCTGCTATGGAACTACACGTCCCAACATGCCCTGCCACAGAATTGCCACACATTGCCTACTCCTGTCATGCTGTCTGGAGAAATAACCCTTCCAGTCTAACAAATACTGGAGGTGTCCATAATGAAGTCGGGAATCAAGGATTTTTTACATTTCAAATTCATTTCCACTTTCGGTGAGCACTTTAGGAGAACGAGGCAGAGTTTTGAGGAACCGAATCAGAACCAGGGCTTTAATAACGAGATGTGAAATGAATTGGGAATATTGAGGTAAGAAGGCAGTTTGAGCTTATAAGCAACTGGGTTGTTAACTTCTTCCACTGGAAACGGGCCAATAAAGCGAGGGGCGAATTTCATCGAAGGCACTCGTAGACATATGTTTCGAGTAGAAAGCCATACTTGGTCTTCTCTTATCTGCCCAATGTTTGTAATGATGAGAAGTTTTCTGAAGTGTAGATTGAATCTTTTTCCAAATCCTGGATAAGTACTGTAAGGAGGATGTAACTGCTGGCAGGTTGAAGGTTGGTAAACGTTGAAAATCGGGTACCCGTAGATGTGTGCAATAAACAGCAAAAAATGGAGTATGACCGGTGGAGGAGTGGTAAGAACTATTGTGTGCGAATTCTGCCTAAGGCAGAAGATCCAACCAGTTATCTTGCAAAGAGGATAGATGAATTTGAAGAAACGTTTCCAGATCTTGGTTCACACACTCTGTTACTCCGTTTGTTTAAGTATGATAAAACGCTGAATATTTTAAATTAACTTGTAATGCTGAACACAGAGCTCTCCAGAATGTTGCCATGAATTGAACTCCACGATCAGAGATGATTTTGGTGGGTAGTCCATGTAAACAAAAGATTTCAGAAATAAAATGTTAAGCCAATTCAGGAGCGGAGGGCAATTTCTTAAGAGGGATGAAATAGACCGCAAAGTATGGTGGCGCAAAAAGTCCGGTCCCACAATGCAAGATCACCAACTGCATACTCACACCGATCTTCTAAATGGGAGGCGAGCAGCCAGCCCATTACCACACCCAAGGTATCCACCTCCCACCCCAATGACACGACGTGAGGCCCACCTGCTTAGGTGTTCGCCGCTGACCCCAGTAGGTTAAAATCAGCCTAAGCCATGTATTGGAAGGGAGAGCACCTCAAGCTCCAAAGACAGATGGCGACTGCTACCGTTCTTTCCCGCCACAAGAAAAAGCCAACACCAAACAACTCATTGAATAAGGGAGGGAGGGAGGGCGGGAAACAGAACAGTGTGTAAGTACCCTGGATTAGAAATGTGATAAAATTGTATTACTCAGGGCCGGAACTAGCGGCAACCAAGCTGTGCACCGTTGTTACTGCAGTGGCACTTACATTTGGCGTGCAGGGTGACTAGAAACATGTAACGGCACAATGCAGCCTAGAGAGGCGCCGCCAAGCCTCCCGGAGGGGCCTTATGATGCTCCGCACATCTTCCTTCGTGGTCCTGGCGGCACAATCATATGTTTGGTGGGCGGGGCCAGTACAGGGAAGAATATCTCTCTGACAGGAAAATTGGAGGTGCTGCCCATAGCTACCAAACAGGCTGTAGCTATCATTTAGCGTCCATTGCAGAAAATGATAGCTAGGATCTGATTGGCTGCTATGGGCTACACCAACACATTTTCTTCTTAGACACTTTAATAAACCTACAACCTAATGTTACATGCGAGCTGCAGAGAAAAAGTGGCAGTGCGCTCTCTCACAAAGCAAGGACCAACCCTAAATATATATGCCCTTAATCATCTCATTTTAATAATCTCCTTGTATTATAATATAAATAAAATCTTGGTTTTATATTCTGCAAATTCACGCAACAACAGTCCTACTCCGTACTTTTCAGGATACCCCCTCGCTGCACACACTACTCCCACCAGCTGCAGCAAAGACAAGATGCGTGCGCTACTTGGAGCCTTCTACAGTGCTCCTCGGGCATTAACAGCACCACAAAAGAGGATTTGGGGCCTGATTCAGAGATGGTCGGTAATACAGCCGCGCTCCGAGTCACTCTCACAATAGCGGCTTCCTTTTGTACGGGACGGTGCGATGGTGGTGAGACGATCTTTTTCAGGCTGCATGGTCTGTGCATTTGCGATTGTAAACATCAACGCAACATCTCATTATCAGATTTGTGGTAGCTTTAGGGTCTACTTTAGCTGCTCTCCACAAATCCAACTAAACATGGCCTCTGAAGCTGTGGATTTGCGACTGGGAATGCAGCAGCGTTCCCAGACACGCCTGTGACATTCCCATAACACACCCATGAGATGGACCCTTTTTGTGATCACTTTAGGTCACCTCCTGGTCTCCACCCTGATACATCCAGGGTTCGCAAATGCCTTCTCAAGTGTTAGCAATACCGTGCGCATTTGCCAATGGTATAGCACACATCATACATGCCTACTCTCCCGGGAAGGTCGGGAGCCTCCTGAAAATTGGGTGGCGCTCCCCGCCCCCCGGAAAGGTGGGCAAGTCTCCTGGCTGGCGCCACATCCCCCTCCACTGGCGTCCGCTCCGGCTTGTAAGTGCCTAAGTGGGTGGTCCTGGCGAGCCAGTGATAATGTGATTCACACTGAATTGCGTCATCGTAGCCCCACCCCCGTCTGTGCTATGCCAGTAATCCCGGCATTGTGTGGTGGGGGTGTGGCCGCAATGACGCAATCGCAGGGTCATGTCCCCCAATCCGCCCCCCAAATTAGCATCACGCCCCCCTGCTGTGCAGATCTGGCTGCCTTCTCCTGGAGGAGGTAACCACATTGTGGGCATGTATGGCACACATTGGTTAGTAATAGACTTTTGTGGCAGTAGCAAAACAATTCTCAACTGCGTAAAAACTAGGGGTGTGCACCGGCCACTTTTCGTGTTTTGTGTTTTGGTTTTGGATCTGGATCTTTCTTCGTGTTTTGGATCTGGATTGGTTTTGCCAAAACCACCCTTCCGTGTTTTGGGTTCGGGTTTTGTGTTTTAGATCTGTATTTTTTTTTAAAAAAGCATAAAAACAGCTAAAATCACAGAATGTGTTGGTTTTTCTGCTCCTATCCTATTATTAACCTCAATAACCTTAATTTCCACTAATTTCCAGTCTATTCTAAACACCTCACACCTCACAATAGTGTTTTTATGTCCAAAAGGTTGCACCGAGGTAGATGGATGACTATGCTAAGCGACACGAGTTGGCGGCACAAACACGTGACCCATCTAGGAGTGATACTGCAGTGGCAGGCAGGATGGCAGTTTGAAAAACGAGGCCCCAAACTGTACATAATGCAAAGAAAAAAAAGAGGTGCAAGATGGAATTGTCCTTGGGCCCTCCCACCCACCCTTATGTTGTATAAACAGGACATGCACACTTTAACAAAGCAATCATTTCAGCGCCAGGGTCTGCCACACAACTGTGGCTGAAATGATTGGTTCGTTTGGGCCCCCACAAAACAAGCTGGCAATTAATCTGTCCCTGCACAAACTGGCTCTACGGAGGCAAGATGTCGTCCTCATCCTCCTCATCCACCGATAACTCACCCTCTTCAGTGTTGTGTACATCCTCATCCTGACATAGTATTAACTCATCCCCACTGGAATCCACCACCACAGGTCCCTCTGTACGTTCTGGAGGCTGGTCTCCCTGGAAGAGTTGATAATTCATTTTTATGAACATCATCTTCTCCACATTTTGTGGAAGCAACCTCCTATACCTTTCGCTGACAAGGTCCCCGGCTGCACTAAACACTATGTCGGAGGACACACTAGAGGGGGGCAACTCAGGTAAAATAGAGCCAGTTTGTACAGGGGCCTCCAAATTGCCTCTTTTTCCTGCCAGTACAGGTATGGACTGTCTGACATGCCTACTTGGATGCTGTCACCGATGTAATCCTCCACCATTCTGTCAATGGTGACAGTATCATATGTAGTGACAGTAGACATGTCAGAAATTGTTGCCAGGTCCTTCAGTCCGGACCAGATGTCCAAACTTGGTCCTGCCTGCCCTGCATCACCGCCAGCAGGTTGCTTAGGATACCTAAGTTTTTTCCTGGCAGCCCCAGTTGCGGGAGAAAATGAAGAAGGAGCTGTTGACGTGTCACGTTCCGCTTCAGCTGACAGTGTTTTCACCAGCAGGTCTTCGCACCTCTGCAGGCTTGTGTCGGCCAGAAAGAGAGACACCACATAGGCTTTAAACCTAGGATCGAGCACGGTGGCCAAAATGTAGTGGTCTGATTTCAACAGATTGACCACTCTGGAATCCTGGAATCCTGGCAAAGCGAATGAAGGGCTTCATCCACAAGTCCCACATGCCGAGTGGAATCGC
This sequence comes from Taudactylus pleione, assembly GCA_031769625.1. NCBI lineage: Eukaryota > Metazoa > Chordata > Amphibia > Anura > Myobatrachidae > Taudactylus > Taudactylus pleione. The sequence goes on from JAUIMM010000067.1 coordinate 4,460,679, forward strand.
TCCGTCTTAGCTCCTCCTTCACTTTCTCCAGCTGCTTCTGCAAAACCCAGATGAGGGGAATAACCTGACTCAAGCTGGCAGTGTCTGAACTGACTTCACGTGTGGCAAGTTCGAAGGGCTGGAGAACCTTGCACAACATGGAAATCATTCTCCACTGCGCCTGAGTCAGGTGCATACCCCCTCCTTTGCCTATGTCATAGGTGGATGTATAGGCTTGAATGGCCTTTTGCTGCTCCTCCATCCTCTGAAGCATATAGAGGGTTGAGTTCCACCGCGTCACAACCTCTTGCTTCAGGTGATGGCGGGGCAGGTTCAAGAGTGTTTGCTGGCGCTGGAATTTGCCCAGATGTAATGCCCGCACAATATTGGTGGCGTTGTCAGATATCACAAATCCCCAGGAGAGTCTAAGTGGGGTAAGCCACTGGGCGATGATTTCCCTCAGTTTCTCTAAGAGGTTGTCGGCGGTGTGCTTCTTACTGAAACCGGTGATACACAGCGTAGCCTGCCTTGGAACGAGCTGGCGTTTTTGAGATGCTGCTACTGGTGACGCTGCTGATGTTGCTGCGTAAGGTGATACATCTACCCAGTGGGCTGTCACAGTCATATAGTCCTTAGTCTGCCTGTTCCTCTTGTCCACATGTCCGTGGTTAAGTGGACATTGGGTACAACGGCATTTTTCAGGACACTGAGGACACTTTTTCTGACGTTTCTGTACAGTCTCGGTATTGCCTGCCTAGTGAAGTGGAATCTAGACGGGATTTGGAACCGGGGACACACTACCTCCATCAATTGTCTAAATCCCACTGCACTAATGGCGGATACTGGACGCATGTCTAACACCAACATAGCAGTCAAGGCCTCAGTTATACGTTTTGCTTTAGGATGACTGCTGTCGTACTTCATCCTCCTCGCTAAGGACTGTTGGAGGGTCAATTGTTTAGTAAAAGTAGTGGTGTTCCTACTTCCTCTCTGGGATGATGAACGACCCCCAGCAGCAGCAACAGCAGCATCGGCAGCAGTAGGCGTAGCAATGCAGGATCCTCCAGAGGAATCCCAGATAGGAGAGTCAGTCATGCCAGTGACATGGCCTGCAGGACTACTTCCGATCCGGACTAAGGAGGAAATTGACGAGGAGGGAGTTGACGGTGTGGTTTGCAGGCGCTTGGATACAACAGGACAACGGGATTTAGGTGTCCCTGGACTGCTTACGGTCTTAGCCAAAGTTTCTGAACTTGACAGTAACTTTTTATGAACGCGCTGCAGGTGCCGTATAAGGGAGGATGTTCCTAGGTGGTTAACGTCCAAACCCCTACTTATTCCACCTTTACATATGGTACATATGGCAAGACAGTTGTTGTCCGGATTTGGATAGAAATATTGCCAGACCAAAGAGGTGGAATGTTTGGTCTTCTGCCCAGGCATGACCGTGATGGGCTTTTTCATCCCATGGACAACAACTGTCTCCCCCGGAGCCTGATTTAAACAAACCACATCACCATCAGAATCCTCCTCGCCAACTTCCTCCTCAGCGCCAGCTACACCAGTATCCTCATCCTGTTGTACTTCAACAGTGACATCTTCAATTTGCATATCAGCAAGTGGACTGTGGGTGCTCCTTTAAGCACTTGCAGGGGGCGTGCAAATGGTGGAAAGAGCCACCTCTTCCCGTCCACTGCTGGGAAGGTCAGGCATCGCAACCACCACCACACTTGGACTCTCCTTGGGGATTTGTGATATCTTCTTAGAACGCACAGTTCTTCGCTGTGCTTTTGCCAGCTTAACTCGTTTGATTTTTTAGTGGGAGGAGGGCTTCCTTCGTCATGTGAAGCTGAACCACTAGTCATGAACATAGGGAAAGACCTTAGCCATTCCTTGCCACTCGGTGTCGTAAATGGCATATTGGCAAGTTTACGTTTCTCTTCAGATGATTTAAATGTTTTTTTCAAGGTCATTTTCCTGAACTTTGTCATTTGGGATTGTATGTGCCCTCTACTATGACATTGGGCATCGGCCTTGGCAGACGACGTTGATGGCATGTTATCATCTATGTCATGACTAGTGGCAGCAGCTTCAGCACTAGGAGGAAGTGGTTCTTGATCTTTCCCTATTTTATTTTTATCGGAGAAACTTTGGTCCTCCATTTATGTTATATTGATATATACGTGCGGCTAAGGTGCACACAAACACAGAAAATTATTTTTTATTTTTGTTGGAGACTAGTGCACTTTGTGGGTTACACCACCCTTTAAGAAATGAGCCAGCCAGCCCTTTACTTATGGGACACAGGCGCACGCTTGGCGCTGCTCCTTTGTTGGTGCACGTGCAGCCACAGTGCACACAATTCACAAACACAGAAATTTTTTTTCTATTTTGTTTGGAGTGCCCTTTGGGGGTTACAGCACCCTTTAGTGGTCAATCCAGCCAGCCCTTTATTTATGGGACACAGGCACACGCTTGGCACTACTTTGTTGATGCACGTGCGGCTACTGCGCACACAATTCACAAACACAGAAAATATTTTTTTATTTTGTTTGGAGTGCCCTTTGGGGGTTACAGCACACTTTAACGGACAAGCCAGCCGGCCTTTGACTTAAGGGACACAGGCGCACGCTTGGCGCTGCTCCTTCGTATATGCACGTGCAGCCACAGTGCACACAATTCACAAACACAAAAAAATATATATATTTTGTTTGGAGTGCCCTTTGGGGGTTACAGCACCCTTTAACGGTCAATCCAGCAGGCCCTTTATTTATGGGACACAGGCGCACGCTTGGCACTACTTTGTTGATGCACGTGCGGTTACTGCGCACACAATTCACAAACACAGAAAATATTTTTTGATTTTGTTTGGAGTGTACTTTGGGGGTTACAGCACCCTTTAACGGACAAGCCAGCTGGCCCTTTACTTATGACACAGGCGCACGCTTGGCACTCCTTTGTTGATGCACGTGCGGCTACTGCGCACACATTTCACAAACACAGAAAATATTTTATTTTTTTTTGCACTTGGGGGGAGCACCCCTGATGGACAGAGCACCCCCTGGACAACACTACAGCACCCCTTTAGGACTGGGACTCTGCACAGGACTTTGGAGGAGTGGACACAGCCCCTATGGACAACAGCAGCACAGCACAACACAGCCAGCCCCTATGGACTTTGGAGGAGTGGACACAGCCCCTATGGACAACAGCAGCACAGCACAGCACAGCACAACACTACTCTGCACTACACTACACTACACTACACAGCCCAGCCAGCCCTAACTCCCACCCTCCCTCTTCACTGTCCACAGCCGAGTGAGAAAATGGCGCCGACGCGGGTACCTTATATAGGATCCAAAACCCGCGAGACCCGGAAGGCGGGATGATGACGTTTTGCCTCGATTTCAGATCCAAGTCAGGTGGAAAAAGTCGAGCCTGACTCGGATCTGCCTCGGATCGGGAGGGCTTGGGGGGGTTCGCATTTCAGAAATCCGAACCCGGTCACCCCTAGAAAAAACCCGAACTGCATCCATCTCTGGATGAGGCCCATTGCACAGTGCCTCGGTCATTTTGTGCTCTACCTACTGTACATACTGTACAATACCCTGTGTTTGCTAAGAAGGAAATGCCTACTGTATGTCACATTTAATTGCTGTATCTCTAGCACAGCAGGTGCCGGACAACCACTGTTTGTTCAGGCTGGTTACATTCAGCGTACAATAGATATATAAGAAACATGAACCCTTCACACATTAAAAACATAAAGGCATTTAAAAAAAAAAAAAAAAGGAATGCTGATCTCAATAATCCGAGGGTGGCATTTAAAGCAGGTACATTATGTACAGATATCCGAAGGACACCTGCATCAAAAAAGAACTGCCAGATCTCTTTTGCTTTTCCTAAGGTCACCCAAGCTTAGCGAGACTACAGTACAACTTAATCCTCATTGGTTTTGCTTCGAGAGCACAAGGCTGTCGCCATGGCACTACAGCTGCAGTTGCTACAGCAGAATCAGACCCATGTGATGTCAAGGTTGAAGCCAGGGCCTGCGTTAAAGCATATTACTTCATGTTATTTGCTTGAGCTTACAAGACAGTAAATAATGACAAAGTAAAGAAGTAGGTCTCTGGCCGTTCTCTCACGCTGAATAAGAATCCCTTGCAGGATCACTATGAATTACTTAATGTTCTTCCTAGAAGCTTCTCTTCATTCACATTAGAAATTATACCATTTAGGGCTGCCCTCTATCTTCTTTATTATTGACCTGGTTATAGAAACACTGGCTTCTCTTATTAGGCTAAGGGCCATATTCAATTTGAGGCAAAAACGGGATAATGTATCGCCGATTACGTAATTTTGGCCTGTTTCAATTATACCCGTATTCAATTTCAAAGACTTTTCGCCGGTGTGAAAAGTCTTTGTTAAAAAACGGGGATAACTTTTCACCATGTAATACATGTCGAAAAAAAAGTGCAGAATTGGTGTTTAGGGGAGCAGAATAAAAAAAAATAGCCTGCAGCCTTTTTAATGTCCCCTAAAAGTTATCTGTGTAAAAAAAAATTAAAAAAATTCTCAGGACACCCCAAAAAAATGTACTTTAATTTTGGGGGTGAAAAAAAAAATAGGGGACAAAACTTTTAAACTAGCGAAATTGATTCAGGGGGGGGTCCACATGTATGTGGCAGGTGTTTTCAAGAATGCGGGTAGGCATTTTTGAATAATTTTCAAATTTCCCTTTAGGAACTTAAAAATATGCTTGCGCCCATTTCATGCACCCCAAATTTGATGGAAGTAGGTTTTTTTGCTGTTCTTCACCCCTTCTTCACAGGCGCATTTATGCACCTGCCGTGGCTATTGGAAAACCCTGATTACCTTCAGCAGGCAAAAACGGGGGTACCCATAGTGATCCCCCATGTCTGGACATCTTTAGGGGGGTGCCAGGAACATTTCCCGAAATTCCCTGGATTTTTCAATACTTACCTTTCCGCTGGGTCCCGTTTTCGCCAGATCCTAATTGAATACGGGGATAACGCGGGCCCGATACTTTATCCCTGAAAAGCCTACGATGATGGCAAAAAGCCCGACCTCTGACTTTTCACCATCAAATTGAATATGGCCCTAAGCCTGATATAAACTAAAGACGTGCGGTTCAGTTCTCCAGAAATTCAAATCCACCCAAATTTCATGAATCCAGACAGATCCGAGTTGCAGTTCTAATTTTCCCTCGGTTCCGAATTCTGATTTTAAACCCGAATTTCTGGTTTTCCAAAATTAATTTAATTCCAAAATTAATCATGATTTTAGCTGTTTTTAAAAACTTTTTTATCAATTAAAAAAAAAAAATTAAGGGCCTAATTCAGACCTGCTCGCGAGCGCTGAGCGCTCGCAAGCTGGTCAATGGTGCCCTAATGCGCATGCGCACGATAGATGGAGCTCCGTCGTGCGCATGCGCGAGACCCGTATAGCGACAGCCAAGCTGTCGCTATGAGTCTCGCACCAAAGGGGGCGTGCTGTCGATGGTGAGTGACAGCACGCCACCTTTGGTGGGTGTGCCGGGGGCGTTGCTGCCCAGAAGGAGGCGTTCCCATGGGAACGCCTACCGACTGGGTCCGGCCCCACTGACATCACTAGTGATGTCAGTGGGAGTGCTTTTGGCTCTGATAGAGCCAAAAGCACTCGTGGGCTTGCGGCAGCGAGACCCTACCGCAGGGTCTCGTCGCAAGCCCGATGGTCGCGATGGTCATGACCATCGCTACCATGTTTTTGGCCGCTCGCATAAGCTGTGAGTGGTCACCCACAGGAGGCCGCTCCATTTTTAGGTAGGAGGGCCCTGATTCAGAGCGAGCACTCTGGTCAGAGCATCCGGCTCTGAATCAGGCCCTAAGAGCCAAAACCAAAATCAAAACACTGGAGTTCGGCGTACATCTCTAATATAAACACAGCAGATCTCCAGAATTGTATTATTGGAAAATCACATCCTATTTACACTGACTAATTTACTGAATCTAATTTATGCCGGTATGTACCCGATACGTGGCAGAATGTACCGCATCACGCGGATGCGAGGCTTAGTACATCCCGCTCTGATCCTGTAGGTGGAAGAAATATCTGCAGCTGTGTGAAATCCCTCTAGGGGAAATTTCTGTAGTCCACCTTGGATATACTCCAATTGAATGGCAGGAATAGTTATTCGGAGGTACAAGATAATCCCATACATGCCTACTCTCCCGGGAGTCACGGGAGGCTCACGATTTTCAGATAACCCCCCCCGCACCCCCGGAAGAGTAGGCATATCTCCCGCATACCGCCCACTTCCTAATGAAGTGGGCAGGATGGGGAGATTTTACGTGGAATTTTCGGATCCATAGGGAAAGGACGGGGCTAAATGGAGCAAATAGTGTCATATAGCCATGCCCCCTCCTCACGGATCCGCAAATAGCAAAGGTTTTCTGTAAAGGGGGCACGGCCTAATGACATCTATAGTCTGGCCCCACCCCTCGAAGAGGAGAGCAGCAGGTCCCCTCCGGCTGCTCCCGGAAAGGTGCCCAAGAATGTCGGTAAGTATGGATAATCCCTGCAGCTATGTGCAGCCCCTCTGGGGGAAGCTCCGTATATCCGTTTCAAGTGAAGGAGTGGGGGCTTCATAAGAGCCAGCATATGTAGACTCCAGGTAGCTGGTGTGCATTATTATAGCCAGTAAATAAGTGTGAGCAAAAGTTTAACCAAGGTCCATTTGGAGAGTTTGTCTAATGCTTTTCCCTGTGAACCACAGCTTTGTCAGAGGCATAATGACCCTCATTCAATGTGTGTACTAAGGAATCGCAATATAGCGTATGCACAGTTTTACTATGAATATATGCTAATCCATAGCAATCGAAATGCTGTCGCAGCACTACATAAGGACGCCCACTTTACCTACACGCATATCCGTAAGGTTTAACAAGACTGCTAAAACATCGGTACCATTGAGTACCATCGGACCCATGCGCACAGTTAAGGTAGGTCAGACTTCACTCAGGAATTGCTTACTTCAGCGCACGGTATGTTGCCTCAGGCTGCGTATGGTATCGCAGTGGCTAAATTATGCACGCCCCTGCAACGCTGTTGAAACACACTGGCACGCCTGCGTTCACCCGACCACTCTCACGTTACCACCCACAAACGGCACTTCCTGTCAATCACTCTGCGGTAGGTCTGCGTCGCCACTGCAATCGCAGTTCAAATCGCAGCGGCTGGTTCGTGCACGTGTACTACGATGCATGCGCAGTGCAAAATAATTGCCCAATTTCGTGCGTTTAAGCAACTGTGTTCCTTGCTGAATCAGGCCCTAAATACTTTCTATAATTACCCTGTAGGTACTCTAATTAGATTCAGTTGGAAGAGGAAGGGTGAATTAACATTTCAATGCAATCAGCACTTCTCATGCAGTAATAGGTTTAATACCATAGTCAGAGACCAAACATATATACAGCGGGTAAAATAAGTATTGAACACATCAACACTTTTCTCAGTAAATATATTTGTAATGGGGCTATTGTAATGAAAATGTCACCAAATGTCAGCAACAACCCATGCAATCCACACATGCAAAGAACTCAAACCATAGATGTCCATAAATTAAGTTATGTGTAATAATGTGAAATGACACAGAGAAAAAGTATTGAACACGCTTACTGAAATTTATTTAATACTTCGTACAAAAGCCTTTGTTGGTAACGACAACTTCAAGATGCCTCCTGTATGGAGAAACTACTGTAGTCGCATGTATTGCTCAGGTGTGATTTTGGCCCATTCTTCCACACAAACAGTCTTCAAATCTTAAAGGTTCTGTGGGCCACTTCTATGAACTCTGAGCCTGATTCAGAGCCGCTCGTAAGCGGCCGCTCATTCGCTCCAAGCAATGTTTGCCCAACTGCGCATGCGTACGGATCGTAATACGCATGCGCGAACCAGTCAGTGCGGCTGAAAATCGTTTGTTCGCTAAATAGTGAATGCCTGCTATTTTGAGTGACAGAATGAGGCGTAAGTGGGTGGTAACAGGGGAAGGTGCTTGAAAACGGGGAGTGGAGATCCGAACGCAGGCGTGCTTAAAGGTCAAAACGGGCGTTTTAAGGGTGTGCATAATTAATATAGCAGCGTCACTGACCACGTCACTGGGTTATTTTATAGCCAGAACTGCTCACAAGATTGTGGTAGCAAAAACCAACCACAAGAATAGCGAGCAGTTCATACGCTGGTCGATGTACTCGATTAATCTAATAAATAGCGGACATGACGTAGGATGCGAGCGGCCAGGGGGCGTATTTTTTCAAAAAACGACCGCAAGTTTTGTTCGCTCGTTCAGACATAGAGGCGTGAACAGACCGCAAAGAGCGAACGGTTCATTTGAATAGCCACCCCCTTTTTCTGAACGAGCGAGCGCTAATTGCGTCCGGCTCTGAATCAGGCCCTTAATTCCAGCCAGGGCCCTCTGAGCCTGATTCAGAGGCACACGCAAATAGCGTGCGCTCGCTCTGAATCAGGGCATCCCTATTTTATTTAATTCCGGCCTCCAGGCCGCTTGCACAGCTGTGGGTGACCATTCACAGCTTGTGCGAGTGGCCTGGCGACCATCAGCATTGCGAGGAGACCCTTGTGGTAGCGTCTCAGCTCTCGCAATGCCAAGTGGACTTCCAGCTCTAATAGAGCCGGAAGTCCACTACTGACATCACGAGTGATGTCAGTAGGGCCGCCCACAAATGGCAGGCGTTCCTTCGGGAATGCCTCCGTTTGTTCAGCCATCCCCCCTACCCGCCTACAAAACGGGGCGAACTGTCGATCATCATCGACAGCCTCCCCGTTTTGCTGCGAGCTCCGGAGCGAGTGAAGGTCTCACTCGCTCCGGGGCTCACCTACGCGTGTTGCACACACCGCGCGTGCGCACTGGGACACCATCAACCCGCTTGCGAGCGCTATGCGCTCGCGAGTGGGTCTGAATCAAGCCCTCTGATCTTTAGTTCTTTCCATAGATTTTCAATTGGATTCAACTCATGTGATTGGCTGGGCCATTCTAGCAGCTTTATTTTCTTTCTCTGAAACTAATTGAGAGTGTCCTTGGCTGTGTGTTTGGGATCATTGTCTTGCTGATATGTCCACCCTCGTTTCATCTTCAGCATCCTGGTAGATGTTAGCAGATTTTTGTCTCTGTACAATTTTCCATTCATCCTTCCTTCAATCATATGAAGTATGACAGTCCGTTCTGCTGAAAAATTGCCCCACACCAATTGTTCCCACCTCCAAACTTCACTGTTGGTATGGTGTTTTTGGGGTGATGTGCAGTGCCATTTCTCCTCCAAACATGGTGTGTATTATGGCATCCAAAGAGTTCAAGTTTGACTATGTTCTCCTAGTATTTCACAGGCTTGTCCAAATGTTGTGCAACAAGCTTTAAACGAGCTTCAACATGTTTTTTCTTCAACAGTGGAGTCTTGCGTGGTGAGCGCGCATTCAGGCCATGGCGGTTGAGTGCATTACAGTACTTATTGTTTTCTTTGAAACAATTGTACCTGCTAATTCCAGGTCTTTCTGAAGCTCACCAGAAGTGGTCCTTGGCTCTTGGACAACTCTTCTGATAATTCTTTTCACTCCACTGTCAGAAATCTTGCAAGGAGCACCTGGTCATGGCCAGTTTATGGTGAAATTATGTTCTTTCCACTTTTGGATTAAGCTCACACTGGAGCATTCAGAAGTTTAGAAATCCTTCTGTAACCAATGCCATAAGTATGTTTTGCACCAATAAGGTTGCAAAGGTCTTGAGAAAGCTCTTTCCTTTTACCCATCATGAGATGTTTCTTATGTGACACCTTGGTAATGAGACCCCTTTTTGTAGGCCATCAGTTGGTACTGAACCAGAATATATTAATTTGCACAGACAAGGGGCAGGATTGCTTTCTAATTACTGATAGATTTCAGCTGGTATCTTGGCTTTTCATTCTTTTTTGCACCTCCCTTTCTTCATGTGTTCAATACTGCTGCCTCATCCAGGGTGCTCTTCCCCAGTGTACAAAAAAATAAAGTTAAATAAAATCAGCATTCCACAAAAAAAAGAGGACACTGTAAGTGGTAGCGCAGTGTTTTACTCATAAAAAATCTTGTGACACTGTAAGTGGTAGCGCAGTGTGTTATTCTTTTCTTATTCATAAAAAATATTGTGACACTGTAGGTCATTGATACCGCAGTGTACAAATTGATGTGTGTGCTGTACCCCACTTCATTCGTGTTTGTTGATATGGAGAATGATCAGTTGAGAGGAGAGCAGGAACCACATGCTAGGGCTGGAGCTGCTGCCAGTGCCACCAGTCATGATGATACCAGTCCATCTACATCATCTACTAAAGCCAATGCCCAAGGGCATACAGGGCTTAAGTCAGGGCATCTAAAATCAAGAACCAATTTCTTACATAGGTAAAGAAAAATACATCAAAGGGAAAGTTAGCTGCAGAAAGACATAAAATTGGCAATATGCCTTTCACCACACGAAGTGGCAAGAAAAGGCTAAGGCCTTGGCCTTTATTTATGACTGGTGGTCCTGCCTCTTATGATGATGTAAGCCCTTCTCCCTGTAGACGTTTCAAAAAAAAATTAAAATTGTTAAGGCACAGGAACCAACTGTGCACTCAGAAATGTCAGAAATCCCTGAGAAGAGTCTAACTGTGACGGTGGGTGCCATGTGTGAGCCTGACCTTTCCAAAACTGTACTCAATGAGGAGCCTCCTTCTACAACTTGTGCGTCCTCTGCAAATGTGGGATGAGCAGTACAAGTCAACATGCTGACATAGAAATTAAGGATGTTTCTGTGGAAGTGCACCAGGAGGAGAAGGATATATGTGTAGCTGACGCTAATAATGATACTGATGATGAGGATGTTGTTGATGAGGATGTTGTTTGTATATACAGTATCAGGCCCCAGTGAAAACAATTGTTGCCCATGAGAAGGAAAAGCCCATTGTCATGCCTGGGCATAAAACAAAAAAATCCACTTCTAATGTGTGGAATAATTTCTACCCAAATCCGGACAACAATTGTCAATCCATATGTACCCGCTGTCATGTCAGAGTAAGTAGAGGTAGGGATCCTAACCATCTAGGAACCTCCTCCCTGTTACATCATCTACAGCGCATCCATCAAAAGAGTTTCCAAAATTCAGAAACTTTGGCTAAAAAAGTAACAACAAGCAGTCCAGCATCAGCTAGCTCCCTTCTCTCTGCTAGATCCAAGCACTGGCATCTTCACCACCAACGCCTTCTTCAACAATATCCTCAATCATGATCAGAAGTAGTCCTGCATCTGATAAGGCTACCTCAGTCCTCCCCTATCCTGGATTCATCAGAAGAATCCTTGAGCACAATGCCTGCTGCTGCTGCTAGGAGTGGATCTTCATCCCAGAAGGGGACCAGAAAGACTACTAGTTGTAGTTCTAAAAAACAATTGACTGTTAAACAATCCTTTGCAAGTGGGTGCAAGTATGACAGCAGTCACACAGTTGCACAGCGGATCACTGATGAAATAAAATCTTTGCTGGTGTTACTGACAATGTACATCTGATATTGGCCATTAGTGCAGTGGGGTTTAGACAGTTAATTGAGGTCTTCTGTCCCCGCTACCAAATCCCATCTAGGTTCCACTTCACTAGAAAAGCAATTCCCAGCCTGTACAGGGATGTTAAAAAAAACTTCATTAGTGTCCTCCAAAATGCAGTTGTACCCACTGTCCACTTAACCACAGATATTAGGACCAGTGGAACAGGGCAAACGTAAGATTACATAACTGTAACAGCCCACTGGGTGGGTATTTTGCCTTTAGCAGCAGCAGCATCTAAGAAAAAGCAGCTTATTCAAAGGCAGGCTACTCTGTGCATCACCAGTTTCACTAAGAGGCATACCGCTGACAACCTCTAAGAAAGACTCAGGGAATTCATTGCTAAATGGCTTACACTGCTTGGACTCTCCTCGGGATATGTGATTTGTCAAATTCTGACAATGCCACCAATATTGTGAGAACATTACAGCTGGGTGAATTCCAAAACGTCCAAAGTTTTACTCAGACTATTAACTTGGTGGTGCACTTTTTTTTTCTAAATGACAGGGCCGTACAGGAGATGCTCTCCATGGCCTGCTAAATTTCTAGGCATTTTCGCCTTTCAGCAGGTGCATGAAGAAGATTGCAGCACCTGCAAGAAATGTTGAATTTGCCTTGTCATCAGCTGAAGCAAGAGGTAGTTACGAGGTGGAACTCCGCCCTTTAAATGCTTGAGCAGATTGAGAAACAGCAAAAAGCCATTCAAAGCTACACAAGCTAATGAAGTATGATGTAGGAAGAGGAGGGGGAATGTACCTTACTCAAACTTAGTGGAAAATACTATGTGCAGAGTGCTGAAAACCTTTGAAGTAGTCACCTGCGTAGTGAGTTCAGACAATGCCAGCTTGAATCAGGTAACTCCCCTCATTAGACTGTTGGAAAACCAGCATGAGAAACTGAAGGAGGAGCTGAAATTAAGTGATTCCGCTAAGCATGTCACACTTGTAGATCAAGTCCTTTATTCTCTTTGCCAGGATCCAAGGGTCATCATGAACTTCCAATCGGACCAATACATTTTGGTGGTTTAAGTCATACATTTCTTTCTTCCCAACTGACACAAATCTGAAGACATGCAAACAACTGTTGGTAAGCAAATTGTCAGCTCAAACGGCACATGATGTAGCAAATGGCTCCTCTTTCAGTTTTCTCCAGCATGTGCAGCTGCCAGGAAAAAACTAAACTTTCCCTAAAAGAGAACCACTGGTGATGTCGATGAGTCAACACAACCAAGTATTGACATCTGGTCGGGTCTTAAAGAATTGCTTACAATTAAGGAGACCTCTACTATGTCTACATTTGATACGGTCACCAAGAATGGTTGAGGACTATTTTAATGATAGCATATAAATAGGCATGTCAGACAGTCTGTTTCACTACTGGCAGGAAAAAAAGGCAATTTTGAGGACCTTGCATAAACTGGCTTTGCTTTACTTGAGCTGCCCACCCTTCATTGTGTACTCAGAAAGAGTTTTCAGCACAGCCTGGACCCTTGTCAGCGATCGGCGTAGGAGGCTACTTCCTCAAAATGTGGAAAAGATGATGTTCATCAAAATGAACTACAAATTTCACAAGGAAATTACATACAAAAATTACAGAGGCATCTAAGGCTGTAATGGTGGATTCCAGCGGGGTCTAATATTATGTGAAGACGATGTACACACTGATGAGGGTGAGGAATCGGATGATGATGGCGACAACATCTTGCCTCTGTAAAGCCAGTTTGTGCACAGAGAGATCATTGCCATCAATGTCAGCTGTCTGTTGGTAGCTTGTTTTGTGGGGGCCCAAACAACCCAAACACTTAAGCCACAATTGGCAGTCCCTGTCGCTGAAGTGATTGGTTTGTTACACTGTGCATGTCCTATATAAAGCATAATGGTGGGTGGAAGGGTCCAAGACAATTCCATCGTGCACCTCTTTTCTTTGCATTATGTGCTGTTTGGGGCATTGCTATCTGACGTTTTTAATTTTATCGTTTATGAACCTACCATCCTGTCTGCCACTGCTGTGTTACAAAAGTTTAATAGATGTCCTATAGTTTTTTAAACTGCCGTGCTACTGTGCCGCTGCTCTGATGCTTCCTTTTTTTTTTTAGTTTCATACTGTATTTATTTGAACTAAAATCACAATAGGTATACTTGCAAAATGCTCTTATGCCATTTTTCAACCTTGATTTGTTGATACCAACCTAGTGGGCTTGGCTTTCCTTGATCATAACAGCCATGTTTGGTCAGATTCATTAATTAATTCTTAGTAGCAGCCATTCCAACTTCTTTTGTCTGACATTGCTTCTTGTCTTTTTTCTTAGTCTTGCTTAACATTGTCTTCTTTGATGGACATTGTATATATTGGCCTGCGTGAGAACTTTAGGTAATGAACTAGAAGTTTCAGCATTTTGCTGATAAGCAATGTTATATAGCATATCACTACATAGTGTAGTACAGTAGTTTGATGGGGGGGTTTTTTTGTTTTGTCTCTTTGATAGTTAGCTCTGATATTAGCCTAGTGGTATGTGCTGTTTGTTTGTTTTTGTCTTCCCACCCTCCCACATAACATAATGTCCCACTATTTCTTTATCAATAGATGGCATAACTCTCATCTAGTCCCGAAAGTGCATTGTCTTGGAATCATCCTGGACTCTTCCCTCTCCTTCAAACCACATATTCAGAACCTCTCGCAATCCTGTCATTTCCATCTCAAGAATATTTACAAGATCAGACCTTTTCTCACCCAGGATGCTACCAAAACCCTCATATATTCACTGGTCATCTCCAGATTGGACTACGGTAACCTTCTCCTATCTGGCCTCCCCAAATCCCATCTCTCTCCTCTCCAGTCTGTACTCAATGCAGCTGCTCGGCTCATCTTCCTCTCCAAACGCTCTACATCTGCCTCCCCTCTCTTGCAAGCCCTCCACTGGCTGCCCTTCCCTTTCAGAACCCAATTCAAGGTTCTCACACTCACTTACAAAGCCCTCACCCATTCCTCTCCCATTTACATCTCTGATCTCATCTCCCTTCACTCTTCTGTCCACCCTTTTCGTTCACTTAATACACGCCGTCTTTCATGCCAGCTGATTACTTCCTCCCACTCCCGCCTCCAAGATTTTGCCCACGCTGCTCCCCACCTTTGGAACTCCCTCCCTCTCCCCAGCAGACACTGCACCTCTCTACAATCTTTCAGACAAGCTCTTAAGACCCACTACTTCATTAAAGTCATCCAGCTCTCATCCTAACTTGCTGCTACATCTTCCTTCCTCCCCGCCTACCCCATCTGTGTTTGTCTGCCCCTCCCTTAAAGAATGTAAACTCTTTCGAGCAGGGTCCACTTCCCTCTTGTGCTTCTCCCTACTGTAATTTAATTTATCTCTTACTCCCCACTAGGGCAACTAACCAGTGGCGTAACTTGGGTAGGGCCGGCGGGGCACATGCCCTGGGCACCGTGGGGCCAGCAGCAAGAGGGGCCACCACCGGCCATGGTACCAGCCTGGCCTGGTTACCCAGTGTAGTGCCGACTGCAGTGAGTGCGGTCAGCACTACACATTTACACAGGACCGGCGCTAGGCTTCCCTGCACCCAGCGCCGGTCCTGTGCTCCACAGCCAAGCCCCTTCCCTCCCCCTGAGCACTTACCCAATAGCGCCAGGTGGAAGGTGGGAGGCGGGCTCAGGCTGTGCATTTTTACACACACATCGCCGCCAGTGTGGCGGCGATGTGTGTGTTAATCAGCAGCTAATGAGAGTCAGACAGACTCTCATTGGCTGCTGCACACACATAGCCGCCGCCCGGGGCTTACTACTGGGGGCACAAGGGCCACTGCACTGGGGGGACCACTACTGGGGGCACTAAATAGGGAGGACCACTACAGGGGGCACTGTATAAGGGGCACTGCATTAAGGTGCAGAGTGATGAGAAAGGGGTGTATGTTGACATGCCCATTTTCAAGTGATCATGCCCTTTTGACCATGCCCATATTTTGCCACGCGCACATATGGGTGGGGGGGCTCCATTTTTAAATTTGCCCTGGGCTCCAAATTCCCTAGTTACGCCTCTGCAACTAACACTTGGCTACTTATGTGTGCGTAAAGGTCGCTATTATAACAATGTTTATTATACATGTCTGTGTCCTGCTTTGTATTGTATTGTAAGTCACTGGTTACTTATCTGTTTATGTACTTTGTAAGGCACTGCGGAACACTTGTGGCGCCATATAAATAAATGATAATAATAATAATAATAATAGAGTTGCGATGGATCATTTACTATTTTTGTTTATGACAGACGTAGTTAGGTCCTTTATAATGAGCTGCTGCATATATATATATATATATATGCATGTTATATTAGGCTATGAGTTCAATCTCATATATGAATCGTTTATTCTATATATTTAGCATTATGTCCTTAATACTACCTTCAATTGAAAGTAAATGCTGTACAATATTGCTCTTCTAATTTAATTAAGGTAAGACTGTTTTGTTGTTTCTGTTGTCCTGATGAAAAAGCATCATTAAAGCTTTGATACGTTGACCATTACACCACCTTGCCGTGGATCATTTTCGTGCCAGGAGTGCCGCTCTTACGTAGGATTATTCTAATATTTTGTGCAGGTACCCGGCCAAGGAAGTTTATTATAGGGAGTGCCAGACCTTGCTCCTGTTTATATATATATATATATATATATATAAACATATGTGGATGTGCTACACTCATGGATACAGTCGTCTTCATAATGGGGGCCGCATCGCACACCCTGCACCAATAGTTAAATTATACTTTCCTCTCTGCAGATTCCCAAGTGCTGCTCTGCAGTGCCGGATTGGCACTCACTGTGAAAATGCCAGAGGCCATTTTGCCAGCGATCTGTGCATGCGCAGAAAATATGTCACTGGGAAAGTAGGCGCGGGTGCCATTTTACCAGAGACTCGCACGTGCGCTGTAGATTCTGGCATGAAGCCAGAATCTACAGCGCTCAGTGCGCTGACAGAGAGAAGGGGGTCCAAACGGAGGCTGCACACGGGCCCCCTCCTCTCTTAAAACGCCCCTGCTCATGGGTCTCTTAATAATAAGCGTTCACAGTGACATAGCTTGCTTCAACGTTATAGTGTCTGTATACTTCACACCATACTTGCCGATATCAGGGCTGCCCCTTCCGGGAGGGAGCAGCCAGGTCGGCTCAACAGGGGGGCGAGGGAGGAAAACGGGGGTGTGGCCGGGATATTATATGCCGTTTAGGGGTGGGGCTAGGGGCAGAGCCACGTACTCGCAGCATTTTGGCCCCGCCCCCTCTACACAATGCCGAGATTTTCGGCATCGTGGAGCAGGGGGCGGGGTCATGATGACGCAAGTCAGCAAGAATCATGTCATCAGCCCCCCCCCGCTGCGGGTGTTTGGGTAGGTATTGCGAGGGGGACTGCAGGGGCCGGGAGGAATGCCTACTGTTCCGAGGGGCCGGGAGCGGCACCCGATTTTCGGGAGGCTCCCGACCAAATCAGGAGAGTAGGCAAGTATGACACACACTGTCATCAGGAGTACTGCTATTTGGGGATTCACGAGTGGCACACCCCCACATATGTTTTTTATTGACTGTATCTGTGCAGGCATCTGGACATTTGCTGCTGGTACTCTGGGCCTGATTCAGAGCCAGACGCTATGAAAGAGCGCTCGCTCTGAATCTGGGCGTTATTTTTTTTTTTTGTGCTGCCTCCTGGCCGCTCGTATAGCTGTGGGTGACCATGATGATGGTCGCGATGGTCAAGACCATTGCGACCATCGGGCTTGCGACGAGACCCTTGTGGTAGGGTCTCGTTCATCGCAAGCCCCAGAGAGCTTTCGGCTCTAACAGAGCCAGAAGCTCTCCACTGACATCACTCGTGATGTCAGTGGGGCCGCCCCCAAACGGCAAGCGTTCCCTCGGGAACGCCTCCGTTTGGGCAGCCACCCCCCCGGCCCTCCCACCAAATGGGGCGAGCTGTCACTCAACATCGACAGCTCGCCCCCTTTGGTGCGAGACCCGGAGCGACGGATTGCTCGTCGCTAGCCGGGTCTCACGCATGCGCACGACGGAGCCAGCTCCGTTGTGCACATTAACTGTGGGCCACCATCGACCCGGTTGCAAGCTTCCGAACCCCCCCGAGCCCCCCCGATCCGAGTCCGATCCGAGTCAGGCTCGACTTTTCCCGCCTGACTCGGATCTGAAATCGAGGCAAAACGTCATCATCCCGCCTTCCGAGTCTCACGGGTTTTGGATCCTATATAAGGTACCCGCGTCGGCGCCATTTTCTCACTCGGCTGTGGACAGTGAAGAGGGAGGGTGGGAGTTAGGGCTGGCTGGGCTGTGTAGTGTAGTGTAGTGCAGAGTAGTGTTGTGCTGTGCTGTGCTGCGGTGTGCTGCTGTTGTCCACTACTTCAAACTCCATAGGGGCTGGCTGTGTTGTGCTGTGCTGCTGTTGTTAATAGGGGCTGTGTCCACTACTTCAAAGTCCATAAGGGCTGGCTGGACTGTGTTGTGCAGTCAGTTCTCCATAGGGGCTGTGTCCACTCCAGAGTCCTGTGCAGTGTCCCAGTCCTAAAGGGGTGCTGTAGTGTTGTCCAGGGGGTGCTCTGTCCATCAGGGGTGCTCCCCCCAAGTGCTAAAAAAATTATATTTTTTGTGTGTTTGTGAATTGTGTGCGCAGTAGCCGCACGTGCATCAACAAAGTAGTGCCAAGCGTGCGCCTGTGTCATAAGTAAAGGGCCGGCTGGCTTGACCGTTAAAGGGTGCTGTAACCCCCAAAGTACACTCAAGTCCAAACCAAAAAAATATATATTTTCTGTGTTTGTGAATTGTGTGCGCAGTAGCCGCACGTGCATCAACAAAGTAGTGCCAAGCGTGCGCCTGTGTCATAAGTAAAGGGCCGGCTGGCTTGACCGTTAAAGGGTGCTATAACCCCCAAAGTACACTCCAGTCCAAACCCAAAAAATATATATTTTCTGTGTTTGTGAATTGTGTGCGCAGAAGCCACACGTGCATTAACAAAGTAGTGCCAAGCGTGCGCCTGTGTCATAAGTAAAGGGCCGGCTGGCTTGACCGTTAAAGGGTGCTGTAACCCCCAAAGTACACTCCAGTCCAAACCAAAAAAATATATATTTTCTGTGTTTGTGAATTGTGTGCGCAGTAGCCGCACGTGCATCAGCAAAGTAGTGCCAAGCGTGCGCCTGTGTCATAAGTAAAGGGCCGGCTGGCATGACCGTTAAAGGGTGCTGTAACCCCCAAAGTACACTCCAAACCAAAAAAATATATATTTTCTGTGTTTGTGAATTGTGTGCGCAGTAGCCGCACGTGCATCAGCAAAGTAGTGCCAAGCGTGCGCCTGTGTCATAAGTAAAGGGCCGGCTGGCTTGACCATTAAAGGGTGCTGTAACCCCCAAAGTACACTCCAGTCCAAACCAAAAAAAAATATATTTTCTGGGTTTGTGAATTGTGTGCGCAGTAGCCGCACGTGCATCAACAAAGTATTGCCAAGTGTGCGCCTGTGTCATAAGTAAAGGGCCGGCTGGCATGACCGTTAAAGGGTGCTGTAACCCCCAAAGTACACTCCAAACCAAAAAAATATATATTTTCTGTGTTTGTGAATTGTGTGCGCAGTAGCCGCACGTGCATCAACAAAGTAGTGCCAAGCGTGCGCCTGTGTCATAAGTAAAGGGCCGGCTGGCTTGACTGTTAAAGGGTGCTGTAACCCCCAAAGTACACTCCAAACCAAAAAAATATATATTTTCTGTGTTTGTGAATTGTGTGCGCAGTAGCCGCACGTGCATCAACAAAGGAGCAGCGCCAAGCGTGCGCCTGTGTCCCATAAGTAAAGAGCCGGCTGGCTCATTTCTTAAAGGCTGGTGTAACCCACAAAGTGCACTAGTCTCCAGCAAAAATAAAGAAATATTTTCTGTGTTTAGCCGCATGTATATATCAAATCGATATAACATAAATGGAGGACCAAACTTTCTCCGATAAAAATAAAATAGAGAAAGATCAAGAACCACTTCCTCCTAGTGCTGAAGCTGCTGCCACTAGTCATGACATAGACGATAACATGCCATCAACGTCGTCTGCCAAGGCCGATGCCCAATGTCATAATAGAGGGCACATACAATCCCAAATGACAAAGTTCAGGAAAATGACCTTGAAAAAAACATTTAAATCAGCTGAAGAGAAACGTAAACTTGCCAATATGCCATTTACGACACGGAGTGGCAAGGAACGGCTATGGTCGATCCCTAGTATGTTCATGACTAGTGGTTCAGCTTCACATGACGATGGAAGCCCTCCTCCCACTAAAAAAATCAAAAGAGTTAAGCTGGCAAAAGCACAGCGAAGAACTGTGCTTTCTAAGAAGATATCACAAATCCCCAAGGAGAGTCCAAGTGTGGTGGTGGTTGCGATGCCTGACCTTCCCAGGACGGGAAGAGGTGGCTCTTTCCACCATTTACACGCCCCCTGCAAGTGCTGAAAGGAGCACCCACAGTCCACTTGCTGATATGCAAATTGAAGATGTCACTGTTGAAGTACAACAGGATGAGGATACTGGTGTAGCTGGCGCTGAGGAGGAAGTTGGCGAGGAGGATTCTGATGGTGATGTGGTTTGTTTAAATCAGGCTCCGGGGGAGACAGTTGTTGTCCGTGGGATGAAAAAGCCCATCACGGTCATGCCTGGGCAGAAGACCAAACATTCCACCTCTTTGGTCTGGCAATATTTCTATCCAAATCCGGACAACAACTGTCTTGCCATATGTACCATATGTAAAGGTGAAATAAGTAGGGGTAGGGACGTCAACCACCTAGGAACATCCTCCCTTATACGGCACCTGCAGCGCGTTCATAAAAAGTTACTGTCAAGTTCAGAAACTTTGGCTAAGACCGTAAGCAGTCCAGGGACACCTAAATCCCGTTGTCCTGTTGTATCCAAGCGCCTGCAAACCACACCGTCAACTCCCTCCTCGTCAATTTCCTCCTTAGTCAGGATCGGAAGTAGTCCTGCAGGCCATGTCACTGGCATGACTGACTCTCCTATCCGGGATTCCTCCGGAGGATCCTGCATTGCTACGCCTACTGCTGCCGCTGCTGCTGTTGCTGCTGCTGGGAGTCGTTCATCATCCCAGAGAGGAAGTAGGAACACCACTACTTTTACTAAACAATTGACCCTCCAACAGTCCTTAGCGAGGAGGATGAAGTACGACAGCAGTCATCCTGAAGCAAAACGTATAACTGAGGCCTTGACTGCTATGTTGGTGTTAGACGTGCGTCCGGTATCCGCCATTAGTGCAGTGGGATTTAGACAATTGATGGAGGTAGTGTGTCCCCGGTTCCAAATCACGTCTAGATTCCACTTCACTAGGCAGGCGATACCGAGACTGTACAGAAACGTCAGAAAAAGTGTCCTCAGTGTCCTGAAAAATGCCGTTGTACCCAATGTCCACTTAACCACGGACATGTGGACAAGTGGAACAGGGCAGACTAAGGACTATATGACTGTGACAGCCCACTGGGTAGATGTATCACCTTACGCAGCAACAGCAGCAGCGTCACCAGTAGCAGCATCTCAGAAACGCCAGCTCGTTCCAAGGCAGGCTACGCTGTGTATCACCGGTTTCAGTAAGAGGCACACCGCCGACAACCTCTTAGAGAAACTGAGGGAAATCATCGCCCAGTGGCTTACCCCACTTAGACTCTCCTGGGGATTTGTGATATCTGACAACGCCACCAATATTGTGCGGGCATTACATCTGGGCAAATTCCAGCATGTCCCATATTTTGCTCACACAATAAACTTGGTGGTGCAGAATTTTCTGAAAAGCGACAGGGGCGTGCAGTAGACGCTTTGGGTGGCCCGAATAATTTCTGGCCACTTTTGCCATTCAGCGACTGCGTGCCGAAGACTGGAGCGCCAGCAAACACTCTTGAACCTGCCCCGCCATCACCTGAAGCAAGAGGTTGTGACGCGGTGGAACTCAACCCTCTATATGCTTCAGAGGATGGAGGAGCAGCAAAAGGCCATTCAAGCCTATACATCCACCTATGACATAGGCAAAGGAGGGGGTATGCACCTGACTCAAGCGCAGTGGAGAATGATTTCCGTGTTGTGCAAGGTTCTCCAGCCCTTCGAACTTGCCACACGTGAAGTCAGTTCAGACACTGCCAGCTTGAGTCAGGTCATTCCCCTCATCAGGCTTTTGCAGAAGCAGCTGGAGAAAGTGAAGGAGGAGCTAAGACGGAGCGATTCCGCTCGGCATGTGGGACTTGTGGATGAAGCCCTTCATTCGCTTTGCCAGGATTCCAGGGTGGTCAATCTGTTGAAATCAGACCACTACATTTTGGCCACCGTGCTCGATCCTAGGTTTAAAGCCTATGTGGTGTCTCTCTTTCTGGCCAACACAAGCCTGCAGAGGTGCAAAGACCTGCTGGTGAACACACTGTCAGCTGAAGCGGAACGTGACACGTCAACAGCTCCTTCTTCATTTTCTCCCGCAACTGGGGCTGCCAGGAAAAAACTTAGGTGTCCTAAGCAACCCGCTGGCGGTGATGCAGGGCAGGCAGGACCAAGTTTGGACATCTGGTCCGGACTGAAGGACCTGGCAACAATTTCTGACATGTCTACTGTCACTGCATATGATACTGTCACCATTGACAGAATGGTGGAGGATTACATCGGTGACAGCATCCAAGTAGGCATGTCAGACAGTCCATACCTGTACTGGCAGGAAAAAGAGGCAATTTGGAGGCCCCTGTACAAACTGGCTCTATTTTACCTGAGTTGCCCCCCCTCCAGTGTGTACTCCGAAAGAGTGTTTAGTGCAGCCGGGAACCTTGTCAGCAAATGGCGTAGGAGGTTGCTTCCACAGAATGTGGAGAAGATGATGTTCATCAAAATGAATTATCAGCTCTTCCAGTGAGACCAGCCTCCAGAACGTACAGAGGGACCTGTGGTGGTGGATTCAAGTGGGGACGAGTTAATACTTTGTGAGGATGAGGATGTACACACTGAAGAGGGTGAGGAATCGGTGGATGAGGAGGATGAGGATGACATCTTGCCTCCGTAGAGCCAGTTTGTGCAGGGACACATTAATTGCCAGCTTGTTTTGTGGGGGCCCAAACGAACCAATCATTTCAGCCACAGTTGTGTGGCAGACCCTGGCGCTGAAATGATTGGTTTGTTAAAGTGTGCATGTCCTGTTTATACAACATAAGGGTGAGTGGGAGGGCCCAAGGACAGTTCCATCTTGCACCTCTTTTTTTTCTTTGCATTATGTACAGTTTGGGGCCTAGTTTTTCAAACTGCCATCCTGTCTGCCACTGCAGTATCACGCCTAGATGGGTCACGTGTTTGTGCCGCCCACTCGTGTCGCTTAGCATAGTCATCCAGCTACCTCGGTGCAACCTTTTGGACATAAAAACACTATTGTGAGGTGTTCAGAATAGACTGGAAATGAGTGGAAATTAAGGTTATTGAGGTTAATAATAGCATAGGAGCAGAAAAACCTACAAATTCTGTGATTTTAGCTGTTTTTATGCTTTTTTTCAAAAAAATACAGATCCAAAACACAAAACCCAGAACCCAAAACATGGAAGGGTGGTTTTGGCAAAACCAATCGAGATCCAAAACACGAAGAAAGATCCAGATCCAAAACCAAAACACAAAACACGAAAAGTGGCCGGTGCACACCCCTAATATATATATATATATATATATATATATATATATAGACACAGTGTTGGACTGGTCATGAAGGGCCCACCAGGGAATGCAGTGGTAGGGGCCCATGCTTAAGCGGTGTGACAGTCTCCAGAGGGGGTGTGGCCAGCCACCACAGAGGGACTTGGCCAACCATTTTTATATTCAGCCTGCAAAACACAGGGCCCCTTTATGAAGAAGAAGTGACAAGAGTGTGTCAGGAACGCCCACTTTGATTGACAGGAGGGATAATTTCGAACCAGGCACCCAATTTCTGACTTATGTAATTTAAGTTCACAATCAAGAACCTGATCCCAACAAGATGGAAAGAGGGGAGGGGGGGCCCCCAGTCAGTGGGGCCCACCAGGGATTTCCCTTGTACCCCTGTGGGCCAGTCCGACCCTGCAAGTAAGTATATACTATATGTGTAATTTGAATTATTTCTAAGGAAGGGAAAACATGCAGAAAACGCTGTAGCAACATGATCAAGCTTGTGTGATAATTAAATATTAATAAGGCTTATCTGCTAATATATGCATGACTGCTCTCACAGAATGCAAAAGACATACAAAGCAATGGCTTACTAAATGGCTGCGCAGATACGAAATGTGTCCTGAGACTCAGGTCGCCTGTGCCATGACACAACAACGCGGCACTTTCACTTAACAGATTGCGCTATGATTTTTATGTGTTTAAATGGAAACATCAATTACAGCAGTTTTACATCCACTTTGAATTTAATGAAGGGGCGGGAGCGCAAAACGTAAATTTTCTCGGAAACTGCATTTCTCAGAAAAATGTGTCCTGAATGGAACAAAATGTAATAGTTCTCTGACACACGGATGTGTGAGACGGGGGATTCACATTAAAATGACCAGCAAACACTCTGGGCCTGAGTCAGGGGTGTAAGCAGTTTGCAGTCTGCACGTGCGTTCGTCCCGATGGTTACCGCATAAAGACGCAGACCGAAACTGCACGCAGATCCATGCTAATACTGGGACATAATGGAAGGGGGCTAGCCAGACGCAGTCAGTGACTGCATCCTAAGACGCAGTTGCACTGAACCCGGTGGCCATGTACAGTCGGAAAAATTGCAGCTGCCGTAGGGTAGGTAAAATCTCCGATGTTGCATCCGATAGTTCGACAAATGCGACCAATAGTGCATCATCATCCCCTAATACAGGGGTGGGGAACCTTTTTTCTGCCGAAGGCCATTTTGATATATATAACATTATTTGCGGGCCTGGTGCAGACCACGCCCCCTCTCTATATGATGTCACAAGGGGCGGGACCACAATCAACAGTGATTACAGCAATGCCCGG
The DNA here is from genome assembly GCA_031769625.1 of Taudactylus pleione. Classification (NCBI taxonomy): domain Eukaryota; kingdom Metazoa; phylum Chordata; class Amphibia; order Anura; family Myobatrachidae; genus Taudactylus; species Taudactylus pleione. The sequence continues at coordinate 4,485,303 of JAUIMM010000067.1, forward strand.
AGCATCGTGAGGATACTCCAGGGAGCTGTAAGGGCAGCGGTGTGACCGTCTGAAGCGTACTAAGGACACTTCAGGCAGCACTGCTGCATAGATTCTGGCTAAGAGGGTGCCATTCTGGGCACCCTTCTAGCCAGATGAGGCTAGCAGAAAAAAGCTCAGCGGGCCAGACCAAATGATTCCGAGGGCCTTATATGGCCCCCGGGCCTGAGGTTCCCCATCCCTGCCCTAATAGATAGTTGTCAGCACTTATTTCAGTACCCAGAATGTACTTGATAAATGTTACATCCAAGCTGATTGGTTGCTATGGGCATCTTATCCACTGGTCCACTTGTCTTTTTCTGCTCTTTTTACTGTTTGGAACATCATCCCCTAATAGATAGTTGTCAGCACTTACATACAAACTCCAATGCACCTAATCGACACTCAGGAAGGAAAGTCTTGCTCTAACCAGCTACCCGCAGATTCTTATTTCAGTACCCAGCATAGGTAGATTTAAGTGGCAATGATTATGATGATAGCCGTGTCAGCTTTTATGAGGTTTTATTTGCTGGCCAAAAGCCTCTTTGATTTGTGGGTCTTGCCTACTTTCCCTATTCGAATTTTGGTTGTTTCTATATTTCTTTGTTGTTGGATATTTTGCGACAGGTAAAGAATGTCAGGTCATCAACTCAGGTACAATACTTTAATTTTGGGTGCACTCACTTTCGTTGACCGATAGTTGACTATGCCACCCAAACAGGGGCAGCATAATCACCGTCACTGGTGGGTAGTCAACTTAGAAGGTTGAGTTTCATACCCTCTTTGTGATTTGTTTTTGTGTTGTTTGGCAGCCAACGTGGTATCCACCTGCAATACATGATGTTGGGTTGGGGTGCATTGGTGGGTTACACTGATTTGGCTGACTTATTCTTTGTTGCCATACAGTTGTTTCCCCTTTTTGTTTAATTTATGATTTAAATATTGAGCTACTGTACACACGTGAAGCACATCAGCCATTAGGTTTATTAAGATCATTATTAATAAATAAGTACCTATTTCCCTTAATATATCAACTGTTTCACCAAATAGAAGGGCCACTTTTATTTCAAAGCTCAATTTTACAGGGAGCTACAATCTTGTGCACATTACACATGGAGACAAAAGTGGGGTCTTCTGTAACAGAGACACGGGCAATCTGAATATATGGCTATGTTTTTTGGATTAGTTTCACAAGCTACCGCACTGAGAACGCAGGGCGAGGCGAACGCCGGGCGATCATTCGCTGGACTCCTCCCCATCAGCTGTCCATCATCCTTGGTCTGTCCTGGATTGGCTCCTGTGGCTATTTCCTGCTGGAGCAAAGGCTGCTCCGGTGCTGGTGATAGCGTTTCACGTGTTTCCGGTTTTGGCATTGTCTCCTGTTATCCAGTCGAGTATCCAGTCCTCCTGTCAGCTTTTGTTACCTGCCGTTTGTGTCATCTAGGCGGCACGGTCCGCATATTCACGCTCTGCCATTTGTGTCATCCAGGCGACACAGACAGCACTCAGTGTCCAGAGTGCGCAGTTCTGCATCCAGCTGCTTGTGTCAACCCAGCGACACAGGCCACACTTCAGCGTAAACCTGCTTGTGTCAACCCGGTGGCACAGGCCGCACTCCAGCGTCCAGCTGCCTGTGTCAACCCGGCAGCACAGGCCGCACCCCAGCGTCCAGCTGCTTGTGTCAACCCGGCGGTCCAGCTGCTTGTGTCAACCCGGCGGCATAGGTCATAATCCAGTGTCCAAAGTACGCAATCCACTGTACCACCGCTTGTGTCAACCCAGCAGCACAGGCAACAACTCAGCATCCTAAGTACGCAACCCAGAGTACCACCGCCTGTGTCAACCACAGACCACTGCAGCCAAGGCTGCTGTAAGGTCCAAAGGCCGCATCTTGTTCTACGGCCCACAGCCCACAGCTTGCCAAGGTTTACCAGCCCACAAGGCTGCTGCATGGCCCAAAGGCTGCATCTTGTTCTACAGCCCACAGGCCACAGCTTTCCAAGGCTTACCAGCCCTCAAGGCTGCTACACGGCCCAAAGGCCGCATCTTGTCCTACAGCCCACAGGCCACAACAAGCCAAGACTTACCAGCCCTCAAGGCTGCTGCATGGCCCAGAGGCTGCATCTAATCTCACTGCCCTCGGCCAGTGTCCATAGCATGCAATCCAGCGTACCACCGCTTGTCTCAACCCGGTGGCACAAGCCGCAACTCGGTGTTCTAAGTACGCAACCCAGCATACCACCGCCTGTGTCAATATGGTGGCACAGGTCCTTCATCGACCACTGCAGGCAAGGCTGCTGCACGGTCCAAAGGCCACATCTTGTTCTACGGCCCACAGGCCACAGCTTGCCAAGGTTTACCAGCCCACAAGGCTGCTGTAAGGCCCAAAGGCTGCATCTTGTTCTACAGCCCACAGGCCACAGCTTGCCAAGGCTGCTACATGGCCCAAAGGTTGCATCTTGCTCTACGGCCCATAAGCCACAACTTGCCAAGGCTTACCAGCCCTCAAGGCTGCTACACAGCCCAAAGGCCACATCTTGTCCTACAGCCCACAGGCCACAACAAGCCAAGACTTACCAGCCCACAAGGCTGCTGTATGGACCAAAGGCCGCATCTAATCTCACTGCCCTCAGGCCATGACTAGTCAAAGACTTACCAGTCCTCAAGACTGCCACATAGCCCAAAGGCAGCACAGTGCTCGCAAGTGGGTCAATGGTCCCCCACTGCGCATGTGCATGCCGGAGCCGGATTTTCCAACCTTCACCAAGCCCGACCTTCACCTGGCCGCTCGCATAAGCTGTGGGCCTGATTCAGAGCGTCCGGCTCTGAATCAGGCCCTGTGCACACACAGTAATGCCCCTTACACATTATGGCACACAGTAATGCCCATTACATCCCACTCTAAAAGATCTACTTCACCAACCCTCCTCTCCGCTCCTGCCACTCTGTCACCTCAACTGAAGACAGGTTGCACAGTTTCTATGTCTGTGTACAACCAGATTATAACCTGTAAACTCTGCATGTGTCAGGTTAGTGCCCATTATGCAGTGCCCCCTTTAGTAGTGCCCCTTATGCAGTGCCCCTTGTAGTTGTGCCCCTTATGCAATGCCCCATGTAGTGGTGCCCATTATTCAGTGCCTCCTGTAGTTGTGCCCCCTTATGTAGTGCCCCATGTAGTTGTGCCCCTTATGTAGTGCCCCCTGCCCCATAAGCATATCAATGGGAATGCTGGCCTTTGAAGTGATCAGAGGCTTCTTTAGCCTCTTATCACTTCAGAGGCCAGCGTTCACAGTTGCAGTGGCGTAGCAACGGCTTCCGTGCCCCCCCTCTTAATCCGGCCCCCGGCGCCCCCTCTAATTTAGCAAGCATGGGTTTAAGATATCAATCTTTTAGTTCAGATGCTAGAATATTATTATTACTATAATTTGTCAGTAAAATTGGGCACACACAAAACAAAGACATGCAGTACTGCACTGAGACATAATAAATGCTGAGAAAACTATAAGAGGTGCCCTTGCTTGTGAGAGCTTACAATCTAGTGCTGGAATGTTTCACATTGCTAACTACAATTTATCAGCTAACAAGATTTTATTGGAAAACTTAGCAAATAAAAAGAAATTGTGAGTATTCTGACAAAGTAGTGTTGTTATGAGGGAATAGACTAAGGGGCCTATGTATCAAAGCTGGGAGAGAGATAACATGATTATTATTATTACCAGTTATTTATATAGCGCACACATATTCCGCAGCGCTTTACAGAGAATATTTGGCCATTCACATCAGTCCCATGATAAAATTGTAACCAATCACCAACCAATCAGCTCCTAACAATCATTTTTTAAACACAGCATGCAAAATGTAAATTGGAAGCTGATTGGTTAGTACTTTCTCTCTCTCACAATTTTATCTCTCTCCCAGCTTTGATACATAGGCCCCAAAATATGGAATTAAACATTGTTTCTCTATAACTAAAATGTTTCAAATCCATTTATTGACAGTTACTTATATGGCGCCTACATACTATTCTGCTCTTTACAGGGAATATTGAATCATTTGTATCAGTCCCTGCCACAGTGGACATATACAACCTATTGGGGAGATGTTCCAAGCCATGGAGAGATATAAAATGGAAAGAGATAAAGTACCAACCAATCAGCTCCTGTTATGTTACAGGCTGTGTTTGAAAAATGCCAGATATGAGCTGATTGGTTAGTATCTCTCTCCAATGCTTAGAACATCTGCCCCTATATTTCCTACCACACGCACATACTAGGGTTAATTTTGGCAAAATGCAAGTAATCTACCAGTATCTAACCTACATTACCAGTCTTTGGAGTGTGGGAGGAAACTCATGCAAACCCACGCAAACACTGGGAGAATATATAAACTCCACACAGATATGGCCCTGGCTGGAATTAAGGGCCTGATTCAGAGCCGGACGCAATTAGCGCTCGCTCGTTCAGAAAAAGGGGGTGGCTATTCAAATGAACCGTTCGCTCTTTGCGATCTGTTGACGCCTCCATGTCTGAACGAGCGAACAAAACATGCGGACATTTATTTGAAAAATATGCCCCTGGCCGCTCGCATCATACGTCATGTCCGCTATTTATTAGATTAATCGAGTACATCGATCAGCGTATGAACTGCTCGCTATCCTTGTGGTTGGTTTTTCCTACCACTATATTGCGAGCAGTTCTGACTATAAAACAACCAGGTGACGTGGTCAATGACGCTGCTGTTTTAATTATGCACACCCATAAAACGCCCGTTTTGACCTTTAAGCACGCCTGCGTTTCTTAATTCCACTCCCCGTTTTGAAGCACCTTCCCCTGTTACCACCCACATACGCCTCATCCTGTCACTCACAGTAGCAGGCATTCGCTATATAGCGAACAAACGATTTTCGTCCGCACTGACTGGTTCGCGCATGCGTATTATAAACTGTACGCATGCGCAGATGTGCGAACATCACTCGGAACGAGCGTACTGCCGCTTACGAGCAGCTCTGAATCAGGCCCTAAGCCCATGACCCCAGTAATGTGAGGAAGCAATGGCTGCCGGCTCAGGTAAATGACAGGGACACAGCGCAAAGTACACAGTGCACAAAAAATAACTTTATCTACCGATAGGGGGAATCTAAAGCCTTATTGTTTCAATAAAATAGGGGTCCCCTCCTTTAATACGGTTGTCTGTTTTAAAAATGGTAGGGCTTATTGGGCTTCCATAGTATTCCTGTATATAGCAATAGTCTAAATTGAGACAGTACAAATTAGCAAAAAAAATAAAAAAATGCAGTATCATTTTCAGGTGCAGATCACATAGGGGTACATTTACTAATACCCCTTTTACACCGGAGCTAAAACCCGGGTTATTGCAGGGTTAACCCGGGCAGCTCCCTGGTGTAAAAGGGGAGAGGGTTGGATCACTGGGTCGAGTGACCCAGCAATCCAACCCAGGTAACTAGCAGGGTTTAACACGGGCGTAGCCGGTGAAACCCTGCTGTGAGAACAGCGCACTCCGGGTCACGATGACCTGGAGTTCGCTGCTAGCTGGTCGATTGGTCTGGCTTCAGTGGCGCTTGGAGATGACGTCATCTCTAAGCGACCACTTTCATGCCGGGAAAGCCGGGTCTATGCAGACCCGACTCCGATGTGAGCGGCGCTGACTCGGGAATATCTCGAGTCGGCGTCGGCTAAATTCCGGGTCTGATCGGGATAGGAACTCTGGGCCTGATTCAGAGCCGGACGCTCTGACCACAGCGCTCACTCTGAATCAGTGCCCTCCTACCTAAAAATGGAGTGGCCTCCTGGCCGCTCGCATAGCTGTGGGTGACCACCCACAGCATATGCAAGCGGCCAAAAAGATGGTCGCGATGGCCAAGACCATCATGACCATCGGGCTTGCGACGAGACCCTGCGGTAGGGTCTCGGTGACCGCAAGCCCTGGAGTGATTTTGGCTCTATCAAAGCCAAAATCACTCCCACTGACATCACTAGTGATGTCAGTGGGGCCGGACCCAGACGGTAGGCGTTCCCATGGGAACGCCTCCGTCTGGCAACCACGCCCCCGGCACGCCCACCAAAGGGGGCGTGCTGTCAGTCACCATCGACAGCATGCCCCCTTTGGTGCGAGAACCGGAGCGACAGCTTGACTGTCGCTGTCCGGGTCTCGCGCATGCGCACGACGGAGCTCCCTCCATCATGCGCATGCACATTGGGGTAACATCGACCCGATTGCGAGTGTCCTGCGCTCGCGAGCGGGTCTGAATGACCCCCTCTGTTCCAACTCTGGGTCAGACCAGGAATTTTGGTGGAAAAGGGAAATTAGATTCGTGTTTGTCCCGTTTTGTATTTTCGAGTGATAATATCACTTTTTTGCAAATTGGGAATTTACTATCTTTAAAGTCGGGTGATTTCTTCATTTTTTCAGGTTGAAATCAGGTGGTTTAATGCCACAAATTTGGCCATTTTGAACAACAGAAATGATATCACCATCGGAACTACTCTTCACTTTTTTTTTATAAAAATTTGGAATTTACCATTATTCTCCTCCATTGAAGTCAATGGTAGAAGCCACAGGATAAACTAGTAACCTGCGGCTCTCCATTGACTTTAATGGAGGAGCCGTTCATTGGCTGAGAGAGGCAGGGTCTCACCTCTCTCAGCCAATGAACGCTCAGATACAGCTCTGTAAAAGCAGAAGCCATGTCTGAGCATTTAATTCAGGAGATATCAACCATCCTGGCTGGTATCTGTTGCGTGGATCGCGATTTTTATTTTTTTTAAAAGAAGACCTTGGATGCCTACTTTGGACAAGGGGACCACTCCTGGTAATGTAGGTGAGTATGTGTATTATATGTATGTAATAAAACTGTACTTTCACAGTGTGTGTGTTTTTTTTTTACACATTTCTTTACAGGTGAACTACAGGCACCAGCGTGCTCTTAATGCCCCGCTTGTGGATACTTGTGGTTCTCCAAGTACCAGCATGCGGAGGAGGCTTGCTTGGACCTGCAGTTCAACTGTAAAGAAAATGTTATTCATTCTATTTTTTACACACCGCATACACTATCAACCTGCCACCCACCGCCCAGTGGTGGCGGGGATAGCCCCCGGGCTATCAGCCTTGGCCAGGGGTGACCTGGAGAGGGGGACCTCTTTATTGGGGGGGTCCCCAACTCCCCATTGATCCCTGGCCTGGGCTGACTAGTGGTCAGGACTGATGCTGCGGCTGGGGGGCCCAGTTGAAAGGGCTCCCCTAGCTGTGGCATCAGCCCCCCGCTGGAAAAGGTCTGGTGCTGGTTTTAATTATAGGGGGACCCTACGCAATTTGTTCCCCCCTATAATTAAAACCAGGACTGGCCCTGCAGCCAGGTGCTGGTACCTAATTTACAGTGGAACCCTACACGTTTTGTTCCCCATAATTTTAGGTACCAGGACAGGCTGGCAAGTCCGGGGCTGGTTAGCCTTTTGGGTGGGACCTCACGTCAATTTTTTTACAAATAAATAACCCTAAAAATAAAAAAACCCACAAACAGTCTGCACATATTTCACTGATATGTGCAGCCTGCTTGTTCGGGAGACAAACTCGGGCGGTGAAATCAGGACTGCAAAAGGGACAGGTTTGACCAAATACACCATCAATCAAAATGATACTGTCAAAACCGGGACCTTGGTAAATTCCCGATTTTTTAAGTGAAAAAAACAGCCGTTTTTGATTGACCCTATCCAAGTTGAAAAACGGGACAAATAGGGACCAAATCAAATCTTAGTAAATTTACCCCATAGAATCCAGCTTTTTGCTATTTTGGAAAGGTGGATTAATGTCAGAACAAGGACTACAAAATGTTTCTTTGTAATGTTGGGAAAAAAATCATGTTTGATTTTGGTTAATTTTATTGAAATTTCAATAAAAAAATGTTTTGCCTACTTTGGTTCAATTTTTTTTAACATGTTAGAATACACAAAAAGACTAATGGTATTTTTTTTAAAAACAAAGTCTCCTTAAAAAAACAAGGTGTAATTTGTGTGGGTAGTGGAAAAAACCCCCCAGTAATATTGATGTTGGAACGTGACGATTGCTAACGTCGAAGTTTGTCCTGAATATACAGCAACTTGACATGTTCCCGAAATGATTGCCTGTTTCACTAAAAGGAGCTATAGGAACCTGCCTAAAACACATTTCCACCTTTCAGCTTGTCCAGATTGCTAAAGCTGTGATGGATATTTTCTGCTGCCCACCCACCTGTTAATGTGTTGTTGTTCTGTGACTTTTTCTATGTCAGCTTGCTGTTTCCTAGTTACAAATATAAATGTCCCTAAAACATTCAATCAGGTGTTTGTTTAGTCCCTAATTATTTCGGAGTGTGACAGATGCCTGTTCCCAAAAAATATATTGACATAAAGGGATAAATAAAAAAAAAGGCAAAAAGTTAAGTTTAACCAACTGTTTATGCCGCATAAGCGGAGCTCAGTCCGGAGGGAGGAGAGCCCTGCGTTGCACTGCGCAGTCACTCCCAGCCGTGAGTCATACTGTAGGTACCAATCTTGCCTGAAGCCTTGAATGATCTCTTCCAGCTTTTATTTTTACTTCATTTGACATCACCTTCTCCTGAGGTTTGTACTGTGATTTCTGATCTGGTCACCTGGTTTGTTTGACCTTTACTTGGTTCTTCCTATGAGATTAAAACTCTTACTGGGGTATTCAATATGGGAGCAAAAAGTCTGTGCTGGACTTTCCGCTCCACATCGGAGCTTTTCCTGGGATAAAGTATTGGGTGTGTGCCCGCTTTATCCCCGTATTCAATTAAAAAGCTAGGAAAACGGGAGCCGGCGAAATAGGATTGGCGAAAAAAAACGGGATTTACCTTGAATAAATTGTAGGACCCCCCTAAAGCTGTCAAAACATGGGGGGTAACTATGGGTACCCCCGTTTTAGCCTGCAAATGAAAGTCGGGGATTTAAATAGCGGCGGCAGGTGTTTTTTTCCCGACATTGAAGAAATGATGCAGAAGAGCACTTAGATATTTTTTTCGATTTTTTTAAGTGGTCCCATCAAATTTGGGGTACATGAAAATGGGTACTAGCATGTTTTTAAGTCCCTAAAGTGTTTTTTTTTTTTAATTCTGCAAAAATGCACCTGCCGCTAATAATCTATTCTAGAAAACACCTGCCGCATACTTACAGATATCCCTGAACCTATTTCCCTATTTTTAAACACTTTTTTTTTTTTCACACCCAAATTTTTAAAGTATTTTTTGGGGTGTCCCTATTTTATTTTTAAACTTTTTTTTGACGCAGTACTTTTTTAAATGTCATTCCCAGGGATGCAGGCTATTTTTTTTAAGCCCCTAAACCCCAATTCTGCACTTTTTTTCGCCACCTATTCAGTGGTGAAAAGTTATCCCCGTTTTTTTTCAAAGACTTTTCGAACCTGCGAAAAGTCTTTGAAATTGAATACGGGGATAATTGAAATTGGCGAAAATGACAAAAAACCAAATTGAATACTCCTGTTAGTGCCCAGTTGAAGGGAGATATTTCCAGGGTATGGTATAATAGATAGACAGTTAAAAGGTCAACAATGTCTAGTTAGACATTCACCAGATATTAGATATACTATAGGTCAACAGGGACAAAAGACCGAGAGGGACAAAAGGTCGACACAATAAAGGTTGACATGGAAGAATGTCGACAGGTACAAATGGTTGACGGGGTCAAAAGGTCGACATGAAAATTGTCTACATACAGATGATCGACACATTATTTTTTTCAAACCCTAATCTTCACCCTAACCCTCCTTTTGGTTCCTAATCCTAATCGTCCCTCCTGGTGTATAATCCTAACTCTCAGGGTGGGAGCTTCACCCTTACCATCCCTTATAGTCCGGTTACCATATTTCCGAATGCTTGCTTGCAAAGCCCTTTTTCCTTTAATGAAGATCTTCGCCGCTAGCTTTATGCAGTGGAAATATACTTCACTTACTGGTTAGCCCTGAAGGAACAGCGCATGGGCGACTGAGAGCTCGTACAGACGGAAAACTGGAATTTTCCTATGGGAAATGTCAACTAAAGTAATCTGAAAGCTTGATAAATTGGTTAATATCACCATTCCCATGTGGGACACAGGTTTCCCCCATTAACGTCAGATAAATCAGTGATTTCTCCAGTGTTAGGTCTGTAAAAATATAGCCAAAATCTTAAAAACTACTTGGGGCAGGATGTACTAAGCCTGAAACGTGGTCAAAATTGTGCAACCCCTCATTTTCTGCGTTATGACCGCATTCCCCATATGTACCAAGCTCCGTAATGGGATACATTCCAGCGCTTGGACCCAGTGGGCAGCGCCATCTGCAGGTGGCATATCCCAATAGAAGCCTATGGGCTTCTTTTCACATTGTGCTGTGAGATGGATCCAATGGCATCTCTCCCAGAATCCCCTGGGGCATGCACGTCATACGACGCTGGCGCAGAGAGACTTCTTGGTCATAAATCCGGAAGTCCTCCCTTCGCAAAGAACAACTCTTATCATTGCTGTAATTTGCAATTGTAATCACATTTCTAGGTACATACAGGCGTCATTAAAGCCGGTATGTACCGGATAAGTGGTGGGATCTGCTACATCCACAATACAATGCTTAGTACATCCCACCCCCAGTCTCTTATGAAGGGATTGGTATGAAATACCACCGGCTGCATGGCCGGCGGTTCGATTCCCGTTAGCGACAGCCCGACAGGAGCAGAGTGCGACGCAGCGGAAGCCCGACAGCGCTGGAAATCCCGATCGTGGATAGGTCAGTATCCACTAACCTAACCCCCCTAACCCTAACCTTCCTTAGGGGTGCTTAACCCTAACTTCCCCCCCAAGTGCCTAACCCTAATCCCCCCTTTAAGTGCCTAACCCTAACCACCCCCTTCCCCGCTACCTAAACCTAAGTCCCCCGGGGGGGTGCCTAACCCTAAGTCCCCCCCGGGGGTGCCTAACCCTAACCCTCCCTCCCCCTAGCCTAACCCTAACCCTTCCGGGGGGGTGCCTAAACTAAGTCCCCCCCGGGAGCCCTAAACCTAACCCTCCCCCCGCGTGGCTGTCCGCTCGCGGCGCCCGGCATCACTACGATCGTGATGCCGGGCGCCGGTCTCCCGGGGTCGGGGAAATGCGGGCGTCTACATCTAGACGCCCGGCATTTCACCCTTGCCGGGATAAGACAGTCGGGAAGCCGGCTGCCGGTATTTAGGCAGTCGGCTTCCCGATTGCCTCCCCTTATGAAAACTGCGGTTTTACCAGACTTAGGGCTTCATACTATGCATCATATTTTACTACATGTAGAGATTTATACAGCATAAGTAACATTTAAAAATCAATTCTAAATGAAACTGGAAACCAGTGCAACGATCTTAAAACTGGTTGAATATGCTCAGTCTTTTCTTTTCTTTTTTTTTTTTATTTATTTTTATTTTGAGGGGCTGGGGGACCAGAAAACAGTGCATTACAGTAATCTAATCTGCTTGATATAAAAGCATGAACTCGTTTCCTTGAGTCGGCAAAGCAAATGAAACCCTGCACTCTAGCAATATTCCTAAATTGATAAATAGCTGGATCTAGTAGTAGTGTTTACATGGGCTTTATTCAATTTAGGTCTGAGTCTATAACTGCACCATAAGTTGTAGCCTGTGACTTGGCTATAATTGATTTAGAATATAAAAATGCTGACAAATTGTGTCTTTGAACATTAGGTCCAAAGTCTAAAATCTCACTTTTACCATTATTAAATTGCAAAAAAATTTGAAGTCATCCATTGATTAATATCTTTTTTATATATGCAAGTGATAGGTTGAAACTATTTCGCTAGGTATAAGGCTGGGTACACACCTAAAGATTTTCTGTCCAACCAGCCAACTAGTTGATTGGTTGGAATGAAAATCAGGTAACGTATGGGAGTAAATGATGATCAGCAATTTACTCCTCAATGAGAACAGATGAAAATGGTCATTCAAAATAAATGTTTGATCTAAATTTGTTCAAACAACAGTTTTTGTCCATTTTCCGGCGTTTGGGAGGAAATTGCTGATCATCATTTACTCCCATACATTATATTTTCATTCTAACCATTGGATGGTTGGACAGAAAATCTTTAGTGTATACCCAGCTTTAGAGAAAAATCTGTCACTCAAATATGTCCCAAACCATTGGAGAAATGGTGCGGTTAGGCCAACCCAGTTTCGAAGTCTATGTACGAGGATAGTACTGTAGTATTTTTTATATATTTATTGATGCACATAGATGTTTTGTTAATTATTACACCCTCACATACTGTATATTTTCAATACAAAGGTAAGAATGACAATTTTACCTCATCTTGTCTTTATGATTGACCTTCCTTATCCTCCTTATTTTATATTATCACTCAGTGTCTTTTTCTATAACTAAAGGTGCCGATACTCTGAAAAACAGTTACAGAAATTCACTTAAAGTTACTGTAAGCAAAAACACATTACAGGTTGAGTCTCCCATATCCAAAATGCTTGGGACCAGAGGTATTTTGGATATCGGAATATTCCGTATTTTGGAATATTTACATAAAATAATTAAATATCTTGGGAATGGGACCCAAATATATACACAATATGCATTTATGTTTTATATACACCTTATACACACAGCCTGAAGGTCATTTTATACTATATTTTTAATAATTTTGTGCATCAAAAAAGTTTGTGTACATACATGAAATTCATTTGTTTCATATACACCCTATACACACAGCCTGAAGGTTATTTTATACTATATTTTTAATAATTTGTGCTTTAAACAAAGTTTGTGTACATTGAACAATCAGAAAGCAAAGATTTCACTTTGTCAGTCATGCTAAAAATATTCCGTATTTCTGAATATTTGGATATGGGAGACTCAACCTGTATAATAATATACCTATAACTATAAATCCTTCTTCAATCACTTACCCACTGTCACTCTTGAGCTAAGAAAGTATGAAACATAAACTGTCAGCCAAGATTAGCTCTACCACAAGTCAAGAGTCAAAAGTCACTCCATTTTTTACCTCAAAGTAATTTGGGCTTCACTGCAAGGTGACGCATAGCTCAGGGCCATGACTCAAGGGAAACGGTGTGTAATGTTGCCGAATGTGTTCCAAACAGTGGAGATCCCGACTGGGGCTGGTAAGTACCCTAACCCTCCCCTCTCCCCCCTCTAACCCTAACCCTGTCTTAGTGGTGCCTAACCCTAAACTACCCCCCGGTGGTGCCTAACCCTAACACCCCTTCCCACACCCTAAACCTAATCCTCCCAGGGGGGGTACCTAGCCCTAACCTCCCCCAGTGGTGCCTAGCCCTAATTCACCCTTCCCCTAGCCTCTCCCTAACCCTCACCAGGGGGTGCCTAACCCTAAGTCCCCCCCGGGGGTGCCTAAAACTAACCCCCCCTGGCTAACAGCTAACAGTCCCCGCTTACCATCGTTCGGGATGCAGAGCGTCGGAATTTCCGCATCTGGCTAAAGATAGGCTACGGGATTTAGTACCCTTTCTCACCCAGGATGCCATCAAAACCCTCATACATTCAATGGTCATCTCCAGATCCGACTACTGTAACCTCCTCCTATCTGGCCTCCCCAAATCCCATCTCTCTCCACTCCATTCTGTGCTCAATGCTGCTTCTCGGCTCATCTTCCTCTCCAATCGCTCTACATTTGCCTCCCCTCTCTTACAAGCCCTCCACTGGCTCCCCTTCCCTTTCAGAACCCAATTCAAAGCCCTCACCCATTCCTCTCCCATTTACATCTCTGATCTTCTCTCCCTTCACTCTTCTGTCCGCCCTCTTCGTTCACTTAATACACGCCGCCTTTCATGCCAATTGATTACTTCCTCCCACTCCCGCCTCCAAGATTTTGCCCATGCTGCTCCCCACCTTCGGGACTCTCTCCCTCTCCCCATCAGACTCTGCACCTCTCTACAATCTTTCAAACAAGTTCTTAAGACCCACTACTTCATTAAAGCCTTCCAACTCTCATCCTAACTTGCTGCTACATCTTCCTTCCTCCCCGCCTACCCCATCTGTGTCACTCCTGTTTGTCTGACCCTCCCTTAGAGAATGTAAGCTCTTTCGAAGCAGGGCCCACTACCCTCTTGTGTTTCTCCCTACTGTAAATTAATTTATCTCTTACTCCCCACTAGGGCAACCAACACTCAGCTGCTTATGTGGGCGTAAAGGTCGCTAATATAGCAATGTTTATTATACATATCCATGTCCTGCTTTGTATTGTAAGTCACTGGATACTTATTTGTTCATGTACTTTGTAAGGCACTGCGGAACACTTGTTGCGCCATATAAATAAATGATAATAATAATAATAATAATAACAATAATAATAATAGTATAAGGTCGGACTTCCAGCATCAGGTTTCTGACAGCCGGAAGTCTGGGTGGCGGTAAGTTAACCGCATCCCAGATCAAGGTATGACTGGCTGGTACACTGGAGCCAAAGGAAAGGTGAAAACAGGCTGGGTTGTAACCAGCCGGAAGACGGTGCAGAATCATCCGGTGAATGGAATGGTCAGGACAACCCAAGGTCACAAGCAAACTTTTACGAATGGGAAGCGAGCTGGAGGTCTACTACAGAGGAGACCATGATGGAAGCTAGATCACACAGAAGCTGGGGTAACGGAGACAATATTATGCTTAGAGCTAGTTTAAATAGTAATTTGAAATAGAAGGACAAATTGAGCTCAACGGTCACATGTCTGCAGTTTCTAAAGGGCTGCATTTCTGTCCTAGCTCCCACTACTAAGGATCTGGGTGAAATGGTGGATGCCTGGTAATGACCCTGGCCAGAGAAGGTTTACGCTGGACCCCGGAACCAGGAATTGATCCTTGGAGCATACTTGCCGACATTCAGCTCCCTCCTTCCGGGAGGGGGCTGAATGTCAGCTTACAGCGGGGGGCGTGGCCGCACGTTAATGTTGTTGCGGGGGCATGGTCAGTGCGGGCCGGGGGCGTGGCCACAAGATCGTGTCATCGCGGCTCTGCCCCCTCTTCACAATGCCGGAGTAAACGATAATCGGGATGCTCCCGGACAAATCAGGAGGGTAGGCAAGCCTGCCTTGGAGGTTTATTTACTAAGCATCTGGTTATAAATAGCCGGCGCCTCCATTCATGTTTTGGCCCAATATTTAAAAGGGCAGTGCTATTACTAACAACAGCAAAAGTATGGCCATTTTAAATTTCGGGCATAAACATGATGATCGGAAAGTCCCACAGGACCCGGAGTCCAAAGATAAATCAGGGGCGAGGAGTGCCCTGGACGTCAGACCTAGTAAGTGAGACCCTTTATTATGCTTCTTATAAGTGAGAATAATTTCTATCACATCATAATAAAAAAAAAATCATGTTTATAAATGACGTGTTGTAGTTCTTGTGTATTTTTTGCAATGAATTAGCACACATATAAAAATTCAAAAAAAGGGGATTACCAGGTCTGAACAGAATATTCTATAACAATAAAAATACCTATATAAACAGTATAATAATATATTATGAAATTGTATATTCCAAAGAGTTTGTCAAGAATAGACCATTCCACTTTATAAAATGTGGCAGGCCAGGCTCTGTTGTATCAGTCACACACTACTGCCAGGGCTGGATTGAAGGCCACATGGGCCTGGGGCTGACAATTGTGAGATGCGGAGGAGCTGTGAGTAGTACTGTGGGGGTGTGGCCAGTGCCATGTGGGTGTGGCCAGTGCCATGTGGGCGTGTACACTTCCTTATACTATCAGCCCCACTGTTTTCCTAAATTGTAAAAGTTTGTGTGGGAAATAGAACTACAATTTTAATACCTATGTGGTCAGTTGGTGGCTGGTCATTCTCATGCTGTTATTCTTACTGTATGTGGAAGTCTGGAGCTGTAGCTTCATCCGTCCCATAGTTAATCTGGTCCTTACCATACTGCACCGGACCCAACTGCCATGTGCAGAATGATCTCATATAACTCTAATACTTGTAATGTGCAGTAAGTAAATCATTGGAGAATGCATTCATTTTGCTTATCCAAAAGAAATCTCTCATATTACCAGTCTCTTCTGTAATGTGTTTATTATACCTTTTAGCAATAGCTGATGTTTAAAGCAGCACTTTAACGTCCAGTGCGTGGGCATGAATCACGAACGCTCCATGTCGGCCAGTTGCAAATCCCATTTTAATCACTTACTTTCCAAATGATTGTGTGCCCTGAGACTCCACACATTGTGCTTGTGCCAAGGAGCCAGATCTTGTTCATTTCGAAAAGAATGATTTGTAACCCTCTAGAGACCACTGTTCTCTGCTTTTTCTGCTCAGTATCGAGACGGCCATTTCACAGTATCTAATACAGAATTAAATCTTGTTTGTATCTCTCACGAGATATCGCTGCAGATTTCACAAAATGCAAATAACTGTGTGTGTCTAAGCCCATCTGTTTCTTCATATCCAGTTGCATTAATCAAACATGAATGAGTCAGTGTCATTTTAAGGCTGCTAGTTTTACTAGTGTGATTGGTTTGTCATTTAGGTTGTAAGTTGTGCCTCCTAATATGTATATATATATATATATATATATATATATAATATATATATATATATATATACTGTATAAACTATATATATATATCCATATATATATTAATGCCTTTATAAAATCATTATGTGTGTGCTTAATGTTAGAAGTAGTACAGCACAGCCTCCAATTTGGCTCAATCGGGAATGATGCTTCATTCCCTAACTAAGATGGCCACCAGTACTATTACTGTGTATGCGGACCACCATCTTGCTTACTGCGCATGAAGGACCTAGTGGGAGACGGACGTCTCCTCCTTTGCTCCAGAGACTAGCGACCTTTCAACCGCATTGACCGCTGTTCAAGCACCTGCATCACTACCGCATGCCTGAGACAGTTGCTGGTGATCTGCCTAAACCATGCTCCGCCTCATGCTGCTCCTCCTCTACCAGTGTAACAGTGAGTACGGCTGTACTATCGCTTGCAGAATAAACCACACTGCCTGGTTAAGCTACATTGGACTGGCTCTTGGGTCATCTTGCAATCTGCTGGTGTGTACATTTAACTCTGCTAAAAGCACCACCTGTATGCACATTTCCAACTCTTAAAAGTGCTCTTTGCCAAAAGAATTAGACCTGGTTGGAATAAAAGAGGACACACTTGTTTATTTTTTCTATTTTTCCTCCTGGTGATCCTGGAGTGGAGATGAAATGGCAAGTGCAGGGTAGGTGGTGACGTGATTTATGTCATCATAGCCCGGTTGCCCGCTGCGCAATGCAATGATTCATGTGCTGTAATTAGTGTCATTATACCCCAGTCTGACCCATTTCACCAGGGAAGTGGACGGGTTCTTAGGGGATCGGTATGAAATACCACCCAACGCCGGAAGACCGGCAAGAGAAGATCCAGACATGGGAGTTTTTTAAGTATTACTAACCCTATTCCTCCCCTAACCCTCCCTTAGGGGTGCCTAACCCTAACCTTCCCCCCAAGTGCCTAGCCCTAACCCCCTCTGTAAGTGCCTAAACCTAACCTCCCCTTCCCTGCAGCCTAAACCTAAGTCTCTCGGGGGGTGTCTAACCCTAACCTCCCCCCGTGGGTGCCTAACCCTAACCCTCCCAGGGGGAGTGCCTAAGTCCCCCCGAGTTCCCTAAAACCTAACCCCCCCTTCCCCTAGCCTAATCCTAATCCTCCCGGTCACCCCCATGAGCCCTTAACCTAATCCCCCCCAGCGCGGCTGTCCGCACCCGGCGCCCAGCTTACCTTTGTTCAGTATCCCGGGTGTCGGGCTCCCAGCGTAGGTATAATGACAGGCATCGGGATGTCATTAGTCCTGTTGGGATTGCACAGTCGGGAAGCCAGCGGTCAGCATTTCGACCATCGGCATTCTGACTGCATCCCGACCTCAGAGGTTGCAATGCTCTACCAAGAGTTCAGGAGGGCATCCCAAAACGTGTTAGTTTCCCGCCCGCTCCTCCTACCGCCTATCCACTACTTCCACCCTGCTAAACTTACGTTCACTGACAGGCTCGGCTGGGGGTCCACGGCCGCCCGCGCCCACTTCTACAGTATATCCTCTCACTATCTCTCCAAACGCCCATCGCTGCTGTGTATATGTCTGGCAGTGGGAGGCAGGCAGAGTGGATGCTCCCTGCCTGCTCTGTGCTGCTAGCCAATAACACAATCGAGCAGCCAGGAGCATCCTCTCTGCCTTCCTCCCACAGGCAGCCATAAACACCACAGCAGCGGCAGGGGCGGTTGGAGAGGTAGGGAGAGGATATAGTAGTGGGCGCAGGTGGCTACGCGCTGATAGAAGCGGACCCCCGTCCGAGCCTGTCAGTAAATGTAAATTTAGCAGGGAAAAAGTAGTGGGTGGGCGGGCCCCAGGCCCCTCATTGTGCGGAGTGGGGAGGGAGGGAGATTACTCGGGGAAGGGGGGGGCCTGCCTATTTGGCCCGTACCAGGCCCCACGATATCTGAAGGCTGCCCTGCATACCCAAAATATTCCACAGGTATGCGTTTCACTGCACATATACTCATACCTACGTTTGATGGTCCCCAAATGTTGTGATGAGAGCACTTTGGGTCTGATTCAGCATGGATCACAACTGCTAAAGCGTACGTAGACGGCCGTTTGTCACGTACTGTGCATGTGTATGCATCGCAGTGCACGTGCGCGAAGGGATCACTGCAATCACACTGCGATCATGCAGACCACGGAGAGCCATCGCAGAATGTTTGACAGGCAGCAAGCATTTGGGGGGGGTGACGGGGGTGCTCGGCAAAACGCTGTCGTGTCTGGCCATTTGAACGCCGTTACTTTGGCGTGCATAAATTAGACTGCGACGGCATACGCAGCTTGTGTACTCACTGCGTACAACGAGGTTAGCCATTTTTGAGTTTAGTCAGACCTGCTGTAATTCTGCATGAGGGGCCAATGTTACTCGATATTACTGTTGTATACGCAGTACTGAGAGGTATTACGGATGTGATATAGGGGTAGTGGGCAGCAGTGGGCGTCTCTCTGCTGGCCATGCAACGGCATTGCGACAGCATTCATAAGCATATATTGGAAAGTGATAAACTACCAGCCACTCAGCTCCTAACTGTCATGTTGCAGGCTGTGTTTGAAAAATGACAGTTGGGAGCTGATTGACTGGTCATTTACCACTCTCCAGACCTTAGTACATCTGCCCCTGTCTCTTTTCTGCGTTGATAATAATTACGTGAAAGTGATATAGAAAATAATTTTCCAGTCCAAACACACGAAAATTAAGTTGCACAATACTTTTCTAATTATTTGTCTTTACTTGGTTGGAGTTGTTTAATCATTAATGGGGTTTTTTTGTTTCGTTTATATAACTCGCTGTTTTCTATTATAAAATTAAAGTGAAATATGGTTTATAATACTTTATATGAAAGCACATGACCTTAACTTTGCGTAAGTGTTTTCTGAATACACAAAGAGCTTTGGATTTCTGGTACTTTACAATTAAATGTGACTTACTGGATATAGTAATTTCTACTGATTTTTTCTGTATGTGCCCGATGGCTCCCCATCTGCTGGTGTACCCTATATAGATCGCCAATGTCTTTGTTGAATTTCTCATAGACTATACTGTAAAATCCCTTTTGCTTTGGCCTAGACCTGGTAAAATTATAACGTTGGAGCCATAGAGGATGATTCAGAGTTGCACGCAATACCGCATGCAAGCGGATCTGGACAAGGCTGTAGAGAGCCAGCCCGAGCCCCATTACTATTTAGGGCAGGCTTGCCTACCCTCCCGATTTGGTCAGGAGCATCCCGAATATCAGGTGCCACTCCCGACCACCCCGGAAAGGCAGGCAAACCTCCCGGCTGCCGCCTACACCCCCGGACTACTAGTAAAACCCCCCGCAGCTGAATCGCGTCATCGTGGCTCCGCCCCCTGCTTCACAATGCCTTTTTTTGGCATTGTGAAGAGAAGGCGGGGCCACCATGATGACGCGATCGTTCAGGCCCCTGGTCCCGCACCCAAAACGGCATCATAAGCAGGCCACGCCCCCCGCAGAATGCAGGCATTCAGCTCCCTCCCGGAAGGAGGGAGCTGAATGTAGGCAAGTATGATTTAAGGTGCTTTCCCTATTTGCAGGAGTGAGCAATCTCCCTGGTCTACCACTGCAGCCAGCACACAGCTGCTGACAGATAAGATGGAAGGGGGGCGGCATCGGATCCGGGCTCCCTTCGGGCCATCCAACGGGCCCGGGTAATTAGTGCCCCTCTCGGTGCCTCTGGATCTGGTGATCACACTGCGCCTGCGTCCGCCACAAACAGATGGATAGGAGCAGTGCGGCCGCATACAACGCTGAATGAAGGTGAGGGTTTACATATATTTCTGAGCACGCAATGCGGTAGCATCTCCGCTCAACTTGTGTGAAACTCTGAATCAGGCCCTAGGATACATACTAAGGGGTATATTTATCAGAGGTCGATTTTACATTCGATTTGATGTTCGATTTAGCTCACATCAAAATCGAATCAAATCGAATGTACAAATCCCTCATCAAATCCCTCATTTACTAAAATCCGAACCACGAACTGTACCATCCTCTAAGCTAAGGACGGTACTTCCTGAATGACAGGGCAGCCGTGGAGTTTCTCTTAGAAATGCTGGGGCTGATCGTTCATTGGCTGAGAGAGGTGAGCCTCCACCTCCCTCAGCCAATGAACAACTCCCACCATTGACTTCAATGGTGGGAAAAGTGATACATTAATTAATCAATCAGTAACCGGAAAGTACAGATAAGCCCCGGTTACACTAAAGGCAACATCGAATGTCAAATCGAACATAAAACTGAAATTTACTCAAATCCCACTCGAAATCGAACATCGGAAAAACATTGGTACTTTTACATAGACCAACACACAAATCCCTTATTTACTAATATTTCGATTGTAGCATGAGCAGGTCTAATTGATACAGATGCATGCACAGATCAGTGAGATTCGTGCAGGCATCAGTGTTTAACTAACTTGGAAAGAGTTATATAAAAAAAAATTGGCGTGGGGTCCCCCACTAAAAGCAGATCCAAACCCGGACTTTTCAGAGCCAGTCCTGGTTGTGAAAATACAGGGGACAAAATGAGTAGGGGGCCCTGTATTTGCCATAACTAGCACCTCTCTCAGCCAATGGACGTCTCCCACCATTGACTTCAATGGTGAGAGCCGCAAGCTAACCCTCGAGCTGAAAAGTTCACAGGCTATTGAATTTGCGAGTCACAGCACCAACTCGCACCTTTAAAAAATGCGAGAAGGTCGAGTTTGTACTGTTACTAAAACTGACACCCTATTACACAAGGTTACTAAAGGCTAGCTTGCGTACCAGAAAAGTTGTTGCATTAGTTAAAATTTTAAGATAAACATTTGTCACAATTTTACAGATTAAGGAGCTTATTCAGATCCGGTTGCAAGCAGCCGCTCGCTCGTACGCGGCCGATGTTAAGCGACCGCGCATGCGCCCGCTTCTTACTGCTCGTGCGCGAACTACTCAGAGTGTTCGGAATCCGATCGCTCGCCAAGCAAAGACAGCCCAGTGTAATGAGTGACAGGAGAGCCCGTTTGTGGGTGGTAACAGGGACAGGACACTAATAACGGGGGAGTGGAGGTGTCAATGTCGCGACATTGTATCATTGATGTAACCACAAGATTAACCTCAATTAATCTTGCGGCTACGATGTAGCGGTTCCCACCCTAGACTTCAATGGGAATTTCTCACCATAGAAGTCTATGGGAGTCACAGGCTGGCCGCATTCAGCTAATCAGGGAGCTGCTCCAACGGAGAGGCTCCCTGATTGGCTGGCGGCCCCTTCACTGATGGGGCACATGTGTGCCCCGGTCATTTACGCGGAGCAAAGGTATGTGTACACACATACCTTTGCTCAGTCCGGCATGGATCGGGGTTTTTGCGTTTTTTTATTTTAACCCCTGGATTGCCTACTTGGAGAAGTGGACGCGATCTACGCATAGGAGAGGTGAGTATGTTTTTTTTTTTCAGGTACACCCCTATGGATTACTTCGGATACTAGGTGAGTATGTGTGAGTGTGAGTGTGCATGTATGTTTTATTAAAATTTTACTTTCATGGTGTATGTTTGTTTATTTACATATTTCTTTAGTTGTGGAACTACAAGTGCCAGCGGGCCCGTAATGCCCCGCATGCTGGTATTTGTGGTTCTCCAAATACCAGCATGCAGGGAAGGCTTGCTGGTACTTGTGGTTCTACAACTAAAGACAATATGCAAACTTTATTTTTACACTTTACACTATCAACCCGGCACCCACCGCCCTAGGGTGCCGGGGATAGCTCCGGGCTATCAGTCTAGGCCTGGGGTGCCCTGGAGAGGGGTACCCCTTTATTGGGGGGGTACGCAGCTCCCCAGGGATCCCCGGCCTGGACTGACTAGCGGTCAGTGATAATGCTTTGGCCGGGGAAACTGGTGAAAGGTTTTCCCTGGCTGTGGCATAATGCTGTGGCATTATCCCCCCGCTAGACAGAGTTCGGTGCTGGTTCTGGAATTTTCAGGGGACCCCTACTCGTTTTGTCCCCTGATTTTCCAGAACCAGGACCAGCTCAACAAAGCCCTTTGCTGGTTCTTAATATACAGGGGCCCCCTACGCATTTTGGCCCCTGTATGTTTAGAACCACAACAGGCTTTATAAAGCCCGGGGCTGGTTATGCTTTTGGGGAGGGGGTGCACGTTTTGTTTTTTTACACACACACAGAAGCCATCACGGATCTCACTGATCTGTGATGGCTTCTCTAAAACTCGCACCTTTTAATGCTACTCGCATTAAAAGGTGTCAGTTTACATAGTCCTAAACTTGCCTGCACTCGCAAATGCAGTAGCCTCGAGCTGAAATGTTTGCAGGCTATTGAATTTGCGAGTTTCAGTACAAACTCGCACTTTTTAAAAGTGCGAGAAAGTGCGAGTTTGTACTGTTACTAAAACTGACACCCTATTACATTTGGCCCCATGTGGTAGACAGTCAACAGGTTGACTGGGACAAAAGGTCAACAGGGAGAAAAGGTCGACACACTAAAGGTCGACACAAAACAATAATCGCCCTTTCTTTTTTTTATTTCTTTAGAGTTAGGGTTAGGGTTAGGCACTTACCAGAGGGTTAGGGTTAGGCACTTACCCCGATGGTTAGGGTTAGGCACCAGGAGGGAGGGTTAGGGTTAGGCACTTACTGGAGGGTTAGGGTTAGGCACAAGAAGGGAAGGTTAGGGTCATACACCTACAACGATGGTTAGGGTTAGGCACCAGGATGGAGGGCAAATGGTCGACATGGTCAAAATGTTGACATGAATATGGTCGACACAAAAAATGGTCAACACATGATTTTTTTTATTTTTTAGAGTTAGGATTAGGGTTAGGCACTTACCGGAGGGTTAGGGTTAGGCACTTACCGAAGGGTTAGGGTTAGGCACTAGAAGGGACGGTTAGGGTCAGGAATCTACACTGACGGTTAGGGTTAGGCACCAGGAGGGAGGGTTAGGGTTAGGCACCAAGGGGAGGGTTAGGGTGAAGATTAGGGCTAAAAAACACACAAAATAATGTGTCAACCATTTCCATGTCGACCTTTTGGCCCTGTCGACCACGTGTACCTGTTGATCTTCTTTGCATGTCGACCTTTAGTGTGTCGACCTTTTGTCCATGTCGACCTTTTGTCCCAGTCGATCTATTGACTGTCTAACATCTGGTGACTATCTAGACACTGTCGACCTTTTTACTGTCTATCTGTTAATCCACACCTGTAAATTATCTGTGTGAGTTTGATCAGGAACATACTTATATTTACTAGAGATGAGCGGTTCGGATTCTGTGGAATCCGAACCGCTCCGAACATTGGGGATCCGAGTCCACCCGAACCCTGTTCGGGTGTTCACCGCCTGACTCGGATCCCCGTTCGGGGCCGAACGGCGGCCTCTAGTGAGAATCCGACATCAGGTCTCCTCGCGTGTAGGGCAGAGCGCAGTGATAGCGCTCTGCCCTACACAGACACAGACACACAGCCGCCAGCGGCAGCTGTGTGTTTGTTACAGCAGCCAATGAGAGTCACACAGACTCTCATTGGCTGCTGCACGGAGGGAGCCGGCTGGAGCTCACACATGAGCTCCGTCTTCCGGCTCCCTCCTCAGCGTGTGACAGAGCGGACGGCGCGGGAGCGGGGATACAGGTAAGTTTTATTTTTTTTATTTTTTTACTTGTCAAAGGTCCGGGGGCGCTACTGGGGGGGGGGTCTGCACTACTGGGGGGTCTGCTACTGGGGGGGGGCTATACTACTGGGGGGGCCATACTACAGAGGGGCCTGCTACTGGGGGGGCTATACTACTGGGGGGGGGTCTGCACTACTGGGGGGGGTCTGCTACTGGGGGAGGCAATACTACTGGGGGGGCCATACTACAGAGGGGCCTGCTACTGGGGGGGGCTATACTACTGGGGGGGGGTCTGCTACTGGGGGGGCCATACTACTGGGGGGGATCTGCACTATTGGGTGGCCATACTACAGAGGGGCCTGCTACTGGGGGGGGCTATACTACTGGGGGGGTCTGCACTACTGGGGGGGGTCTGCTACTGGGCAGGGCTATACTACTGGGGGGGCCATACTACAGAGGGGCCTGCTACTGGGGGGGGCTATACTACTGGGGGGGTCTGCTACTGGGGGGGCCATACTACTGAGGGGCCTGCTACTGGGGGGGGCCATACTACTGGGGGGGCCTACTACAGGGGGGGCCATACTACAGGGGGGGGCCCATACTACAGGGGGGGCTACTACTGGAGCAGCCTACTACTGGGGGGCCTGCTACTGGGGCAGCCTACTACTGGGGGAGCCATACTACTGGGGGGGCATACTACTGGGTGGCATGCTAATGGGGGGCATACTACTGGGGGGGCCTGCTAATGGGGGACATACTACTGGGGGGGCCTGCTAATGGGGGGCATACTACTGGGGAGCATTCAACTGGGGGCACTGCATAGTGGACCGTACTACTAAGAGGACTGCATAGGGGGCACCACTGCTGGGGGACATTGTGTAAGGGACACCGCTACTGTGGGCATTGTGTAAAAGGGTCACTACTGTGGGCATTGTGTAAAAGGGGCACTACTGTGTGTCGTAACATAAATAAGAGACACTACTTTATGGTGTAATGTGAATCAGGCCCTATGTGCGGTGTAATGCTAATAAGATTGTGCACTGTGACTCCTAGGGCCGTAGCCCACTTTGTAAACAAGTACTGTGACTCTGCTGGCCGTACCCCACTGGGTGGGTGCACTACTTTTCATTTCTGCCACTGCTGTGTGGCAATGTGTCATAGATGTGCTTTATACTGTGGTGTCTGTGTCGTTGTGCCGCTGCTTTGTCGCTTAGTAACCAGTCAGCTCACTGCAACCTTTGGCCAATAATGTTGAAAACAATATTATAAGCTGTGATATGGTCTAAATTGACTGGAAATTAATGTTATTGAGGTTAATAATACTCTAGGAAGAAAAAAAAGACCAATTTATGTGATTTTAGCTTTTTTTGTCAATTTTTGTAAAAAAATCCAAATCCAAAGCCAGTCACCGCAGTTTGGCAAATCCAAATCCAAATCCAAAGCCGGACGACGAATTAGAACCAAATCCAAATCCAAATCCGGCAAAAATGGTCCGGCGCACATCCCTAATATTTACGTCAGAATGTTCTTCTTACTGCCCCCATACATCAGCAATCTGAAAATTACAATTGAACAATTTGAAGATTTATTGCCTGATTTTAGTATTTCCCAATCTAGCAATCTGCGCCCATACATTACAGATCTTTTTCAGTGATTTGCAGATCATTTTCAGCAAACACAGATCTGCCAATCTTGAAAGGCCCATCATTTTACAAGTAATGGTCTGCAAATCTGCTGATCATGTCCATACACTAGCAATCTACAGCCCCGATATATCTGTCAAATCCAACATGTTGGACAATCTGTTTTACCAATTCCAATCACTTTTTGGTTGCAATCTGCGATCTGTGAAGCCCATACATTGCAGATTTGTTTATACAATCATCTGCAAATTGCAGAATTGCCACAATCAATTGCTGATGTATGGGGGCCTTTAAACACCATGAGATTTTTCACTAAAGGCCCCCATGCATCAGAGATGGATTGCAGCAATCGTGCAATTTGCAATCGATTTTTTTTTAAAATCTGCAATGTATGGGCTTCACAGATCGCAGATTGCAACCAAAAAGTGATTGGAATTGTTTAATCAGATTGTCCAACATGTTGGATTTCACAGATCGATTGGGGCTGTAGATTGCTAATGTATGGACATGATCAGCAGATTTGCAGACCGTTTCTAGCAAAATGATGGGCCTTTCAAGATTGCCAGATCTGTGTTTGCTGCAATCGATCTGCAAATCACTGAAAAAGATCTGTAGTGTATGGGCGCAGATTGCTCGATTGGGAAATCCTAAGATCGGGCAATAAATCTTCAATTTGTTCAATTGTGGTTTTCAGATTGCTGATGTATGGGGGCCTTATGACATATTCCATCTTGCTGCACAAAATGGGGTCTTTATTGGCAGATCCTATAGGTGTTATATAGGTCCTAGCGATGTGTGATGGAGGTTAGACCCCATGAGGAACGTGTTAATGACACACACATACAAGATGTATGTGGACCCCTGTGTTTTGGTTTTGGCTCTAATTCATCAATGTGTTTTGGTTTTGGATCTGGATTTTTATTATTAATATTAATTAATAATATTAGCATTATTAATCTCAATAACATGAATTTCCAGTCACTTCCAGTCAATTTTGAACACCTCTCAGGTAATGATATTGTTCACCCAATTTGGCCAAAGGCTGGCTGGCTAAACTAAGAAGTGGCACAAAAACATGGCAGTTTAAAAGAATATAGTACATCTATGAAACTTTGCAGCACAGAGGTGGCTGACAGGATGGCAGTTTAATAAAAGTTTCGACCCCACAGAAAGAATGTTTTCATTTATCAAGAACTAGAGCGGAGACCCGAGGGCAGTACAGGGAAATGGAGGTGGATTATGCATGACTATGTAGTGGAAGAGAAGTAAACGATTAATTGATTTTGATTAATTAATCAAAGTGATTAAGAAAATTTAATTTGAGGCAGGGACTTGTTTTGCAACAACTGAAAAAAATGCCAAAAAAACAACTGAAAAAAATGCCATAAAAGAATGTAATTTATCTTGCCATGTTCATATTACTGAATAATACTAAAGTAAATATGCTCCATCATTCTTTCTATTGTTTTATTTTTTGTGAGGCACCAAATTATTTCTGATTTAAGTCCTGAGGAGAGTCCTAGCAGGGTAAGCCATTTTGCTTCACATCCCTTAGTTTTGCTAACTGGTTGATACCGGTATGCCTCTTAGTGAAATCGGTGATACAGACAGTACAGTTGCCTGCCTGTGCATGAGCTGGCGTTGTGTGTTAGATACTGCTGCTGCTGAAGGTGATACACCCACCTAGTGAGCTGTTACAGTCATGTAATCTTTTGTATGCCTAGTCTACTTGTCCACATATTTTTGATCAAGTGGTAGTGAGTGCAACGGCATTTTCTAGGCCAAGAAGTATTTTTTTTTAACGACCCGTACAGGCGAGGAATTTCTGTTCTGGTAAAATAGAATCGAGATGGAATTTGGAAGTGAGGTCATATGACCTCAATTAACTGTCTAAAACCACATGCATTGATGGCAGATATTGGATGCAGATCTAATGTTAGCATAGCCATTATGGCTTTGGTGATCCGCTGTGCAACTGAATGGCAGCTTTAATACTTGCTTTCTCTAGCAAAGGACTGTTTCACAGTCAATTGTTGTTTGAAACTAGTCTTTCTGGTCCCCTTACGGGTTGAAAATTCACCCTCAGCAGCAGCAGCAGCCCTCGTGCTCAAGGATTATATTGGGAAATCCTGGAAAGGGGAGAAGTCAGCTTTCGCAAATTGGATACTGGAGGACTACCTCCGATCATTAATAAAGAGATTGACGATGAAGATGTTGGCGGTTTAGCTTGCATGTGTTGCTACTTATCCATGCTGCTGGCAGCTGATGCTGAACTGCTTGTTATTATATTTTCAGGATTTTTAAGATTTTCCCATGAACTCGCTGCAAATGTCATAACAGGTTGGAGGTTACTAGATGGTTAACGTCCCTACCTCTACTTACTTGGTACAGATGGCTTGACAAATGTTGTCAGAATTTGGGTAAAAATAAATCCACATAAAAGAGGTGTTTTTTTGGTCTTATGCCCAGGCATGACAATGTCCTTCTTATCACAGGCAAGAACTGCTGCTACTGGTGGCTGACTTACTTTGACACAAATAACCTCATTATCGATATTCTCATTAGTGTCAGATGCACAAATATCATCCTCATCCTGTTGAACTTCCACAGTAGCAGCCTCAATTTCTAAGTCACAATCTTCATTTTTACTGCTGCTTATCCCCACATTTGCAAAAGGGGTGGAAATAGTGGAAAGAGGCTTCTCTAGACCTCTTCAGACTCACACATAGCCCTAGTGGACACACTTAGACGCTCATCAGGGATTTGTGAAGTTTGTGAACACATGTAGAATTAAAGTGAGAATCTGTTGCATGTGAGGTTTTAGAAGATGCCTGACTGTGTTTGGCCACAACTTCAGCTATAGGCATTCTAGTGCATGAAATAGCAATAGCAGGACCACCAGTCGCAAAGGAGGCCATGGCCTGAGCTTTTCCTGGCCACAGCATTTGGTGTATGGAATGTCTACAATTTTAAGTTTTTTCTGCAGTAACTTTTCCCTTTCTTATTAGAGGTGATGTTTTCATGATCATTGTGTAATATTATTTAGATGTCAGGTTCCCTTTTTTAAACTTTATTTTCCCTGGACCACCTTTAGTAGATGTTGAAGTAGTATCATGACTACTGGCAGCAGCCGCAGCACTGGTACTGGGTTGCTGCTCCTGCTCTTCTATAGACTGATCCATATCGACTCACAGCGATCCTAGTATAGGGTGGCACCCTAATGATGTTATAATTTTTAACACAAAAGTTTTAAAATGTTATTATTTTATTTTTTTTAACAGTGCCTGAACACACAACACACTGCCTCATAGCGCTCCTATGGCATTTTCTTTTTATTACACAGTGACTCTTTAAGTTAAAACACACATTGCTCCTGTCCTAATTGTCCTAAAAGCCACGAAGGAACAAAAATGATGGCATTTCCTCTGCTCGGCCGTATTTTTGCGTCTCAGTAACTAACCTTAAAATGTGCAAATCACGATCAGAATTTACCACGCGTTACAGCTGCTGTGTGAACAAAGCTGCTGCACTGTTTTTAGTTTCTAAAGAAATGTGATTGCCTTTCAGACATTTAAACCTTTGTTCTCTGTTATATAACAGTTTAGTGCTTGGTAGAACAAATCTGAGCATGGAGGGAACATCACGTAACATCGATCTGATCTCTGCACTAAAAGGAACCATTGTGCTGTTAACATTCAAGAAATTGTTTGTGCTTTAACTTTATTGCCAAATGTTAATTCAATGTACACAGTTAAAAATTCACCCTTTGTAACAATATATACAGAGGTAATGTCAGGTTGTTATTGCCAAATAGTGCAATCTTATTTAACTCAAGAATATGAACCAGATTCTCATTAGTTCAACTACACACTTTGAAAGCTATAGTGTAGTAAGCACATTTGTGGATCTCTATAACAGGTGCCCAATCATAGGGTCTTATTCAGACCCGGTCGCAAGCGCTGAGCGCTCGCAATCGGGTCGATGTTTGCCCACTGGGCATGTGCACATCGGAGCCGGCTCTGACGTGCGCATGTGCGAGACCCGGCTAGCGACGGGCGCTCCGTCGCTACGGGTCTTGCACCAAAGGGGGTGAGCTGTCGATGGTGATTGACAGCTCGCCCCGTTTGGGAGACGGCCAGGGGGGGTGGCCGGCCAAACGGAGGGGGCTTGCCATTTGGGGGCGGCCCCACTGACATCAGCAATGATGTCAGTGGGGAGCTTCGTGCTCAACCAGAGCAGGAAGCTCCCTGGGGCTTGCGGTTGCCGAGACCCAACCTAAGGGTCTCGTCGCAAACTCCGATGGTCGCGATGGTCCTGACCATCTAGACCATCAACCTGGTCGCTCGCTAGAGCTGTGGGTGGTAAACCACAGCTTAGCTAGCGACCAGGAGGCCGCACTTCACACCACAAGCGGCCGCCCACATTCAGAGCGACCGCTTGTATCTAGCGATCGACTCTGAATGAGGGCCATAGTGCTTCAAGGGCAGCAGGCGACATTATATTAATCAGTCATGCTGTGATAGAAAGCTGTAATGATGGACTCATAATGTAAAGTGCAGTAACTTAAGGTCTCTAAAATATTATGGAACAATAGTCTCAAATGATTTTGCCGAGCAAGCGGACATGTAATGTCCCGGAGTTTGTATGTGGCAGTCAGCCTGATCCATTCCCCTGTTGGATGAAGCATACACACACTTTTTCAGTCGGTGGCCAACTTTAAACCTAATAATGCATCCGCAGGAAACCAGTTGTGTATTATAAGCAGTGTCTCAGCAAGACCGCTTACCCGATGGAAGTTCCCACAGCTCCATTCTCACAGAGGCTTAGACCACAGCATAATTACTGTAGATGAAGGAATGGCAATATTGCAATGTAACAATTTGTTACGACCCAGATTCTGCTCTCACATCTATATCTTTGATGCGTTTCATTACGCTAATTGGAGACTTTTTCAGAGTGAAATGGTAAGAATTTCCCAGTCTTTTTATAATGAGGAGCGAGCAATGAAGGCAGCCCCATTCAATTTATTAGCAGGGGTGCTGTGACACAGACCCAGCAGGTACATATAATATACAAACATAGTTTTCATTATATTTAAAATCTATACAAAATAAAAATAAATACATAAATCATAATATATAATATAGATAGTGATAATATATAACATAGATACAGTAGTAATGATATTGAATAAGTTCTAACTACAGCTGATACATACACTATTTATTTTGTACTTTGTAACACTACAACCATTAATATACAATTGTAAATTAGTTTTTTATATTGGTATACATTATGGGCCTGAGTTAGGGCATGATTCACAACTATTAAGCACGCAGTCTCGCTGCGATAGTATGCTAATCCATTGCGATCGCTATGCCGTCGCAGCATAACATAAGGACGCCCACTTTACCTTACACACATCCGCAATGTTTAGCAAGACTGCAAAACCATCGGTACAATCGCGTACCATCGCAGCCTCACGCACACTTGCACAAGCTCTGACCTTACTCAGGAATTGCTAGCTTCAGCGCACGCTATCACGCCTCAGACTGTGTATGGCATCACAGTGGAAAATGTATGCACGCCCCTGCAACGGCGTTCAAACGCACTGGGACACCTGCATTTCACCGACCTCCCCCCCCGTCACCTCCCACAATAGTCACTTCCTGTCAATCACTCTGGAATGGGCCTGCGTAGTCACTGCGATCGCAGTTCCGATTGCAGTGGCCGGTCCGCGCACAAGCGCGGTGATGCATGCGCAGAACTAAACAATAGGCCGATCGCGTGTGTAATCACAGTTGCTATCGGTAATGAATCAGGCCCTTAGTCACGTGCAAATAGGACGCATCTGCAATTTTTCGAACTGTGCATGCTCGCAAGGTGTGATTTCACATATCTGCAGGGCTATCCATGGCAGCTCGGAATACAGCTGGGTTTCCAATTGGGTGTAATTGGGGGCAATGGGGCATTCGCGCATAGATGGCGTTGAGGCCATTTCAGAGTTAAGTGTACGCAAAAATCTGGCCATTTCGGATGGATCTCTTACACCCCGGACTGGTGAAAATGCTGATAGTGATAACAAGTATATGTATAGTAACAGTGCGGCCAGGGGCGTAACCAGAGGTATGGGGGCCCCATAGCAAAATTTCCACGGAGCCTCCATAGGTCTACCTATGCCCCCCGTCGCCGCCCCCCGACACCACCCTCCAGCCCCGCACTAATTACCTCCTCCTGAGCCCGGCGTGCTGCTCCATCTCTCCACACTGAAGCTGGGAGGAGGCGTGACTTTGGTCGGGGGAAGTCATCATAGCCACGCCCCCTCCCAGCTTATAGTTAGAGACATATCAGAGGAGAGCCAATGTCGTTTTTACTCAAGCGCCGGTCGTGAGGCAATCGGAACTCGCATCAGCAGCTGCTGCTGATTGGCTGCTGGTCCACGAGTTCCTATTGACTCGCAACCGGCGCCTGATTAAAAATTACAACGGCGCTGTACTTGGCAGGAGGTTGCTTGCTGGGCCGGTGGGCCCCCTAAGCCGCCGGGCCCCATAGCAAGCGCACTCCTTGCACCCACTTTAGTTATGCCACTGGGTGCAGCCACACAGATCCGGTTGACTTTGCATATAGATTGAGCCAGCTATTTTCAAACAAGCAATGTGGCCATTTTGCCTGCGACTTTGAATAACGCCCTATATGTGCCCCTTCCAGTGCCTTAATTAGATGTGAGCGAGCAATTCCGCCACCAGGGCTCATCCACCTACCAGGGAGTGATTCAGGTAAATCCTCACCCCAGCACCAGACCGACCTAAGCACTGAAGTAGTTACTCACATTGGGTTGATGCTGAAGCCACTTGGCACGTTTAGTAATGATATCTAGAGTTTGTAGGGGTCTATGGGGCTGATTCAGAGGTAGACACTAATGAATGTGCGGATGCAATTTATTTTGGATTCGTAGCTGCTATAACGTGCAAATGCTGGTCTCAGCCTTTCCCTTGAGCGCCGGAGATTGCAAGCCCTGAAACACCCACTTTCAATATACGTAGACAGTGTAAATCCACTCCACCATCGGCGCACCATAGCGAAGACCAACGACACTTATGATGCCCTCTAGCTGGCGAAGTATTTCCTTCTGAATTTTCTGTAATCACGGTCGCTGTGGCTATGGCTTGGCGTATAAGAATGCAGCCGGGTTCACTGACACGCCCGTGCCATTCCCATAACACACCCATGAGATGGCTTTTTTTGCGTTCACTTCAGACCACCTCGCAGATACTTCCATGGCCATCTGCTGCCAGCTGTATTACAAGCAACTCTGTACTCAGTGGTACGTATGCACGTGGGGTTTCTCAGACTTTTCGAAAATTGCACAACTGCGCAAATATCACCTCTACATTCACCTATTTATATTAGGACGGAGTGTGTTGGTAATAATAACCAGATAGTACAAACAACGAAACAATAGCTGTACCAACTTACAATAGTAAATTAATACGCTACAATATGCGTTCAATATTACTATATTCATAATTATTATATGCCCATCTACCTAATTTTCTATCCTAATGATGATAGTGATTTCTATAATACTTCTCAGCAATCATAGGGCAGTGAGAAGTATTCTACTCACTAATACTCCTTTCAGACATACCGAGAATCCCGGGAATTTGGCCTGCCTCAGGTTGCCGCGTATATCTGAAAGGTACCTACCCGGGAATACGTTCCCGGGTAGCCGACCCTTCAATCGACCAGGGAATTTCCTGGGACTTAAGTTCCGGGAAAATACCCTGCTTATGTCAGAATGGTGCTACCCGGGAATTTACTACTCCCGGGCCGCACCAAGCAGCTTTTACATTGAGTTGGCAGCGCAGAGCGTCCTATAGGACGCTTAGCGCTGCTGCTTTTAGTTGGCAGCGCGGACATTCAGCGCTGCTGCTTTGATTTGGCAGCGCATAGCGTCCTATAGGATGCTCAGCGCTGCTGCTCACCACCCCCTGCGCCGGTGGCTGTGAACAGAGAACCCCAGCCGGACGCTGGGGACTCCCGCCGGTAGGTCTCTGCCTCTCCTGCTGGACCACCAGGGCAGATTTAAATAATTTAATAATAATAAAATAATATGGTGGTAGTGATTGGTCGGCTGCCTGCTGCATGATGATGACATCATCAGCGGCAGCCGTAGAGGGCATAGGCTAGGAAGGGCAGAGGAGAAGCAGGTAATATTAAAAACTAAAAAACCCGGCATATGTCTGAAAGGGGTCTATCTGGGAATTTCCGGGTAGATGCTGTAGTGTGAAAGGGTGGTCTCAACCAAATACTCGGGAATTTGCGCAGGAAAAATTCCTGGGTCTGAGCAGGAAATTTCCCGGGTCGTATGTCTGAAAGGGGTATAAGCAACAACTTATACTGTATTTAAATTGAACTATTAGGGCTAAATCGGCTTCAGATGCTGAATTTAAAGGGGCACTTATAGTCAATCCAAATCCTTGATGGTTTTTTATTGATCATAATTGGCCCTTTAAATTCAGCACCCAAAACCACTGAAGAAACGGTGACTTTGGCAGGCACCTCATAGTAAATATACTGTAGCTCTTAAGAGTTAAAATACATCTATAATAACCTGGGGACAAACAAAATAACCTGATGTAATCCAACTGTCTATAATTACATACATGCATTAAATTCATCCATGCTCTAATTATAGTCAATTACTATGGAGATGCTATTTTCTGGACCCTTTCTTTGAAACACAAGTCTTCTAGCACTTACTTTTCCATGCGCTTATGACTAACGAAGGTCAAACATTTTCAATATGCATACTGTACAGTACTGTACAGCTACATTTCTTTTTGCTGCGGTTTTTCCTTTCCACTATGGGGGGAGATGTATCAAACCTTGGAGAGGGGTGAAGTGGAGAAGTTCAAAGAGCAACCAATCAGCTCCTAGCTGTCACTTATCTTGCACAGTCTATGAAATTACTGTATTACAGTTGAGCGATTACTTGTTACTGCGCATGTGCAAAAAGTCCTGCGTTGCATGTGTACCCCTGAATGTACGCGAAGTCCCGTGTTGCGTACGGAGGCGCTGGCAATAGAACCAACAAGGCTAAACCATGGGCATTCCTGGGAGGTGGACTGACGTGAACGCAAAAAAAGTCCATCTCGTGGGCGCGTCAGTGACTGTGGTTGAGTTCCCAAATGCAGAGGATGCAGCCACAGAGGCCATGTTTAGCCAGAGATCAGAAAGAGACACTGTGCCAGCCATAGGCTGGTGCAAGTGTAGATAGTGGGCGTGATAATGGCCGATGGTGGAGTGTTTAGAAGCACCGTCGGAGTTATACAGACCCCTCCCCTTTAGAATGTAAGCTCTCACGAGCAGGGCCCTCTTCCCTCATGTGCTTCTCCTTCACTTACTCCTACTTTAATTTACAACAGCACCTAACCCCTAGATTGTAAGCTCCTAGGAGCAGGGCCCTCCTCCCCACTGTCTCACAGCCTTCTTCTCTAGCACTTTTATGACAGCCTTCACCTTTAGAGCTGTACTGTGTATGGAATGGATAATTGTGTTGCTAATTGTTTTGGTTACTGTATTGTAAAGTAATGTTCTGTGTACTCTTTACTGTATGTACGGCGCTGCGGACCACTTGTGGCGCACTATAAATAAAATTTAATAATAATAATAATAACTAGGGGTGAGCGGGTTCGGATTTCTGAAATCCGAACCCCCCCGAGCCCCCCCGATCCAAGGCCGATCCGAGTCACGCTCGACTTTTCCCGCCTGACTCGGATTCTGAAATCGAGGCAAAACGTCATCATCCCGCCTTCCGAGTCTCGCGGGTTTTGGATCCTATATAAGGTACCCGCGTTGGCGCCATTTTCTCACTCAGCTGTGGACAGTGAAGAGGGAGGGTGGGAGTTAGGGCTGGCTGGGCTGTGTAGTGTAGTGTAGTGTAGTGCAGAGTAGTGTTGTGCTGTGCTGTGCTGCGCTGTGCTGCTGTTGTCCATAGGGGCTGTGTCCACTACTTCAAAGTCCATAGAGGCTGGCTGGGCTGTGTTGTGCAGTCAGTTGTCCATAGGGGCTGTGTCCACTCCAAAGTTCTGTGCAGTGTCCCAGTCCTAAAGGGGTGCTGTAGTGTTGTCCAGGGGGTGCTCTGTCCGTCAGGGGTGCTCCCCCCAAGTGCTAAAAGAAAAAATGTTTTTTCTGTGTTTGTGAATTGTGTGCGCAGTAGCCGCACGTGCATCAACAAAGTAGTGCCAAGCGTGTGCCTGTGTCATAAGTAAAGGGCCGGGCGGCTTGACCGTTAAAGGGTGCTGTAACCCCCAAAGTGCACTCCAAACCAAATAACAAAATATTTTCTGTGTTTGTGAATTGTGTGCGCAGTAGCCGCACGTGCATCAACAAGTAGTACCAAGCGTGCACCTGTGTCATAAGTAAAGGGCTGGTTGGCTTGACCGTTAAAGGGTGCAGTAACCCCCAAAGTACACTCCAAACCAAATAACAAAATATTTTCTGTGTTTGTGAATTGTGTGCGCAGTAGCCGCACGTGCATCAACAAGTAGTACCAAGCGTGCACCTGTGTCATAAGTAAAGGGCTGGTTGGCTTGACCGTTAAAGGGTGCAGTAACCCCCAAAGTACACTCCAAACCAAATAACAAAATATTTTCTGTGTTTGTGAATTGTGTGCGCAGTAGCCGCACGTGCATCAACAAAGTAGTGCCAAGCGTGCGCCTGTGTCATAAGTAAAGGGCCGGCTGGCTTGACCGTTAAAGGGTGCTGTAACCCCCAAAGTACACTCCAGTCCAAACCAAATAAAAAAATATTTTCTGTGTTTGTGAATTGTGTGCGCAGTAGCCGCACGTGCATCAACAAAGTAGTGCCAAGCGTGTGTCTGTGTCATAAGTAAAGGGCCGGCTGGCTTGACCGTTAAAGGGTGCTGTAACCCCCAAAGTACACTCCAGTCCAAACCAAATAAAAAAATATTTTCTGTGTTTGTGAATTGTGTGTGCAGTAGCCGCACGTGCATCAACAAAGTAGTGCCAAGCGTGCGCCTGTGTCATAAGTAAAGGGCCGACTGGCTTGACCGTTAAAGGGTGCTGTAACCCCCAAAGTACACTCCAAACCAAATAACAAAATATTTTCTATGTTTGTGAATTGTGTGCGCAGTAGCCGCACGTGCATCAACAAAGTAGTGCCAAGCGTGCGCCTGTGTCATAAGTAAAGGGCCGGCTGGCTTGACCGTTAAAGGGTGCTGTAACCCCCAAAGTACACTCCAAACCAAATAACAAAATATTTTCTGTATTTGTGAATTGTGTGCGCAGTAGCCGCACGTGCATCAACAAAGTAGTGCCAAGCGTGCTCCTGTGTCATAAGTAAAGGGCCGGCTGGCTTGACCGTTAAAGGGTGCTGTAACCCAAAAAGTACACTCCAGTCCAAACCAAATAAAAACATTTTTTCTGTGTTTGTGAATTGTGTGCGCAGCAGCCACACGTGCATCAACAAAGGAGCAGCGCCAAGCGTGCGCCTGTGTCCCATAAGTAAAGAGCCGGCTGGCTCATTTCTTAAAGGGTGGTGTAACCCACAAAGTGCACTACTCTCCAGCAGAAATAAAAATAAAAATTTCTGTGTTTGTGTGCGCCTTAGCCGCACGTATATATCAAATCGATATAACATAAATGGAGGACCAAACTTTCTCCGATAAAAATAAAATAGAGAAAGATCAAGAACCACTTCCTCCTAGTGCTGAAGCTGCTGCCACTAGTCATGACATAGACGATAACATGCCATCAACGTCGTCTGCCAAGGCCGATGCCCAATGTCATAGTAGAGGGCACATACAATCCCAAATGGCAAAGTTCAGGAAAATGACCTTGAAAAAAACATTTAAATCATCTGAAGAGAAACGTAAATTTGCCAATATGCCATTTACGACACGGAGTGGCAAGGAATGGCTAAGGTCTTCCCCTATGTTCATGACTAGTGGTTCAGCTTCACATGACGATGGAAGCCCTCCTCCCACTAAAAAAATCAAACGAGTTAAGCTGGCAAAAGCACAGCGAAGAACTGTGCGTTCTAAGAAGATATCACAAATCCCCAAGGAGAGTCCAAGTGTGGTGGTGGTTGCGATGTCTGACCTTCCCAGCACTGGACGGGAAGAGGTGGCTCTTTCCACCATTTGCACGCCCCCTGCAAGTGCTGAAAGGAGCACCCACAGTGCACTTGCTGATATGCAAATTGAAGATGTCACTGTTGAAGTACAACAGGATGAGGATACTGGTGTAGCTGGTGCTGAGGAGGAAGTTGGCGAGGAGGATTCTGATGGTGATGTGGTTTGTTTAAATCAGGCTCCGGGGGAGACAGTTGTTGTCCGTGGGATGAAAAAGCCCATCACGGTCATGCCTGGGCAGAAGACCAAACATTCCACCTCTTTGGTCTGGCAATATTTCTATCCAAATCCGGACAACAACTGTCTTGCCATATGTACCATATGTAAAGGTGAAATAAGTAGGGGTAGGGACGTCAACCACCTAGGAACATCCTCCCTTGTACGGCACCTGCAGCGTGTTAATAAAAAGTTACTGTCAAGTTCAGAAACTTTGGCTAAGACCATAAGCAGTCCAGGGACACCTAAATCCCATTGTCCTGTTGTATCCAAGCGCCTGCAAACCACACCGTCAACTCCCTCCTCGTCAATTTCCTCCTTAGTCAGGATCGGAAGTAGTCCTGCAGGCCATGTCACTGGCATGACTGACTCTCCTATCCGGGATTCCTCCAGAGGATCCTGCATTGCTACGCCTACTGCTGCCGCTGCTGCTGTTGTTGCTGCTGGGAGTCGTTCATCATCCCAGAGAGGAAGTAGGAACACCACTACTCTTACTAAACAATTGACCCTCCAACAGTCCTTAGCGAGGAGGATGAAGTACGACAGCAGTCATCCTGAAGCAAAACGTATAACTGAGGCCTTGACTGCTATGTTGGTGTTAGACGTGCGTCCGGTATCCGCCATTAGTGCAGTGGGATTTAGACAATTGATGGAGGTAGTGTGTCCCCGGTTCCAAATCCCATCTAGATTCCACTTCACTAGGCAGACGAGACTGTACAGACTGTACAGAAACGTCAGAAAAAGTGTCCTCAGTGTCCTGAAAAATGCCGTTGTACCCAATGTCCACTTAACCACGGACATGTGGACAAGTGGAACAGGGCAGACTAAGGACTATATGACTGTGACAGCCCACTGGGTAGATGTATCACCTTACGCAGCAACAGCAGCAGCATCACCAGTACCAGCATCTCAGAAACACCAGCTCGTTCCAAGGCAGGCTACGCTGTGTATCACCGGTTTCAGTAAGAGGCACACCACCGACAACCTCTTAGAGAAACTGAGGGAAATCATCGCCCAGTGGCTTACCCCACTTAGACTCTCCTGGGGATTTGTGATATCTGACAACGCCACCAATATTGTGCGGGCATTACATCTGGGCAAATTCCAGCACGTCCCATGTTTTGCTCACACAATAAACTTGGTGGTGCAGAATTTTCTGAAAAGCGACAGGGGCATGCAGGAGACGCTTTGGGTGGCCCGAAAAATTTCTGGCCACTTTCGCCATTCAGCGACTGCGTGCCGAAGACTGGAGTGCCAGCAAACACTCTTGAACCTGCCCTGCCATCACCTGAAGCAAGAGGTTGTGACGTGGTGGAACTCAACCCTCTATATGCTTCAGAGGATGGAGGAGCAACAAAAGGCCATACAAGCCTATACATCCACCTATGACATAGGCAAAGGCCCCTCCTTTGTATGTGCAGTGGAGAATGATATCCGTGTTGTGCAAGGTTCTCCAGCCCTTCGAACTTGCCACACGTGAAGTCAGTTCAGACACTGCCAGCTTGAGTCAGGTCATTCCCCTCATCAGGCTTTTGCAGAAGCAGCTGGAGAAAGTGAAGGAGGAGCTAAGACGGAGCGATTCCGCTCGGCATGT
The DNA here is from genome assembly GCA_031769625.1 of Taudactylus pleione. Lineage (NCBI taxonomy): Eukaryota > Metazoa > Chordata > Amphibia > Anura > Myobatrachidae > Taudactylus > Taudactylus pleione. The sequence continues at coordinate 4,525,168 of JAUIMM010000067.1, forward strand.
GGGACTTGTGGATGAAGCCCTTCATTCGCTTTGCCAGGATTCCAGGGTGGTCAATCTGTTGAAATCAGACCACTACATTTTGGCCACCGTGCTCGATCCTAGGTTTAAAGCCTATGTGGTGTCTCTCTTTCCAGCCGACACAAGCCTGCAGAGGTGCAAAGACCTGCTGGTGAACACACTGTCAGCTGAAGCGGAACGTGACACAACAGCTCCTTCTTCATTTTCTCCCGCAACCGGGGCTGCCAGGAAAAAACTTAGGTATCCTAAGCAACCCGCTGGCGGTGATGCAGAGCAGGCAGGACCAAGTTTGGACATCTGGTCCGGACTGAAGGACCTGGCAACAATTTCTGAAATGTCTACTGTCACTGCATATGATACTGTCACCATTGACAGAATGGTGGAGGATTACATCGGTGACAGCATCCAAGTAGGCATGGCAGACAGTCCATACCTGTACTGGCAGGAAAAAGAGGCAATTTGGAGGCCCCTGTACAAACTGGCTCTATTTTACCTGAGTTGCCCTCCCTCCAGTGTGTACTCCGAAAGAGTGTTTAGTGCAGCCGGGAACCTTGTCAGCGAAAGGCGTAGGAGGTTGCTTCCACAAAATGTGGAGAAGATGATGTTCATCAAAATGAATTATCAACTCTTCCAGGGAGACCAGCCTCCAGAACGTACAGAGGGACCTGTGGTGGTGGATTCCAATGGGGACGAGTTAATACTCTGTGAGGATGAGGATGTACACAAAACTGAAGAGGGTGAGGAATCGGTGGATGAGGAGGATGAGGACGACATCTTGCCTCCGTAGAGCCAGTTTGTGCAGGGACAGATTAATTGCCAGCTTGTTTTCAGCCACAGTCGTGTGGCAGACCCTGGCGCTGAAATGATTGGTTTGTTAAAGTGTGCATGTCCTGTTTATACAACATAAGGGTGGGTGGGAGGGCCCAAGGACAATTCCATCTTGCACCTCTTTTTTTTCTTTGCATTATGTACAGTTTGGGGCCTAGTTTTTCAAACTGCCATCCTGTCTGCCACTGCAGTGTCACTCCTAGATGGGTCATGTGTTTGTGCCGCCCACTCTCGTGTCGCTTAGCATAGTCATCCAGCTACCTCGGTGCAGCCTTTTGGACATAAAAACACTATTGTGAGGTGTGAGGTGTTTAGAATAGACTGGAAATTAGTTGAAATTAAGGTTTTTGAGGTTAATAATAGCATAGGAGCAGAAAAACCAACACATTCTGTGATTTTAGCTGTTTTTATGCTTTTTTCCAAAAAAATACAGATCCTAATAATAACTAGGGGTGTGCACCGGCCACTTTTCGTGTTTTGTGTTTTGGTTTTGGATCTGGATCTTTCTTCGTGTTTTGGATCTGGATTGGTTTTGCCAAAACCACCCTTCCGTGTTTTGGGTTCTGGGTTTTGTGTTTTGGATCTGTATTTTTTTTTAAAAAAGCATAAAAACAGCTAAAATCACAGAATTTGTAGGTTTTTCTGCTCCTATGCTATTATTAACCTCAATAACCTTAATTTCCACTCATTTCCAGTCTATTCTGAACACCTCACACCTCACAATAGTGTTTTTATGTCCAAAACGTTGCACCGAGGTAGCTGGATGACTATGCTAAGCGACACGAGTGGGCGGCACAAACACGTGACCCATCTAGGCGTGAAACTGCAGTGGCAGACAGGATGGCAGTTTGAAAAACTAGGCCCCAAACTGTACATAATGCAAAGAAAAAAAAGAGGTGCAAGATGGAATTGTCCTTGGGCCCTCCCACCCACCCTTATGTTGTATAAACAGGACATGCACACTTTAACAAACCAATCATTTCAGCGCCAGGGTCTGCCACACAACTGTGGCTGAAATGATTGGTTCGTTTGGGCCCCCACAAAACAAGCTGGCAATTAATGTGTCCCTGCACAAACTGGCTCTATGGAGGCAAGATGTCGTCCTCATCCTCCTCATCCACCGATTCCTCACCCTCTTCAGTGTGTACATCCTCATCCTCACAAAGTATTAACTCGTCCCCACTTGAATCCACCACCACAGGTCCCTCTGTACCTTCTGGAGGCTGGTCTCCCTGGAAGAGCTGATAATTCATTTTGATGAACATCATCTTCTCCACATTCTGTGGAAGCAACCTCCTACGCCTTTCGCTGACAAGGTTCCCGGCTGCACTAAACACTCTTTCGGAGTACACACTGGAGGGGGGGCAACTCAGGTAAAATAGAGCCAGTTTGTACAGGGGCCTCCAAATTGCCTCTTTTTCCTGCCAGTACAGGTATGGACTGTCTGACATGCCTACTTGGATGCTGTCACCGATGTAATCCTCCACCATTCTGTCAATGGTGACAGTATCATATGCAGTGACAGTAGACATGTCAGAAATTGTTGCCAGGTCCTTCAGTCCGGACCAGATGTCCAAACTTGGTCCTGCCTGCCCTGCATCACCGCCAGCGGGTTGCTTAGGATACCTAAGTTTTTTCCTGGCAGCCCCAGTTGCAGGAGAAAATGAAGAAGGAGCCGTTGACGTGTCACGTTCCGCTTCAGCTGACAGTGTGTTCACCAGCAGGTCTTTGCACCTCTGCAGGCTTGTGTCGGCCGGAAAGAGAGACACCACATAGGCTTTAAACCTAGGATCGAGCACGGTGGCCAAAACGTAGTGGTCTGATTTCAACAGATTGACCACCCTGGAATCCTGGCAAAGCGAATGAAGGGCTTCATCCACAAGTCCCACATGCCGAGCGGAATCGCTCCGTCTTAGCTCCTCCTTCACTTTCTCCAGCTGCTTCTGCAAAAGCCTGATGAGGGGAATGACCTGACTCAAGCTGGCAGTGTCTGAACTGACTTCACGTGTGGCAAGTTCGAAGGGCTGGAGAACCTTGCACAACACGGAAATCATTCTCCACTGCGCTTGAGTCAGGTGCATACCCCCTCCTTTGCCTATGTCATAGGTGGATGTATAGGCTTGTATGGCCTTTTGCTGCTCCTCCATCCTCTGAAGCATATAGAGGGTTGAGTTCCACCACGTCACAGCCTCTTGCTTCAGGTGATGGCGGGGCAGGTTCAAGAGTGTTTGCTGGCGCTCCAGTCTTCGGCACGCAGTCGCTGAATGGCGAAAGTGGCCAGAAATTTTTCGGGCCACCCAAAGCGTCTCCTGCACGCCCCTGTCGCTTTTCAGAAAATTCTGCACCACCAAGTTTATTGTGTGAGCAAAACATGGGACGTGCTGGAATTTGCCCAGATGTAATGCCCGCACAATATTGGTGGCGTTGTCAGATATCACAAATCCCCAGGAGAGTCTAAGTGGGGTAAGCCACTGGGCGATGATTTCCCTCAGTTTCTCTAAGAGGTTGTCGGCGGTGTGCCTCTTACTGAAACCTGTGATACACAGCGTAGCCTGCCTTGTAACGAGCTGGCGTTTCTGAGATGCTGCTACTGGTGACGCTGCTGCTGTTGCTGCGTAAGGTGATACATCTACCCAGTGGGCTGTCACAGTCATATAGTCCTTAGTCTGCCCTGTTCCACTTGTCCACATGTCCGTGGTTAAGTGGACATTGTGTACAATGGCATTTTTCAGGACACTGAGGACACTTTTTCTGACGTTTCTGTACAGTCTCGGTATCGCCTGCCTAGTGAAGTGGAATCTAGACGGGATTTGGAACCGGGGACACACTACCTCCATCAATTGTCTAAATCCCACTGCACTAATGGCGGATACCGGACGCACGTCTAACACCAACATAGCAGTCAAGGCCTCAGTTATACGTTTTGCTTCAGGATGACTGCTGTCGTACTTCATCCTCCTCGCTAAGGACTGTTGGAGGGTCAATTGTTTAGTAAAAGTAGTGGTGTTCCTACTTCCTCTCTGGGATGATGAACGACTCCCAGCAGCAGCAACAGCAGCAGCGGCAGCAGTAGGCGTAGCAATGCAGGATCCTCCAGAGGAATCCCGGATAGGAGAGTCAGTCATGCCAGTGACATGGCCTGCAGGACTACTTCCGATCCTGACTAAGGAGGAAATTGACGAGGAGGGAGTTGACGGTGTGGTTTGCAGGCGCTTGGATACAACAGGACAACGGGATTTAGGTGTCCCTGGACTGCTTACGGTCTTAGCCAAAGTTTCTGAACTTGACAGTAACTTTTTATGAACGCGCTGCAGGTGCCGTATAAGGGAGGATGTTCCTAGGTGGTTGACGTCCCTACCCCTACTTATTTCACCTTTACATATGGTACATATGGCAAGACAGTTGTTGTCCGGATTTGGATAGAAATATTGCCAGACCAAAGAGGTGGAATGTTTGGTCTTCTGCCCAGGCATGACCGTGATGGGCTTTTTCATCCCACGGACAACAACTGTCTCCCCCGGAGCCTGATTTAAACAAACCACATCACCATCAGAATCCTCCTCGCCAACTTCCTCCTCAGCGCCAGCTACACCAGTATCCTCATCCTGTTGTACTTCAACAGTGACATCTTCAATTTGCATATCAGCAAGTGGACTGTGGGTGCTCCTTTCAGCACTTGCAGGGGGCATGCAAATGGTGGAAAGAGCCACTTCTTCCCGTCCAGTGCTGGGAAGGTCAGGCATCGCAACCACCACCACACTTGGACTCTCCTTGGGGATTTGTGATATCTTCTTAGAAAGCACAGTTCTTCGCTGTGCTTTTGCCAGCTTAATTCTTTTGATTTTTTTAGTGGGAGGAGGGCTTCCATCGTCATGTGAAGCTGAACCACTAGTCATGAACATACTAGGGATCGACCTTAGCCGTTCCTTGCCACTCCGTGTCGTAAATGGCATATTGGCAAGTTTACGTTTCTCTTCAGCTGATTTAAATGTCTTTTTCAAGGTCATTTTCCTGAACTTTGCCATTTGGGATTGTATGTGCCCTCTACTATGACATTGGGCATCGGCCTTGGCAGACGACGTTGATGGCATGTTATCGTCTATGTCATGACTAGTGGCAGCAGCTTCAGCACTAGGAGGAAGTGGTTCTTGATCTTTCTCTATTTTATTTTTATCGGAGAAAGTTTGGTCCTCCATTTATGTTATATCGATTTGATATATACGTGCGGCTAAACACAGAAAATAATTTTTTTTTTGGTTTGGACTGGAGTGTACTTTGTGGGTTACAGCACCCTTTAACGGTCAAGCCAGCCGGCCCTTTACTTATGACACAGGCGCACTCTTGGCACTACTTTGTTGATGCACGTGCGGCTACTGCGCACACAATTCACAAACACAGAAAATAATTTTTTTTTGGTTTGGACTGGAGTGTACTTTCGGGGGTTACAGCACCCTTTAACGGTCAAGCCAGCCGGCCCTTTACTTATGACACAGGCGCACTCTTGGCACTACTTTGTTGATGCACGTGCGGCTACTGCGCACACAATTCACAAACACAGAAAATAATTTTTTTTTGGTTTGGACTGGAGTGTACTTTCGGGGGTTACAGCACCCTTTAACGGTCAAGCCAGCCGGCCCTTTACTTATGACACAGGCGCACGCTTGGCACTACTTTGTTGATGCACGTGTGGCTACTGCGCACACAATTCACAAACACAGAAAATAATTTTTTTTTTGGTTTGGACTGGAGTGTACTTTCGGGGGTTACAGCACCCTTAACGGTCAAGCCAGCCGGCCCTTTACTTATGACACAGGCGCACGCTTGGCACTACTTTGTTGATGCACGTGCGGCTACTGCGCACACAATTCACAAACACAGAAAATAATTTTTTTTTTGGTTTGGACTGGAGTGTACTTTGGGGGTTACAGCACCCTTTAACGGTCAAGCCAGCCGGCCCTTTACTTATGACACAGGCGCACGCTTGGCACTACTTTGTTGATGCACTTGCGGCTACTGCGCACACAATTCACAAACACAGAAAATAATTTTTTTTTTGGTTTGGACTGGAGTGTACTTTCGGGGGTTACAGCACCCTTAACGGTCAAGCCAGCCGGCCCTTTACTTATGACACAGGCGCACGCTTGGCACTACTTTGTTGATGCACGTGCGGCTACTGCGCACACAATTCACAAACACAGAAAATAATTTTTTTTTTGGTTTGGACTGGAGTGTACTTTCGGGGGTTACAGCTCCCTTAACGGTCAAGCCAGCCGGCCCTTTACTTATGACACAGGCGCACGCTTGGCACTACTTTGTTGATGCACGTGCGGCTACTGCGCACACAATTCACAAACACAGAAAATAATTTTTTTTTTGGTTAGGACTGGAGTGTACTTTCGGGGGTTACAGCACCCTTAACGGTCAAGCCAGCCGGCCCTTTACTTATGACACAGGCGCACTCTTGGCACTACTTTGTTGATGCACGTGCGGCTACTGCGCACACAATTCACAAACACAGAAAATAATTTTTTTTTTGGTTTGGACTGGAGTGTACTTTCGGGGGTTACAGCACCCTTTAACGGTCAAGCCAGCCGGCCCTTTACTTATGACACAGGCGCACGCTTGGCACTACTTTGTTGATGCACGTGCGGCTACTGCGCACACAATTCACAAACACAGAAAATAATTTTTTTTTTGGTTTGGACTGGAGTGTACTTTCGGGGGTTACAGCACCCTTAACGGTCAAGCCAGCCGGCCCTTTACTTATGACACAGGCGCACGCTTGGCACTACTTTGTTGATGCACGTGCGGCTACTGCGCACACAATTCACAAACACAGAAAATAATTTTTTTTTTGGTTTGGACTGGAGTGTACTTTCGGGGGTTACAGCACCCTTAACGGTCAAGCCAGCCGGCCCTTTACTTATGACACAGGCGCACGCTTGGCACTACTTTGTTGATGCACGTGCGGCTACTG